>JAHLJT010005437.1:96469901-96532995 GCA_031308135.1 Acheta domesticus | reverse complement strand
TTCAATGTGTTTAGGCACGTCCACGTCTACAAGAGCTTGTGACGAACCGAGACTTCACAGCTTTACATGTTAACTCTTAACTTTAATTTGTAACATTTGTAACATGTTTTCGGGGCGAAATAGAAAACACCAATCATTCGTTCGTGTTGTTGGTTACCTCAGGCCACATCATGAGTTTGTATGGTTGGAGCATTACTTGCCATTAAATTGAAGAGCTCAGTAGAACTAGGGGTTATCCCACGTTGACCTAGTTCTAAGATATTGAGAGTTTTACTAGAACTTTCAAAATGTAACTCATACACTTACAAACTTTTAAGCACAGTACACTTGCATAAGTACATATTGCATTTAAATAACACATTACCTAAAATAATAATATTTGAAATTTATTTAATGCTAATAACTCAATTTCCCCAAAAAAAGTATGTGTTAGCCCCTTGTTCTACTCATCCTTTCAATATTCGATATTATTTTTCTTATTGGGAGGTACTGATTATGTTCAGCCGCTCCTAGTCGAACAGAAAATAGCACCAACGAGACCGCATTGTAGCCTGAATGTTCAAACAGTAAGTACAAAGCGGAGAAAAACAATAGTACAATGTACTTTTAAAATCGCGCGCCGATTGGAAAGTGTATTGCACCAGTGTGTCGACTGATCAGAACACCACAAATATGTTCTGTTACATTAGACCATAAAGTTTACGGGGAGAGGCACGAGTGAGGCAACATGACGAGAAAATAGCCCCCGTTTCAAGGATGACGCCTTATAGCGGTCTATATTGTAACTCGCATGTCTGGGAACCATGGCAATTGGCAACGGGTGAAAAACCTTCCGCATCTCTCACTTTCAGCGATCCCCGGACGCGTGCCCTCAGATTTCAGGCCCGCTCATTTTTCACTTCCAACGGCCAGCCGGTCACCGGTCATCGCTCTCCACCTACCGCTCGCTGCCCCCCAATCCCCACCCACCTCACCGATCACTACTCACCGGCTCACCGTTTTTCACTCACCGCCCACTGCTCACCACCCATTACCCGCGGTCCACCGAACTTCGCTGACAACCTACCGCTCACCGGCCGTTACTCCACCCACTTCACTGATCACTACTCCCCGTTCACCGTTTTTCAGTCAACCGCCCACTGCTCACCACCCATTGTCCGCCGGTCACCGAACTTCGCTCACCACCTACCGCTCACCGCCGTTATTCCCACCCACCTCACCGATCAGGGCTCACTGCCCACCACCTTCCGTTCACTGCTCACTGATATACCACTCACCCACCACCGCTCACCCATCAACTGCCCGCCGGTCACCGCCCCTCGTTCCCCGCCGACCCCCTGGCTTCCACTACCCGCCGCCCGCCTCCTTGCGGTCGCCACCATTGTTTGAGGCGCTTGTGCGGGCGGGCGAGCGGGTGGGCGGCGGGGCGGGGCTCAAAGCGAGCGAAGTTTCATCGGGCGGTCGCCCCGGCGGCGTCCTTTGAGCCGTGCGCGGCGCCCTCATCGCCCGCGCCACCCGCCCACGGGGACAGCTCCGGCGCCCGCAGCCGGGCGGGGTGGGCAGGGCGAAGCGGGCGGGGTGGGGCGGGACAGGGCGAGCGGGGCGGAGCGGGTGGGCGGGGCGAGGTGGGGTGGGCGGGGCGACGATGCGGGGTGGGGCGGGGGTGAGCTGAGGCTTGGGCCGAGGCGGGCGGGCAGGGAGGCTGGGTGGGAGAAGGCGTGCGGGGCGGTGAGGTGGGCGGGGCGGGGCGGGAGGGGATGAGGCGGGCGGGTGGGGCGAGGCGGGCGGGGCGGGGGCGGGGTTGGCGGGGCGAGGTGTGGGTGGGCCGGGGCGACGGTGCGGTGCGGGGCGGGGGAGAGCTGGGGCTTGGCAGACGGGGACTGGCCGAAGCGGGCGGGGCAGGGAGGGCGGGGTGGACGAGGTGGGCGGGGCGGGGCGGCAGGGGCGTGCGTGGCGTGGTGGAATAACGAAGGAAGCGACGCGTAGAAGGATCTCGGAGGGGCGTGCGGGGAAAGCTGGCGGCAGGGGCACGTGCACTCGGCTGGCAACATTGGGGACATGTTGTCTTGTGGTTCACGACGCCACGTTTCTCTTGTTCTACCTGGGGGACAAGTACCAGGGGTGGGGCGTCTATGACATTTCGTCTTTATCCTCACCCCCTAGGGCGTGCGATGACACGGGCACATTCTCCTGACAATGTGCATCGCAATCACAACCTCATTTTGGCGGAACACTGTGTAACTGAGTAAGAATTGCCAATGAAAATGGGTAGAGGAGAAAGGAGTGTGCGCAGACTATTGAAAAAATTGCTGTTGAAAAACTTTTTCTGAGACAGGTTTCCAGGAAATGATGACTCCCTTGTGAAGGCTGCTAACAGTGGCTCAAACGTGCTAGCCCAGACTTCTACTGTGCGGGTATACATCCATTCCTCCCACATGTCGTAAGGCAGTAGTAAGAGACAGTGATTATGTGGAGTAGTGAATTTTTGTTCCTCAAAAATGGATCAATATACAGGAAAAACACAAAAAAGTATGGAAAAGAAATTGAATGTTTAAAAAAATTGTTGTGCATTGCTTTCGGAGAGGCCCGCGTAGCTTGTCGGCTGTCCGGCAGGACGTCGCGTCCTATGTACAGGGGCCAAAGCATTTCGCCCTGAGGAAGGTCGCAGAATGGCGGAGGAATCGTCGGCTCCTGTGCCTTGGATGCGGCGTCTCCCGGACTGACTCCGGCAGCGGAAGCATATGCTGTCATCGGGGAGGTCGACTGGATTGATTCATCGATTGATTTGAGTTTCCTACCGCGTCAACTGTTTCGGTCATTAGTTCATAAGCGTAGTGCATGTTTCTATCACTGCTGGTGGTGGTGATTGTGGTCTTCCTCCGCTAGATGGTGAGATCCAGTACCGTCGCTACTCCTCGGCTAGCGGGGTTTTCGTAGCCAGGTTTCTCCCACCAGCCGGTCACCTCCCCGGCCGAGACAAGCTCTAAGCCCGATCGGTCTACCGGCGTGTGTCTTCATGTAATACATGTGAGAATGTTTGAAGTAAGGGGTGAGGATATGACAAGGAAGAGGAAGGAAAGATCGCGCGCGGTCCGTGGCCCCTTTTTTTAGGGCACTGCTCCGGCATTCGCCTGGTGTTGATAGGAGAAAACACACGGAAAACTACCGACCAGAGCAGCCGGCCACTACAATTCTCCTGCAGACGCCGGTTGAATTCGACCTATACTTCGGTTTTTCTTTCTTGGCGCGTGAGAGTGTGTCATAAAAATGGACTATCTCACTGTATTTCGTGTCGTTCTCCGTTGTGCAGCTAGGAGGCGCATGACCGCGACGTATCGAGCAGTGCTGGCGACCATGCGACTCCTAGCGGCACAACGCAGAACGACGCGAAATACCGTGAGATATTCTATTTCATTGACACACCCTTCACGCGTCAAGAAAAAAAAACGAAGTATAGCTGTGCAGTGTCAAAAATTCTGGCACCGTTGTGACCGGAACCCTAGGGCCTCCCGCCCCGCCTGCGCCGGTCGTGTGGCGTGCGAGGTGCGGGTGGAGTCTCGCTCACAAGACCGACCCCCTCCCCTCCCCTTCCCTTCCCCCTCCCCTCCACCCTCCCCGGCGCCCCGCCCTGCCATTGTGCCAGGCGTCGTGCGGAGGTGAAGGGGGTGGCGGGGGAGGAGGCGGGGGAGGGGATCTCGTGGCCGCAGATAGCAAGAGGCTGAGGCAGCGCCCGTCACAAAGGCAGCCCTTCCCCCCTCCCCCGCACTCCCCCTCAAGGGCCTCGAAGGGCTGCTGAAGGACTCTTTCGGCCTCACGTGGCCCCCTCTGCCTGCCAACGTACGCTCTCTTGTGAAAAAAATTAATTACATTTAAATTATCCAATATATCCAATATAGTGGGAGTTGACAGGTGGGAGTGATCGTGGCTTCGTCGCGTGCACGAAGCTCATTGGCTGAAGCTGACAGGCTGCACAGCGGCTTAACCACTCTCTGAATCTGAAAGCTGTGAAATTGTCGCTGATTCAATCAGCCGCACTGCAACCACGCCGTCTGCAGCGAAGCCCGCTCGCTTTGCTCCGGACGACTCGTGGATTAAGAGCGCGCCAACTGCTGTGGTCATGACTACTCTCTGAATCTGAATCTGTGAAATTGTCGCTGATTCAATCAGTGAGAGCCGAAGTCACTGGATATCTTCAGTCGAAATGTGTAGTATCGCTGACAATCGGCGAATATGCGAACCTTTTCATAATGACAGCCGGCATTTCATTGGTCGTCAGTGGTAAAAGTGCCGCGCCACATCCTTCACTGATCGTTCTCTGATTGTCAGTGGCAGGGTTATAACTGACACCATCAGTGAATAGTCACTGTCACAGTAGTTTTTACCGATTCAGACTGAGAGAGCATGCCTTATTATCATGCTCTGTTCTAGGGCAACGCTGCCAATCTAACCGTATTCTTAAGGCTGATTTACACGCTGCCAATACTGGTGTGCCAGAACCTAGTCAGCGCTAGCGCTCTGTGCGACTGGCAAGAGTTGTTTACACAGTGCTAGTAATGGCATGCACGATGAGAAATTTTTCTTAGTGCTTTGAGCTTATTTATGCTCTTTGCTGACAGTGCTGCTGATAGTATTCGACGCTCAAACAACAGTGTGCAAAGCAAATGTTTGCAGAGTGTGCATAACCAGTTAAACCTGTCAGTTTGTTCTTCCGTTATTCAAGAAGATTTCTGCTTCGCAATCGTTTTTTATAAATAATAATAATAAGCTTAAGTTGATCATCGTTCAAGTATAAAGCAGTGTACACTTATGTTGGGAGACGGTGGTGGGGAAGAGCGTGAGAATGCAAGTAAACCAAACATTCCTGTTCAGCTGGCATCGCCAGTGACTGGCGCGAAAGTCTCGCCAGTCACTTGCAACAAGGCGTTTACACGTTGCCAGTCTCCACTTGCCAGTTGCTGGCAACCACTACTGGCACGTTTACTGGCAACGTGTACTTCAGCCTTTATATAAGAGAGCTTTATATATACCGAGAGCGTTCCGTGCTTTGTGTTTTATCAATTTATTTTTTATATAATTACACGGTTGTGAACCATGGGAAGCCGTGATGTCTTAACGGGAACCATTAACACTTAACGAAGAGGCATGGTTGAACAGCTGTCGCGGCGCAGGGATACTTCTCTGAAGTACATGTGACGTTCACTTGTTTAGCGAACTGTCAAACTTTGGCTCATTCTTAGGCGTTATCTGTGTGATAGCTACAGTTTAAGATGTCATCTTAAGAGGATATATTACACCGTGACCCAAACCGATCGTGCGTACCGTACGGACTAGCAAGGAACTAGCCGCAAACTGGCTCCAGAAAATTTGCTCCAAAGGCGGCTAGTTGGCACACCTCTATATCTTACACCGTGGATTCTTCTCTAGTATTGAAGAATTCACGTAAGAACAAGCGAAAGTGACAGTTCGCTAAACAAGTGAACATCACATGTAATTCAGAGAAGTATCCCTCCGCCGCGGCAGCTGTTCACAAACACGTGCACCGGTACGCACCTTACAATGACATCTAAATTATCAGGCCTATTGTCAGACGGGTATCTTGTTTCTGACGTCACTACTTGTAGTCATAACATTACAGTGTGTTTTGCGTGTGATAAGTGTGAACTGTGAATTTTGTGTGCAGAAATACTTGAGAACAGCGCTTTTATCCACTTTTTTTGTAATAATATCTATACTTTAAATTTGTGCGAACAGATGTGTAGAAGAGCAATTTTGCATCAGACAAGGTAAATTCTCTTAACAACTTGTAAGAACGTTTGGAAGTTCGCGTTATGTGGTTTCCGAGCAGTTCCATAATGAAACTGCTTTCCATACAATTCAACCCCAAAGTTTAAAACAACAGAGCATGCCTTCTGGTACACAGGAAAGACATTTAGTTTGTTAAATGATAAGGACAAGACTGTGGTAGTGCTCTTAATAGATGAAACATTCTTGAAGTCAAGTGTTGACTATAAAGGAGGAAGTATGGACGGAAATGCCATTAATGAAGAAAATTCATCAACAGCTTGAGTGTTCATGGTAACTAGTATGCTTTCATCATATAAAGTTGTAGTTGATATATTTCCAGTCAGAAAATTGACAGGTGAACTGCTTAACCATTTTATCAAAACCATAATTGTAAGGCATGAAAAGATTGGTTTTGAAGTGATTGCAGTGATTTCTGACATCCCAGTGAACCAAAAAGCCTTTCAATGTTTTCCGATCCTCCAAAACTAGAAATAGCTTATGAACATCTATGCAAATCCCACAGAAAATTATTTTTTCCTTACGACAATATGCACCTCTTGGAGTCCGTAAGAAACCACTGGGAAAATCAAGATAACCGAAATTAATTTTCTTCGTATGGAAAATAATGTTATGCATACAGCATCAATTAGTTGCCTCAAAAATATGTGCCAGTCTAACAAGCACAATAATTTCAAATATGGCAATACTTTAAATTTAAAATCGTTTAATCTTTCATATCTTTTTAGTTAAAATTAACTGTTAATTGAATGAAATGCAATAAAATGTTGCGAACATTCTTTTCTACAAAAAAAATCATTATTAACGTGCCGAAGAAGGTAAGTAAACGTTATTGACTGTTAGCAGCCGGCGAAAGATTCGTTTGCTGCGATGACAACCCATGTGACGTCACAGTATCAGTCGACGGGCCTTATACTAGTGTCTAGGTGGCTAAGTTGGCACCTTACATTCAAGACTCGGTTTTAAAATAAACATAATATTTATCACGCAAAAAGTAATTTCCATATAATGTGTATAAAAATATATTTTTTTACAGAAAAGCACATAGCACTACATTTCCTAATTTCAATTATTTCTCGTGGCGCACTATATTTTCGTCGGACGAGGACATCACAAAAGGAAGCGTCGAAACCATTTACAAGTTAGCCAACTGCAAACGAACGAATCGAGGAAGGAGAGTTCAATGGGATCAAGGACACAACGACCACAGAACCTTCGGTTATGTTGCCAGCACTAGCTGTCAAAATTGCTTGTTCTTAAGGCGCGTCCACACGATACGTCTTTTCGTTCAATTTTGCGCATGCGTCTAGCGCACATAGCGCATGCATTTGGGGCATGCGTCCTTTCGTCAAAACGATGGACGCATGCAATAGCGCAAGCTTCCCAGAGCTGACGGGAATCTCGTTCGTCTTTCTCGTGCGCTTCGTTCAAAGAACGTGTATTTCATAGCGAAGTCATCCGGAATACCGAACCGGAAGAGTTCATTGGTAGTCTTCTGAGTTATTTTGTACGTCCGTCTGTGTTTTATTGCGAATTTGTTGCAGATTATTCTTTTATTATATATTTACGATAATATCAATTTTCAATACACACATTTATTAAGATAAATAATGAAATCTAGTAAAAATGAACGTGTGGTTTTTATTAGGTGTGTTGCAGTGACAAGAGAGGAATATTTAGTTCTCCCTAATTCTTATTTTATTTTTATGGTAATGCCAATTTTCGGAAGTTACGTGATAAGTTATATAGCTGAAACAATTAAATGCAATAGCTTTCATTTAAGGTTATGTATTTTCAGAATGTCTGTTGAAAACAAAGAACTCACTCTTCAGTTCATTCAAGATTATAGAGAAAAGGAAGTTTTTCTCTTCCCTTCTTTCGACTAATTATAATATAAGCTACCGAAATTGCCGTGGAAATAGCTGAATCCGTTATACAGAATAGAACAAGCACCGCACAGTGTTGCACCGTATGGACAAGGTAGCGCACGTGCGCTGTGTTGAACGTTCGTCTTTCAACTTTGCGCGTGCAATTTTATTCCCGTGACGCACAGAAAAGACGCATCGTGTGGACGCGTCTTTATATGAATCTCTCTTCATCTGTGGTTCGGCGTGTGTCGCGTGGCCGCGCCACAGTCGCGGCCTTCCGCCAGCCGCCGTCTCTTCCGCCCCTGGCGTCGCGCGGGGGGGGAGGGGGGAGACGAGGGTGCGAGGGGGAGGGGGTGTGGAGGGGAGGGGAGGGGGTAAGCGGGCTCTGGGCGGAGGGCTCTCGTCTGGCGAGTGCCGCTCTCGGAGCGACTTTTGTCTGCCGCCTCCCCCCTCATGGACCGACGCTAGCGCCACGCCGCGCCGCGGACGAAGACGGCGGCTGCCGCTACAGTGCGATTTTTCTTAACCCTTTCACTGCTACGCATTAGGCGCGCTGGCCGCTCCGTAGTGCTGAATACTTTTTCGTGCGGTCTTCTCTCGCGCGCGCTCTCAGTTGTCGTTAGTTGTTATATATTTACTAAGGTGCATATTTACTTTCCATCATTCTTTTAGATCCAGGCTTACTGGCACTGACGAAGTTGAAAGTATTCCATGCCTTCCACAACACCCGAAAGAACCCGAACCCGAAAGAGCAGCGCGACGCACCGGTGCGTCGTTAGGAGTGGTGGCACGGCGAAGTCTGACGCACCGGTGCGTCGTTAGCAGTGAAAGGGTTAAAGGCCGATGTACACGGTATAGTTTTCGTGTAGATTCTTCATGTAGTCCAGACTTCACTCTTCCTACATGAGAAAATTATCAACATCAGGCGCGGATCCACGGGGAGGGAAATGAGGGAAATTTCCCCCTCCCAAAATGTTTCAGTAACTATTCATTTTAATTTGTCCCGAAACTTTCAAGCAAAATATTTTCGTATAAACATTAAAACAAATAACAATGTATCGCATCATGAGCTGAGTTTAGCCTGCGTCATTCTACATAATCTGTAATATGACACATTCGACCAAAACATTTTGAATGAAAAAATTTCCCTTCCCAAAATGCATTTGTGGATCCGCCCCTGTCAACATGTTCGTAATTTTTTCGTTAGAAAGCATTGCGTTTGACTCCAGCGCTTCTAGCGGCAGAATCGTTCACTAACGGTAATCGGCCATGTCGATTTTGTGGTTAGGTGTGTCAAGGTGCGATTGTATGAAGTGATATATTGTGGTAAACTACTTCTTTACTTATCCCTGCCTTCTGAATTTTTATTCTCTATGCTAATCATGGTTAATTAATACTAAATCAAGATCACTGCCAGAACGCACCCACAGAAATACCATCACTGAAAGAACTCGGACGGCGCAATTCAGTTGTTTCCCGCTATCCCCCCTGGCGGCGGCTTGTGGCGATTCATGCAGAAAGCGTATAGACCGTGTATGCGCAACTTTTTGGCTTTTGTACGTTCAGTTTGAGATCTTGACGTTTCTATACAGAAATTGTATGAGAATCTACATGAAAACTGTGCCGTGTATATCGGCCTTAACTCTGCCCCACAAACCCCTATGGCTACCATGGAATATCACACGGCACTTGGCGTCTTTGTCCGTCATGCTGGTAGAAGTTGCATGATCGCAAGCACTGCTTGAAACGGTCGTGATCATGCGGTACATGTGATATTTGATCAAGAATATGTGTTTCCTTTAAACCATTTTAACCCCTCCCCCTTCCCATATACCATAATTGATTTTAACTGACTAATAAGTGATTTCTATAGTAATAAATATACTAATGTATTTTATGTATACATTATTTTTATGTGTACTGTATACATTCGAATACTAAATATGCGAATGTATTTTTTTCAGTAACAAGAAGTATTGTAATTTGCAATTTATTAATGGTTATTTCTTTTGAACCAACCCAATACTACACTATATTTACACTTGCACTTTCTCGCCTCTGTGCCAACCGGCTCTCCGACTCTATTGATTTATTTATTTATTTACGTCAAAACTATGACGAGCTATGGGGAGAAGTGAAATTTGTGCACGTTTTCATAATGCTGTGATCTCTATCCTAAACCATATTCTAGTCGAATTTTTAAATACAGAAAAAGGGCGGGTTTTTTTTAGTTTTGTTGACAAAATATTCGCTCCTATGTAATGAAATATATTTTCAAAGGTAAATTAGCTATAAATTTCTGCCCTTAACCCTCATCATGTTCTTCATGAAAGAATAATACTTTTCGCCGCGATAATGTGGAAAACAATAATTTGAATAACTATATTTCCCACTGAAATTTAGGAGGGGATGCAAGAGCTGTGAAGAGGGCTTGGCGCGCCCTGTCGTAGTTGGACGGTGTTATGCATCAACCGGCTATGCGACATCATACACGATTTGAGATAATCGTGTTCAAAGATGTTATTACATTTTCAGCACTAAAAACTGTAATTTAAAAATTATTTCATTCATTGAAGCGCCAAACCACAAAAGCATGAGTGGAATATCTGGCGCTTACCTGAATAATGTGAAATTAAGAACAGCAGATTCGAAGATCTAGGTTTATAGCCGGTTGTTGCGAAACATAAAATCCCTGATGTGACTGATAGCATTTACATTTTTCATTAATTATATACCATTTTTACAGATTTCGCGCCAAAATTTTCCGTAAACTTAGAACATGGCCCAATGCAACAGATGGCGCCCATATCTCATTTTTTTCAAAAATGGCGCTTACTCTCTGAATCTGAATCAGTGAAATTGTCGCTGATTCAATCAGTGAGAGACGAAGTCACTGATATCTTCAGTCGAAATGTGTAGTTTCGCTGACAATCAGCGGATATGCGAACCTTTTCGTAATGACCGCCAGCATTTCACTGGTCGTCAGTGGTAAAAGTGCCGCGCCACCATCGTTCACTGATCGTTCAGTCATCACGTTCAACTAGTCACATATTTCACTGATTTAAACAGTGAAGTTTCACTGATTCAAAAAGTGGACCCGATTTTCACTGATTTGTCCAGTTCAATTCACCGATTGTCAGTGGCTGGGTTACAACTGACACCATCAGTGAATAGTCACTGTCAATCAGTATTTTTTCGCTGATTCAGGTTGAGAGAGTAGCCGATTGATGCATAACACCGTCCATTTATACTGCACTATATTTACACAATGCACAGTATTTACACTTGCACTTTCCCGCCTCGGCGCCGACCGGGTCTCCGAAGGTGCAAGAGCTGTGAAGAGGGCTGGGCGCGCCCTGTCGTAATTAGCCTCCTGACGTGTGAGCGATTGGCGGCAATTCGTTGGCGCGGAAACGGCCTCTCGGAATGGGTCGACAGGCGGACGGGCGGACGACGCGGGTAGGACGCGAAGGGCGCAAAAAAAAATTTGGGGAAAGGGATGGAAACGTGACCCTGGCCGGCGTCGGTTAAGCCATTAACACGAGCGGGTTGCTCTCCGGCAACAGAAACGCAGGTCTCCCAAACCCTCGTGCAGAGTTGTTCTCTCTCTGTCTGGTTCAGTGAAAATCTTTCGCACTCTTTGAATCAATGAAACTTCAACTGTTTGTATTAGTGAAATATGTGAAAACAGCAGCACGTGAACGACTGAACGATCAGTGAACAACGGTAGCGCGGCACTTTTACCACTGACGACCAGTGACATACTGGCGTCATAATGAAAAGGTACGCATATTTGCTGATTCTCAGCGAAACTACACATTTCGAGTGAAGATATCAGTATAGCTTTCACTGCTTGAATCGACGACAATTTCACTGATTCAGATTCAGAGAGTTTGGAATTGAACGTTCTGTTAATCGTGCGCACTCGAGGATGAGAATCGTCTTCTGTATTGTTTCTGTAGTATAGATGCGTTTTCCGGCTCTTACGCCCAATCATTCTTTATAAATGAGAATAAAGAGAGTGAATTTCACGGACACGTGACGAATATAAAAAAAATTAAATTCGTTCGAATTTTTAAAAAAATAAGGATTTGTTGAAAACACTCGGCAGCATTGTTAAAATCTATATAGTTAAATAACTCCTAAACGCAGCGTTCTAGGTAATATTAAAAAAGTTTTCCAGATGAATGTGTAAACAGGCATTGTATATGGCTGTTAGAAAGTTCACTGTACTTTGGAAGCTTTTTTAAATGAAAACTAGTGGCTCTAAAACAGCACGTACTTCCTCCTCCGTATTTTCACACCAACTGCAGTGACATCAGCTAATGCCCTGAGCAAAACTTCCGCGTGTTGGGACCCGTATAGAACTGGGCAGATAAACTTGTTAGACCGTATCCAAAAGACAGCGATAAAACTTGTACGTAACCACAATGATCAGACTCAGATGTGGGAATACCTAGGGAAACGTCGAAAGATAGCTAGGCTAGTAAATGTTTTCAAAGCGTACACTGGATGTATAGCGTTAAACGACTTTCGAACTATGATAGGGCACCACCAGTATTTCGGAAGGAGAGACCATCCATACAAAACTAAATATAAAAATAAAAAAACCGATGTAGGTAAATACTCTTTTGCAAACCGGACAATTAGTGACTGGAACAGTCTACCTACTGCAGCACTAGCGACTTTTCCCCTAGTGTGCATTCCTTCCGAAATCGTCTAGGGAACTGCGTATGATGCTAACATTTGTGTGTGTTTTATTTCTCACTTACTTATTTCTGGTTTTCCTTTAATATGTATTTTAAGTTGTATTTGTATCTTTATATGATCTCTACAAACCCTGCCACAGAGCGAAAGCTCATTAGCAGGACAAATTAAATATAATAATAAAAATATATCAATAAGTTGCTGCATCATTTACCAGAGAGAAATGTTTTAAGTAATAGATTTATGTATTAAAAAGAATGCAAATTTCACACAACGTTTCGGAAACAGCAGCTGGTTCCATCATCAGGTGATAAATATTTTTTTGTGTGTGTCACCTGATGATGGACACCAACTGTTTCCGAAACGTGTGAAATTTGTTTTCTTTTTAATACATAAAGCTGTTATTTAAAACATTTCTTTCTTGTAAATGATGGACCAACTGATTGATATATATTAGAAATATAGACAGAAACGAAAAATAATAATTATAATAATATAAGACGTGGTGGTGTGGCGTCCTGCCGACGCCTGTCTGTGCTGAGTTTGCCAGGCCGCGCACGCGTGCGTTCTGTCCGCGGGACACGACGTGACGCCTCGTCTATACAGACGGCGGCGACGGACCTGTTTACTAGCGCCGTCAAAAGCGCTGCTAGACTCCCCTTCCCCGCCCCCGCCCCTGCCCCCGCCCCTTCACGGCCTCCTGCACAGCCACCGCCACAAACACAGGCGCCATCCACCCTCGCCTCCGTCACACCCGGATAGAAGGCTCAGTGCATCAACCTGATGTCACTGCAGTCCCTCTGACCGGGAGGTCCTAGGTTCCACTCCCGACGGCGGTAGGGTTTTCGACACTGGCTTGTCAGCTAGGTCGAATTCAGTCGCTGTCTGGAGGAGAATTCTAGCGGCCGGGAGCTCTGATCGGTAGTTTTCCGTGGTTTCTTCCGATCAACACCAGGCGAATGCCGAAGAAGTACCCTAACAAAACGGGCCATGGACCGCGCGCGATCTTTCCTTCCTCTTCCTTGTCCTATCCTCTCCTCTTACACTAACATGCACTACACTACCACACACGCCGGGAGATAGGTCGGGAGCTTAGAGCTTGTCCCGGCTGGGGCGGTGCCCGCTGGTGGGAGATACCTTGTTGAGGGGAAAACCCCGCTAGTGACGGTGGGTCGGCGCCAGGTCTCGCTATCCAGCGGGGAAAAGTTCATCGCCACCTCCCGAGAAAAAGCACGCGCTACACTTACGGGACTAATGACCTGAGTAGTTGTCGCGCCCGGAAACATCAATCAATCAGTCAATCAATCAATCAAGCCATCCCCGAAACCCAACGTAACTCTGAGCTTAGTCGGTGCCGTGGCGGGAAAGTGCAAGTGTAAATAGTGTAAATAAAGTGTATTATATTTGAACGAATGACCACAACCACCACTAGAGACGTAGCTGCGGCCACCTACCAGTACTTACCAATCACCACACACACACACACACACACACACACACACACACACACACACACACACACACACACACACACACACATACAAACACACACTTTCACAGCCACACAATCACACACGCATACCTCACACTGTCACACGCACACACACACACACACACACTCACACTCATACTTTCTCACACAGATACACTCACAAACAACACACTCACACTCACACATACACTCACACTCATACTTTCTCACACTCACACTCTCCCTCTCACACTCTCTCTCACTCACACACAAACACACGAGTCCGCTTCTCTCTTCCCCGCCCGCCTTGGCTCCGCCTCCCCACCCCTACCCGACCCCAGCATTTCGTCTCCGCCGCCTTCACTTCCATCATCCTCGCCACCGACACCGCTACCATCGCCCCTGTCACCGCTCTGCACCTCGCTCTACCGCCTCTCTCCGCCCATCCCATCTCCCTTCAGTCCTGGCGGCCCTGCATCGCGGATGTCCGCAGCGCAGTGCAGTGCACCGCCCGCCCGCCCGCCCGCCCGCCCGCCCGCCCGCCCGCCCGCCCGCCCGCCCGCCGTCTTTCTTATGCCGGCCGCCGCCTCATAAATAATTCGACAGCGCGCCTGCGGTCTGTCTGTCTGGCCGCTGCGGCTCCACGGCCTACAGGGAACAACGCGCACACACACACACACACACACACACACACACCACACACACACACACACACACACACACACACATACACACACACACGCACACGCACACACACTCTCTCTTTTCCATTGCCTTCTCACCCGTCTCTCTCTCTCCCCCTTCTCTCCTCCTCCCTTCCTCACTTTTCATTCCCTCTCCCTGCTATCCTCTCATTGCTTTCCCACCTCGTCTCTCTCTCTCCCTCTCTCCCTTCTCTGCCCCTTCTCCCTCCCTTCTCATTCCCTCTCCCCACTCTCCTCTCTCTTTCATTCACCACCCAGCCGTGTCTTGTGCCTCTCCCCCCCTTCTCCCTCCCCTCCTTCTTACTCCCTCCTGTCTCTTTCATTGCCTTCCTACCCTCTTCGCCCCTTTCTCGCCTCTCTCCCTCCTCCCATTTTCTTCGTGCTCTCTTCTCCCCTTATCTCTTCTTTCTCCACATTCTGGCCTCATTTCTTTCTCGTCCTCGTCTTCGCCTCTCTCTTCTCTTTCACCTCTCTCTCTATTTCATCTCTCTCCTCCCTCACCTCTCTCGCTCTCCTCACTAACCCTCTCTCTCTTTCTCCTCTCCCTCCTCTCCATCTTCTTCATCTCTCTGTCTCCTTTCTTTCTCCCATTTATCTCACTTCTCTCTCATCTCTTTCCATTTATTTTTGTAGTCTGCGTTCTTTTATCCCTGCTGTCTTCTCCCCCATCTAATCAACAATATTTTCTTCTTTACACCTTCCTTTGATTCCTCCCTTTTTCTTTTACCCATATTCCCTTTTTCCGATTTCCTCTCCAGTCCCCTTTCTTTTTTTTCTTCATCTTCTTTTAATGTCTCTATTTTGTGTTTTGTTTCAGGGTAGTCTTTTCCAGTGGTTATTTTTTTAACTTTTCTCCCTCTCTTATAACGCTCCCTTCCCTCTCTTTTTTCTCTTCTTTTCTCGTACGTCCTTCCGCCTTTCCATTTAACCATCTCTTTCACTCTCTAGTCACTTTCTCTAGTTGTTCCTTCTGAAGAGAAGAGTCAGAAGGATATACGTTTCTGCAATTTCCCTTCGTATTACTCGAGCTCATAAATATGTAATGATCACAATATGTAGCCTAATTCTGAAATTGGCTCTGAAAGAAAACAGAACGCCATAATAATTTATTATTATTATTATTGATCTCATTATAATTATTATTGTTGTTATTATTATACATTTGAACATCTAAACACAGTTGTAAGTTCAACAATTACGTTATAATATATTTCTCATTTCGTTACTGTCGACCATCTGGCAACCCCATAACTATTTAGCATGACAAAAATTGCTACAAATCAAATCAAAACATAGCCTTTATTATTATTGTTATTATTAGTAGTACAAATCATTTTTTTCTTTTCAACAATTGCAAATAGTATTATAAATGCAAATTGCAAGTAATATAAATGCTACTGCTAATCCATATAAATTCGTTGAATCGTTATGGATCAATGCAAATTTAACGCGTCTGTTGAAAAAGAGGAAATACTGCAGGAAGTTTTTAAAATGTCATAATTATTATTGGAAGTCGTTGAATACACCGAATGCATTCCTTGCCTCGTAGGTGACTCATGCACTTGGAACAATTAGTTATCGAGAAAGCGCTCAACGAAAGAGACTAACGGCGCTGCATTCTCGTGGAATGTTAAAAGCCTTCTCGAGATATGGGGCGAGCTTCTTTTAACAAGTGGTCCTACATCCTGGCTCTGGCTTTCTCGTTGTGTGTTTAACGTGAAACCGTCTTAATTATTTTGAAAGACCAACACTCCTAAATCTGTTGATAAAAAAACCGTAAACCCAGCGAAAAATATACAATTTCTTTCATTTCCCTAAATCATTTAGTATTGGTATGGAGAACTATAATACTTCGTCACCAGTAATTAGTACTTATCGAAGTTAATGGAATCGTCTTCGTTCCATCAAATTAGAAGCCATTTTAACTGTGCTGGAAGACTTTTCTGGTTTAGTTCATGAGCATGCACAATCAGCCATTCATTTTAACTTACATTCTGGGTGTTGAAGAGTCATCCAGTTCAATTAGCTAGTGTTTTTTCGAATGTGTAATACGATATTACGTATATGATACGTGATTTCAAAATAACTGACATTTTATAATCTCCCATACATATTTAGACGATATAAAAACAAAATCTTTTTACGATATTTTCTGTCGGTCGTTCTGTAGGTTGTCCTAGGTAGTTTCTGGAAGGGTTGATCTGATTTCAAGGCGGTTTTCAGAGAAGAATATTTTGTCGTACATAACTTAGACTACTTTTTTAAATTATTATTTTCTTTTACAAAAAATAGAATGTCTCTTTTTCATACAAATCTACAGTTTTACTCATATCCTACTGAAGTTACGTATCCCCTCCTTCAACACACATGAAAAGTTAAGTCTGCGTGAGATTTTGTACAAATTACATGCATTTACTAGTTGCTCTACGCCGTTCCCAGAGGTCCTTGCTTGAAGTGCAGTTAATACGTAGTTAAAATGTAGTTAATACGATATAATATTATAATACAATATAATATAATATAATATAATATATTTAATTGACTACAATTGGCTGATTGCCAGGTGGTAACAATAAGTCTATAGCTTTACAATACATCTACATTTACAATTTAAAAAGCAATTTATAATATAACGTAATAAAAGACACTACAACTACCACTACGTCTAATGACGGAACAATACAATAGCTTTCTCTAGAGACCCATGCAAAACCAACCGTTAACATTAGCAATACTTTTAAAAATGTACACGAACATACACATTCATACATACATCTACATACATACACCTATACACGTACATACATACACACACACATTCTTATACATGAATCGTCACTCACATGTTCACATATAACTGATCACACACTTTCCCTACTTATTATACATGCCTACATTTACATAAAGAAACAAACTCTTTTCTTTATGTTATGAAACAAACACAATCTTTCTTTGATAAATTAATTTTGAACTTGAGTTGTATTAATTTAATTCACTGCAATAGCGAAGCATTGGCGGATCCATATTTGCTCATAAATCGCTTAGTGAAAGATTCCGAGCGGCCACCTGCAGCTGGTCGTGCTGACGTCATCTGTCAGTGCGTGTCTCAGGGGTGCGGCGGCCCCAAATGTGCGTGAGAGGCGGTGCGTGTTGGGGCTGCCCCGAGGGGGGGGAGGCTGTCGCCAGCAGAGGGAAGGCGAATAATTTAGCCCCCCCCACACACACACACACAAAGATGTCTTTGAACGCCCCTCTGGCGATGAAGGGTGGAAGCAAGCGCCAAACATCGAAAGGGCAAGAAATTGAGGCCTGATATGTCTTGTACTTTATTACCTTCGTAAAGAATTCTGGGCATTAAGTGTATAGGCTTTTGCATCTGCATTATTCATTTTTAGACATCGGATGTTTAGGGAAATGCCTATGTTTTTATAGCAAACGTATTTAAAGACTGATAATATATGTGCACGAATCATGACAAATGATGACATATGACCAAGTTTTATAATGCTTATTTTGGGCTTAATTTAGCATAAAGGCCTTTTTTTGTATCAACACCTTTTCTTGATAATTATGGTACGTTTTTGCCTTTTATGTATTATTTTTACATACAATGCAAAGATACCAGAAAATCGGCCATGGTCCCGACCCGACCATTCATTATGAAACCTCCAATTCACCTTTTTGTATTTTGAAATACGAGACAATTCGTGAAAGTATACCAATATTTCTCCATTTCCCTATTTCATAAATACTAGCCATGTTCTGTGAAAATGGTCGATTGACAATAAGCCGAGGGCACGTCTTGAATGGAAATAAATGTAAATTCCCAGAAGGTTTCAGTGTTGCTAATTTTGGACTTCTAAAATATTTGCCAGACATATCAGTAGATGTTCAGAAATCCTTCTCTGTATTCAAACTGATTTTGTCTGCCAATAGTTGCAGATTTGAAATTGCGATCCTTGAAAAGTTACTGGTAATATATTGCAATAGGAACTATTAAGAATAAAATGTAGGAGAGTTGTAAATTTATATGGAGTTTCACAAATAATTTTTAATTTATTGTGAATGTAATTTATGACAGTGCCCTTTTTCTCCTTATTCTTGATATTGTAAGTGCCTTTTCAGGCGCCTAAAAGGCGATTTTTAGTGCCTAAACATCTTATGTCTACTCATTAACATACTGTGTACTACTCAATACGTATTACTACTACACTGCGATTTTTTATCTTTGCCCCTCAACGTCCTGTCTTCACGATGGGATATGTCATGGTATTTCGCGTCTTTCTCAGCCGTGCCGCTAGATATCACCTGATCGCGACCGTGTAAAGCCAGTGCTTGCGATCGTGCGACCATCTAGCGGCAGGACTGAGAAAGACGCGAAATGCCATGTTCGTTTCATCGTGCCGTTTCATCGTGGCCGTAGGGGCTTGAGGGGCAGAGTTATAAAAATCGCATCTTATATGCTATACAGCCCTGAAGAAGCCCGGGATATGTTGGTCAAAACGTCGGCACCTCTGCCTTCGACGCGGTGGCGTCATCAGGACAGACCAGATCGTGACTCTGGCCGCGGAAGCCTACGACATCATTACTACATTCATTGTTCGATAATCTCTCATTACATTTTATTGCTCTTTAAGTGTTCAATATATTTCATAACTCCTTACATACTTTCTAATCTTCTTTTCTCTTTCCATTTCTTCCATCGTCTTGTACCTTACTTCCATCCTTTCTTACTTCATCTGTGTCTTTCTTCCATAAATCTTCTTTTTTTGGAAATGTAATTGATTGGCGAATACGAAACGTCAACTTTTCCTGAAAGAGAATTATTCACGATCCTTACAACCCTACAAATCAAGTAGTTCTTTATCAGTATTAAAAAGAAAACATACTATTCAGGTCCTCTTGCTCTTATAAATTTATGAAACTATAATGGTACTAATTAAACAACAAAATATTTGGGTAGCCATCTTTTTAATCCATCATTTATATTAACAGAGAAGTTTAAACATTATTATGTAACTTAACATAAAAACGTGATCAAATTTTCTTTGTAATTATATATAAAATAAAATAAATTTTTAGATAACATTAACTTTTCCACATTTTGAATCAGCACATTTGTTCGTCAATTTTATCGGAGAGGAAGTAAAATCTGGAAAGTAGTTTGGGGTTTGATCTGCCATCAGGATTTTCCATCCTTCCACTTCAGTCGTCATCTTTCTCTTCAGTCGATATTGAACCCGCAAACTTCTGTTTTAGCTGTCGTTCTGCTAGGCTTCATTCTTCTGTGGAAAGTGGAAAATTTCATGATAGAACGACAGAATTTAATAAGCTGTAAAACGTTGACGTATTTCGTGTTTCGGGAAAACACGACGTATCTATTTCCGTTTAATTACGGCCCTTCTTTCGTATTCTTGCAAAGGCAGGCGTGGAGTTTCGATTGTCGATTTTCTCTCTCTTGTAATTTGGAAAAAAAATGTATGTTCTTATCTCCCTTTCGCAATCGCTTTAATTTCCGAAATAATTGAATTTCAACTGTTTCATAAGGAAATTGATTCGTGACTCTTTTTTTTTCTTCCTTTTAGCTAACACTCAGTTCGTATTCTTTTCGAAAGATACCAATCTTGACAGAATGTAGGTTTTCACAATTCTCTCCTGCTGTGTGATTAAAATACCAGAAGGGAGTGTAAACACGTCATATATGTTTGAATGTTGATCTGTCAACTTGCCATTTACATCCGTAGTAATACAGAAATTTCTAAAATTAGAATGATGACTACCGTCATTATTCAAAAGTTTCAAGACAATATTTCAGCAAATCATGTATTTCATAACATTTTAGTGTTAGGTAACATTTTAGTGTTACCCAAGTTCGCAGTTTCAAACCCGATCGAAGCCATTTAGGGGCGAAAAAATCCTTCGTACGCCTTCCTTCGGAGCGGAAGTAAAGCTGGCTGTTCCATGTTAGTAGATTTACTGCATGTAAAATATCATCAAGCCTAAATGACTCCTCTGAGCTAAATTCAAAATCGCCTGTTTCGTCGCCCGAGATAATACCTTCTTTCTCCGCTAGTTTGTGAAAAGAGCATAGCGAAATTTGCGTGGCCAGACGGAAGAGCAGGCCTCATGGCCTGAGTCTCGCCACGTAAAATAAGGCAATTCAGTTCAATAGTATAGTGATTCACATCTCATAACTGTCGTACGTGGCAGTATCTTGAGGCGTATGATAACATTCTGAGAGAAACATCCTGCGTACGTCACAATTATTATGAGAGATGAATAACGATGGAAAACTTGGGAAGTAAAAAAGCATTGTAAACTGCGTAACTCTCGGAATTTGGAGCAGTTCGTTCAATCCATCGCCAATTTTACTCCATCGAGGTTTGAATTGTGACATAGTACTTAATGGAAGTAACGGGAGGAATCGACAAAGACGAAGACATTGGCCTTGAGGCTGACGCTCAGACAATGAAAAACAATAGTAATTATAACAATAGCAATTTTTTGTTTGCTGGGTTTTCACACGTGATTGAACGGACAATATGTTGAGTTGAAGGTCGTGTCCCAACAAATTTCATACAATGTAACAGGTATCCAGTATCACTAATTTCTGGATTTTGTAAAAATGTTTTCCTAACGTTAAGGTTTCCAAATATTTCTTTGTGCTTAAAAGAATGAGACAGTATCTGAAATGTTAATAGGCCTAATAACAGATTTCATTTTAACCACATCGACCGCAATGTGCATCACGTATGATTCACACTTGCAATGTATTAGTGAGCCGTATGAATCAAAGGTGCTTCATGCCGCGTGGCTCAGAGACACTTCACACTACGATGCTCTGTTTATCGAGCAATATACTCTAAGGCCTTGGTAAGTGTTCTTGGCGTACATGAATGTACAAAATATATTCAATCAAAGTTTGTTTTAAAACTATAGCATCTACCAGCAAAGTCCCGAATAAATTATATAATTCTTTTAATATTATGGTAAATTGGATCAAATAGCGAAATAGTGGCGAAAACCTTCGCGTGATATACTCCGCTTAAAATTGTAAGTACCTTCAAGGTCACAAGTTGGCAGGAGATATAATTTTTAATTTCTTTTTCTGGGCTAGCTATTCGGACTTGCCGCATACTGTTCCCAGCTACCATCTGTCGCCGCCGAAAATATATTTTTTACACTCTCCCAATTTTTCGGATTCTTTTTTTCTAAATACCACGTATAGCACACAATATTGCACGAAATTTACTAAAATTTTCGCAAAAAATGCAAATGGCCTTCATGAAATAACTCAAAACGAGGAACAAATTTCATTTGAAGGAAAATCTCTATCATTAACTTTCTAGGTTGTAAGAAGACGCAGGAAAAAGTTCAAATTTTTGCAATTATCGAAAATTGAGTACACGTAAAAATGGGACATAAACCTCCTTAATAAGTGCATTGCACTCTATTCTTACAAGAAATTTACGCAAAAGAATACCGACGGTCGCTGAATCCGCTCAAGACAGTTGATAAAGTAGGGGATCCACTCAAGCAAGTCGATCAAGTAGGGGATCCACCAAGCAAGTCGAGCAAGTGGAGGATCCGCTCAAGCAAGTCGAATCAAGTAGAGGATCCACTCAAGCAAGTCGATCGAGTAGGGGATCCACCACCAAGCAAGTCGATCAAGTAGAGGATCCACTAAAGGAAGTCGATCAAGTAGAGGATCCACTCAAGCAAATCGATTAAGTATGGGATCCACCAAGCAAGTTGAGCAAGTAGGGCATCCACTCAAGCAAGTCGTTCAAGTATGGGATCCACCAAGCATGTCGATCAAGTAGAGGATCCACTCAAGCAAGTCGATTAAGTGTGAGATCCACCAAGCAAGTCAATGAAGTAGAGGATCCATTCAAGTCGATCAAGTAGGGGATCATCTCAAGCAAGTCGATCAACTATGGGATCCTCTCAAGCATGTCGATCAAATAGAGGGGCCACTCAAGCAAGTCGATTAAGCATGGGATCCACTCAAGCAAATCGATTAAGTATGGGATCCACCAAGCAAGTCGATCAAGTAGAGGATCCACTCAAGCAAGTCGATCAAGTAGGGGATCCACCATGCAAGTCGATCAAGAAGGGGATCCACTCAAGCAAGTCGATTAAGTGTGAGATTCACCAAGCAAGTCGATCAAGTATGGGATCCTCTAAAGCAAGTCGATCAATTAAAGGATCCCACTCAAGCAAGTTGATTAAGTAGAGGATCCACACAACCAAGCCGAGCAAGTGGAAGATCGGCTCAAGGAAGTCGATGAAGTAGAGGATCTACCAAGCATGTTGATCAAGTAGAGGTTCCACTCAAGCAAGTCGATCAAGTGTGAGATCCACCAAGCAAGTCGATCAAGTAGGGGAATCCACTCAAGCAAGTCGATCAAATATGGGATCCTCTCAAGCAAGTCGATCAAGTATGGATCCACCAAGCAAGTTGAGCAAGTAGGGCATCCACTCAAGCAAGTCGATCAAGTAGGGGATCCACCAAGCAAGTCGATCAAGTAGAAGATTCACTCAAGCAAGTCGTTCAAGTATGGGATCCACCAAGCATGTCGATCAAGTAGAGGATCCACTCAAGCAAGTCGATTAAGTGTGAGATCCACCAAGCAAGTCAATGAAGTAGGGGATCCACTCAATCAAGTCGATCAAGTAGGGGATCATCTCAAGCAAGTCGATCAAATATGGGATCCTCTAAAGCATGCCGATCAAGTATAGGATCCACTCAAGCAAGTCGATCAAGTAGGGGATCATCTCAAGCAAGTCGATCAAGTAGGGGATCATCTCAAGCAAGTCGATCAAGTATGAGATCCTCTCAAGCAAGTCGATCAAGTAGACGATCCACTCAAGGAAGTCGATCATGTGGAGGATCCATTCAAGCAAGTCAATCAAGTGGGGGATCCATTCAAGCAAGTCGATCAAGTAGGGGATCCATCAAGCAAGTCGAGCAAGTAGGGGATTCACTTAAGCAAGTCGATTAAGTAGTGGATCAACTCATGCAAGTCGATCAAGTAGGGCAGGGCCGTCAGACGATCAAGCACGCGAATGGCCTTCCGCAAAGGTTTGGGGCACGCGGCGATATCAGCTTAGCGAAGTCACTCGAGTTACAGGCGGGAAGCAGGGGTGAGAAAACATCGTGCGAATGTGGCGAGTTGGGTGAAACACACCGGTTGGTATATCATAAAGAGACATTTATTAATTTTTACGAACTTTAAGTGGAAATTGACATGTAAATAAAAACTGCAGTCATACAAGCATTGATCATAACACCACGGAAGTATTAACGCACGTTTCTACTTAGTGTTTAGAGAAAGCAATATAAGAGAATTATTAATTCTAATGAATATTTGTGAGAAAATAAATATAAATCAAAATATATATTAAATCAAGATAAATATTGTATATCATAATTTCAGAAAAGCACTGACACTATTATTGAAAATAAACATTTAAAGAAATACGATGTGCATATCTTTAGTGTGATAATGAACGCAATAAAAGCACTTAAAAATTATAGAATAATGATGAATAAGGTCCGTAAAAATATGTAGAAAGTCAAAGAACGTGAAAAAACGTTCATAAATATGTAACAAAAACAGTAAAAATATATAATAAGTATGTAAAATCGGATACATTATGTAATATTAATTACACTAAGTTTTAAACACTTTTACCAAATACAAAATTGCATTTATGAAAACTTTCCTAAAAACATTTTAAAATAATACAAACGTTTTAAAAATCATTTGGAGAGCACAAGTTACATTTTGCAGTATATAAGAGCCCACTCGAACAAACTTTTTATACGTCTTCTTGCGCCCCGCCATGACTGCCTTCTGTGCATCCCTGAGAAATCGGAGCGCGAGCGTCCCTCGGCCGCGGGCCCTGCGTGCCCTAGCGGAGCGCAAGCGCGCTCCGAGCACGTACGTGCTCCGTTTGACGGCCCTGAAGTAGGGGATCCACCAAGCATGTCGATCAAGTAGAGATCCATCAAGCAAGTCTATCAAGAATGGGATCCACCAAGCAAGTCGATCAAGTAATGGATCCACTCAAGCAAGTTTCAAAATGGCCGTTACATCTGTAAAGCTAGTTGTATTTTCCAAATACATAATATTCTATCTCTTATGTACCTTTAAGAATAAAATAAACATGAGGCCTCAAGGGAAAAACAAATTTGATAACATTACGGCGGCCAACGTGTTAATGAGACGTTATTGCTTGTTGTTGCTTTCGATACACAGTATAACTTATCATAAACGAGAGCTCCATGGTTTCGAAGAAAATGAAAACAGCTGAATTACGTTCATATTCTCTAATGGAGCGAATTATGAGAGGGATTTATGAAAGGGGGCCGACCTGGATGGCCGTGGTGGCTAAGAGCATGTACAGACTCAGCCCTTCGGTCCAAAGGGTCGCGGTTTCGAGTCCCGCCTAGGACATGATTGTTTGTCCGTTGTTTCTCATGTTATGGTCTTGTCGCGGAGGGCCTCTGCTGACCCAAGACCAGAGGAGACCGCCAGTGTGTTTTTGTCTAGTGTATAGTCGTGAATGCGTCACGTAAAGGGGTAATCGGGGGTCGGCTGGATAAAAGCCCTAGGGGAAAAAAATGATAGAGAATTGTGGGAAGGAAATTTGAAAAGACAAGTTAACACATAGTTAATTAGTAAATTCAAATCATTAAAATTAGGTAAAAATAAAATATTGTGGGTACCACAGGCGTTCATTGGTTCTAATGATCTCTCGATAAAAGGCCCCGGGCCATAAGCCCTTGGTCTTTTCGTCACTGCTCGATCATTAGAACACTTATAACTCTCTTGGTGCATAAATAACTAATCTTTACTCTCCAAAGTTCCTTTATTTCATCTGCTAGGTCCTTAAGAGTGGGATGGGCCATGTTAATTAGGTGGACTTGTTCTTACTTCTTGTCGGGAGTACGTGGAGGAGAACAAGAGGTAAGAGGAAGAAGAATGAGAGAAAGAAAAGGAAGGAGAAGAAGAGAAAGAAGAACGAGAAAGAGAGGAGAGAGAAAGAAAGGTAGAGATAAAGAAGGGAAGAGAGACAGAAGTGAAGAGAGAAAGAAGATGAGAGAGGAGAAGATGAGAGAGAGAAGATGAGAGAGAGAGCAGATGAGAGAAAAGGGAAGAGAGAACGTAGGGGAGATAGGAAGAAGGGGAGGGAGAAAGAAGAGGAAATGAGAGAAGAGAAGGAGAGGAGAGAGAAGAGAAGGAGAGGAGAGAGAAGAGAAGGAGAGGAGAGAGAAGAGAAGGAGACTACATAGACGAGAAGGAGGCGACACAGACGAGGAGACGACACAGACGAGAAGGAGACGACACAGAAGAGGAGACGACACAGAAGAGAAGGAGACGACACATAAGAGAAGCAGACGACAGAGAAGGAGACGAGAGAGAAGAGCAGAGGAGAAGAAGAGAGATAACAGTGCAACGCGCGTCCCGCAGCCAGGCCTTGGCCCTTGGTCTCGGCGGGGCGGGGGCGGGGGCGGGGGCGGGGGCGGGGGCGGGCCCGCGTGACGAAGACCATGCCCCCACGCGGCCACCTGCGCTCCCCGGAGCCCTCTCGGCCCAGGAATGCAACGCCCCCTGCAGACGATGGCCAGACCACCGCCCCCTCCCCTCCCCTGCCCCCCACACGGGCGGGTCCCTCTCGGAACACCAGAGCCAGATCAGGGGGCGGGGCTGCCTATCACGTGACCTGCCTATCCCGTGTCTGAACTGACGTCGCTGCGGTGCCTCTGACCTGGGGAGGGGCTAGGGTTGGAGACCCGACGGTGGCAGGGTTTTTGGCACTGGCTAGATAGCTGGGTCGGATTCAGCCGCTGTCGTCTCGTGGAGGTTTCTGGTGGCTGGTGGCTTGGCGGTAGTTTTGCGTGGTTTCTCCGATCGGCATCAGGCAATGCCGGAGCAGCACCCCAACAAACGGGCCTATTTCCTGTTCTATCCTCTCTCCTTCTACACACACACACACACACACACGGACGCACGCACGCACACACACACACGGACGCACACACACACACACGGACGCACACACACACACGGACGCACACACACACGGACGCACGCACACACACACACACACACACGGACGCACACACACACACGGACGCACGCACGCACACACACACACGGACGCACACACACACACGGACGCACGCACGCACACACACACACGGACGCACGCACGCACACACACACACGGACGCACACACACACACACACACGGACGCACACACACACACGGACGCACACACACACGGACGCACACACACACACACGGACGCACACACACACGGACGCACACACACACACGGACGCACATTTACATGGCGTTGTCTCTTGTGACGGGGGCAATGAACGAGAGGCGATTTCGTTGTGGCACTCGTGCCATGGACTCCCGTTTGTGGCATCGACCTTGACAACACTGCTCTAGACCTTTTGAAGGGGTCCATAACGTTCATGGCTTCCCCCTGGATCCGTCAGTGGCTTTGGTGATGATCTTGGGGGCACGGGGCGCGGCGTGAGGCGTGGCGTTTGCGAGGCGGGGCGAAGCGGGGCGGGTGGGGCGTGGCGGAGCTTGGCGGGGATGGCAGGGTATGGCAAGGCGGGGTGTGGCGTGGCGGAGCGGAGCGGGGCGTGGCGGGGCGTGACCGAGCGTGGCGGGGTGGGACGGGGGATGGCGGGGTGTGGCGGGATGTGATGGGGAGTGGAGGGGCGTGACGGGGAGTGGCTGGGCCTGACGGAGCGGGGCGTGACGGGGCGTGGAGTGGCGTGGCGGGGAGGGGCGGGGCGTGGCGGGGGAGGTGGGGCAGGGCGAGGTAAGGTAGGGCGGGGCAGGGCGTCGCGGGGCGTGGGGTGGTTTCGGAAATTGATGCCGTTCGACCAAATCAGGCGGCGCGGAATTTGCCAGGGAAATTCCCTTCCGTTGCGCAGTCGTCGCCTCCGAAATGACGGAGGCGCTGGCTGCCATCTCTTTGCCATGGACTCTGGGGGCGTGAACGTTCTTCCAATATTGTTGCGATTTTTCACTAAAGTAAACGTTCCACTTTGCACTCCGAAGTAGGCGCTCAGTATACACGATATCTATATAAAAAAGTATTAATTCCATAATTCATTTCTATTGTTTTTGAAGCGAATCATTATTTTAAAAGTTCTGAACATATACCGAATATTTGCAAAATTAATATTAAAATAACTTAAATGTGGGTGAAAAATACGATTATCACATTAAATTTTTTTTTTAATTTTGGCCCTCAGAAAATGTGCGCAGAAAAATCTCTTTCCCCACACGTCATATACAGTTTTTACTGGTTTTTTTTACAAATAAATAAATAAATAAATAAATAAATTGTTACTCATTGTTGTATCGATGGCTTTTCTAAACGAATTACATAAATTGTCTCGAAATTATACGATTGATCTCTTGCTTCTCACTCGACTTCATGCTATTCAAAGATCCGTTACTATTTTATTATTATTGTTATTATTATTAATTTTATTATTATTATTATTATTATTACTTTGTCTCGCGAATCGGCCATCATGTAGGCACGTGCCTCCCACCGGGGCTCAGACGCGATTATCGGGGTAGGTGCACGTTACATTTCTAAAGCGCGAATCAGCAATTTAATGCTGATTTCATTTTTATACCCCAGGGTTATTGGCCCTGGGGGATGAGGTTTAATTACGATGATGAAGGATGAATTAGACACACACAACACAACCATGCCCCAGGCGAGACTCGAACACGCAATCTTTTGGCATACATTTTTAGTATCAGTCCTTCAGCTGTTTTCCTCGGTACGACAAGGTTGTTACGCCTTGAAGAGTAAATTATGAGGTAATAGGATGACTATGAAGTATGAAGGGACAATCACAAATTCGCCCATGTTTACGGGAACTCGAACCTGCAGCCTTCCTGAAACACGAAAATAATCAATCAATATTATGAAAGTAGTTTAAATCTGAGGCAAGGCAACCCGCACTTCGGAGAAAAAAATAACCCATTCGACGGCACATCACACAACCACATCCTCATTAAACATTCGTACCCACGCGAATCGGTTCCGAACCAGAGAACAACGCATTTCACCAACACGACCCTCACGCTCGTACCTTCTTTTCTATCTGGGCAGCGAACAGCGCGCATTCTGCCGGTTGAAAACGTTTCTCGTTTACCGGCCGCCATTACGAATTCATTCTCGTCGCCACCGCCAGGCGCCGCCCACAGCGCGCCGCGCGGATAAAAACAAAACAACAAACGCGGGCAATTCCGGCATCCCGACGCGTTAATTTCCATTTTTGAAAGCGCGCGGCCGGCCGGCCCTCCCGGAACAGCACGCGAGGGACAGAACGCGGGTGGCAGACAATCCGCGAGCGACAGAACGCGAAATGGCCGACGGCGTGGAAGGGTGGGGATTTTTTTTTCTTTTTCCCCTCCATAGTCCCCCTGAGGAGCCGGGAATTTGTTTTCTTTACTGGTTTAAGTCGTGTATTTATTGGTGTAACCTGTACAAGACCACCATAAAATGTAGAATTAATGAGGTTATTGTTGTTAAAGCCATTATTGTCATCATTGCTATCATATTATTATCAATATTATTGACTTAAAATAACTTTAAGTTACATTGTATTTAATTCTTAATTATAATACGTAAATTTTAGTGTTCTGCCACCAGGTTGCATAAACCTATCTGTGGAAATATCTATCTATCTATCTATACATGTAAACTGTTGCCTTGCGGCTTAAGCAGCTGAGAGGGAGAGGTGTTTTTTTCTTCTTCTAACTAAAATCAACTAAAACTAACTAAATTTTAGCTTAAATCTAATTTTCTAGTTAGTAATGTAGCATTTTTGCATACCTAACTTAAAAGAAAATTTGTATTATTTTATTTTTCTTAATGCTAAGTAAATTTTTTCTAGAAATGTTGATAAAATGTTCTTTTTGTTGATTTCCATTCACGAAGGGTGCGGACAGAGCCGCACCCAGTGGCGTAGCTGGGGAGGGGGCAGGGGGGGGCGGTGCGCCCCGGGTGACACCATTTGAGGGCTGACACCAATTAAAATATTTTATAGTTGGAATTACATAATTTAAATAATTTACTTATAAATGTATATATTAATGAAGACTAGCTGATATTGCTCTCTTGTCAATAGAAAATGACATTGCAGTAAGCATAGATTTTAATGAAGTTATAAATAAGTTTGCTGGCCTAAAATCTCGTAAAGAGGTTTTATAAATAATATACATTAGTTGATAAATATTTTAAAATGAATCATAACTTATTTAAAATTATATTGCAATTATTCTTAATTACATAGAATTTTTAATATATTATAAATAACTCTCATGTGCAAATATGTTTGTATTTTTAATAAAATAATGTACAATTTTGCAGCAATAAATATTTTTGTACTTAATTTATAGGGGGGTGACACCAGTAACATTGCCCCAGGTGACACCAACTGAAGCTACGTCACTGGCCGGACCCAATGTGTTGTATTGTCGGTCGTTCTCATTTGCTTGCTTGATTATTTCATATTTCGGTGCGCGTCCACCCAGCCCAGATCATTAGTCCCGTAAGTGTAGTGCTTGTCTTCATCACGGCAGGAGGCGGTGTTCTTCCCCGCTGGATGATTGATTGTTGGTGATTCTGGGCGCGTCAACTGCTAAGGTCGTTAGTCCCGTAAGTGTAGTATGGGTTTCTTGCACGGGGGATGGCGGTGATCTTTCACTGCTGGATGGCGAGATCGTGCGCCGACCTACCCACGGCTAGCGGGGTTTCCCTCAACCAGGTATCTTCCATCAGCAGGGCTCCGCCCCAGCCGGGAAAAGCTCTAAGCCCCCGACCGGTCTCCCGGCATGTGAGGTAGTGTAGTGCATGTTAGTGTAAGTATTTATAAGTGAGTAAGGGATAGGGTAGAATAATGAATGAGAAAGAATGATCGCGCGGGGTCCCTGGCCAGTTTGTTAAGGTACTGCTCCGCTATTCGCCTGGTGTTGATTGGCTAAAAACTACCGATGAAAGCACACAGCCGCTAGAATTCTCCTCCAGACAGCGACCGAATTCGATGTAGCTAACTAGCTAGTGTTGAAAATCCTGCCACAATCGGGAGTCGAAGCCTAGAACCTCACAGTCAAAAGCACTGAATCAATTGATGCTCGAAGCTACCTTCGCCAGTGATGATTACTGCAACTACAGGTGGTTCGTAATAAATGGTACCTCACACCATGTTCACTATCAACACATTTCTTGTTCGTAAGGGGCTGTCCATAAATTACGTAACGCAAACTTTTATTTTCAATACCCAACTTTTATTTTCAAAACTTTTATTTTCAATAAACGATTATTTTCAATACCCCTCTCCCACTTGTAACGCATTCCCCTACCCCTATGTAACGCAGCGTAACGCTGCCTCAGACCCTTTCCCTCCCTTTAACGTTACGTAATTTATCACCCCTAAGCTAAAAAATCGACTTCTCTAAAGGATATTTCTGTATGACCATGAGTTGTAGTTTTATTAACTCACCTTTGCAATGTTTTTGACTCACTTTCATCACTAACCCAACAAGCGACACCTCTCAGGGATTAAAAATGTAATATTGGGTACATTCACGGACAGTAAATCAACCAAGTTAACCCTACTGCCCGTCATATTGGTTTTAGTAATATTATACAGCTTTGCACATATTATATAGCAGGATATCAAAACAAACTTATGCGTACCTCGCAGAAGAAAATATTTCAACGCTTTCAGACAAAAAGAATCACGAAAATAGTGCCATGTGACCGACTGCCTTATTGGAATTTTAGGTGATTTATGTAGCCTAAGACATGTATGCAGTCACGGTAATGTGACCTAAGAATATTAGTCGAATCAGTCAGACGGCAGGTGCTGATAAAATAACCCATCATGAAAAACAATTCTCCATTTTGCTTCGTGCAGACGGGAGAAAGTGATAATCTTTAGCCCATGATCATAAATGCCTCTGCTTTTTGTAGCATTTATCTATACATATAAAACAGGGTATGTATATAAGAGCAAAACTCCAACACCGTTGGACCGATCTCCATGAAAGATGGCACTTCTACGGGTTTTTTTTCAACGAGAAGGTATATGTGTTGTTAATTCTGTTGTAACTCCACTACATGGCGCTACATATTCACCTCAAATGCAACCTGCAACAGCATTTTGAACCTATAACTCCTAAACGAGGCGTTCTAGGGCCTTAGAAACTAAACTCTTGAGGCCAAAGGCCTCAAATAAACGTTTCTCACACCGTAATCTACAGAATGAACTCTTTCTGAACATTCTATTACATTTTTGCTGGTACGGCGCTTGCCGATATTACCTCACCTGCTCAGAGACGTACAGAATCTGCAAGTAAATGTGAATGGGAGGGACAGAGAGCGGCAGAGACAGACAGGGACAGGGTGATTGAAGGAAGGAGAGACAGTGATAAAGGGGAAAGAGGGAGATGAAGGGCAGAACAACGTTTGCCGGGTTTTCCTAGTTCTGTATATTAAAGATAGGGGTGGTTCACTAATGATCAGGTCTTGCGGAACGTTATATTCTACTCAATCCTGCTGAAGCAACCATCTTGTAACATGCAAGTTGAGTGCTTTTGTTTGATTCGGACACATTTTTATTGCGAGGCTGACGTCTCACGTTTTTTATGGTAGTTTTTCATATTTCAAAAGTTTCAGCTACTCTGCAAGTACAATCAGGTTGTATTGTCCTTCTTATTTTAGAACATTCTTTACTGATTACGATAAACTAGTATCTTTGAAACACCTTAAGTATTTTCCACACGTCGATTATATCAAATCAAACTTTCCAAAACTGATTTCATTATCGTATTAAGAATTATTAGATATACTGTTACTTTTCCTAAGATGAATAGTCAAATATAAACAAAAATTGCAATACATTAGAATTTATTTTCAAAATGGGTAAAACAATGTACGATATTCGTAAAGCAACAGCTTATTACGGTACTCTATTGGTCGGCATAACGACTTCGTTTATTTTCCCATCTCATATAGCCAAAAATGTTTCACTATAATTACTTCGTAAATAACTACTAAAGTAAACCTGTCATTTGCACTCTGGCTTTGCCTTCTTCACTTCAACGTCCGCCAAGAATGATTGAAGTGTGATGAACATCCTCGTGGACAGCCTGGTCGGCTGAAACCGAAGGCATGGAAATTAACTCTGACAGCTTCGAAGATTGACAGATGTGGCTCGAGAGAGCTGTCATATGTAATATGTTTTGGCTGTTGAAAAGTGCGTCACGACGTGTGTGATATGTTGTAGTTATTCTTTACTGTTTGAAAATTTTGTTAGTAACCAGGTTGCTGTTTGAAGATTCAATTCAAAAGAAGTACAATGACAAAATGTAAAATAGTCATTATAAACGTGATTGAATGGATGTCATGAATAGCGTGACAAAACTTATTCTGAAAGGAAAACATATTCAAGCAAGGACAAAAAAGTTTATAAAATAAAATTAATAATTAATTCTGAATATTGGGAGCCTGGGATTGCATTAAATATTTTAGAAGCTCGTCATATTTGTTAAAAATATATATAATATATAAGTATATAAATATATAATATAATAAGAGTGGCAAAACCTTTAATCGTAATAAACATATTGTTTAAAAATCGATCAAATAACTTAATGGGAAGGTGGTTGGTATGTGTAGTTGTCCTTTACTCTCGACAACTTAATGATCTTTGAACCATACTGCTATTTATTGAGCTCCTGCCTCTGTAGAAATCAGCTGTTGACAGTTTCATCCAATCGGAAGCTTGAACGTCACCGTAGTGACGTCACTTTAGCGACATATAAGCTCCCGATTGGATGAAACCGTCAACAGCTGATACCTTTCCGGAGCAGAGTTGAATAAATCGTCCATTGTCAGGCGGTAAGACTGAGTCGAGACAGGACAGGGAAGGAAGAATCTCACGTCGTCCGTAGCCCATTGTTTAGGTACTGCTCCGGCATCCGCTGTGAATTGATGGAACGAAAGCACGAAAACGATAGATGTGAACACGCTCCAGAATTCTCTTCCAAGCAAGGTGTGAATTCTGTCCAGCTCTGTAGTAAGTGACGAAAATCCGCTCTCAAAGAAACTCGAACTTTTGGTCTTCCAGATCCACAATGCAGCGGAGACAATGACGATCACACAGAGCTGTCGCAGGAAGAAAAAATATTCAGGATGTCCGGGGAGGAAACGTCGAAACTTCGAAAATAAGCTCTTAAGACAATTCTAAGCATATTTTATCTAATGAACTACGAGGATATTCCGAATGGTTGAGCCGCAATAAGCACTCAAATGTTGGTTTGAAAAAATGATTTCTACGCAAAAATTTCCGATCTCCTCCCACGCACTTGCTGGGCGTAAACGCAACCTCCACCGAACCCGTCATAACCCAATTCGTCCTTCTCCGCTGCCCGTCCGGGTATTAAGGCTTCATCACGCAAGTGATTGTGTCCGCAGTCGATATTACCATGAGTATTGCGTGCGATTGGGAGCTGCCCAGTCGGAACGCGGTTGCGATTTCGAACGAATCGCTCTCGCCGCCCAAGGTCAATTGCAATCGCTCGCAGCGCCAACCGTAATCGAGGAATCGACCGTCTCTTATCGCGAGGGTGTTCGATTTCCGTAATGTTCTCCTCTAACGGTGTTGCACGCGGATTAAAACGTTGTGTGGCACTTCAACGGAAGGAGGAGGGTGACATTGTCATGTGTAGACATCGGATGTTTAGGGAAATGCATTTTTTTTTCTAGCGAACTTATTTAAAGGCTGATAATATATGTTCTTTGCAGAGAGTAATATCAATTATATTATTCAAAGACTGACTTTTTAATGATTATAATTTCTATGTAGGTCCAGTAATTTTTAGGCAGACACAATATTAATATATTTATATTTATATATATATTATATTTTAATATATTTTTTACATTGTTTAAATAAAATATATTAATATTGTGTCTGCCTAAAAATTACTGGACCTACATAGAAATTATGATAATATATGTGCAGGGAATCTTGACAAATGATGACAGATGACCAAGTTTTATAATGCTTATTTTTGCTTACTTCAGCATAAATGCCTTTTCTTGCTTAATGCCTATTCTTTAGAATTATCGCACTTTCTGCCTTTATGTATTATTTTTATATACAATGCTAAGATATCAGAAAATCGAACATGGTCCAACCATGACCATTTATTAGGAAACCTTCAATTCACGTATTGTATTTTGAAATACGAGAGAATTCCTGAAAGTATACCAACATATTTGGTTTTCCATTTCCATATTTCATAAATACTAGCCATGATCTGAGAAAAAGGTTCGATTGACAATAAACCGAGGGCACCTTTTGAGTGGAAATAAATGTAATTCCCAGAAGGTTTCAGTGTTGCTAATTTTGGACTTCTAAAATATTTGCCAGACATATCAGTAGATGTTCATAAATCCTTCTCTGTATTCAAACTGATTTTGTCTGCCAATCGTTGCAGATTTGAAATTGAATCGATCCTTGAATCCAGATATACTGGTAATATATTGCAATGGAAACTATTAAGAATAAAATATAGAAGAGTTGTAAATATGTGTGGAGTTTTACAAATAATTTTTAATTTTATTGTAATGAAATTTATGATAGTGCCTTTTTTCTCCTTATTCTTGACATTTCCAGTGCCTTTTTAGGCGCCTAAAAGGCGATTTTTAGTGCCTAAACATCCTATGTCTAGTCATGTGTTTCTTGGTTTTTTATTGTAAATGCACTGATGATATCTGCAAATCAGCTGACGAAACGTCACATGAATAATCTCTCTTTTTGTAAAACAAAAATTTATTTTCTGAATTGATAATACCGAACTTTTTAATATTAGTATACCTACACAAGTATTCAATTCAAGTTTGCCTTATTTCACGGGCGAGACTCAGGCCAGGCGGGACTGCCTGACTGTGCAAATTTTGCTATGGTCTTTTCACCATCTAGCGGAGATATAATGTATCATTTGGTCACCGAAACAGGCGAAAAAATAGCTCTGAGACAACTTGCTAGAGTATCTTTTACATGCAGTAAATCTACATGGGACGGCCGGCTTTACTTTCTCTCCGAAAGACGGCGCATGATGGGACTTTTTCTTTCTTAAAAATCACAGCTTCAATCGGGTTTAAAACCCGCGAACTTATACATAACAAACGTACGGTAACCTACGGTTGTTCCATGCTATACCATGGAATCCGCTTGTACGACCAACGTATCACCCTGTGTACAAGCTTAAGTAAAACATGCATTTGCGACCAATTCCGTCCCTACATATTATTAATCAATAAGTAGAGTATTTTTGAATTCAAATAAAATAATTTATGTTGCTCGTCTCCACAGAATTTAAACCCATGATCCGCTGCTGTTATACATGGGGTATTATTGCCATTCGTTGTTTCGTAGCTCGAACCGTCTATAAAATATCTTTTGAGTTTAGATACAAATTGTCTTACAGTGTCTTCAGCCGTTGTGTTGCCTAATTAATTCTATTGTAGGTTCTTGAAGGGAAAGTGCACAATATAATTGTCTCGAAATGTTTTCACAACACGAGGGAAGGATATTAAGGAAATTGCGTTGCGTCTGCAGTCTGAATTTTACGCAGACAACGGCATTTATACTAATTTTGAAGACGTTCTTGTTTAATGATTTAATGGATCTGAGTTTTGTTGACTAACAACGTTTCCCTTCTAAGACCCGCTCCTCGATTGGTAACTTTTTATTTCTTAATCTTATTCATCGTGAAAGTTCTTTGTGTGCTTCTGGCAGAATTAAAGCCATCCATTCCTCTGCAAAACTCTCTAAATGTCATTTATTCAGCATTACTGATAAAATTTTGATAAAAATTGTGTTTACTGTATGCAATACTATTTGTTTGTTTCAATGTTTCTTCAGTGAATCGTGTAATCTCCTGGAATTCCTGAAAAAAAACAACATGAACGCAATGTATAACTTAATTCATGAGTGAAGAATCCTTTTTGAATGTATTCCATATGCGTTGAATTATGAAATGTAATCTGAAAAGAGGAAATATCTAAACTACGTCTTGTGCCTTGTGACTTGACAGGTTCCTCTTGTTGTAGCATTGACGTTCTCTTCCATTATTTATGTATCATTTCGTATCCATCGAATGATTTCCACACATTCTATTTTCGTTTCAAGAGAAACAAATTTCAAAGAACTACCCACAAACAGACCACAATATTAGTAGGAAAAATCATGGAGATGTCCGAGTTGTTGGTTAAATGTCAAAGTGATTTGTTTTCCGTTCCATTGGTTGAATAAAAACAGAAACGCACAGAAAAACATAGTTCAAATGTTTTTGTTTGTAAACTCTCAATTCGAACTTTCAAAATACCTACGTCTTTCGTACACACTTCAACATTATTAAAATTTAAAATTATTCTAGCATAACCAGAGTTCGTTCTAAATCTCAAACTTCATATCAGTTAATCAAAGATGTTTTACGAGATTTTTAGATATGTTGTGTAAAAGCTTAATTTATGTGGATAATTTTTATGAAATTCCCTTGGAAATGTTTTCAACGTAAGAGAATTCTAGTCCAGCAATTTGTTTGCCTCTTATCACAAGCGTATAAAATTATTACATTCAAATTTTCGTCCCAACTTTTCATTAGTTTCGTTCCGTACCACATTAGTTTCATTAATTTACGTTAGTTTCGTAATACATTCGTTCATGTCAATGATCGTAAAACATGTTGATAGACGGTCTGCAAATCTATACTAATATATAAAGACAGAACTGCACTGACGTACAGCGCGATAATCTCTGAATCTACTGAACCAATACTGATGAAAACTTTTGTACTAGCTTCTTTTAAAGTTCTGGAGTAACATAGGCTATGATTTACAATCACAAAACTTACTATATTCACAAAATAATTACTTTTCCGGACATTTTTTTGCCTGGCTCTACATCACAGATTTCAATAGTGGATCAATGTCAATTGTTTAGCTGCGCGCCACCAGAGGATGAGGTCTGAGATCTTCTACTGATTTCATCAATGTACAGAATTGCGTATTTAGAGGATGTTTGTTTATTTTTCACAGTCATTTGTCTAACCCGAAATAATTCTGCATTTTTTCCGTTTTATTTATAAAAGTAACTTGAATATTGGTTTTAATTGCGTTGTAGGTGTGAGTGCATTAAGTGTACAAGAGACTAAATGTTTGGAAGATATAATATTCTATGGATGTGGTTAACATTGCCCTAAAAAGGTATGAGTGCACACATGTTTAGTTGTAGTAAATTAAGCATAAGTATTTGCAGGTTGGGCAAGTGACAGTGCGATTTACGTGTTATTCTGAAACTGACGGAGGGATGCATGTTTTAGATAAGTGTTTTTAATACAGTAGCGAGAACTTTTGGGTGTTGAAGGAATTATTAAATTGATGATAGTTCGGCAATAATAGAATTTTTAGTAAAACCGCAGTACAATTAAAGTAAAACAATATTGGTAAATGGGTATTTGGAGGAATTTAATGTGTGACAATGCTGGTTTTGAAGGTTGTTATTTTAAATAGAAAAAGTGTTGTCAAGCCGAAGCCACTGTGAACTCGGATTTTTGGAGATATTATAATCGCATAAGTGCTCAGTGGCTCCTTTCGGTCAGCCTCAACTTATCAAGGATCCTAAAAAGGTACTAGAATTCAATTAAAATTCCTTTAATTATTTCTAGACGTCGATTGATGCGGAAAGATCAATTTCAAACTTTCCTTTCTAAATACGCAAGAAGAAAAAATATGAAAATGGTTAAGTTTTATAATATGGCAATTTATTGAAAGTATGAATACAATACATAAAATTCTACAAACAGAATATACGAAAGTACATGCATTTTAATTTTTAGTTAGATTTGTTCATTATTTTCAGTTATAAGAGAAAGCAGTTTGGGGGTGGGAACCCCATTAGGACTAAAATTTAAATATTTTTTAGTGAGAAGTATTTTAGTGTTTACGGAAGACCAGGTATTTCCATATTGGAGCAAGGCAAAAGGAGGCGGGATAGGGCGGAGGGAATATACAGTAGAATAGAAGAAGGCTCTGCCATAGGGCGAGAATAGATGGAATTCCTCTTCTGTTTAATACAAAATTATGATAATTACCCGGCAACGCTGGGTTCTTCAGCTAGAAAAATATTATACAGAAAATTAATCTAATATATAAAAATCCATGTTTGTTGGTTCGTGCTTAATGCGCTGCATTAGCAGGCATCCAATTGCGATAAAATGTGTCAACCATATTGCTTGCACTTGCGGAAAGAGCATAGTCATATTACAATTATTGTAACTCCACTAGATGGCGCTAGAGCACATGATGTCATTTCAGTTAAATGCAATTCCCAATGCACGTGCGTTTTATTGTTGCTGGGCGTTGCCGTGTGCTGTGGGGCGAGGTTGAGAAGCACACAAGGAGCAGGCGGCGCAAGTTGATGACAGGAAAGTGAAAAAGAGACAGGGAAAATAGAGAGAGGAAAAAAGAGAGAGGGAAATATTGAAAGAGAAGGAAATAGACAAAGATAGGGGAAAATAATGAAAGAGAATGAAATAGAGAAAGAAAGGGAAAATAGCGAATGAGAAGGAAAATAGAGAGAGGGAAAATAGAGAGAGGAGGAAGTAGAGGGGGGAAATAGAGGCGGAAATGGAGAGAGAGGAAAATAGAAAGAGGGGGAAATGAGGAGAACGGGAAAAGGGTCAGAGAGTGGGGGAAGAGAGAGACAGAGGAAGAAGAGACAGAGAGGGAGAAAAGAGACAGAGGGAGAAAAGAGACACAGAGGGGGAAAGAAACACTGATCGAAAAGATAGTGGGAAAATGAGAGAGGAGGAAAAAGAGGGAGAGGAAGAGGGGAAAAGGGAGGGGAAAAGACAGGGGAAAGAGAGGAGAAAAGAGAGGGGAAAGAGAGGAGAAAAGAGAGGGGGGAGAGGAATATTTACTCAATTATTTCTTCTGCGGCAGCAACGCGCCGGGTACTAGCTAGTCATTTATAAAGGAAGTCATAATTCAGTTTGTACTAGTATTCATTCACTAAGTCTCGTAATTTCGAAAGGTAATTTCAATATATTGAATTACAATAATAAATGTATTACTTGACCACAAAATGGACGATGGCATTCACGTCAAAACTACTCATATTATTAATTGTCAAGCTATCTCACCAAGTGAAATCGATGTCTCCATCAGAAAATACGTTTTCAGTCCACCATTACTGGCATCCATAAGTTTCTTAATTTACAAGTACTATATATTGAATTTATCCCTTTTTAAAAGAGTATGTAGTCAATAGTCACTTTCATGTTCTGTATTTGCACTGTTGCTTGAATATTTGCTTGAACATGCAGCAACAAAATAAATATGTTACACGGACCGATTCGTTTGAAATAATTCAAATACGAATAGTTATCACTCAATGTAGAATTTGTTGCTATATTAACTTTAATGTGACTGTACTGACCTTACACAGGCTGAATGAATGATCTGATAAGAATATGATAAATCATCTTACATAAATGACTACGTGGACAGTCAGAGACTGAGAGATAGAAAAACTGGAGAACCCGAAGAAAATCTTCTGCGAACACGTTTGTGACTACCGAACGTGGATCCGAGGGTCCGACTCTAGTACTGGGAGGTAGAAGGGAAATATTCTTTACTATGAATGATCCTCTGTTCTTGGTCTTTTCGCTCTTACTTGAATATTTTTCTTGGATCCTTTGCTGGGAAGAGGAGGCGATGGAGAACTGACCTCGGATGCGGTCGGGCTATGCCTTCTCAGGTTGTGAAACGTGAAGGGGAATTGGCTGGGAATCGGAGGTGATGGGAAACTGACCTCGGATGCGGTCGGGCTATGCCTTCTCAGGTTGTGAAACGTGAAGGGGAATTGGCTGGGAATCGGAGGTGATGGGAAACTGACCTCGGATGCGGTCGGGCTATGCCTTCTCAGGTTGTGAAACGTGAAGGGGAATTGGCTGGGAATCGGAGGTGATGGGAAACTGACCTCGGATGCGGTCGGGCTATGCCTTCTCAGGTTGTGAAACGTGAAAGGGAATTGGCTGGGAATCGGAGGTGATTGGGAAACTGACCTCGGATGCGGTCGGGCTATGCCTTCTCAGGTTGTGAAACGTGAAGGGGAATTGGCTGGGAATCGGAGGTGATGGGAAACTGACCTCGGATGCGGTCGGGCTATGCCTTCTCAGGTTGTGAAACGTGAAAGGGAATTGGCTGGGAATCGGAGGTGATGGGGAAACTGACCTCGGATGCGGTCGGGCTATGCCTTCTCAGGTTGTGAAACGTGAAAGGGAATTGGCTGGGAATCGGAGGTGATGGGAAAACTGACCTCGGATGCGGTCGGGCTATGCCTTCTCAGGTTGTGAAACGTGAAGGGGAATTGGCTGGGAATCGGAAGGCGATGGAAACTGACCTCGGATGCGGTCGGGCTATGCCTTCTCAGGTTGTGAAACGTGAAGGGGAATTGGCTGGGAATCGGAGGTGATGGGAAAACTGACCTCGGATGCGGTCGGGCTATGCCTTCTCAGGTTGTGAAACGTGAAAGGGAATTGGCTGGGAATCGGAGGTGATGGGAAACTGACCTCGGATGCGGTCGGGCTATGCCTTCTCAGGTTGTGAAACGTGAAGGGGAATTGGCTGGAATCGGAGGCGATGGAAAACTGACCTCGGATGCGGTCGGGCTATGCCTTCTCAGGTTGTGAAACGTTGAAGGGGAATTGGCTGGGAATCGGACGGTGATGGGAAACTGGCCTCGGATGCGGTCGGGCTATGCCTTCTCAGGTTGTGAAACGTGAAGGGGAATTGGCTGGGAATCGGAGGCGATGGAGACACTGACCTCGGATGCGGTCGGGCTATGCCTTCTCAGGTTGTGAAACGTGAAGGGGAATTGGCTGGGAATCGGAGGCGATGGAAAACTGACCTCGGATGCGGTCGGGCTATGCCTTCTCAGGTTGTGAAACGTGAAGGGGAATTGGCTGGGAATCGGAGGTGATGGGAAACTGGCCTCGGATGGCGGTCGGGCTATGCCTTCTCAGGTTGTGAAACGTGAAGGGGAAATTGGCTGGGAATCGGAGGTGATGGGAAACTGGCCTCGGATAGCGGTCGGGCTATGCCTTCTCAGGTTGTGAAACGTGAAGGGAATTGGCTGGGAATCGGAGGTGATGGGAAACTGGCCTCGGATGCGGTCGGGCTATGCCTTCTCAGGTTGTGAAACGTGAAGGGGAATTGGCTGGGAATCGGAGGTGATGGGAAACTGACCTCGGATGCGGTCGGGCTATGCCTTCTCAGGTTGTGAAACGTGAAGGGGAATGGCTGGGAATCGGAGGCGATGGAGAACTGACCTCGGATGCGGTCGGGCTATGCCTTCTCAGGTTGTGAAACGTGAAGGGGAATTGGCTGGGAATCGGAGGTGATGGGAAACTGGCCTCGGATGCGGTCGGCTATGCCTTCTCAGGTTGTGAAACGTGAAGGGGAATTGGCTGGGAATCGGAGGTGATGGGAACTGGCCTCGGATGCGGTCGGGCTATGCCTTCTCAGGTTGTGAAACGTGAAGGGGAATTGGCTGGGAATCGGAGGTGATGGGAAACTGGCCTCGGATGCGGTCGGGCTATGCCTTCTCAGGTTGTGAAACGTGAAGGGGAATTGGCTGGGAATCGGAGGCGATGGAAAACTGACCTCGGATGCGGTCGGGCTATGCCTTCTCAGGTTGTGAAACGTGAAGGGGAATTGGCTGGGAATCGGAGGTGATGGAAACTGCCTCGGATGCGGTCGGGCTATGCCTTCTCAGGTTGTGAAACGTGAAGGGGAATTGGCTGGGAATCGGTAGGTGATGGGAACTGGCCTCGGATGCGGTCGGGCTATGCCTTCTCAGGTTGTGAAACGTGAAGGGGAAATTGGCTGGGAATCGGAGGTGATGGGAAACTGGCCTCGGATGCGGTCGGGCTATGCCTTCTCAGGTTGTGAAACGTGAAGGGGAATTGGCTGGGAATCGGAGGCGATGGAAAACTGACCTCGGATGCGGTCGGGCTATGCCTTCTCAGGTTGTGAAACGTGAAGGGAATTGGCTGGAATCGGAGGTGATGGGAAACTGGCCTCGGATGCGGTCGGGCTATGCCTTCTCAGGTTGTGAAACGTGAAGGGGAATTGGCTGGGAATCGGAGGTGATGGGAACTGGCCTCGGATGCGGTCGGGCTATGCCTTCTCAGGTTGTGAAACGTGAAGGGGAATTGGCTGGGAATCGGAGGCGATGGAAAAACTGACCTCGGATGCGGTCGGGCTATGCCTTCTCAGGTTGTGAAACGTGAAAGGGAATTGGCTGGGAAGCAGAGGCGATGGAAAACTGACTGCTGAATGCAGTCGGGCGATTCCCGATGTGAGGTCTGACTACCACATCACTCCTCGCCCCAGTTGAGTGTGCGACGGGATCGCGGATTTTCGAACAATAACCCACCTCAGCTGTTAGTTTCCTCCGATGTTCTTTTATTCATTGTTCATCTTTCGATTCTCCATTCATCATTGTTCTCTTGGCATAGCTTATGCTGAATTATCCTTGCCCACACGAAAAGATCGGAATAGATTCGCAGAAACGACCATGTAATCATATGTATGGTCTGTAATCATATGCTGAATGCACATCTCGTGTGATGCATGCATAAGGTCCCCACGCGAAATAATTTCATTGTTACATTATTCAGTTTGTAAAAGCATTATAAATGCAACTTGTAAATTACATAGAATGATTATACTACATGTACACTAATAAAGAGCATGTGAGGTGGTGAATGCGTATTCAATATTCATAAATTCATGTGTAATTAAACGATTGTTTTGTTACCAAGAATTATAATGTAATGCATATCAGCCTCTGTTTCTAAGAAAACTATTACTTAAGTATGTACAGAAATGTTTGGCATTTGAGAAAGTATAATTCTTTTAAGTGGAATTTGATGTAATGCCTCCAAACTTTCCTTTCATGTAATTAACTTCACTTAGCATCTTTGTGCGTAAATATGTTAACTGAACTGAAAGCTGGTATGGAATGATATTATTCCTGTTTACGTATGAGTATTATTACTGTGCTTATCTACAATTATGGTTTATCTCCTTTAAGTGTCCCACATAGCATCACGTTGCTGTAACAAGATATTTAGAGATGATTTCAGCATTAATGTTGTGCATAACCACAATTATGAATAACCCCCTTGGAGTATCCCACTTAGTATGCTGTGTTGCTGATAAAATAAACACTTGGACATTTTTGAGATTGTTGTCTCAGTTATGCAATGGTGTCAGATTTTTTGTCGAGAATACAGCTGTCATCTGACAGAATTTTAGTGTTTATTTAGGTAGTTCGTTCAGTACAAGATTATATTGTACACGACAATATATACCTTATATCTATACAGTTGCAGGTGGTGAGTTACAAATGTTTGAATTCTGTACTCCAAAACGTCTGACACTTGCATTTTTATAACTTTGGTACGACAATTTTAGCTTTAAATTAATGGTGCTAAAAACAGCAAGTACTATCTCGCCCGAATTTTCACGCAAAATTACGCGAAAAGTACTCAAATTTTCGAAAAATTGTACATGACCTTAATTCAAAATCTATTTATAAGGAAAAACAAATCATTAAGGGAAAAAAATCTGCATATTCATACTTGTAGTTGTAAGAAGGTGCCGAAAAGATTTTGAATATTTGCAATTTTGAAAAATCAGGTATTTTAAGGAAAATGAGACTTGTCTTTGAAGCAATTAACTCTTAAACGTTCTTCACACTATCCAACAATAAAATTATATCCGTGGAGCCACTTTTTTGAAAATTTGGAAAATGACCCATGGGCTTCATGTAAAACCCCCGCCCCAAAAAAAATGTCGATTTCAAATTCAAGAGACCGAGATAATTAGCCAGATCGATTGGAGAATATTAATTTTGAAGAATATCGGCTGAATGGTGTAAGCGCTAGCGTTGTTCAAAGACGGACAGCCGGACGGGCAGACGGGCAGAGGTGTTTTGCCGTCATTCGATTTTTCGGTATCTAGAACCCACAAAAAATATATTCTGGCTGCACCACGTGTTAGGAGTTTTTTTTCTTAATTTAGCAACTGCATTTTTCCACTTTTTCGTTACCATAGCCCTGAAATAAGAGTTTTTTCTGACGAAAATCGCGAAACTGACGTTTTTTGGCGCAGCATTTCATAACTTTATCTCCCCTGCGTATTGAATTGCCCTTATTTTACGTGGCGAGACTCACCATGCTCTTGCGTTTGACCATGCAAATTTCGCTGCGCTCCTTTCACCATCTAGCGGAGAAAGAAGGTGGGGCGACGAAACAGGCGATTTTGAATTTAGCTCAGAGGGGTCATTTATATTTGAGGATCTTTTACATGCAAGTTACTCCACTACATGGGACCGCCGGCTTTACTTCCCCATCCGAAGGAAGGCGTAGGAAGGATTTTTCGCCCCTAAAAATCACGTCTTCGATCAGGTTTGAACTCGCGAAACTTGGGTATAACAGTCCGATACGCTAACCGTTACACCATCGCCGCATAATCGGTACCGAGAAAGTAAAACGCACGCTGGCTCGAATCGCTCACTGCTCGCCCGGCCTGCGCTGGGCTTGCCACGTGCTGCAAACGCGGCTGCGGGACGCCCCGGTGATTAGGCGATGTGATGGGGCGACTTGTAAACAAAATTAAAAGCTTTTCCCAGACGAGCTGAGAGGCGGGCGGAGGTTTCTTTGAGCGGTGCAGACCCCCCGAAACGCCCCCCCCTCCCCAGGGGGAATTAAAATCTGAACCTCCCCTGACCTAGATTCCCACACGCCTCCAAGAGTTTTCACCGGAAAAGATGCTCAGTGCATCAACTGATGTCACTGCAGTCCCTCTGACCGGGAGGTCCTACGGCGGCAGGATTTTCGACACAATCTAGATAGCATGGTCAATTCAGTCGCTGCCTGCAGGATAATTCTAGCGGCCGGCTGCTCTGATCGGTAGTTTTCCGTGGTTTCTCCGATCAACACCAGGCGAATGCCGGAGCAGTGCCCTAACAAACGGACCACGGACCGCGCGCGATCTTTCTTTTCTCTTCTTTGTTCTCTCCTCTCCCTCTTACACACACTTACACTAACATGCACTACAGTACCACACATGCCGGGAGACCGGTCGGGAGCTTACAGCTTGTCCCGGCTGGGGCGGTGCCCCGCTGGTGGAATATATCTGGTTGAGGGGGAAAACCCCGCTAGACGACGGTAGGTCGGCGCCAGATCTCGCCATCCAGCGGGGAAAAGATCATCGCCACCTCCCGAGGAAACAACACGCACTACACTCACTGGACTAATGATTGTAGTTGACGCGCCAGAATCACGAACCAATCAAATCTAAGAGTTTTTTCCACTTTCCTCGCCCTTACTTTGTAAGAAGAGAAAGTGTTGTAATCGTGTGCCGGCAAACGACAAATGTTCTACAGATAAACCATTATTGCCGTTATTGATTAAAGAAGAACGAAAATATATACGTACGAAGTGATAATAAGAACAGTGCTTATAGCTATGGGTGTGAAACATAGATTATGACCCAGACAATAGAAAAATTGATGGTGCTTGAACGAAAGCATTTTGAGAGGTATTTTTGAGGCAGTGGAGGTGAATGGACAAGGCAGAGGCGTACTAATAGGGAGCTATACTCTCTATGTAAATCCCCTAATATCATTACACACATAAAACTACGTCGTCTGAAATGGGCAGGACATGTGCAACGTATGGCATCTACGAGAATACCAAAGAAAGCAATAGAAGAGCGGGTTGCCGTGGGGGCAGACGGTTAGAAGACCTAGGAAGAGATGGCTGAAAGGCGGTCACCCAAGATGCAAGGGAACAGTTGGGATAAGAATATGGAGAAGAACTGCGGAGAGCAGAGAAATTGGAGGCGAAGTATTGTCGAGGCCCGAGCCCGACTTGGGCTGTAGCGCCATCGAAGGAGAAGAAGAAGAAAATCCTTATTGCGGACCCTGGTGATGAAAAATTGGATAAATCTTGTTCCTATATGTAGTAAATGACGTTCTTTAACATGTGTTGTGAGAATCCATGTTTTGTGGTTTCTTGATACCGAAAAATCCGCAAAGACGGCAAAAACGTCTGTCTGTCCGTTGTTCTTTTTATCACAATAAATTCCGTTCCCTATGGTCCGATTAAAATAAGTTGGTGATTGACAGGGGCGAACGGAAGGTAGTAACGTTGACAGTTTGCCTACCACTAAGCACGTGTTCCCGGGACAAGAAATAAACACTTGAAATAAATATTTATTAAAGTAACCAAATCACACACTCAAATTCTATAAAGCTACAGCTTCAGAATGCACAACTGTCAATCACCAAGTTATTTTAATCGGACCATAGTTATGTTGCCGACTGTAGGGGCCTTTGATTTGTTTTACGTAACGTAGCATTTGGGGGAGGGGGTTGCATTAGTGGCTGGTGGTTCCTTGAACGGCCGGCGCGGCGCTGGGTACTCGGAACCGAGAGCCCCGCCCCGCCACCCATCCCGGCCCAGATTCCCACACGCCCTCCAGCAGGTGGTCAGGGGGGGGGGCTTTGCACCGCCGGCCACATGGCTTCCCCTGCCACGGTAACCTGGGGTCAGCGCCCCCCCCCTCCTCCTTCCCCTCCCGCTCGGGGAAAGATCGCTCCACGACACCGCGGTCCTTTGTAGTACGTTGCGGAGTGTGTAGGTTGTCAAACTAAATGAAATGAAATCTGCCTTCTGGTTTGGGTTCACGTCCTGTCTACCTACTCAACCACGTACACACCTAAACAATCTATCGTCATACTCACCTACCTACGTATACTTACTCACCTACCAATCTTTCCTTCTATCCATCTACCCACCTATTTACCTACCAACCAACCAACCAGTATGTTTATCTATCTACATAGCTCCCTTTTTATCAGTATATCTATTATCTCGGTCTGCCTGGCTACTTAACGGTTTCTATTGGATTCGAAGTTATGTTTGGTATCGACACAAACAAGTGCAATTAAACGAATAATTGATAAAAATGAAGCAATTTTTAAGTTTTTTTTCGATTTTCACGTTTTTTAATCAAGATATTCTAGTTATTATCCATGTGCATTCCACATTCCATTTTCGTACCACATATCAACGATTTACTTAATGGAAATTGATGGTGTGAAAGTTCGTAGGAAACAAGAAACTTAACTTGAAGTGTAAGTTGTGAATCAGAAGACAAGAGGGTGCGTAATAGTTGTTTAGTATCTGAACTGCATCACTGAATAATTAAGATGTTGATTGAAGTAAATGAAATATTTAAATTTTGTACATGTTTCTCGTTTGGAACACGCATGTTCTTCATTCAATGAGGACACAATCAGAGCAGTCGGCCGCCAGAATTCTTCAGACTCGAACCCTAGGACATCCCGATCAGAAGCACTGCAGTGACGTCAGTAAATGCCCTGAGACACCTTGCTGGAAGAAATTGTTTCTGAAGAAGGAATTACTCCTCAGTAGTGCATCAAACCGGTTTACAAAAAAATTGTTACCCGAAAACACATTGCAAATTTGTATCATGCGTAATTCGAGATCGATATTATAGGCCTGTACAACTTTGTTGAGGGTACCGCAAAGAAAGTCGAGTTGTGTTTCGTAAGGTTGTAAAATATAAAGGCGGGTACCACACATTCGCTATTCGGCGAACAGCGAGCAACCGCTCGCCGAATCCCGATTAGTGTGGATGGGTCGCTTGCTATTTGCCGAGTGACGAACATTCGGCGCTCGCCCTACCCACCGCGTGTCGGTCTTTCGGACACGTCAAAGGGAGCGAACATTCGACGAACACATCCGCTGGTCGGGATCGGGCGAGCAGTAGCTCGCTGCTCGGCGAAAGCTGAATGTATGGAGCCACCTTAAGGGATGCTAGCTATAAGTTAGTTATAAGGGTTAGCTTTAGCTAGATTATAAGTACTCCCCCCTTATAGGAGGGCCCCCTTATACTCATAGTTATAGCCAAGTAGGGCTGCGACGCGCTCGCAGACTGTACTTCCACAAAAAGTAAACAAATTACCGTCTCGCCACGAATACTGGTAGGGGAACTTGAGGAAATTTCGCCAAGGAGTGGCTCGCAACTCTCCGAATGCCCAATGCGTGGAGTCGCCTTAAAACAATACATTTCTTCCGTCTATTACATTCTTGGACGCTTGGCTCACTTCAGTACGTCACTTTCCGTAAAACGGCTTGTCACAAGCATCCTGATTATGGGAATCTATTTAAACCTATTTGATATTCTCTGCAATTAAGTATTCATGATCGTTAATGTTATCGTCTACGCCTTTCAGTTTGCTTAGCAAAATTAGAATGTTATTTCAGCACAGCACCGCGCCAATAATGCTGTAACGCACACTTCAGGAGCTGGCTGTTCGGACTTCGGTTCTTGTTAGAAGCTTCTATTGTCAATTTTAAACACAATGATTTAAAAGTGTGACCTGTTGGCGCAGGTCCAACATGTGGAAACCTGGTCGTTTCCAAGAGGCAGTTAGTGCAGCGGGGCTAAGTAAGAGCATCCGGGCACTTTCAGCTGCGGAAGGGCCGTCTGGAGCAGGCCGCTGCCCCTTCGTTAGCGACCGCCCCCCGCCCCCGCCCCCCGCCCCCGCCCCCCGCCCCCGCCCCCGTCATCTGCACCGCCACCGCCACCTCAACTGCCACCGCCACAGACACAGTTATCACCACCACCGCCGCCGCCACCATCACTGCCACCGCCGCCGCCGCCCCCGCCCCCGCCCCCGCCCACCGTCCCGCCCCGCCCCCGCCACCGTCATCTGCACCGCCACCGCCACCTCAACTGCCACCGCCACCGTTATCACCACCTCCACCACCGCCGTTATCGCCACCGTCACCCTCCATCGCCGCCCCCGCCGCCGCCTCCAACGCCACTGCTGCCGCCGCCGCAACTGCTGCCGCCGCCACCGCCGCTGCCAACGCCTCCGCCTCCGCCACCGCCACCGCCACCGCCACCGCCACCGCCACCGCCACCCGCCACCGCCACCGCCACCGCCTCCGCCACCGCCACCGTCGCCGATGCCGCCACCGCCAACCGCCGCCCGCCACCGCCCCCGCCACCGCCCCCGCCACCGCCACCGCCACCGCCACCGTCGCCGATACCGCACCACCGCCACCACCCGCCGCCACCGCCACCCGCCACCGCCACCGCCGCCGCCACCGCCCCCGCCACCGCCCCCGCCCACCGCCACCGGCACACCGCCACCGTCGCCGATGCCCGCCACCGCCACCACCGCCGCCACCGCCACCAGCCACCGCCACCGCCGCCGCCACCGCCCGCCGCCACCGCCTCCGCCACCGCCACCGCCTCCGCCACCGCTGCCGCCACCGCCACCGCACCGCCACCGCCACCGCCACCGCCACCGCCACCGCCACCACCATCTCCGCCGCCACTGCCGCCACCAACACCAGCGCCACCGCCGCCGCCGCCACCGCCTCCTCTATCTCCACCTCCACCTCCACCTCCACCGCCGCCGCCGCCACCACCACCACCACGGCCACCGCCCCCTCCGCCGTCGCCAGCGCTAACAACAACGCCTCCTCTACCACCGCCCCCGCCGCCCGGCCCTTTTAGGGGCTGGCGCCGGCCGCGCTCAAGGGCCGCCCGCCGCCGCCACGAAGACGCGCTGGCGGCGGGGGCGGAGGCGACGCACGGTGGTTTGAAAGGCGAAAAAAGCGGACAAAAATCAATTTTTCAAAATTGTCCAATTTGCTTCATTTAAGCACATATGAACAGAAAAATGTCCAATGCTTCATGTAGTATACTATATTTTGTTATTTACTTGTCCATTATTGTGTAGAACGCGCGCAAACATGAGAGATTTTTAAGAAACCGGATGGCCATAAATTCATCCCGTTTTGAGATGCACATATCTCGCATACTTTTAAAGTTATGAAATTATTTTTTTTCCTCGTTACTCTTCAATACTTTGTAATTATATTTCTTATAAAAACCATATTTTTCACTTTCACATTAGTCGTAAATAAATTATTGAAATCATGCCTCAGAGAAGCAACATTCCGTTTACGTTACTTGACTTACAAAAAAATGTACACTTATGTTTGTCATGAAACTTGCAGTAATATTACAGGAAAGACTAGGGAACACGTTCGTGTAGGTTTCATCTGCAACTACCTGCAACTCTGGACAGGAGAAGAAAGAGAAGGTTGTTCCGCGTGGCCGGCCGGGCCGCGCGGCCGCGGCAGGGCGCTGTGACGATAAACAGAAGCCGGGGGGTGAGGGTTGCTTTGACACATTTATGACCTAGGGACACTCTCGCTCGGATATTTCGGAACAAAGAGGTACCTTGCAATGTTTATAATGTAATGTTGTTATCTAACGTCACCATTTGCTCGACAATCTTTTCGATCAGGAAACTCGTTCTGCCTACTTATTGCTTACGCATTTGGCCACACACAGTCGCTAGCTTTTAGTGTAGACTGTAGTCTCGTCGTGTTTTTCACTAGCGTTGCATGTGCAGTGTGGTGCAGTGTTAGAAGTGAAAAATGGGTTTTACAGTGAATCGCAGTGAGCTCCATCAAAAATTAGAGGAAAGAAAAATGATTCACGGGCAAAACAAGAACAATTTGTGCTAGCACATCTCATGAACAAATTTGACTTAAACGTGTCTGAAGATGTCAAGAAAACTCTGTATCAGTGCGTAAGATCTCGTTTTTTTCTACCTTATTTCAATCGTTGGAGAAAGTGTCACTGTAGGGAAGATTTTTTCGAAAAGAAGAATGCAGATTGGTTAATGAAAAACGAGCAAATATCTATTCCAGTCATACCTGGTTGCTCACATGCAGAAAGTAGAGGTCGACCATCAAAAAACTTTGGAGATCTATCAGAAAGAAGTAAAGAAGGAAAGTCAAACCTCTTTGGGATTCTGCTAGGACATCAGAACTTGCATATGCAACCTCTATGAATTTAAGGACAGAAGGAGATGATCCGTCAGCTAAATTGTTAAAAGCAACAACAACAACAACAACAACAACTAGGGCAAAAAGAATACGAGAAGCATGGAAGCAAAGGGGCATACCATTAACGAGAATGTCAGTGGAAGAAGCCCGGTCGTTCGTGATCAATGCACAAATTATCAAAATATCAAACATGACAATGAGAAGATTAGTTTTGCAAAATAATCATTATCTGTACCCGAGCTATTATGCCATTCTAAATGCTAAACAAGATGCTTACCCCAAAATATCTCTATTAAAGAAACTGAATGTGAAGTGAAATTACAGGATTTGCTTGATCATATTGTCGCCAGAATTTTAAAGCTTTTACCTGACAATGATACAAATAATTCTGCAACTACTACTTACGTATTAGTACATTACAAGTGGGTTTTGATGGCAGTTCCGGACACTCCCAGTATAAACAAACTTGGACTGAAGCTGAATGCAGTGACGAAAAGTTATTTATGTCATCAGTCGTGCCTCTTTGCCTTGTCAAAAGACATCAGAAAATTCAGAGAGCATCACATCAGGAAATTTCAAGAGTTTCCATTAATTGTGACTTATTCCAGCGATTGTTATTGAGCTCTGGCCCCTTGATTTCCACTATTGGTGGTCTTCCCAAGAAACACCGAAAAAAACTTCCTCAAGAAGTCCATAAGTTATTATTGATACCCGGAGACGAAACTGGAGAGGAAGAGGAAGGCGACTCGGAAGAAGCTGACACTACCGTCACTGAAGATGCATAATAATTGCGCAGTAAGTAGTGTGATCTACGTTAATAGCAAATTAACTTAAAATAAACACTGAAAGTAAAGTTCTACATTAAAATAATTTCATTTTATTGAGTAAAACTATTTTTGTCCGCTTTTTTGCCAATCCGTACCATAGTGCGACGGCGTGTCAGGTGTCAAGGGCGCCGTCCCGCCCAGCAGACGCCGCCCCCCCCCCCACCCCCACTCCCACTCCGGCCCACAGCCACGCCCCCCGTCGCCCTCGCTCTGGCCCAGGGGCCCCAAAAATTAGCGAGCGCCACGACTCAAATTTTCTTTAACGTTTTTTCGCTCCAATAGAGTACATTCAGATAATCATTATTTCTGCTGGTACGTTTATGCAATCTGGAATTACAATTTACAAAGATTACAATTAAAAATCTTAATACGATGTAACTTTAAATTAATTTTTAACAAGAAGAAGAAGACACAAAAAATGTTAAAGAACTCGTGGAGAGACAATCCACTCCACGGACAATATCTAAAAAGAATGGACAAGGTGCAGATCAATAAAGATCAATCATTTATGTGGCTTAAAAGGGGGAGAATGAAGCCAAAATCGGAAGCACTTGTAATAGCTGCCCAAGATCAGGCCTTGAGAACACGACATTATGAAAAAGCCCCCAAAATTTCCCAAGATGATAAATGCCGCATTTGCCAGGAGCAAGTAGAAACCATTGATCATATCTCAGCTTCTCCAACCCTAGCAAACACCGAATACCTGAAGACATGACAGGGTGTGTAGCTAGACTGGCAGATCTGTGCCACCCTCGAAGTTGCCTCAAGTGGTACGAACACTCACCAAAACCGGTGACGTCTGTTGGATTGTGTACGACATTGTACGACCACACAAATTCAAACTGATTGCACGATAGCGGCAAACAAACTGGATATAGTTATCCGAGATTTGGAGAAAAAATCGTGTTTACTTGTTGATTTTGCTGTACCTTACGATCAAAACGTCGTTACCAAGGAGGCAGAGAAACGTCTTAAATACAAGAGTTTGGTAATCGAGATCAGCCGAATGTGGGGCTTAAAAGCACAGGTCGTACCGATAGTTATCGGAGCTCTGGGATTTGTTCCGCAAATTTGAGTAAGTATTTGTCTAAACTCCCCAAATTCAAAAGACTGGGAAGTGCAAAAATTGCTTTATTTGGAACAGCCCACATTTTGCGCAAAGTATTGTAGTGGCACTGACATTCACCGGATCTGCTCCTTAGGTAGCTGGTTGCAACCTGGAGTAGATTTTATATTCAACCGACTCATAACATCTTTAGTCGTGATGTAGTGGAAAAATAATAATAATAACAACAAACGAAGTACACAGAACTAGCAGCAAAAGTCAAGGCTCTATGGCATCTCCAAAAAGTCCATATTATTCCTCTGGTCATTTCGTGCACAGGGGATGTACCAAATAACATCCATAGAAATCTCGAACTTATTCAAATGCCAAAATATACTTTCAAAATAATGCAAAAGTCAGTAATCTTAAACACATGCAGGATTGTGCGAAAATTCTTAAATTACGACGAAACATGAATTGGCCTGTGTCTTGGTTATTCACCCGACACAAAGTCAAATACATACCCAGTGAATACCGAGAAAAACAATGTTGTATGATAATAATTAGAATATGTAACGATTTTAATTCTCTTGAGCTTGACCTCGTATTATAAATAAAGTGTGGATACTCGTGAGGGTGGATCAATGAAAGTCGGTTATTATTACAATGCCAACGTTTCTGCCATTTATTTGTCCTGCTTCAGGGCTATAAATATACAATAACAATACAAGATAAATATGCAGGTACTGCAATTGCTTAACACGATTTGTCATTACGTAAGAGAACAGGCGTATTGAAGAGGAATCTCAGACCCATTCAATTTGCAATAATGAACTAGACATCCCGTTTGCGGGAGCAACTCAACTGCAAAAATGACGTAAATTCGTAACATGCCACTCAACACTCTTGCAATTAGAGATAAATAGTTGTTACTGTTATCCTTGCCTTGTTTTTGTTATCAAAATGTAGTTGATTAGTAAACCTTGTTTCTCTTGAGCAACTATTCAATATTTCTGTTTTTTACTGCTTACAAACAATTATTTAAATACCCCGTTCAGTTTACAAGCAGTTGATTTTATTCTGTAGATGTAATAAATGGTCGAATGATTGACTAGCGACTGGCCCCAAACTTACCACCTTAACAGGGCCAGCGAAAGAGGTGTACTCACTTCTTGGTGGGGAGTACTATTCAGGCGAAACTATTCCGCATGGGTAAATACTCACCTGGAATTTTGACAAAAATTGGAAAAAAAATTCAATATAACATATTTATTACCGTCATCAACCTGGTGGGGAAACAATTTCCAAAATCAACCAAAAACATTATTCAATATTCAAACTTTGATGGGTATCGCCTAGAGACCGTCAGAAACATAGCCTTTAAAGTCCTTCCGTTCCGTAAGGAAAAATCCGACGAATTTGCGTGAGGTCGTAGATTTTATGCCCGAAAATGGGTGGCGTATGGGACTTGTTCCTTACTATTTGCGCGTTCTTCGATAACCATTCCAGGATCATCATGCTAAAACGAGAATAGTATATTCTTCAACGAGCGTAGAATCATAGCTATTATTCACAAATTGATGTTTACGACACCAGTGTCGGAATTTCTACGAGTGAATAATAGACATTCTACGCGAGTAGAAGACTATACTTTCTCTACGACTGTGAAATTAATTTTTAAAAAAATATTAAATGGGCGACTTAACCTTACAGAACGGCATTAGTGGTTCACCTGTACTATGGATTGTACTATAAGATTGTTATATTTATTTTACTAGACCCTGAAGATGAATGCCAACGTCCTTCGAAACGTTGGTTAGATGATTTTGTAAAAATTGCTTAATAAATGTTGTTCTATGTGTGTCTGCCTAAAAAGTTCAAAGAAGTTAATATCACTTTAAAAAAGCCAGTCTTCAAATAATTTCATTTGGAAACATTCTGTGCCAAGTTGATTGTACATTGCAGATATGGTACGAGGGTTAACACGGGAGGGTGAGACGGTTGGTGGGGGGGGGGTCGCGAAGGATCTGGTGGGGGGTGGGGGTGGAGCTTCCGGCAGGCGGAAGCGGCGCGGAGGACTCCACTGAGGATACGCAGGCGCCACACGACCCCGCACTTAGCCTCCGCCCCCGAGGACGGCGCGGCGGGCGCCGCGACACGGCCGCGCCATACACACCGGCGCGCGCATCCGCGCTCGGGGCGGCCACTCACGTCACTCTGCCGCGGCCTCTGACCGGCAGGTCCCTGCTCCCCGAATCTAAACCAGTGAAATTGTCGCTGACTCAATCAGTGAGAGCCCAAGTCACCGACATCTTCGGGCGAAATGGGTAGTTCCGCTGACAATCAGCGAATATGCGAACCTTTTCGTAAGGACCGCCAGAATTTCACTGGTCGTCAGTGGTAACCCCATCGCTCGCTGATCGTTCAGTCGTCACGTTCAATTAGTGTCACAGATTTCACTGATTCGAACAGTGAAGTTTCACTGATTCAAAAAGTGGACACAGTTTTCACTGATTTTGTTCAGCTCAGTTCACTGATTGTCAGTGGCAGGGTTATAACTGACACCATCAGTGAATAGTCAGTGTCAATCAGTAGTTTTGCACTGAATGAGACTGCAAGAGTACGCCTCCACCTCCCCACGGCGGTAGGATTTTCGATACTGGTTACATAGCATCATACTGCGATTCGCGTAACTTTGCCCCTGACAGGAATCAGCTGTTTCGCTGCCATCCAATCGGGAGCTTGTATTTCGCGACAGTGACGTCACTATGGTGACGTTCAAGCTACGGCAGATCGGCAGGTCTTAAGCCTCCACTCCCCACGGCGGCAGGAGTTCACTAAATACTATTAATTAAAATATTGAAAATGTTTTTCCAGACGCTAAGATGCTGAGCATCCCCACGTAAAATAATAATCAAAGAAGCCTAAATATTGTATTGATAATCTTCGAGTAAGTGAAACACATTGAGCGAAACACGTTTTGTATTAATTTTCAAGTGATTTCCTGTGATTGAATTCCGCGCGTTTATACCAACTGGCCTCTGATTTGCTTGGATGCTAAAATGCTTCTAGCGTCTGCCGCGAGATTGCGACCGAGCAATGACGCATGCGCAGTCGGCAAGGTTCTCCCCTCTGCTCTTCATCCCTGCCACTTGGATTCTAGGGTCCCGAAAAGCTAGCATAGGGCCATCATACGGCTGAGAAAAGGCTGCTTATGAGCAGGTTGCTCGTTTGTGCACGAGAGCGCAGCACACTTGAGGTTGTCAGAGAAATATTTTTCTTTCTTACTCGTGATTCTGTTGCTTGGTCATGGGTACAAACAGTAGACATAATGCTTGCCTACTAATTCTCAATTAATATCTAAGAAGTTTAATTCTTACTTAAATATATTAAATTTTATTTTGGTTCGAAATACATCAATTCACTAGTGATCTCATTGTCAATCACTCATGAGAACTAAAGCTAAGCTATTTCATAATTTGCTTTCAAGAAGTCTCCTGACATAAATCTGTTGAAGTAGTGTAACATTTGTTTTAATAACATAGACTCTAGAGAACGTTAAGAATCATGATGTGTTCAGTTGGCGTTATTGTTTGAGCATCCCCAAACGCGCGAGTCACGCTACGCCACTGTCAGTTAGTTTGGTGACCTGGCAGGGTTGTCGCGTGAAAGGATATTAAATGGCGGCGGTTGCGCTACTCTCCGTATCCAGGGACTCTACTGTGCACGGACAGCGATGGCTCAGTGGCAGCATCGCCCTTGCATCTGCAGCGTCGCTGGCACGATCTAGGATTCGGGCCCCGCCAGTGGCGGGGTTTTGACGCCAGCTCTGACCGGGACGTCCTAGGGTTCGATTCCCGACGGCGGCGGACGTTTGAACTCTAGCAACACAGCTAGTTCGAATTCAGCAGTTGTCTGGAGGAGAATTCTAGCGGCCGGCTGCTCTGGTCGGTAGTTTTCCGTGGTTTCTCCGATCAACATCAGGCGTTGCCGGTGCAACCTGACAAACGGGCTACGGACCGCGCGCGATCTTTCCCTCCTCTTCCTTGTCTTATCCTCTCCTCTTACACACACACTTACACTAACATGCACTACAGTACCACACATACCGAAGACCGGTCGGGAGCTTAGAGCTGGTTCCGGCTGCGGCGGTGCCCGCTGGTGGGAGATACTTGGATTGGGAAAACCCCGCTAGACAACGTATAGGTCGACGCCGATTCGCGCCATTCAGCAGGGAAAGATCAACGCCACTACATGTGATGAGCATAGACTACACTTTCGGGACTGATATTAACAGTAGACGCAGCCGGAAACAATCAATCGATCATCTCGTTAAAGTTTCGCTCTTTCATTTTACTTCTTTTCGAATGTGCATCGACTACTTCCATGGATTAAAAATAATCACAGGTGTTGTCATTGCCAACAATGTTATTTATTTCAAGAGCAGCTTTCGATGGCATCATCAGTTTTCTGCTGTCTGGAAGCTGCTCTTGAAATAAATAACATTGTTGGCAATGACAAGACCTGTGATAATTTAATTTTAAATACCAACGCCATTTCACCACTAAACCAATACGTCCATGGAGTTGAATTTCTGGGAAAGGTTCCCGGCTTGCCAGGCGGCGCCACTGTCGCCCGGTGCCACCCCCGCCCCCCTCGGCCCGTCACCCACGCCCACGCTGATGCACGCCCGGTGTCGCCACGCCCCGCCCCCGCCCCGCCCCGCGCCCCAACCCCCGCGCTCGCGCGCTCGCGAGTTCGATTCCCGAAGCAGTCGGCCGCGCCCGCCGTCGCCGCCGCCGCCGTCGGCATGATGTGCAACGTGTTCGGCCTGTGGTGCCTCTACAACAGACGAGTGAGTAGCGTGTGCGTTTAGTCGTTCTGTCCATCATTCGGTCTATTGCGATGCGTTTCTTTGTTTTCGGTCGTTTTTGTGTTTGGTTTCGTCGTTTTACTTTTTGGTCGTAGGTTTTCATTCGCTTTTTTTCTTGTTTCGCTGGTTCGTTTACTTTTGTTTCACTGGTTAATTCTCTTTTGTTTCGTTACTTAATTCGCTTTTGTTTCGCTGCTTTAATTCATTTCTTTTATTGCTTGTGTGTATCGTTCGTTCTGTGTCTCTTTCGTCCTTTCTCTCGTTGTTCCTTTGTCTCGTTTGCTTTTTTTGCTCATTTTTTTTCATTATTTTTTGTTCCGTTCAATTTTTGTTTCGGTCATTGTATATTTCGTTTGTCATTTGTTCCGCTTGTTCTTTGTTTCGTCACTTGTTTCGTTCTTTTTCGTTCGTTCAGTATTTGTTCCGTTATTTGTTTGATTTGTTCGCGTACTCCCAAAGTGAGTTAGTGTATTTTTTTTTTTTCAAGATAGCCATTTTGGTTCTTTTGAGCTGATCAATTTTTTCTCCTGTGTTCGCCGCCAGAATTCAGTGCACACCCATCCAATCAAAATTTAAAGGCGAACCTCAGTTACTCCAACCTGGGTGTTTCTAGCACTCGTGTATTTTGAAATAACATTAGTTTTTTTTCGTAAAGATTTTTAAAATTTTAAGAAGATTTATTTGAAGTCTTATAATTTACATCCAAATACTATCCCCAAAATTTCTGGGTAAAACCTTGTAGCCTTTTAAACGAATAAAAATTGTGATTGCAAGAATTTATCTTAGTTCGTCTGTATTATCCGACTAAGTAAGAATTCTTGCTAGTGACTTACCGATGTTGTTGGTTGTTTAATTTTATAACGCAATTAGGCGGTGAAATTACACGTAGGCAAGCACTGTTTGAAAATTCATCGTTTTGGGATTTGCCTGTGCGGGGGAGACTAGTGATTTAACTACTGCTTCATTTAAGCTGCACCTTGGCAGGGCTGATCGCCACGTAGGTCGTTGCATAAAAAAGCAAGTGACAGGGCACACAAATATCACCATCTTTTAGTAAATTAAGAAAAGCGTTTAGAAAATATTTAATAAAAGTTTTATAAGAAGAAATAAAAGTTTTGTTGGTAAAAAATGTAAAGAAATTCTCTTGACAGTGTATTTACAGTGTGCTGGAAAGTCCGTACCGAGCCGATCATGGCCTCCTATTAAAAACTGCTTTAATGTTGTTAGCAACCAGATCACTCGAAAACAACTGAAAGCGCTTACAGCATCTGTTATGATTGTGGTGATAACGCAATTTACGTTTTGTTTTGTTACAAGCTGCAACTCGTGCTACCAACATAATTTCTCTTGCCAGCTCATCCATCTGCAAGGTGCTACTGCCAAGATACTTTCCTGGCGAACTGTAGTATACAAAGACTAAAACTTACTCCTTATACGTTAAGGTAGTTGTCTACCTGAAAATAATGAAAAATCGTAAAATTTCCTATTTTTTCAATTTGTATTGATGCTCTGTTTTATTGTCTTTTAAATGATTCAAACCATTTCTGTTTCGTACTATTTGAGAAAATATTTTTTTGAAGTGAGTGTCAACTGTGAAGCCCTTAGTGAGTGAACTTCAGATGCATTTACCTGAATTGTGATTTTTCAGCACATGCATGCATGTCAAACATCATATATCATAAACTAAAAAAGATAATACTATAATTATTTTTAACCCATGATTTGTTCTGGTAAATGAACTAGAATAGTCAATGTGTCACAGAATGTTTCAGTTATATGAACTGAAATGTCGAAAATAAATTTATAAACAATTTTTTCTCAAATAATCAAATCCTGTCTATCTAGTTCTCACAGTACCTATGCCATTCTAGTTCATCCACTAGAATAGCCAATTGTGATTAATTTAAAAAAGAATTATCAAAATATATCAATTTGTTGAGAAGTTATGCTGTTTGAAGTAAAAACCTGCATTTTGGCCAATATTTATAAACAAACAGATATTTTATCTTTAAGATCTTTTATATAATTTGAAATCTAAAAGCATGAAGAAATCAAACGTATTAGGAGAAGAACACAAAATTCTAGATTTTTTGTTCAGGTAAACAGCTACCACTTTATGGCACTTTATTATCAACTAGCCAGTCAACAGGGTCCACAGGGAAACTCGAGAGTATCAGTGTAATCCCGCAGAATCAATGTGTCTCAACAGAAGCGATTGAATAAGTTCAATGAATACTACTGTATCAAAATAACTCAACAGTGTTGATTGACTTAATAGGTTGTATGTAACACAGCAGGGCCAATATAAGTCGAAAGTATTAATGAACTCTTTCACTCTTAAAAATCAATGTTTTATACCAACTGTGCTTCCCTGAATCCAATTCGATGACCTGATTTATTTACGTCAAAAACAGTTAAAAACTGTGTGTAACGAGCTATGGGGAGAAGTGAATTCTGTGCACGTTTTCATAAATCTGTGATCTCTATCCTAAACCATATTCTAGTCGAATTTTGAATACAGAAAAAAATAATTTATTTAAGTTTTGTTGACAAAATATTCGCTCCTATGTAATAAAATCTATTTTTCAAAGGTAAGTTAGCTATCAATTTGTGCCCTTAACCCTCAATATGTTCTTAATGAAACAATAATGCGTTTTGCCGCGACAATACGCAGAACGATAATTTGAATAACTATATTTCCACTGAAATTCAGAAGACGTGCACAAATAATGAAGTTACATTTATGTCCAGAAACAAAACAAGGGACCATCTCAGCATTTGCTCAAAGGATCAGGGAAACTGGACGAAAAAACCTGATCGAGATGGGAGCCATCGACCCAGAAGCTGTGGTACAGTACTTGTTACAGGTTCTTCAGAATGATACAGTCCAGAAACAGTACAGTCACAGTATAACCAGTATGTTCACTCGCGACAAATCCCATTGAAAACGTTTTTTTCGATCACGTGACGTCCGCCATGTTCTTGATATAACACCCAGCGCACGAAATACATAATTACTACATTTAAAATGATTTTCTTACATTTTTTTCATTCACTAGTTCAATTAATTTTATCATTTTATCCATTTTATTCAAATTCCACGTCCTCTGAAACAAATTAAACACATTCACTCAGTTCTCATATCACACGGTGTATGATATCCTAATGTATGTGCTGAAATTCTATTGGCTGACTACCAAGAACATGGCCGAGGGTCCACCCAGCGCAAAACTAGATTTTGGAGCAAGTGAACATACTGGTTATACTGTGGTACATTACAGTACAGAAAAACAATCTGTAGTTGAAGTGCCAGTGAACAGTTAAAACGGTTCTCCTGCAAAACGACAGTTTTTGAGACGTGTCATTGAGCTTGTGCGCCAACCAGGCGTTTCGGTGATGTGCCACGGAAGGTGTCCTGGTGCGTCTCCTTTATGGTGATTGACGAGACGTGTGAAGTGAGATCGATGCGGCCCTCGCTGCACTTTTGTTTCTGGCGGTTGCGACAGCTCTCTTTTGTCAGGAAAAAGAGTAGGGTTTGGTCTCGCTCTGATGAAACTTGAACGCCCGTTGATGTTTCGATTTCGCCTGTTGACAAGAAGGTGTTGTCAACGACTTTTGTACAGGATGTTAGAAAGTGAGTTACCATGAGCATTCTGCGAATGGACTTTTTGTTCGTGACCTGATTTGCTTTTCACTATAATAGATAAGTATTTTTGTAAACTAAATATTGGCTGAATGGATTTATTATTTAATATCGTTTACTACTAAAGACAACTAAGTTTCTGTGTTTTGTGCTTACAATTAGCCACTGTATGTCGTAGTGTAGACAGACACCCCCAATTTATACAATTTATTGGTGCAATGTTTTTTGAAATGTCATTGCAAATTGACAAACATTCTTTGAGGTGAGAAATATTGATATCCGTGAATTAATTGATTTACTTAATGTCACTATTTTTATTCAATGTAAATGATTTAATTATTTTGGGCAGATTATCCCATCTGATTCAGGGAATCACAGCTGGTAGAAAACGTTGATTTTTAATATTCATTAATACTTTCGACTTACATTGACGCTGCTGTGTTACATATAACCTATATTGTTACATAGCCTATATTGTTGCTATAACCTATATTGTTGCATATTGTTGCATTGCTGCTGTGTTACATATAACCAGTGTTGAGTTAATCAACACTGAAGAGTTACATTGATACTTTTGTATTCAATGAACCTATTCAGTTACGTCACTTCTGTTGAGACACATTGATTCTGCAGGATTACATTGGTAATCTTGAGTTTCTCTATAACACTGTTGACTTGCCAGTTGATACTGTTGAGTAACGCAGATAAAACTGGTGATTTACACTGTTGATAATGTTGAATTACAATGCAATTGCACTGTTGATACTGTTGAATTACACTGTTTACACTGTTACGCTACACAAAGACATTACAGTGAATTACACAAATACATACAATGAATTACAATATTGATAATGTTGACTCACAATCCGAAGTTCTTGAGTAACATTGTTGAAATCGTTTGGTACATAATTGTACCTTTAAGTTACATTATTGATACTGTTTAATTACATCGATGATTCTATTGACTTACACTGTTGATACTGTGAATACACAGTTTATTACACTGTTGAAACGCGTGTGTTTTATACT
>JAHLJT010005437.1:96406671-96468901 GCA_031308135.1 Acheta domesticus | reverse complement strand
TCTATGCGAGAACTGTGGGAACTAGCCTCACAGAAGCTTCAGTTTTAGACTGGGAATGAACACATTTGTATTATATCTTACACCGTGAACACGACCAATCACGACCTTGCCCAACTGAGACCCAAAGATCGCAGCGCTTCTATGCGAGAACTGTGGGAACTAGCGTCACATAAGCTTCAGTTTTAGACTGGGAATGAACAATTTGTATTATATCTTACACCGTGAACACGACCAATCACGACCTTGCCCAACTGAGACGCAAAGATCGCAGCGTTTCTATGCGAGAACTAGCCTCACAGAAGCTTCAGTTTTAGACTGGGAATATGAACACATCTGTATTATATCTACACGGTGAACACGACCAAACACGACCTTGCCCAACTGAGACCCAAAGATCGCAGCGCTTCTATGCGAGAACTGTGGGAACTAGCGTCGCATAAGCTTCAGTTTGAGACTGAGAGTGAACACTCCTGTATTATATCTTACACCGTGAACACGACCAATCACGACCTTGCCCAACTGAGACCCAAAGATTACACCGCTTAAATGCGAGAACTCTGAGAGCTAGCCTCACAGAAGCTTCAGTTTGAGACTGGGAGTGAAGACACCCTATATATCTTACACCGTGATCACGACCAATCACGACCTTGCCGGAATGAGACCCAAAGATCGCAGCGCTTCTATGCGAGAACTAGCCTCACAGAAGCTTCAGTTTTAGACTGGGAATGAACACATCTGTATTATATGGCCGTGAACACGACCAATCACGACCGTGGCAACTGAGACCCAAAGATTACACCGCTTAAATGCGAGAACTGTGGGAACTAGCCTCGCATATCGTTGTTTTAGACTAGGAGTGAACACATGTATATTAAATCTCCCAGCGTGGTTTCCAGTGGCGCTAGTGGTGGCATGCTGACGTGCGTGTGCGTTGCGTGCGGGTGTTGCAGCTGAACCAGCAGCTGCCGGCGACGGAGCAGCAGCAGCAGGAGCTCAACGGCTTCATCGAGAGCGCGCCCATCTACGTCACGTCCATATCCCCACGGCCGCCACCGCCGCCGCGCCCACCGCCAGCTCCTCCTCCTCCGCCGCCCCCGCCCCCGCCACCCCCGCCGCCCTGCGCGCCGCCGCCGCCCCCGCCCCGCACATCCACGCCCCGCCCGCCGCCCCCGGCAGGCCCGGCCCCGCGGGCGCCGCCCCCGCGCACGCCGCCAAACTGCCAGCAGGTGAGGACGCCTTCTATTTAGTTACTTACTCATTTAGTTGGGCATTTATTTAGGCATTCAGTCAAGTATTTAGACATTTAGTCAAATATTTAGACATTTAGTAAAATATTTAGACATTTAGTCAAATATTGACATTTAGTCGAGTATTTAGACATTTAGTCAAGTATTTAGACATTTAGTCACAATATTGACATTTAGTCGAGTATTTAGACATTTAGTCGAGTATTTAGACATTTAGTCAAATATTGACATTTAGTCGAGTATTTAGACATTTAGTCAAGTATTTAGACATTTAGTCAAATATTGACATTTAGTCGAGTATTTAGACATTTAGTCGAGTATTTAGACATTTAGTCAAATATTGACATTTAGTCGAGAATTTAGAGATTTAGTCAAGTATTTAGACATTTAGTCAAATATTGACATTTAGTCGAGTATTTAGACATTTAGTCGAGTATTTAGACATTTAGTCGAGTATTTAGACATTTAGTCGAGTATTTAGACATTTAGTCAAATATTGACATTTAGTCGAGAATTTAGAGATTTAGTCAAGTATTTAGACATTTAGTCATTTAGGCATTTTGACATTTAGTCAGTCATTTAGCCATTTAACTTTTTAATCATTTAGGCATTTAGTTATTTAGACATTTCGGCTTTGTCAGTCATTTAGCAATTTAAACATTTAGTAATTTAGGCATTGAATCAGTCATTTGGTCATTTAGGCAATCATTTAGCCATTTAAGCATTTAGTAATTTTGGCATTTAATCAGTCATTTGGTTATTTAGGCATTTAGTCGTTTAGGCATTTTGACATTTAGTCAGTCATTTATCCATTTAAGCATTTATTAATTTAGGCATTCAGGCATTTTGAGATATATTTAGTCATTTAGGCGTTTAATCAGTCGTTTGGTCATTTAGACATTGATTCAATATTCAGTCATTTAGTTGTTTAGTCATGAAGCCATTTTGTCATTTAAGCATTTAGTCATTCCGGCATTTTGACATTTAGTCCGTCATTTAGGCATTTAATCAATCGTTTGTTCATTTAAGCACTTAGTCAGACATTTAGTAGATTAGTCATGTAGCCATTTTGGCATTTAGTCGTTTAAGCATTTAGTAATTTAGTCAGTGATGCATTTAGGTATTTAGTTATTTAGTCATTTAGGTAGTTATTTAGGCTTTTAGGCATTTATTTATTTCGACATTTAGTCTGTCATTTAGACATTTGGTCTGTCATTTAGGCATTTAGGCGGTCATTTAGGTATTTAAGTCATTTAGTTATTTACCACCAGCCCTGGGGATGGAATAAAAATATTCCGAAACGTTGACAAACGTTGATAATGATGAATACATTTTAACATCACGTATCTCGAAAGGGTCCCCCCCGATAAGATGGTAAGAAGTTACCCTCAACCAAATTACATATGAGTGGTTACACTATAATTCTAACATAAAATAATATTTTTGAAAGGTTTCTTAGCCTCCGTCCTACCACCCCACACCCCTATACGGCCAAAAACGTGTTTTTTAATTTCAATTTTTTTCGACAACTTAACTCTATTTTATCAGACTGAAAAAAATGTGATAAATAAGAACACAACTTGGGACTATTAGAAAAACATTTTTTTAATTATCCCTCAAATATGATGGAATTATTATTTAATAAACTGCCAACCACTATTACCTCTCCTTAGGCGTATGATATTCTCATACAAAGGATTAGAAAGCATTAAAACATTATAATTTTTAAGTATATTCCAAATCAAAACTTTATTGGGTGCTACAACAATGTATACAAATGTATAATAAACACTAAAATAAATGCACAGAACCGTTGCAGTCATTTTCAAAGTATATTGAAAGCCCAGGTGTTTAAAAGGCGGGAAAATGGTTTTTTATTTTTTTAACTGCAGCCCAACAATCGAAAAAATCTGAAAAATACACAACAATTTGTGTTTTACGAGAAACCTTTGATATTTTTTTCGGGCCTGTTCCAGGCTTCTAAGACACACTAAAAAAATATTTCTTGATATTTTTTTTCGAAAATATTTTTTTTGTGTTTGAATTTGGGCTTCAGAAAAAATTAAAAAATGTTTTTCTAATAGTCCAAGTTGTGTTCTTATTTATCATATTTTTTTCAGTTTGATAAAATAGTGTTAAGTTGTCGAAAAAAATTGAAATTAAATAAACACGTTTTTGGCCGTGTAGGGGTATGGGTGGTGGGACGGAGGCTTTTATCTTAGCTTGTAATGGAAACTTTAGAATTTTTTCTCTGTATTGGAAGATCGCAAATTTTTAGACGTTTTATTATAATTTAGACAGAGAAATATATTTTTGGCTAAAATTTGGTTGGGATTGAAGTTGAACGTTACATTTGACGTCATTCAGATCTAATGAGGTTGTGGGATTTAGTTACTTTCAGTCGAATTATAGTGAGAAGTGGAGTGGAGAAAATTGAGTTACAATGAGAAGTTGAGTAATGATGAGAAAGTTGAGTTACATTGAAAAAGTCGAATTATCTACATTAAGAAAGCTAAGTAACTATGAGAAAGTTCAGCAACATTGAGAAAGATGAATGACTTTGTGAAAGGCGAGTTTAATAAAGAGAGTATTGAGTTGGATTGGAACTGAAATGAGTATCAATAATATGTATTAGTTAAGCTGTTTTTTTAATTGAGATTGTAGTGCTCTATCGAGAATGTTGGGTTGAGCTGAATATTTTCATTTACATCGACAGTTGAGAATATTGAATTTCATTCAAAACATTGAGTTACGTTGCGAATGTTCAGTTGTTGAGAATAGTCAGATACATTTATAATGTTAAGTGGAATAGTAAATGACGACTTAAATTGTGAATTTTGAATTATATCGCCAATATGGGTCAAATTGATAGAGTAATAGAAAACATTTTGTTACGTCCAAAGTTAGTTTTTGAGAATAGACTTCGGAGAGTGAAATCATAAATTTTCACTCAGGTTGAGAATGTTGGTATGTTATGAAAAGTCGAATTGCGGCAGTTGAGTTCTGTTTAAAAAGTTGATTATATAGAGAACGTTGGGTTATGTTGAAAATGTTGAGAATGTTCAGTTGTGTAAAAAACGTTGAACTACGCTGGAAAGATTGAAGTCCTGGATCGAGAGAATTGAGTTAAGTTGAGAGAGTTGAGTAACGTTTGAAATGGAGTAACATATAAAATGTTGAGACACATTTAAAACGTTGAGTTACATATGAAATGTTGAGTTACTTTGAAAACGTTGACGTACGTTGAAAATTTTGAGATACGTGTTGAGTTACGTTGAAAATGTTGAGAAACGTTAAAAAATTAAGTTACATTGAAAACGTTGGGTTATGTGGAAAACTTTGAGATACGTTGAAAATTGAGTTTGATTGAAAATGTAGTTGGGTGGGAAATGTTGAGTTGGGTTGAAAATGTCGAGTTTGGTTGAGTATGTTGAGTTGTGTTGAATGTATGGTGTTGAGTAGTGGGTTGAGGGTGATGAATATGTTGAGTTCGGTTGACAATGTTGAGTTGAATTGAAAATGTTGCGTTGGGTAGAAAATGTTGCGTTGGGTAGAAAATGTTGAGTTGGGTAGAAAATGTTGCGTTGGGTAGAAAATGTTGAGTTGGGTAGAAAATGTTGAGTTGGGTAGAAAATGTTGAGTTGGGTAGAAAATGTTGAGTTGGGTAGAAAATGTTGAGTTGGGTAGAAAATGTTGAGTTGGGTAGAAAATGTTGAGTTGGGTAGAAAATGTTGAGTTGGGTAGAAAATGTTGAGTTGGGTAGAAAATGTTTGATTCCATTGTGAACGCTGAGTTCCGTTGGAAACGAGGCGTTGCGTTGAGAAGGCTGAGTAAGTTAGACGTGCGTTGATATCCCTTAGGCGCGCCCAGCAACGGCCACACGAGCAGCGTGGAGGAGCCCGACTCGGCGGAGCTCGAGCTGAAGCAGGAGCTGCCTCCGGAGCGCGGGGCGCCGCCGCCGCCGCCGCCCTCGTCGCTGCAGGCGTCGGCGTCGGCGTCGTCGCGCGCGTCCTCGCCCTCGGCGCCGCCCTCGGGCCCGCCCTTCCTGCTGCCCTCGGCGCCCCAGTCGCCCTTCGGCAACGGGCGCACCGAGGTGCTGATCGGCGGCGGCGCCTTCGATGACGAGGACGCCGCCGTCGCCGCCGCCGCCGCCTCCGCCTCCGCCGCCGTCGGCCCCGCCGGCGCGCGCGTGCGCACCACCGCCATAGTGGAGGCGGCCGCCGCCGCCGCCCCCGGCTCGCTGCCCCCGACCGCCACGCCTGCTCGCCGGGGAGGACCCTGCCTTCAGGTAGGTCGCTGTGCTGGAACTGCTCACGTCAAACATTTCCCCTTTCGTGAACTGTCGATTTTTTTTCCTTCATGAAGCTGTTAAGTTCGATGTTTTTTTTCATGAAGCTGTTGAGTTTGAGGGTTTTTTTTCCTTTCATGAAGCATTTGAGTTTGATATTTCTTCCCTTCATGAAGCTGTTGAGTTCGATGGTTTTTCCTCTCATGAAGCTGTTGAGTTCGATGGTTTTTCCTCTCATGAAGCTGTTGAATTCGATGTTTTTTTCCGTTTCATGTAAATTGAAATGTACCAACAATGTCTCGTCATAAATTATTACGAGATCGTGCCGTTTTAAATGACATCATTTACCTTAGGACTGTTATATTCTTGACCCGTTCCGAATTTATAGAAAACTATGGGCGCCAGCAACAGGTTACGATAATTGATAATTACAACCAATGCCTCCACAGCTAATCTTAACGAAATAAATGTCCGGCTAGCTGGGTCAATGGGTCACGTAATAGATAATCGCTATCGCCTAGATAGCCGATTATTTGATCTGCCAACTATACAGTATGGCGAGGAATCTGAAAGGAAATAATTATGTGTATATATATATATATATATATATATATATATATATAACTAATTATCAGTTGTGATTGACTAAATGAATATCATCTTTTCACTTCCAAAAGAAAATTTAACAATTTATTGACTTTTATGGACAATTATTCTGCCTTTAGGTCATGACCTCGTTTTAAAAGAAAACCTTTGTACTGCAGTACTTATCTAAATGTAATCTTGACCGACGGCGCCCCGCAGTATCTTCTCACTTGAGTGATGATAATCCCAAATCCAGCTTCTCTCTTGTAATCTTGCGACGCTGCCGACGAATCCAGCCCTCACTGCCTCGAATATTTACCGGTTCTTACTTAATATTCACAGTTCCTAGTTTTCCCCAACTACGTGGTAAAACATTAAAGTTCGAAGTTCAAAATAAACACACCGCAATATAAAAAAACTTTCAAAGTCCCAAGCGAATTTAAATGCTGCACATCAACTTTCAGATTCCGAAAGCCATTGATTCTGACGACAAATTTACAAGTCCACTCCCCTAATATTAAACTCGCGAGCGATCCGTACCACTCGACGGCCTCTATCAGAATGAATTTACTCCTCCGTTTTTAGCCTTCCAAGCCTCGGTATCCATCCTTCATTCTTATTTTTTTAAACAAAACGACAAACTTCCGTCAGGAGTCGACAGTCTATTCTCCCTTAGCCAATCCATCCATTTCTTGCCAAATCAAGTAGCCACGCTCTCGATAGTCATTCCTTTCTAAACCAATCCCAAATTATCTTATATTTCTGTCTAGCCAGCGCCCCCACCTATTCAAGGCCTGAATGAAGTTTATTGACCTTGCCAACCGCTACGCCGGCGATACTAAGGCTGTATATTCCCATTTGCAGACCCTTTGGATCCAACCCATTTACAGCAAATGTTACTGTCTAAATATATGATATATTGGTATATCACAAAATAGAGTTCAATGTTTTTTCCCGTCTCATAAAACTGTCTAGTTCGATATTTTTCCCTGTTCATGAAACAGTTGAGTTCGACGTTTTCCCCGTTTCATATAACTCTAGAGTTCAATGGTCATCGCGTTTCAAGAAATTATGAAGTTCAATGTTTTCTTCTTTTTTCATGAAGCTTCTAAGTTCCATATTTTTTTTCCCGTTTTATGAAACTGTCTCGTTTCAATATTCCCGTGTTTTGAAACTTTAGTTGACAGTTTTTCCCTCGTCATGGAACTGTTGAGTTCTATGTTTTTACCACTTCATGAAACTGTTGAGTTCCATGTTTCCCTTTCATAAAATTGTTGAGTCGATGTTTGTTCCCGTTTCATGGAAGTTGAGTACGATATCTTTTCCATTTATGAAACTTTTGAGTTCGAAGATTTTTCTGCTTCATGAAATTGTTGACGTCGATATATTTCCGGTCTCATTAAATTGGCTGCTTCATATGTACTTTCTGTTTCATGACTGTTCAGTTCAATGGCTATTTGATTTGATGAAACAGTTGAATTCTTTACCTTTCCCATTTCATATAACTAGAGTTTTATGTTTTCGTGTCTTTCCGTATCTTAGCAGTAAAGTTCAATGCTACGAGTAAAACATCTTATGAATATTTGAATTAAAAAATTCAGGTTCAACAAACGGTTAAGAAATATAACTTTCAGAGTGTTCAACATAAGTTCGTTTCCGTTCGCCGGGAATGACTTTGCCTTCAGGTAGGTTTGTCTCCTGTCACTTTACAAGCGTATGATTGATGTCTTTCCAATTTCATGAAACTGTTGACACTGATGTTTCTCATTTTTCGTATGACAGGAATTGTCGACGTCGATTTGCATTTCATACTGCTGTCGATCTGCTTGAAGAAATATGGAGTATGAAAGTTGAGGCTTGACATTAAAATGTAGACCATTTCACTTTTCCTAGTGTAAATTACTAAAAGCTAGTTAAGCCCCTTCTAGCAGGTCACTCGCAGGGAACATTCTTGCACGAACTGGGGAAATTTTTATTTAGCTCCTTTTCTATTTATTCGGTCTTCGACATATCTACTTTCTTCAGATAAAGTTTACCCTACTTTCACACACTTTCAGGACCAACGTATCGAGCCATGAAGAAAGGCCGCTAATTTACAGAGCATGTATGATTGTTTATTTAACGGTTTTCACATGTGTGTTGAAAGTCATTTCAATTGAATGCTGCACCCTTTCTTGGTTCACTTACGGTTATGATATTCCTTTGCAACATTTAATTTCAGTGATGGCATTAAAGTACTAAGAAATTTGTCAACCAATTTTAAGATAAGTGCTTCCAAAACTTTGACGACTAAATATTTGTATATACATACATCTTAAAATAAACATCCCAAAAATATTATTTTAAAACTTGCGCACAAGAAGAAAATTGAAAAAATGATACCACAAAAGGAGCGAGATAGCCACAAAAAAATTAAAATAGCTTCCTAAAAAATGCCATTTCAAAATGATTGTAAGGACTTTAAAACTCACGTCTCAAAAGGGACCAAAGTGAAAGTTTAGACAAGAACTTTCCACAAAGCCACATCATAAGGAAAATTCTAGAAGGAATGAACCCACTAAAACAGTCGCCGAAGCAGCAGGCCAAAAGAGTCGTTGTGAAGAAATATCCTTTCATAAATGTGCACCTCGAGACAGAGCATTACACATAGTCGTGCAATATCGATATATCTCGACCAAGTTGAGAATAATGTTTACAGGAGCTCGCCACCGTCTGTGTTTACAGTCGAAACGACAGAGACGGAGATATAAGGATACTCAATTCAAAATTAAAATGGGACTGGGCCCAACTTTTACGAAAAAAGGTCGATTTATTTCGTTGCAAATCTAGTATTTTCCCAATTAATCTTTTAACTATAATTGGACATGTCTGCACCTCATATTGGAATAAATAAAAGTATACTTTTCTCTGCAAAACGAATCAAAATTTTGAAACTAATTCTTTCGTTGAGCAGTAACGTTCATATAAGTTCGTTTATTTTAACTTAAGTAGTTTCTCATAATATATACAAAATAAAATTATTTTTATGTAAGAAATAACTACCACCTTAATGAATAATATTGTAGATACTTATGACAGTAAAGTTGATGTTTTGGTACTTTATTGAATGCCTAACAAACAGCCTAAACCTATGGAAAAATATTTGAATGAAGAAGAGCACAAATGTTTAAATTCAACGAATAAGTATTAAAATTCAATATAAATAGAACTTTTTATTACATTCTTGTACTATAACGGTGAAAAGTAAAAAAAGCAACTTAAAGGGACAAATATAAAACAGTCAGTGAAAATCTTGCATAATGTGTCTCTGAAGTTATATTTTATCAGCTAATTCATAACCTCTATGAAGGAGGCCATGGTGATTTAGTAGAAGCAGTCTCTGAAATCGCTTCCCACTACTGGCAACTTTTGTTAGCTAAACTGACTGTACAGACCCGTGTTTTCCCTGTTAGTTCCACGACGCGCCGCAATCGCAGCCTTCATTCTTCGCTTGGTCGGGCTATAACAGGTCGCAGATGTTGCCAAGCATCAATGATCATAATTAAAACATCGGTTTTTATAATACATCGACCAAACACCAACGATTACTTAAACATCAGTATTTGGTTTAGTAACATCTAAAGTTAAATTCCCGCGCAACAAAATTTAATTTGACAGTTCCTGTGTTTATTAATTTATAATTAATAATAAAATAAAAGTTAAAAATTAATAAGATCAAGGGAAAAAACTAAGCCTGATCGCCCAGGACCATCTCAAAAAGGCACTATTCAGTTCTCCTAAGAAGAATACACGGAGAAGTGTGGGAAGCGCTATACCAAGAGTGTCCAACTTTCAGGGCCACACTTAAACCTTTTTTTTATTTATTTACGTCAAAAAAAGTTAAAAACTGCGTAGGACGAGCTATGGGGAGAAGGGAATTTTGTGCACGTTTTCGTAATTCTGTGGTCTCTATCCTAAAACATATTCTAGTCGAATTTTGAATACAGAAAAGAGAGGTTTTTTCGAGTTTTGTTGACAAAATATTCAGTCCTATATAATAAAATATATTTCAAAGGTAAATTAGCTATAAATTCCTGCCCTGCACCCTCATGTTCTTCATGAAAGAATAATACTTTTTGCATACTTTTCGATAATATGAAAAACGATAATTTGAATAACTATATTTCCCACCGAAATTCAGAAGACTTGCACAAATTATGAAGTACATTTATGTCCAGAAGCAAAACAAGGGACCATCTCAGCATTTGCTCAAGGATCAGGGAAACTGGACGAAAAACCTGATCGAGATGGGGGCCATCAACCCAGAAACTGTGGTACAATACTTGTTTAACCTTTAACCCGAGAGAGGTGGCGCGGGATCCCTTGTGACCCCACGTATCTTTGCTTAGCTGCAGTTGCCTAATTTTGCGAGTCAGAAGCTTTACATTTCGCATACCTTTTACCACATTCTGTAGCTTTTAACTGAAAGATTTTCAAAATTTTATATGTAATAATTCATTTATAAATATTTGTGAAACCAATACAAACATCTTAAATTTCGTACTTTTTCTAAGTTGTGTTGATTGGCTTTGAAGCATTTTCAATAAATTGTTTGTTTTTATGTGAGACAATGTTATAAAATGAAACTTGCTGAATTTTCTGGTACCTTTGCCGTTGAAATATTCAGGAAAATGTAAATGGGGTCACTACATAAAATGAAAGATAAATGATAATTTTGCCCTTTTATTTGATTCAATTCCTCATTTGCATGTTGGTTTATAATAGTGCGTTAAGTTAATACTACCTTATAAATGATTAATTAGTATTATAATAACTAATTTCGCACTTATTTCTTGCTACATATAATTTTATACAGAAATAGTTTTAAAGGGGTCAGAAATGACACCGCGCCACCTCTAACGTAACTCCGGCAACCGCCACCTAGCCAGGGTTAAATACGTTTGAGGTCCTTATTTTCTTTATTCGGGCGACCAACACCTGACTTTCCCATACTGTTGATCTTGGCACTTTGCCTCATATGGGGTGGATGGAACCGTACGTGATATCAGGCTCTCCCATGCATAACGCAGTGAAACACATTGGGATGACTTTGAATTTCTGAAATAAATAGAAAAATTCTTTATATCTAAACTTAAACAATTTTTGTTTGACTTATTAAGGTTCATATTGTCATGGAACTATTGAATACAACAAAAAAAGCAAGGTCCAATGAGAATTTATTGACAATCACCGTATTACTTTAGTCAGTAGTAAAATTGTAACGTTTCGGAGACATACACTTTCTCCATCTTCATACAGTATTTAAAACATCACTAATTACATTTAGAAATCCGCAGTTTGAAATTATATCGTTAAATAACTCCTAAACAATGCGTTCTAGGGCCTTAAAATTAAAATTTTGAGGCCAAAGGTCTCAAAGAAACGTTTCTCACTTCCTAATCTACAGGATGAGCTCTTCTTAAACATTCTATTACATTTTTACGCTTCCCGATATTACCTCACCTGTTCAGAGACGCGCAGAATCTGCAAGTAAATGTGAATGTGAGGGACAGAGAGCGGCAGAGACAGACAGGGACATGGTGAGGGAGAGAGGGAGACACAGTGAGAAACGGAGATGGGAGGGGAAAGGAGATGAAGGCAGTGGCACAGCTAGGGTGGGGGCTAGTGGGGCGACGCGCCCCGGGTGACACCATTCTAGAGGTGACACCAATTAGAAAATTTTATAGTTGGAATTACACATTTTAAATCATGTACTTTTATCATGTAATTTTACATATTAATCAAGACTATCTGATTTGGCTCTATTGTCAATAGAAAATGACACTGCAACACGCATAGATTTTAATGAAATTATAAATACGTTTGCTGCCCTAAAATCTCGTAAAGAGATTTTATAAATAACTTACATTTGTTGATGAGTTATGTTTCATTTTAAAATATTATTTAAAAAATTATATTGCAATTATTCTTAATTAATTCGTACATAGAATATTTTAATATAATATAAATAACTGTCAACGTCTGCCGGGTTTTCCTAATTATCTACATGTTGATGGCCAAGTTAGGATAAGACAAAGTGTTAATGACGCAAAATCGTACAATTTAACCGCCTTCTGACAACAAGGATACGGTCATTCTTGAGTGAGCAGCGCCTGCATACTTAGTATAGTAATTCACTCGTAGCACAACCACATTTGCAGCAATCGTCTTGCCACGGCCGTTGGCTCCCAAATAACCATATTTCCGAAGCTCGACCCGGGCGCACTTTCGATGCGCGAAAGTCGATTCGCCGTTCTCGAGGTGGTTTATTATCGAGTTGCAATTTCCACGCTCTCTTTCCCCTACTTTCGCGCCCCCGTCCCCGCTCCCACTTTCGACGCTATGTGTGACCTCTCGACGGAACGGATTGCGGTCAAATCCTTGTTGTTGTTTTTTTTTGCTTAAATTTTTGCAAAAAAACGACTCGCACGTTATCGATATTCCAATGCTTTCGAAACGCAAAACATTTCTGAAGTATATTATTATTATTGAGAGCCTACGCTCTCATTTCTGAAGTAGTTGGGCACGTTCAAATATTCCGCACTTGCTGAATCATTGTATTAAAAGTCAAATTAGCTTCGTACATCATATCATTTTAGCGCTGAATTACAAAGGCGACCTGAACCAAGCGTTATTACAAAGGAAAAACTGAGATAAACTGCTTTGGTACTTTAGTAGGTGGAGTTCGGATGTTCGATAATTCGGATAACCGAGCATAATGTCCATGTAGGCTGCCATTGCATTAAAAGGCGGTGGGTTTTCTGCCAACAATGAACAGTCCGAGCGAGTGACAGCTGTTAAGCATTTATGATTGGATGTCCGACAATGTACCGTTAGTTCTCTTGGACTTAAAGATGGTAAAAAGCGTTTTTCTGCTAAAAATAAACATTCCGAGTTGTTAGAATTTATTGTATGATTTGTCAAAGTTCACGGAAGTCAGATGATTGACCTTAGTACAATATCTCGTTAATATTTTATCGCTGTCTATCATATCGGGAATCATTCTCAATATTCAATATTACAAATCAGAATGAATACGTGTATTATATGGAATCTAATTTTTAAAAAGAATTCTTCAGAGAAAATATGAGTTCAAATATTTGATTCTGCCAATTCCAAAACGTCTCTTGTCCACTTTGTAAAACTTACAGCAAATCACGTTCTTCTTATTAAAGTTTATTTCTCACCTTAACCCATTCTGTAAGATATCTTCTTACATTTTGTCATCATCTTACAGGATGGACTAAGGTGAGAAATAAACTTTAACAAGAAAAAGGAGATTTGCCGTAAGTTTTACAAAGTGGACAAGAGACGTTTTGGAATTGGCAGACTCATTTGACGTTTCGGATGATTGACGTTTGGATAATCGACATGCCACTGTGTAAGGCTGTTGCGGCGGCGATGCTATACCCAAGTTCGTGGGTTCAAACCCGATCGTGGATTTTTAGGGGCGAAAAAATCCTTCGTACGGGAAGTAAAGGGAAAAGTAAAGGGGGAAGTAAAGGGGGGGGAAATCCTTCGGAGGGGAAGTAAAGCCGGCTGTCCCATGTTAGTAGATTTACTTGCATGTAAAAGACCCTCAAGCCTAAATGAAGCCTCTGAACTAAATTCAAATCGCCTGTTTTGTAGCCCAAGGAATGCCTTTCTCCGCTAGTTGGTGAAAGGAGTGTAACAAAATTTGCGTGGTCAGACGGAAGAGCAGGCCTCATGGCCCGAGTCTCGCCACGTAAAATAAGGCAATTCAGTTCAATTCAATAAGGTTCCGGCGCTTTGGATATGTTAGTCCCGCCCAGATCGTTGGCAGGGACCAGACGCAATGGATAGCATCAGCGAGTCCCCCCCCCCCGCGTCATTGCACATCCTGAGGAGAGCGCAGGTGGGCCGGCCCGCCCCCTCTCGGCCCTTTCTGAGACCCTCGGCTCTCCTCTGCTCTCCTCCCTCGCGCAGAAACAAAGGGCGAAGGGCCTCTAGCAGCAGCGCTCCCGTCGACCCCGGTCAACGGTCCCCGCTACTTCTGCTGCTTTCGTTGATTCGTTCGTATATCGATTGACAATTCAGCGATTGATTCGTTCATTCCGTCGTTGAATCATAACACAAAACTGAGCTGGAAAATTCACATTAAAAATGTAATACAAAAAACTACCATTAAAATACATAAACTTAATTCTTTCGTAAATAATAACTCAACTCTCCGTATTAAAACTGCTAAATTAATATACATTTCAATTATTAAATCTACTTTAACTTATGCTTGTCCAATATGGTCAAATACAGCAAAATCGAATATACAAAATCTTCAAATCATTCAAAACAAATTCTTTAGAAAAATTCTACATGCACCTTGGTTTATTCCCAATACGCAAATCCACAATGAACTAAATCTCCCTACAATCCATGATTTGATTAAAAATTATGGTCTTAAATTTTTTAATACTCTTCCTTCATTACATCATGCACAATTTTTTAACCTTGGTAAAACTTATCCCTCTCCTCGTAGAATTAATTCCAAATTTCCTAAAGGTAAATTTCATCCTCTGTAATTTTATTTATTTCTCTTCTTTTCCGTGTTTCTTAGTCTCATATTTGTCTAATTCTTAAAAATTTCCTTCATAAATCCTTTACAGAGGTTACTCTTAGTGTTCAAAACGACTGTCCATATATCGTAAATTTCAATGCCCTGAAAGACAAATTGTCGAAGAGAAAGTAATAATTTTTTTTAATCGTTGAATCATTGATTGAATAAATCTTCCATCCAGCGGAGGAAACACCACCGCCAACTCTCTAGAAAAACATTCCCTACACTTATGGGACTAACGACACTAGCCCGGAATCACTAACAACTGGTGCTGTTAGATCTCGGAGATCCTAGTCGGTCTACCCACCAGGAGCCTGCGTTGTCTCGAATTCACTTAACCTTCGTGAATTCAAGTAATAGAATAAAATAGAATATTTATTTCGCTACTGAGGATACATGGAATAATTCCGGTGGTAGTGTTATCTAATCAATTAATCTACATAAAACAAACATCAAACAACATTACTGAATACAATTTTATAAAATTAATGTATTAAACCTATGCTAAAGCTAACCTTACTATAAAATAAGAATAATACAAAAAATAATTTTAATGTTAACATATTCTATAAAAGAAAAAAATTACAATTAATTAAATCTAATTTTTAAATTTTTGACATTCTGAGGGAAACTCTCCAGCACTACTGCAGGTAATTCGTTCCATTTTGTATGGTTTTATTAATAAATGAGAATTTCCCTACATTTCACCTAATTAACGAATTCAGCTCGCGACGCCTGTTTCGCGGTCGTTTCCTTTCACTAGAACCATCCTAGCATTCGCCTGCAAAACCGAGAGAAATCACAAAAATCACGAGAACAGGAAGACCGTCACGGGGATTGAATCCGGGCCTCCTGTATGCGAAGTTAATGCGCAACGTCCTCATTCACTTCGCTCGGCGATCTCTCTACATGGCAAAATACCAAAGATATGACAAAAATAAAGACTTAAGTTCCTATATACGAATTGTTGAGAGATTGCTGGATACACTGAAATCCCAACAGTCAAAATCAACAACGGGAACATTTCTATCTCCGAGTATGATTTATTCATTCTGGAAGTCATTTTAATGAATTAACTGAAAATCAAACAAATGGAAGATCGAATTTCTTAAAATGCCTTGCAGAAGAGGTTGAGAAAAAATTTAAATCCTGATATTTTTTCACTAAGATTCTTTGGGTAACATAAATCTCAAGGTAAATGGTGATTACGTGGATTATAAGAAGAGGTGTGGATATGGTTATGAGTTTCGGGGTCGTGGCCCACAGCGCTGGTCGGAAGTTGAGTTCGTTGGGCCCACGCCCTTGGCATTCTCTTCACGAACCAAGCGGCTGCTTTCAGACGGTACCACCGCCACCACCACCACCACCACCACCACCACCACCACCGCCACCGCCACCACCACCGCCGCCGCCGCCGCCGCCGCCGCCGCCGCCGCTGCCACCATCTCCGCCTCCGTCATCACCTCCACCATCGCCGCCCCCGCCTCCGAACCCGCCGCCGCCGCCGTCGCCCCTACCCCGGCCCCAGCCACCGCCGCCGCCACCGCCGCCCCCGCCTCCGCCCCCGCCCCTGCCCCCACCACTGCCACCGCCCCCGCCACAGCCACATTCACAGCCACGCCACCGCCAACGCCACTGCCGCCCCCGCCGCCGCCGCCCACGCCTCCGCCACCCCCCGCCGCCGCCGCCAATGCCGTCGCCACCCCCCGCCGCCACCGCCGCCGCAACCGCCCCCGCCACAGCCACGCCACCGCCACCGCCACTGCCGCCGCCGTCGCCCCAGCCCCTGCCAACGCCACCGCCTCGACCTTCACGTCACCATTACCACCACCCATCCCACCAACACTGCCGCCACCTCCCTAACCACCATCGTCACCGCAATCACCAGCACTACAGCCATCACCACTCTACTCCCACCCGCCGCCACCGCCACCGCCCGTGCCGTCGCCCCCGCCGTCTTGTCTCTGCGTCCGCCTCAGCCTCCACCTTCTGTTCCGACCTCCACCCCTGCTACCGCCTCCACCACCACCGCAGCCGCCGCCACGGCCACCAACCCGCCAGCACAGGTTACGCCACCGCCACAGCCACCACTTCCACCTCCACCGCAACCATCAACACCACAAACACAGCCTCCGTTGTAGAACCACGACTGCCACTGCCACCACCAGCACTACAATCATCACCAATACTACCAACACCACCAACAACAATTTAAATGACCACAGGTGTTGTCATTGCCAACCATGCTTGCATGCCTGAATGCAAGCATTGTTGGCAATCACAACACCTGTGATCATTTAATTTTAAATGCCAACGACATTTCACCACAAAACCAATAACAACAACAACACAACACCGCCACCATCACTCCCACCGCCGCCACCGACACCAACACCACCATCTACAACACGACAGCCACCATCACCAACACCCTCCGCTGCTCCATGGCTTGTCAGAAACTCAACCCTCCATTCAGATTTCAACCTAAAATCCATAAAAGAGCAAATCATTCAGATATCCCATAATTTCTTCTTCCACCTACCGGACCATCCTTTAGAACCTCGGCATAGATAACCCTCCCTTCCTGAGAATAAAAAACAAAAATCTCCTTCATTCATTCTTAAACTGCTTTTCCACGTTTCAATAGAAATAATTAACTTCTGTAATTAAAATGATCTCTAGGGATGTTCTGGCGGTGCTCAGGAAGTTTCCCCACTCGTAATTTTTAAGATCAGAATAAGTCACCAATCATCTGTAGAACCGAAAGGCTGAACGATGTAAATTCAGAGAGAATAAATAAATGAATAGGAAAAAAAGAACTCCGCCGCCATCTTAGTCCCGCCCCCACAACCACCACCGCCACCGCGTCCCTATGACTCTGTAAGACGATGCAACGACTTTCATTCTAACGATACCTCTGCTGAGTTGTTATTGTTGTTTTCAAAGGAACCCCACCGACGCCAAAAGCACCGCGCCCATTGAAAGAACGTTCCAGACAGGAGGCAACTTCGATTCGTGTACCTGAGCTAATGATACGACCTAAATGGCCATGTAGCAATTGCGCCATAGAGGACAAAGCGAAAGAGATGCTACCGACGCACGTTGTTGCAAACTTCGTTTATTCAGCTTTTTTTTTCTCTCTTTTTGAGCAATCAATGGGTTGAAAGAGGGTTGTACATTTTGTGTGGAATACTATACAATCAAATGTGTGGTTCGTTTGCCAGTGTGAATACGTTTTCTGTCGGACGTTTCTAAATTTCTTTGATCGATTTATTTCTGATTCTGGGCGCGTCCTCTGTCAAGGTCATTAACTATAGGGCACGTTTTATCACGCGAGATGGCGGTGATCTTCCCCCGCGGTATGGCGGGATCCGTTGCCGATCAACGTCTGCTTGCGGGGATTTTCCCCAACCAGGTATCTCCCACCAGGCGGGCGGGATTTTTTTCCTTTAATAAAGCCTGCTCCTTAAAGTTAAATTTTGAAATATGGTCATGCGCAATTTTTTCGAAAATTTGAGTACTTTTCTCGTAATTTTGCGTGAAAAAACTTGCTGTTAATACTAAAAACACGTGGATGTGCCAACTTTCATAGAGATTGGTCCAACGGTGTCGAAGTTTTAGCTCTCATATATACATACCAACATTCAGTTTATATATATATATATATATATATATATATATATATATATATATATAGAGAGAGAGAGAGAGAGAGAGAGAGGGAGGGACAGGGAGAGATTATATTGCATATTATATATGTACTGTAGATACGATACTACACAATATTGTTTAAAACAATTACATAATTTAAACATAAATGAATATTAAAACCAGTTTTGCCAAATAAAGGAAAATAAACGAAAACTCGAGGCCTTTTGGGGGGGGGCATGTTCATCATGGATCCACCAGTGATGTGTCCCCATGAGGAACATAGTGAGTACCTGGCGCGGATAGCCGAAATCTGCATGCCCTGACGCTGGAAGAAGCCCCAGGCAGAAAAAAACAACACAGGTGCGTGGGCGGTGTTGTGAATGCCCCTCGCAGCGCCGCCGTTTCTTCCCGCGCGGGGGCTCTGTAGCCTTGAGGCGGCTCCCACGCCGCAAGGGCCCGCCCCGCCCCTGAATGGAGCCCAAAGGGCCTCCGCCGCCGCGCACCTGCCCTTCCACCTGGCGCCCGCGCTCAATCCCTGGCCTCAAAGACTCCCGCGCCTTCACCCTCGCTCCGGCCCTTTCCATCGACTGTTCCCTCCCCCCGCAGTCACCCTCGCCCTTGTACTTGCAGTCCTTACCCTAGCCCCAGCCATCGCCATCGCCTTCGCCCTCGCCTTCGTCCTCGCCCTCGCCATCGTCATCGCCCTTATCCTCGCCCTTGCCCTTACCCTTGCCCTCGACTTTTCCCTCACCATCGACATCGCCCTTACCCTCGCCCTCGCCCTTGCCCTTGCCCTTACCATCGCCCTTGCCCTTACCATCGCCCTTGCCCTTACCCTCGCCCATGCCTTTGCTCTTACACTCGCTCTTACCCTCGCCCTTACCCTCGACTTTGCCCTAGCCATCGCCATCGCCCTTGCCCATTCCCTCGCCCTTACCCTCGTCCTTGTCCTTGCCATCGCCATCGCCCTTGCCCATGCCCTCGCCCTCACTCTAGTGCATATTCTCACTCTTGCCCCCGCTCTCAGTCTTGCCCTCGCCCTGACCTGCGCCCTTACCCTTGCCATTGCCCTTGCCCTTACTCTCTCAATAGGGTAAGGGTGAGGGTAGATCAATAAAAGTCCGTTTTTTTACAATGCCAACGTTTCAATTATCTGGCCTGCTTCGGGACTATAAATATGCAATAAACTCCAAGATAAATATACAGGTAGTGCAATATGTTAACACGTTTTACATAAGAAAGCTAACCATATTCAAATTACAATTTGGTAGACAACAGGGCAGAGATAACGGTAACAACTAATTACCTGTAAATAAGGGTACATGTGTTTTAAAATTATGTAATTATATAGTTATGTTGCTCCTGCAAACTGGGTTAGTTTTTTTATGCAATAGTAAATCGTGTCACCCAATTGGACTACCTGTATATTTATCTTGGATTTTATTGTATATTTATAACCCTGAAGCAGCCCAAATAAATGGCCAAAACGTTGGCATTTTAAAAAACAGACTTTCATCGACCTACCCTACGATACCCTACTTGATATTTGTAATACGTGGCCAAGGTCAACAGAATAATAAGAAATGTAATTCTCGTTCAACCTCACTCTCAAGTCTTTTTCTCAATTTCCCCTGCCAGTCTCCCTGACGAGGCGATAGTTATATAACTATAAATAACTATTTATATATATATATATATATATATATATATATATATATATATATATGAGCGCCTGCCGCAGTACTCCAGTGTTTTTTCAGGTGACGGAGAAAAAAATGCTCATCCAACTAACTCTGAGCTTCTTAAAACTGGCTTGCATTACACTAACACATGTACAGAATGGCGTTTTGGCTGATTACAGAAGTCTGTCTCTCTTTTCGTTATTTACTCTCGAAAAAACAGTAAAAAATGTATGTAAATGTTATGTATGATGGGGTGACTACAATATGTAAATGTTTTCTATTCGTTCATTTTTAACTTGCCTACGCTCAACTCCCGCCGATCTTGCCCTTCCCGCACTGTTTTGCCTCCGACCACCAGTCCTAATGATTTGGTGCCCTGCTCTCCAATTTTCCTTCAGCTTCAGTCTCTCTCTCTCTCTCTCTCTCTCTCTCTCTGTCTATCTATCTCCCCGTCCCCCCTGCTATCTCTCTGTCTCTCTTCCTCTGTCTGTCTGTCTCTCTCTCTCTCTCTGTCGTTCGTTAGCTCTCTTTTACTCTTGTTCTTTCGCTCTCTTTCTTTCTCGCTCTTTTGCTCTCTCACGATCACTCTCTACAGTGCTCTGTCCCGTTCCCTCTCGTTCTCTTTGCCATTGCCCTCTCGCTCACCATCTCGCTTGCTCTCGCTCTCTCTTTTTTTATTTCTCTCTCTCTCTCTCTCTCGATCTCGCTCTCTTCTCGTTCTCGCTCACTCATTTTGTTTCACTTTCGCTTTCTCGTTCTCTCTTGCGTGCTCTTGTTCTCTCTCTTTCACACATTCACTAATCTGCCCACCGCGCCCTGCTCCGTTGCACCCAATACATTTTCCCGCCATTGCGTTTTCTTTCCTCCCCACAACCCCTCCCTTCCCATGACCTAAGACCTCAATCAATCAATCGTGGTTGCTACGAGGAACAAGGTCTATTTCGTGTGCCGTAAGTATGGCAACGTCCTCAGCCAACGCTGTCCCCCTCTAGTGAGGCGTTGCCACCTGCATCGCTCCCGCTGCCGTCCCCACCGCCGCCGCCTCCGCCGCCACCGCCTCCGCCGCCACCGCCGCCGCCTCCGCCGCCACCTCTGCCAACGCCACCCCCACCGCCGCCTCCGCCGCCGCCGCCTCCGCCGCCGCCACCGACGCCGCCTTCGCCTCCGCCACCGCCTCCGCCGCCGCCGCCTGCGCCGCCTCCGCCGCTATCCTCCGCCATCGCCACCTCTGCCTCCGCCACCGCCTCCGCCACCTCCACCGCCGCCGCCACCGCTACCTCCACCACCGCCACCTCTGCCTCCGCCACCGCCGCCACCGCCACCGCCACCTCTGCCTCCGCCGTCGTCTCCGCCGCCACCGCCATCGCCACCTCTGCCTCCGCCGTCGTTTCCACCGCCACCGCCTCCGCCGCCGCCGCCGCCGTCACCTTCACCTTCACCTCCACCTCCGCCGCCCCCGCCGGTGCCGCCGCCCCCACCCCTCCGGACGCCAGGTGCCATTGTTCCTGCGGGAAGCTGGGGCTCCTTCTAACGGCCGCAGGACGTGGGGCTGGGGCCTTCCCTTGTTTTTTCAACGCATTCACACACTAAGAGGCTCCAGCCACTTCAAGCAGCACTCACACACTAAGGCACTTGCTCCTGAGATCACACATATCCATTGATGAGTGAATTCTACGTAATAATAATCAAGCGGCATACTTTTCAAGCCGCGGTTTTTTTTCTTAATGAACAGTAAAAATCTGTCTGTGCCATATGGAGAAGAAGTACAATCTGTGTACGTTTTCGTGACCTCGGGGACCTCTTCCCCACTTGTTAACCCTACATAGTGAAATGAGTAATAGTACCAGCAGAACGAGGTTAGTAACAATTGGAAATAAGACATTTTCGCTCCTGAGTAATAGAAAACTGTTTGCATTGGCAAACTGACTACAGAATTGAGTTGTTGGTATTAACAAGAAAACTGTCTGCAGATGTTGAAGCTACATGTATGTCCAGACGCTAAACAAGGGGCCATTTCATCATTCGCTCTGGATCAGAGAGACTGGATAAGAACCTGATTGGGATGGCGCGCTGAGTATGAGTACGCTATGTACTGGTACATGAACAACTTACGTGGGAAGAGATCTAAACACAGACATATTTAAGACTTCAGGGGTCTGAACACAGACCTTCAGGTGCTTCTTTCGTTCTTAGAATTATTTCCTTTGTGATTTAAAAATATGGTTTTACGACCGGTGTCTGAATCAAAATTGTCGTCATAGTGAAACAATGTTGATTCACACTTACACAAACACAATGGGACGAACTTGACGATTTTTTTTTTAACATTTGTGTTACTTTTTTGGTAATGCTTAGCTGTTTTCGTTAATACAAGCATTACAAAATGCTATTTCAGAAAACTGGGAAATGTGTACATTTGAGTAAGAAAAGTGAAATAAAACAAAACTGTGAATGTCTAGTGATATTCGGTCATTCCTTTAGCCCTTTTTTAATTTTTTTTTCTGCTCGACATTCCTACATTGTCTTTCTGAGACGATTACAAATGTCAATTGTTTCTAATTGTTTTGTTTGTGTCTAATTGTTTAATTTTTGGAGCAAGCATCTCTAGAACGCACTGTACTTCACATAAAATTCATTCTACTGTATTTCATGACCATCTGTAGACGATTCCATTTCCGTGGTTCATGGGTATTGGTCAAAATAATCAATGCAATAAGAATGTTCGTTTATTGAATTTTAATTAGAAAATATTATGTGATAAAACATATTAGTATTGAGTTTAAATTTGTTGGAGGAGAAGGAAAATCACGGAGGTTTCAATTTACCATTGGGAAAGCGGGAACGTATTCGGTGAGGCGTTTGTAGTGAAAGGACAAGGTTGAATTTGGAACAGGTCGGTGAGAATATTAATGAAGACAAGAAACGTCGAGAAAGCATGTTTCAATAGCACTGTATTTACTACGTTGGCTACTTGCTTAGTAGTAATTAACAACGGAGCTTTTACAACTATTCCATCCATATTGCATTCCCTAATGTTACATAAACAATCTTGGAGATTAGGCCAGTTGAAATAATTTAATTATCTAATGGTCAGTGCTTTGGCCTTCGTCAGATCACAAAACGAGGTCTATTTAAAACAACTCACTTATATTCTTTTTCAGTTATTTACTACAGTACATATCTCAAAAAGGTTAGGGGAGGAATGGGATGTAATATTACAGAGTTGGTGAGAACTGTCTTCTACATCGTTGTATTATTGTTAAATATGTCTAAAAGAAATAAATCGAAAATGTGTGTCCCGCAGTATTAAAATAACTGCAAAATATCACAAGTTCGAGAGTTAGGTAGAATGTGTTTTGTAGCTCTGATGAAGGCGTAATATACAGCCAAAACGTTCGGTAGTAGAAAAGTGAGTTATTCTAACTGACCTACTCTCAAGATCCACAACCCAGTTCAAAATGAAGAGGTGAAGATATGCTTTCTTTAAAAATATTTCAATATTTCTTGAAATCACGTCCACACTATTAATTCCTGGAATAGTTTATTGGTCTTGGTCACATAATTAAACTCCTAGTTTGCCAACTTTTCAGAAATTTATTGTTCCCTTTTCAGAGCTACAGACACTCTTACTACATAGAAGTTGTTACAAGTTGCATAGGATATATAAAAACGAAACAACAAAATGTTATACTAAAGTATTGTACGTGAAAAAAATATTTATCCTGCTTCTTTATCATATACAATATCTCATTATATCTTTTTGTTCTTACTTTCTCGCCTTACGAATACTTCGTAAGAAGATAAAGTTATGTTATCGCGCGCAGCACAACAGCAGTAACGAAAAACAGGATAAATTCTGTTGCTAAATTTAGAAAAGAAACCCTTTAACTCGTCGTGTAGCCAAAATCCATGTTTTGCCGCTTCTTGATTCCGAAAAATCGATTGACGGCAAAACGTCCTCTGTGTGTCCGTCTGTCCGTTCGTCTGTGGTCAACGCTAGCGCCTAAACCGTTCAGCCAATTTTCTTCAAAATTCATATACCCCAATCGTTTTGACTGATGTCGAGGCTCCTGGAATTTGAAACCGATATTTTGTTTATATAAATTTCATTCAATTCTTTAACTTACCCATGTAGTAATAGTGTAATTATGTATCCCTTATCCCTGAGGAGGGTACCCAAAAATTCCGAAACTTTGGTAAATTAGGAGTTTAATCAAGTGAGGAGTTTAGGAGTTTAACCAACATCTATTGCCTATCTCTAGAAAAGAAATATTACGCATCTATTTTCTAGTAAACGATTTATTCAATTCACCACTAGGACTTTTCCACTTTCCCCCGCCAGTAGCCCTGGGGAGGCGGTCGTTTATTGTCTTGCAGGGGTGTACATGTGCCGCAGCTCTTAGGCTTATACGGCAAAGTAGGGGACAGCTTATTAACTAGCTTAATACTAACTTAACATACGGATGAAGCCGGCACTTTGGCCGGCAACCTAAGGTTTACATTCTTGTTTAAATTTCTTTCGTCTTCGCCTTGTTTCTGCTGTTTTCTAGCGTTAATTTTTCTATCATTCACACACACATTCATACTAATATACACTAGGACTTTCGTGACACCGGAAACACTATTTTCGGTGCGTGAAGCAGAGAGGAAAGTCAGTAAGCAGCGCTTCCTGTCCGCGTGGAGTATCCCAACGTCCGAACCCCCGGCGGGGTCTTGCGGCGTCTTCCACTGCCTCCAAGTCGACGTTCGCCCAGGTATGCCAGCCGCCCCCCTCCCCGCCCCCGCCCCGCCCCCGCCCCCTGGCCCGCTCCGCTACCTGCCCCCGCACCGGAAGCGGACATGCGCCCACGCACCTCCCCCTCCCACCCTCCCCTTCCCCCCACCCACCCGCTCCCTCCGCTGTGGGCCACGCACGGAAGAAACGTGGACGAAAAGGCAAAGAGTGCGTTTCATTCATTGTTTACTTCGCGTTTCCGGCGTGACAACTGCAATCGTTAGTCCCGTAAGTGTAGTTCCCCCTCTCCCTCCACCCGCTCTCTCCGCAGTGGGCCACGCACGGAAGAAACGTGGACGAAAAGGCAAAGAGTGCTTTATATTCTTTGATTATTTCGGGATTCCTGGCACGTCAACTGCAATCATTATTACTCCCTTAAGTGTAGTTTTTCTCCCCTTGAAACGCTCCCTCCGCATTGGGTCACCTACGCAAGGAACATGGGTGAAACGGCAAAGAGTGATTTTTTATTCTTTGATTATTTGGAGTTTACGGGCGTGTCAATTGCTATCATTATTCCCGTAAGTGTAGTGCCCCTCCTCCACCCACTCCCACAGTGGACTACGTACGCAAGGGACGTGGACGAAAAGGCAAAGAGTGATTTTGATTATTTGGTAATTTTGGGTTTACGGGCGTGACAACTGCAATCATCAGTCCCGTAATTGTAGTGCCCCTCCCCCTTCGCTCGCTCCCTTCGCAGTGGGTGAACAAAATCTTTTGATTTGAAATGTAGAAATTAAAAATGTATATATAAGGTAAGCTCCATATGTTTATATTGAGTAATAATTATTTTGAAGAAAACATCAAAATTGTTTATGCATTTTTTTCTGATAATTTAGCCTGAAGATGAGATAAATAAACCTTGAACTGTTGCTAGTTCAATGAACATACATTAAAGTTAATTATTTTATTAAGGGGGAAGCTTATGAACTAACTTATTAACTAACTTAACCTATGGACGAAGCCGGTACTTAGGCTGGCAACCTAAGGTTTATATTGACCAAATTGAATATAATAAAAAATGTCCGTTAAGAAAACAGGACATATTGGAAGAATTGGAAAATAACTTTTCAGTGCTTGTTCCTGTGCTCATATTTTGATACGTCTGTGATTGCGTTATCTCCTATTTTGTGAACAAATGACTTCGGGTGTTATGTATATTATCACCTGTTTTATTTAGTATGTACAGTTAATACATACTCATGGAACCTGGGAAAACATATGCAGGTGGACATTAACTTTAGGAATAATTTTTGTTATTCGCATTCCGTTTTTGTAGCGGAAAATCAAGTCATCTTTATAATGAAGGTTTAGAGCACATGATAGACAAAACTATTACAGAAATATGTATGACAAACGGGGCACAATGTAGATAGTGTAATGAATTCTGTAATGTAAATAAATATGTATGAGTTTTAATTAGCTTTTAAGGCAATTAAAAGAAATCAAATAACACAATCGTCGTCTGCACTTTGGAATAATAAACCGGCCTTATCATAAGAGAAGAATACTTCATGTCCATGTGAGAAGAGTAGTGATACAAACTTCTGAAATAGGGATATTGAATCCTAGACTTTCAAGCAAAATAAATGCAATAGTCCTACTCCTTTCACCTTCGTCTCCTGCTCCGTTTTTACGTTCATGTTCTTTGCCACATTAAATTTCGCCACCTCCTGTTACGTCTCCGTCCCCTCCTTTCCCCTCCTTTCCCCTCTTTCCCCCCTCCTTTCCCCCTCGTCTATCATCGTCACACCCCCTGCGTTCTCACCTCCGCCCACGCCGCCATCGCAAATGCCCTCTCCTCGTCTGCCATCGCCTTTTGATTTTCCTCTTCTTGTTCCTGTGCTCGAATTCAGTGGTCTCCTACTGTTCCTCCTATTCCTATTCCTCTTTCTCCCATTCCTCTTGTACTTCCTTTTCCTCCTGTTCTTTCCTCAAAATATTCCTCCTCGTATTCCTCTTCATCCTCTTCCTCCCCTTTCTTATCTTCCCCTTCCTATTCCTCCCCCTCGTCCTCTTTCTTCTCATCCTCCTATTCCTCTGCTCGTCATCAATGGCCTCCTTCTCCTTCTGTTCCTCCTTTTCCTCCTCTTCTTGTTCCTCCTTGTATTTCTCCTATTCTTCCTCCTCAGCAAATTTCTGTATCCTCTAGTTAGCCCCTCTCATCATATTACTCCTATTCATCCTCCTTTTCCTCTTTCTACTCCTCCTGTTCCTGTTTCTTCTCCACCTATTTCTCTTTATCCTATTCCTCCACCTCCTCATCGCATCCCTCCTCGTGTACTTCTTCCTCTTTTGGCTCTTCCTCCTCTTTCTCCCTTTCATATTTTCCCTTTCTATTCCTTTTCGGGCTATTCTCCTTCTCCTATGCCTCCTCTTCCTCCGCTCAGTCTTCTTCCTCTTTCTTCTTCTATAATTTCTCCTCCTCCTCTTATTCCTCCTCCTCTTCTTACTCCTCCTCCTATTCCTTCTGTTTCTTCTCATCCTCATCTTCCTCTTCTCGTCCTCCTCTTCCACTTCCTTCTCCTCTTATTCCTCCTCCTCTTCTTACTCCTCCTATTCCTTCTGTTTCTTCTCATCCTCCTCTTCCTCTTGTCGTTCTCCTCTTCCCCTTCCTTCTCCTCTTCTTACTCCTACTCCTACTCCTACTCCTCTTTCTTCTCATCCTCCTCCCACTCCTCTTATTTCTCCTCCTCTTCTTACTCCTCCTCCTCTTTCTTCTCAGCCTCCTCCTTCTCTTATTCCTCCTCTTCTTATTATTATTATTCCTCCTTCTCCTCTTATTTCTCCTCTTCTTACTCCTCCTCCTACTCCTCTTTCTTCTCATCCTCCTCCTCGTTATTCCTGCTCCTCGGCGTGCCCCGCCCCCTCGTTCTCACCTGCGCCTTTCCGCTCGACGGCCTATGGCGCGGGGGCGAGGGGCGGCTGCCCTGGGCGTGGGAGCCGCGCGGGCCGCTTCTGCTCTGTTCTGCTCGGGAGGCGCCGGAACCCTACGAGCCTCTTAACGACTTTCGCCGCCGCGACGCACAGTGGGCGCGCACCGCCAACACGCCTCGCCAGCGCTCCTCGCGGAGGTCGCGGGTTCGATGTCTGCAAGCCGCCACAGGTTGTTGGGTTCCGACTGCGGGGGATTTTAGCCACACAGGTCGAATTCAGCGGCTGCCTGGAGGAGAATTCTAGCGGCCGGCTGCTCTGGTCGGTAGATTTCCGTGGTTTCTCCGGTCAACACCAAGCGAATGCTGGAGCAGTACCCTAACAAACGGGCCACGGACCGCGCGCCATCTTTCCTTCCTCTTCCCTTACTTACACACACATTTACATGCATTACGCTATCACACATGTCATGTCTGAAGCTTATAGCTTCTCCCGGTTGGCACATTGCTGGAGGAAGATACTTGGGGAAATAAAGGGGAAGGTAGATAGAGGGGAAGGGAAATAGAGGGAAAGTCAGGTAGAGGGGAAGGGAAATAGAGGGGAAGGGAGGTAGAGGGGAAGGAAGATAGAGGGAAGGGACGTAGCGGGGAAGGGAAGTAGAGGGGAAGGGACGTAGAGGGGAAGGGAAGTAGAGGGTAAGGGAAGTAGAGGGGAAGGGAAGTAGAGGGGAAGGGAGATAGAGGGGAAATCTCTGAAGCTCGCGTACAGGTTGCACATTTCAGTGGGCGAGGAACATTACAACTTCCCGGGATATAACATAGACTACACTAATGGGACTAACCACCGCAGCAGTTGACGTGTGCAGAACCATCAGTCAACGACGCAAATTGACTTGATGCGATGCACGTGGGCAAGTGTGTGGCGCCTACCGGACTCAAATCGACTGCTCGAATCAGTGGTTCCATAGTTGCATTTATCCCTTTCTGGCAAATGTCGGAACAGCACTTTAATAAACGGGCCACTGATCAAGAGCAATTTTTCACCGTCTGCCACAGTTCGGACTAGGGGGCCGCACAGTGCGGGTGTTCTAATGTACTTTTTCTACTCGCATTCTATAATGTTGTCATTTGATTGCTGCAACCAGTTGAATAATGATACTCATTACGATACATCTTTCATTACGATACATGTTCTTGACCAATCACAGACGAGTTTACAAACCAAGTATTGTCACTCAATTAGTCATTGAGAATCGTTCTAAAAAACGTTTCGTTCGATTGTGTACATAAAAATTACATTTGATATTATATTTTGCTTGTCAGTTTTAATTTCTTTTATTAGTAGTATTTTTTTCGTTGAATATTATTTAAAATAAATTGGATCGTAATTTCACTTTGATCCTCTTTGACTAGCGCAGTACTCCCTCGCAGGCGAAAGGGTAGCCAAAGCCACCTGCGGCAGCGTGCGAGGGGAGAATTAGGGAGCTGTCCGCAAGGTGGCCTCGGCTGAAGTCTTCATGTCAACTACCACGAAACGATTCAATGTAAAAGTGTAACTTTTAAAGTCGTAGAAAAAATACCGTATGAAACTTGATGTAATGGGTATTAATACACTTGTGTGACGTTTACGATACTCGCTCCTTCCTCGTAATATCGTAATATCACGCTCGTGTATTAATACCCATCGTTACGTCATCGTTTTATAATGTACTGTTGTCTTAACCGGTATATCAATTGACATTGTATTTTTCTACTCCCGAATCCTTCACCAAATAGAACGCCTTGCGGACCATTCAACAGTGCCGGGATTACCATTAGGGAAAATAAGTTAAACTAGCTGAACCCGTGCGATTACATCGCACTGAAGGGAAACCTGTAGGACGTTAAAACAGAACATATGAAATGTTGAAACTCCAAAAATTTAGTTGAGTGAGTTCTCCTGTGGCGGATGGTGTGCGCATAACCGCCATCTTGACAGGCAGCGCGCGGAGGGCACGCTAACTATCCCAGCCGCAAAGTTCAAACAACAAAAGTTTCCTAGCATTTTATTAATAACGAAAAGCTTCGTGATTTGCAATATTTAGTGACCTCCATTCCTGATTGTTTTATCTTTTTTTTGGTACCTCATTTGTTAAAATCCGTTCACTATGAGCCGAGTAGGAGGGACAACAAATTCACGGTTTTAACGAAAATAATATATATGATATTTCAAGTGTTAATTAATAAACTAAAATACTATCAAAGATGAAAAGAGCATAACAAAGGAGTATCTTTCATTTCAAACGAAGCAAAGTAATTTTAATTTCAATTGGATTTTTGTATACTGTTGAAAGTATTGATTTATATCCTTTAAACTATTTGAAATACTCTTTTTTAACAGAAGTACCAAAAAAACAAAATTCACAATTTAAATTGAATCCTATAAAATCTGCCATGGAAGATCAATTGAGAAAGTATTCTTTTCGTTTCTTGACCTGCTAAACCCACGTCTGATTACATGATTTTCTTCTATTTAATTATTTTCATACATATATTTGGGAGTAGAAGAATTTTTGGCTGCACCCGAATTTTCCGATCTTTACGAGTCTTTCCCCCGAAACGAGGGCAACGGGGTACATTCGATTAAGCGCGACTCGTGAGTGATCCTTGTTGCGCTGAGATGTGACTCACATTCTCCGCCGGCGATAGGATTTCAGTTAACAGCATTGGAAATGGTTATCGGTAGTATGTGAGATCTCATTGCGACGGGATATTGCCGAAATAATTTAATTATTCCAGGCAAATTCTAGGAATTTCCGCCGTTCGGAAATCCAGTGCTCCTAGTTCGGATTCAATCCGCTAACCTGGTTGATTGACTAGTGTTTCTAGGCGTGCCATCTGCTAAGGTCAATATTTCCATAAGTGTAGTGCGCGGTTTCATTTCTGGAGGTGGTGAAATCTTCGTTCGTCTGATGGCAAGATCCTGCACAGACATACACGTCGACTGGCGAGTTTTTCCCCGACAGGTATCTCTCACCGTTGGGGAACCGCCCCAGCCGGGACAAGCTCTAAGCTCCCGACTGCTCTCTTGGCAAGTGTAGGGAATGTAAGTGTAAGTGCATGTAAGTAAAGGGCGACAGTACGATAGGGAAGAGAAAGGAAATATCGCGCGCGGTCCGTGATCTGTATTTTAGATTTAGATTTATTACTAATTCTGCAATTAAGTTTGAGGACTTGGAGGCAGAATACACTAATTTAACATTACAAACCTTAACAACTTTACAAAATTTACAAACTTTACAAATTAACGTGAACATTTCATGGTGCAAGCTTTCGTACCACTCCATTTCACCACAATTCACTTCACTGTACTGTTGATCACTGAGCTTTAATGTCTTTCTTAAACATTCTTTTTCCTCTACTTCACAACGCCACTCCACTGCTCTCCACTATATTTCACTGCACGTCACTGCGCATTAATAATAATAATAATAATAATAATAATAATAATAATAAAAACTTACTTTATATAACATACCAGTAAATTAATAATATTTAACATATTTGTAATACACATATCAACATCAAGGAAACTAATTTATTTTTAAATTTCCTCAGGCTTGTAGGAAAGGGATCAAAGATTGTCGCAGGCAAACCGTTTATTTCCCAACGTCCGTTTTCTGATTTCTGGACTTCATTTTGTGCATGTGATCCGCTCTGCCGAAATACGTAGGTTTCCCTAATCGACTTTGCCTAGAACACTGATCCAGCATTTCAGGTGTTGTTCATCGGAGAAACCCCACACAACTTCCGATGCGAGCAGCCGGCCGCTCGACTTGTGCTCTAGACAGCTCCTGAATTCGACCTAGCCATGCAGCTACATGGTGTCGAAAATCTGTCGACGTAGGAACACGAACAATAGGGCCTGCCGGTCAGACGGACTGTAATGACTAGAGACCGGAAAAATATGTAATATTAAACGTCAGAATATGTACACAAATATGTAATGAAAAAGTAAGAATATGTAATAACTATGTAAAATCGGATATAATATGTAATATTAAAATTCTCTAATTAAAAACCATTTACATATCAAGAAATTTTATTTAGAAAGACTGCCCAGTATACGACAAAGAACTTTCTCGTTAGTAGTAAAATCTCAATCTATTGTAATTCAGGATCGTAGTTTAGGAACCAGACTAATCGCAATAGAAGCCATCGCACAAACTGGCGAGATATACCAGCAAACATACACTGTAGCATCTTCATCGAGGTGTTACACGTCGGTGATCGCAAATTGTTCTCGGAAATGAAGGTTAAAGATCACAAAACGCGGTGTCAATGATATTTTGGACACTCATATTTCGCCAATAATGTGGGGAAAATACGTATTTTAAAAAAATGCATGTTTTCATTAAAAATATGGAATTAAATTGAAGAAAATTGATAAAATAAGAAAATGTATTGTGAAAACAGTAAAATATGTCAAATAATGTAATATAGTACTAGTTATGTAAAAATATGTGATGAAAAGTTCGATATTGTGTTTGGAGGGCTATGATTCGTCAAGATTACAATTTTGAGAACGGTAAGTAGAAAGACAAAAAATATGTAATTACATAAAGTTCCGGTCTCTAGTAATGACATCAGTTGATGCCCGGAACCACCTCAGCCATACGTGGGCATTTGCGAACTTCACATCGCCGGGGGCGCGGAACACGGTCTTCTTTTGTTTTCGTTTACACCCATATTTACCGCCAGAATCCGATAAAAGAACGGTCCCATTCATTTCATACGTCACTTGCGTCATACTCTGGCTTAGCTGAACGGGAAGGAAATCTGTGGGGTTTTATTTTGCGGGACATTTACTCACAGTTCCTTTACACGCAACACGCGATTTTCGACTTAGCTAGTATCGAAAATCCTGCCACCGTTGGGACTCAAATTGTGGACCTCCACACGTACCCCTTAACCCATTAACGCCCATGATCCCCATTTGGGGATCGCGCTGTTTTGCAATGATATTGTGACGATTATCGGTTGCATCGCGTACATTGATACCGGCCAGTATTCCTCCATGTTGTGTGAGTTGCCCTTCGCGCGTTAGTGCCTGTCCTACGTGTGTTAGAGAAATAATTGACAAATTTTGAGCAAGTGCCGTGGTTTTTCACCAGTCAAGCAAAGATAGTTTCTGAATTAATAATTATATTCACATAAGTAACCCTATAAAAATTATATGCGTAATTTACGTGTAAATTGAACTTATCTGAATGCCCCGATGTGTCGATAGTAAGTTTATGTTGTTACTTGGGTGTGATATCCGTCTTACAATCTGATCCCCATTTGGGGATCATGGGCAATGGCGTGATATATGTATTATTTTAGACCGCTTCAACTGACGATTTCTCTTTCTATATATTCTAGGCTCTAATGAAATCAAACAAATTCCTGACATTGTCGGAAGTGGTAGACATCGTCAATGATCCCAATTTTTTTTCTGAAGGGAATGACGACACAGACTATTGATACTGTTGAGTTACCACCTGAGAAAGTAGATTGTGTATCTGATTTAGAGGACATTGATGATGATGATTTGGAAGACAGTTCTCCGAACGACGTTCCGGGCTCGTTAGAAATTTAATGTTCTGCGTTTAATAATGCAGATAATGAGAACTCTGAGGAAACTTCGTGTACCAGATCAAACCAGTGTGGTTTGGTTTTAAACAATGGATGATGTGCTGTGCAAATACGGGCTTCTGTTATCATGCAGAGGTGTACGAAGGAAAGCGAAATAATGATGTTTCTGCAGTTACATATGGATTAGGAGGCGATGTAGAAATGAGAATGATTTCAATTGTTGAAAATCCAAGTGATCATAAATTTTATTTTGACAACTTTTTTACTAGCTTTTCTTTGTTGAAGGACTTAACAGAAAGAGGCGTGCGTGCAACAGGTACCTGTAGATATGACAGAATGAAAAAAATGTCCAGTAAAAGATGATAGAAAAATGTCCAAAGAAGAACGTGGATCATATGATTATCGGTTTGATCCAGAAAATAAGATTATCGGCGTAACATGGAAGGATAGCAACACAGTGAAAATGTTATCTAATGATGAGCACATCCAACCTCTGGCAAAAGCAAGTAGGTGGTCGAGAGGGGAAAGAGTAAGAAAAAATGATAAATCAGCCTCATTTGATTTCTCAGTATAACAAGTACATGAGGCGGGGTTGATAAAATGGATTGGATAATACAGAAGTAAAGAATTAGAATTCGAGGGAAAAAATGGTATTTCCCTCTTTTTACTAAGCTTGTAGATATGGCAGTTACAAATGCTCATGTTTTATATTGTATGACCGATGGAAAACTTCCTATTCTGCAGTTCAGAAGACAAATTGTATTGTCATATATGTATCTTTCATCACTATCTGATCCCAAAATGTTAGGAAGACCAGCTCTTACCAAATCCTCGGAAAAAAGAATTCCTATGACCTCTCGTACAACGGGAAATCATTTTTTGATGAGAACGGACGGAGGCAGACAGAGGAAGTGCGCCATATGTAAAAAAAAAAGTCCGCAAAGAATGCAAATTATGCCACATAGGACTCCATGTAGATTGTTTTCCTAAGTGGCATGAAGGAAAATAATGTAAGGAAGAAATGTTCTGAATGTATAAAACATTTCTTCTAAATATACAAAAATTTGTATTCACCACAAACTGTATACCTGTCATCGCCCCATAGACCATGATCCCCAAATGGGGATCGAAAAAAAAAAATTGTTATAAATCCTAAATTTCCTAACATACCAAAGAAACACACCAAAACATGTCTTTCTAGGCAGGAAGGGAACAGTATAAAACAAAGAAAATCACAATTAAAAAGTTGGGCGTTAATGGGTTAACCCACGGCCACGAGGCAGGGACGTCGCCGGTGGGCCAGAGCCCGTTCACGGGCTGTCGTGCCAAGTACATGCATACAGCTGGTAACAGTCTTCTTTGTACAGTCCATAATTTGCCCGAAAAACGTTAATTTTAAGTGGAATATTAATACTCATGAACAATATATTACAAGATAATTGAATAATTGCAGTTAAATAAAATGTGACTTCGTACATCTAGACGAAACGGCCTTGAATTTGAAATTCAGCAGCACATTTAATCGCTCGGGAACTAGCCGCTAGGAAGGTTTGCAAAAACAAAATGTGCTGTGATTTTCAAATTCAAGGCCGTTTCGTCTAGGTGTACGCTACATACGAAGTTACATTATATTTAACTGAAATTATTCAATTATCTTGTAATATATTTTGCATTAGTGTGGTCTCGGCTATCCGGGATGAGCCGCGTCATCGATTTGGTGGCTGACGTTTCGGCCAACATATTGTGGCCTTCCTCAGAGCGTACTGCTTCCAAATGGCTAGCGAGGCCTCCTAATAGCCTCCTAGCCATTTTTTTGGCTAATAGCCTCCTAGCCATTTGGCAGCAGTACGCTCTGAGGAAGTCCACAATATGTTGGCCGAAACGTCAGCCACCAAATCGAGGACGCGGCTCATCCCGGATAGCCTGAACCACATGAATTCCGGCCGCGGAAGCCTACGCAATCATATTTTGCATTAGTCTCAATTTTCCACTTACAATTAACGATTTTCGGTAAAATTATGGACATGTACGTAACAAGTACTGTTACCAACTGTACGATACATAGCTGTAGCTAGTGTCGAAAATGTGCCACCGTCGAGAGTCGAACACTAGAGCCGCCAGTGGAAAGTCGTTGCGGAGGCGAAGGGGCTGGGGGCCTCCCACGCGGTGGCTTTGAGGAAGCGGCCGCCGCCGCCGCCACCGCCGCCTCATTACGGAGGAATGCGCCACCGGGGCGTATGGGAACCGCACGGATCGCCAGGCGGAATGCCAAGGCGGCCACTTTCGGCAACCTCTCACCGCTCACTGCTGCGCTGCTGTCACTGTATACGCGCTGGACTTGGTTTCTGGCGGAACGCGACGGAACGGAGTTTCGATACCTCACGAACAAAATAGAAATAAACTAGTGGCTGCTACAAAATGGCACAGACTTTCCCGTACTAGTTTTCTATCTCCTCGGATCGTCGCTAGCTATTCGCAATTGCCACACACTCTTTCTTGGCAGCTGCCATCTATCACCGCCAAAATCACATTTTTTGTCATTTTCTTAATTTTTCGGTTTCCTATTGGTAGAACGGAAATATTAATTTTAGAATATTAAAAACCTAGTCAGTTTTCTTTTAAAAATTATGTGCCGTTTAAGAGAAAAAGGCGTTTTAGCGCTACTACAAATGCGAAATTTGAAGCTCATTTTCAAAGAAAATTTTTGAGTTTTCAAGATACATTATTTGAAGTTGTTTGAAGCACTTACACTCACAAATGTAATAATGTTTACAAATTGCTGGTAATGTGCATACTAAAGATGTTAGAGATCTTTGAAAAAAATACAATTATATAATTTTTGAAAAAACAAAAAATAACTCAAATGAACTTTACGCTATACTAAAGAGTGTAATTAGCACTATCCGTTACAAAAGTTTCAAGAAAAAATTTCCAGCCATATATGAGACAATGGCGGTTGACCGTTTCTGAAACTGCGAAATTTTGAGCTACTTTTTCACAGAAAACGGTTGTGTTTCGGTCAACTTTATTTCACATTATTTAAAGCGCATGTACTCGTAAATATAATAATGTGAAAAATTCGCCACTAATGTAAATATTATCGACGTGAGAAACATGTGAAAAAATTTACATTTTGTAATTTTTGAAAAAAACAACCTACAGAGCAATATGGCTTTTATGTCATTGATAGAGTACATTTACCACTATCCCTACCAAAAGTTTAAAGAAAAAATTTGGAGCCGTTTTTGAGAAAATCTTGTTTTGTAACTTTTTAAAATTGCACATATTGCACGCAATATGGCACGAAAACTATTAAAATTTTGAAAAAACATTTACATGACCTTTATGAAAAAACTCAATATGCAAAACAAATTTTATTTGAAGAAAAAACCTCTATCTTCAATTTTGTAGTTGGAGAAAGACGCCGAAAAAAATTCAAACTTTTACAATTTTCGAAAATTCAGAGTTATTCGTGAAAATCGGACCTATGCCATGTTAATAAGTGTATTTTACTCTATTCATACAAGAAATTTAAAGAAAAAATTTGGAGCCGTGTTTGAAAAAAATTTGAAAATCCCCGAGGCTTCATATAAAGTACTTCCAAATTTTGAAGAATTTTTTCATAATCTCAAAGCTTTGATTAGAATCAGATCGACCGGGGAATATCCATTTTGGAAGAAATCGTACGTATGGTTTAGGCGCTAGCAGTGTTCACAGACGGACAGACAGACGGACGGACAGACGGACGGAGAGACGGACAGACGGGCAGACAGACGGACGTTTTCCTTTCAATTGGTTTCTAGGTATCAAGGACCTAGAAATCGAGTTTCATGGCTACACCACGTGTTAGGGGATTTTTTTTCTTAATTTAGCGACTGGTTTTATCCACTTCTTCGTTTTCACGGCCCGGCAATGAATTTTTTTCCGCTGAAAGTTGGCCATTTTTTCGTGCAGCATTACATAACTTTCCCTATACTACGTACATCATTCTTTGTATACGTACGTATACGTGAGAGTAAAAAATACAAAATAAAAACGATCGGGGAATATCAATTCTGAAAAAAAATCGGCTGAACGGTTTAGGCGCTAGGGTTGATCACAGACGGACAGACGGACGTTTTGCCGTCAATCAATTTTGCAGTATCAAGAAGCAACAAAACATGGATTTTGACTACACCACGAGATAGAGGATTTTTTTCTCTAAATTTAGCAACAGGTTTTATCCACTTTTTCGATACCAGATCCCTGCTATAAGAGTTTTTCTGGCGAAAATTCCCCGTTTTCCGGCGCACGATTACATAATTTTCTCTTCTTACGAAGTATTCGTAAGGCGAGAAAGTAAAAATTAGCTCGAACAACTTTTGTAAACTCAAAATTAAAAAATGTTTAATTTAACAGAATCATTTCTACAAATTTAATAAACATATTAGTAAAACTACATAAAATATCGTATTTTTTATTTACTATTATACATATATATAAGTATAATAGTAAATAAAAAAATAAGATATTACGATATATATATATATATATATATATATATATATATATATATATAATAGAATGGAATATTTATTTCGCTGCTTAGGATACATGAAATAATTAGGTAGCGTTGTCTAATCAATTAATATACATAAAACAAGCATCAAACCACTACATAATAAAACAAATACACAAAATGAACATCAAACAAAATTACTGTTTACAATTTACAGTTTACTGAATACAATTTATAATTAATGTATTAACCCTACGCTAGATCTAACTTTAATATAAAATAACATATAAAATAAAAAGGTAAGAAGTGTTTTTCTGTGGGCCAGTTGGCCGTGAGGTCCAAGGCCCCCTGGATCCGACAGTGGTTGCGGGGGAGGGGAGTGGGGAGGTGGGCGCTGACCTTCCCACGCCGTCGCCGCCCCGGAGGTCGGCGGAAGGTCGCCGGGAGCGCTGGCGGCGGGCGCATTGTGGCGGCGAGGAGGCGTCGATCGCTGAGCAGGGGGCGGCGCCCCCCGCCCGCGCTGTTGTAGTCAGGAAGCGAGTGCGCTCCGATTGAAACAGAGTAGCGCCTCAAGGTCGCGGGCTGGACACCGATCGGTCGTCCGATCAGGGATCGCGAGAGGCGGCATCGACTGATGTCAGTGTAGTGCCTCTGACCGGGAGGTCCTAGGGTTCCACTCCCCACCCCGACCCCGCCAAGCAGATCGGCCACGCCCACACACACACACACAGCGCTTGCTCCAGGCAGCGGGGACGCACCGGCTGAGGTGGCTCAGGGCAGCAACTGATGTCACTGCAGTGCCTCTGACCGGGAGGTTCTAGGGTTCCACTCCCCACCCCGCCCCCGCCAAGCAGATCGGCCACGCCCACGCACCACACAGCGCTTGCTCCAGGCAGCGGAGACGCACCGGCTGAGGTGGCTCAGGGCATCGACTGATGTCACTGCAGTGCCTCTGACCGGGAGGTCCTAGGGTTCCACTCCCACCCCGACCCCGCCAAGGAGATCGGCCACGCCCACACACACACAGCGCTTGCTCCAGGCAGCGGAGACGCACCGGCTGAGGTGGCTCAGGGCTTCAACTGATGTCCCTGCAGTGCCTCTGACAGGGAGGTCCTACTCTTCCACTCCCCAGGGTAGCGAATTTTCGATACGTATATAGATGTAGCTCGAAAATTTAGAATAAAAACCTGGACTGCGCATGCGCGAAAATTGGTGGAGGGGAAGGTTCCCCCTCTTAGAGGCCCAGCCTCCCCAACTAAGGAGGGACTGCGAAGAGGTGGCTCAGGGCGTCAACTGATGACACAGCAGTGCTTCTGACCGGGAGGTCCTAGTGTTCGAGTCTCGACGGTGGCAGTATTTTCGACACTAACTAGAGTGCTAGGCCGGGTTCAGTCGCTGTCTGGATGAGAATTCAAGCAAACGGCTACTCTTAACAGTAGTTTGTCGTAGTATTTCGGATCAACACCAGGCGAATGCTGGAGCAGTACCCTAACAAACGGGCTATGGACCGCGCGCGATCTTTCTTTCCTCTTCCTTGTCCTATCCTTACCCTTCCCACTCACACACAACACACACACACACTTACATGTTCTACACTACCTCATATGCCGGAGATTGTTATTTAGTATTAATGAAGGATTGTATGTCGTAATAACATTTAACAAGAACAGGAGTTTATTCTCATACAATACATACTTCGTGAAATCAACTGACCATCATACATCTCAAGAAAACATGTACCTAGTAACCCCCTTCAACTGTCCAGTGCGCCGGGGGAGCGCAACAATATCGAGTGACGCCGTCGACGACTTCATTCAGTGGCATCTCCATCTCATCAGAGACCGGTCGGGAGCTTAGAGCTCGTCCCGTTTGGGGTAGTGCCCCACTGGTGGGAGACACTTTTGCCTTCAACGGGATCGAATGGGGCGAGAGAGAGAGTTACGAGAGGTGTACGTCAGTTTTGAATAGCATACTAAGACACTCAACTATTGAACGCGAGAGAGGTCCAATTGTCAAATTTCTTTTATGAAAGGTAAGTCTTTTATGAAATTTCAAAGGCAGAAAAAAAACATTCCTGGTTCCGTTCCTCAGTATTTCCGAATTAACATCCGTGTACTAAACATATGATAGTTGTGCCTATGCTTTCGTTACGGAAAGTGTCCGGAAGTTCAATGATCGTGGGGATTAATTTGTGACTTACATAAAATGTAACATACGAATTCGGATAATTATTCAGCGCGGTACGTCCGAAGAACTGGCTACTCTGAAAAATCTCTGCAAAATCATTATTCTAACGTGATTCATTCTTAGATGTTACGGGAAACACCATCGATTACGTACAGTAAGCAACGGATCAATATTAACAGTCTGACAGGAAATATCAAATCTGGTTGTAGTAAATTTATAGAAAGAAAGCATACACCACGCCATTCCGTCGAGAACGAAATAATGAAGCAGCAGACTTTCCAGCGAAGATTTTTCTCTTTCTCGAAGTGTACGACAAACCTTGCGCGAATTGCCTCTTGTCTCTGCGCTGCCGGTGAAAAAACTGAGGTCTCACTTCTCACGGTGTCACAGATCGCGTCCTTCCGGGCCGATGTACACGAGGCAATTAACAGCGTGTGACATTGTCCTGAGGTTGCGTTCGTACGCTGTTTCTTCCCGGCATAGAACTGCACGTGCGGAGGTGAAAGACGTACGTGTATACTGCGATTTTCGTAACTGTGCCCCTGACAGGAATCATCTGTTGACGGTTTCTTCCAATTGGGAGCTCGAACGTCACCATAGTGACGTCACTGTCGCGAAATATAAGCTCCCGATTGGATGGCAGCGAAACAGCTGAATCCTGTCAGGGGCAAAGTTACGAAAATCGCAGGTATAACTTGAAGCACATGCCATCAGTGTCCTCTCCCTGCCGCCTTGTCATTCAATGGATCTGACGTCATTCTTGGATAGGATTTGTATTGCTTGTTCTCACCACCAGACGGTGCAACAGTTGAAGAAAAGCATTTGTGAGATGGCAAATTTTAAGGAATCTAGTCAAGACGTACATTTTACTTTGAATTGTGGTAACTATATTGTATTTTGTCTAAACTATCAACTTAATTCAATAGGATCTTTTCGAAATACCAAATCTCCGACTTTTGCAGGCTTCAGTCAGAGGCGGATCCATCGATCATTGGGGTGGGGTGGAGAAGCATCAAAAATTTTTGTTAAGTAATAAACATATTTATCATATTGTATATCATTTTCCTTGATGTGTGTATGATACTAAACTATATTATTGTTTAAATAATTACATAATTTTAACATAAATATTTTAAGTAATTTTTTTCTAATAAAGGAAGGTAACAAACGAAAACTCTTGGCCTTTTGGGGGGGCATGACCCTCATACCTCCCTCCCCCCTGGATCCACCACTGGCTTCAATAAAGAGAAGGTTATACTAATTTCTGGAAATTAGTCTAGTAAAGACTGTAGCATTACTCTCCACAACACTACACCATGCAAATTGAAACGCAGAACTAATTCTCAAGCAACTTAAATGGGCCAGAGTTTAATGGTAACACAACTAATGGTTAAACAACTAAATAGGCTGGAAGTAAGATAGGGCTAAGAAAAGCTTATTGTTTTGAAGAGTGCACACTATTTGCTCTTTGGCACTTTTGAGTAGGACGCATGCGCAAAAGGGAACGAAAAATATGTTAGGACGCAGCAATTCACATTCGAAATGTGAAGTTAAGTGTGACGTTACGCTGTAAAATTATCAAAGGTAATACCACGAGTGCTTTGGAAATTGTCGATAAATCCCCGGTTCGCGAAGTGAGAAGGGATTTATCTGACAATTTCCGAAGAACTAGTGGTATTATAACTGGTTCCCCGAATGAAATCATGTCCCACCGAGTTCCAAAATGCGACAAATATTGAAAATAACCGAAAACTATGTTAAAATCAAAGAGGTTAGGTTTATTGGACATACGCGGTTTATTGGACATCGACATAGCGATCGATGTATATCTTCTTCTAAGATAGATGAGTCACAGTTTATGATTGGCCGGCAGGGGAGAAGCGGCTAAGAAAAATCGCATAGAAAAAAACGATAATCTTTTTGAGATACACCGCCCTGATTTGGGCATTTTGCACGTATAGTTAAACTCTATTGCTTTTAATTTCACGAGTAGAATAGTCAGTAAAATTTACACGTAACAACGAGCATTCAGAACGACGAATGCACTGAGACTCATAGTACGCCTTCCGTTTCGGGAAAGGTTGAAAGTTCTCAGGAAGGAACCTGAGTGTAGAATATCTGTGGCCACGGGGTAAAAGTTCTTTAATCAAAAATCTTAGTTTGGAGAAACCAAGGGCTAGATTATTGAGCCAACGCTTTTTCCTACGCTGAACGCTGTTTCTCAACGCTTTTTTTTTCTCGTAAAGGAGGCAACATTTGAATTAGGTCGTTTTACTAAAATAAAATATAGATACTTAACTTACAGTTTCAGTTCTTAACCCAATTTTGCCAAAAATTGACTTAAGAACTTTTACCCTCGGTGTCCATACTTTCCCGTATACTTACGCATACACGGAGTGATATACGTATTATAGGGAAAGTTACGTAATGCTGCGCTTAAAAATGGTTAATTTTCGGCGGAAAAAATTCATTGCCGGGCCGTTAAAACGAATAAGTGTATAAAACCAGTTGCTAAATGAAGAAAAAAATCCCCTAACACGTGGTGGAGCCAGAAAGCTTGTTTTCTAGGTCCTTGATACCGAAAAACCAATTGAAAGGAAAACGTCCGTCTGTCCTCCGTCCGTCCTTTCGTCCGTCTGTCCGCCCGTCCGTCTGTCCGCCCGTCCGTCTGTCCGCCCGTCCGTCTGTCCGCCCGTCCTTCTGTCCGCCCGTCCGTCTGTCCGCCCGTCCGTCTGTCCGCCCGTCCGTCTGTCCGCCCGTCCGTCTGTCCGCCCGTCCGTCTGTCCGCCCGTCCGTCTGCCCGCCCGTCCGTCTGTCCATCCTTTCCGTGTGTCAGTCCGTTCGTCAGTCCGTCCTCTGTCCGTCCGTCCGTCCGTCCGTCCGTCTGTGAACACTGCTAGCGCCTAAATCCCAGATATAGTGTCGAATATAGTGAAGCAAAACTGTTAATCCGCAGAAGTTCACTGCATGCGGAGTGGACCGTGTGTCGTATTCTGGCCAGTTGTCGTGCGCAGTGTCGTTGAGTGGGCGGCCGCGTCCCTCCGCGCCGCCTGCGCTCGCCCCTCGGGCGGGGGGGTGGGGGAGAGGGGAGGGTGCGCGTCGCCCATGCGTGTCGACGGGCGAGGGGGCGATGGGCCGGGCGCACCTGCCACCGCGCGGGCGGGGGCGAGCGACGGACAGGGGGAACGCACGGGCGCTTTAAAGGCCGAGCGCCCCCGCCACGCACTCCGCACTCGGCAGGTGCCCCGGCGGCCACGCACCGCGCCGCCCCGGCTGGGCGGGCTCCGAGGCAGCTTTGCCATTGCCTCTCCGGGTCTCTCCGTATCCCTCTCTCTCCCTGTCTCTCCCATCTCTCTCCCTGTCTCTCTCCCTGTCTCTTTCCCTCTCCCCCCCTCTCTCTCCCCCTCTCTCTCCCCCTCTCTCCCTCTCTCTCCTTCTCTCTCCCTCTCTCTCCCCCTCTCTCCCACTCTCTTCCTCTCCCTCTCCCCCTTTCTCTCCCTCCCCCTTTCTCTCCCTCCCCCTCTCTCTCCCTCTCCCTCCCTCCCCCTCTTTCCATCTCTCTCTCCCTCTCTGTCCCCCTTTCTCTCTCCCCCTCTCTCCCTCTGTCACCCTCTCTCTGTCTCTCTCACACTCTCCCCCTCTCCCTCTGTCGATTTGTCTATCTCTTTCTCGTTCTCTCACTCTCTCGCACGCTCTCACTCTCTCTACGTTTCTCTCCGCCTCTATCTTTCTCTAGGTCTCTATCTCTCTCTCTCTCTGTGTAGCTTTCTCTCTGTCTCTCTCTCTCTCTACGTTTCTCTCTGCCTCTCTCTAACTCGGTTTTCGCAAAGTGGACAAATCATCTTCTGAATGTTTCCATTAAGGAAGCGTTTCGCATGTCGATGTTTTGAAATACTTAAAAGTGAGATTTTTAACATCAATATTTCGTGCTCAATGTTGTACGTTTTTGATATTTAGTTTGTGGATGTAAAATTCCCATATTTACCATTTTGTAAAAGTTAAAAAGTTCGATAATGATTCTACCACTGTCAGTTTATGTGTTCGAAGCAAACAATTGCTTTTAAACCATCTTCGTCGAAGAAACATTCCATATTCTTCTCATTTTAATTTCAAGTACTTTTAACAGATAAATACTCATCAAAAATTAATAAACATGGCCACTGTGAAAAAAATGGTTGCGCCGGAATGTACGTTAGATATGACTAAACCACCTTAAAATCATGGATGTTTAAAACAAAACGGATAGTTTTTGTTCGATGTGTTATTAACATCCATGGTTTAAGTTTGAACGTCTATGCTTTGTTCTCGGTGTTCAAGAAACGATATAACAAACGGTTTGCGCTTTGGAGTGCTCTATTAGCAATTATTTAGCAGCACAACAATTAGTTAGCACTAAATATTGCAAAAACATGTATTTATTTATTTTTTATTTATTTGTCAAAAAAACAGTAAAAACTGTATATGACGTGTGGGGAAAGAAATTTATCTGCGCACATTTTCTTGAGGGCCAGAATTTAAAAAAAACAACAAAAAAATACAAACAAAAAAAACAGAAACGAAAAAATAATTATAGAGAAAATAATTATTTTAGAAAAATGAAAATATTTGAAAAATGTTTGTTCCCGAGTTATAGAAAATCAATTTCAACTGTAAATGAACTACAAGCAAAAGGAGTGCTCAACAAAATAGTGAAGCTACATTTACGTCCAGAAGCAAAACAAGGCGCCATCTCAGCATTTGCTCAATGGATCAGGGAAACTGGACAAAAACCTTATCGAGATGGGGGTCATTGACATGCTTCCATAGGGCTCCAACAATGACTGCGCGCACGAACGGGATGACAATTGGCGAGTGCTACTCTCACAAAATAGGACGGTGTTATACATTAATCGGCTAAGTGCCATTTTTTTAAAAAATGAGATACAGACGCCATCAATTGCATTGGATCGTGTTCCAAGTGAATGCAAAATTTTTGGCGCCAAATCTGTAAAAATAGCCTGAAAATTAATGAAAAATGTAAACCCTATCAGTCATATCAAGGATTTTATGTTTCGCGACAACCGGCTATAAACCTAGAACTTCAAATCTGCTATTCTTAATTTCACATTAGGAAGGTAAGCGCCAGATACTCCACTCACGTTTGTGTAGTTTGGCGCTTCAATAAATGAAGTAATTAATTACAGTTTTTAGAGCTGAAAATGTAGTAAAATTTTTGAATACGATTATCTCAAAACTCGTATGACGTCGCAGTAGCCGGTTGATGCATAACACCGTCCAATTAATTTGAGTGTGAACGGGTTAACATCGTTGGTTTAAATTCGAACGTCGATATTTTGTTATGATGTAGCATCACTATAGTGCGATTTTTCTAACTCTGCCCCTCAAGCCCCTATGGCCACGATGGAATATCGCACGGCATTTCGCGCCTTTCTCCCTCGTGCCGCTAGAAGTCGCATGAATCGCAAGCACTGCTTGATACGATCGCCATCATGCGATACCTGGTGGCACGACTGAGAACGTCCGCGAAATATCGTGACATATTCTATCCTGAAGATGGGCCTTCAGGGGCAAAGTTGGAAAAATCGCAGTATACCCAGAGACTTCAACGCATATTCTAAAACCGGTCACAGAGCTGTCATTTCGAGTGGCCTATAATCTCATTTATAGTGCGATTTTTACATAGCTGCCTCTGAAGCCCCTATGGCCAAGGTGGAATGTCACACGTCATTTCGCGTCTTTCTCGGTCGTGCCGCGAGAAGACGCATCGATCGCAAGCACGGACTTACATACGGTCGTGATCATGCGATATCTAGCGGCACGACCGACAAAGACATCGAAATACCATGACATATTCCATCGTGAAGACCAGTGGCAGTAGCGTGACTCGCACGTTTGGGGATGCTCAACAATAATACACAAAATGTCACTATCAACTACTTCATCTAACAGGCAACACTAAGATACACTGGAACTACTTCCACGATCTCGATTGCTTACGATGGTGTAGGCCAGGGCCGCTCAAGCAGAGCAAATCGGCAGCGCGGAGCCGTGTTGTCAGCCCGAGAGCGGGACACCGGAGCCCGAGCGTTGCGCGCCTGGCGATAACCTCTGATACAGTGTCCCGGTAACTCCAGTCGCGGAAACATGGAAGTCCACGCGAGCACTTCACAGACAAGAGCACCGACACCGACAATTTTCATTGCAGTGTGGGAAGAAAAGTATCTTTTTCGCCGACTACGGTAGCTATGCCAGAAGTTTAGTTTACATAAAAGGTTTCACGTGAAGAAGTTTAATTTGCAACGACATTATACATTAAATCATGCTGATGAAAATGACAAGTACGCTGAAGAAGAACAAAAGGAAGTTTTCAGTTTTCTGAAAAACAATGCCTCACTAGAAGTAAGTTTTGGATGTATTTTGATGTTGTTATGTTGTTTTGGCAGTAAAATAACACAATACAAAAGAATTTAATTTCATTGCATACCGATACTGCAACGTGAGCATTTAGGAAAAGAACTTCCTACAAAACCGTTTTCCAAAACTGCATCGGAATACTCCTCGATTGTTAAGTACGTTTGGATCAACATAAAACTGTGAGCAATTTTTTGCTTCTTTGAATATCTGTAAATCTCGAATGAGAAGTACAATTACAGATCACAATCGGAAATGCATGTTACGGCTCAACAGCACCATGCCATCTCTTCCAAATATAGAAAGTATATGGCGAAAAAAACATTTAAAAGGTGTAATTAGAGTATTTGATTTTGCAATCAACTTTATTTTTTATGTTAATTTCCTTTACTTTTCGTATTTTTATTACTAGTTTATTTAATAACATTTTTGTGCAACCTTTATAATACTTTTCATATTTAGTAGCATGATAAACTGTGTAATGTCACCGCTATTAAATTTCTTTATGTTATTGAGCACTTGTTTTGCAACTAAGCATTTGGCATTGCCGGCACAATCTGCAAAAGATACTTTTCTTCCCATGCTGCATTGCAAATTGTCGTGTTCTTAATTTCCAAATCACACTAATATGTTTATATCTAGTAACTGTTCCAATAAATGTTACAAAAGTATTTTACTGTTTTTTTTTGTCGTAATATCCTTTCCCAGAGCAGTGAGACTTTTTCATTCCGAACAACGGAAAATACCCCGTAGAAATACGACGCGACCCACTGTGCCACACGCCACCGATCGATATTTGATGACGTCATTTGCTCTTTCTGCGGCGGAAGAGGAGAGAGCAACCGACTGCTCCTCCTCGGAGCAAATGGTTGAGCGGCCCTGGTGTAGGCGCTGCCCACAACATCCTCACAGCAGTCAGGACTGCCGATGTCTTGAAAGCAAATTATACAATGGCTCAGCTTTAATTCTTACTACGCGAATGGCAATAGATACCACTTGTTAATTTATGCATTGCAGACTAAAATAATAATGTAATCTATTTTAGGGATAATTCAATTTCTTGGATATTAATTAACAAATAGTAGACAGGCCCTATTTCTAGAGTTTGTGTCCCATGACCAAGTGGGGACTCCCGAGTGACAGAGAGAGAGAGATAATTTACCGTCCCGCCTGAAGTGTGCTGCGCTCTTGTGCACAAACGAGTTTCTTTCCGCAGTGGATGCCAGCGTAAAGCAGTCGGGTTTCTCTGAGCCAGGGGTGAAGAGGGGAGAGGGGAACCTCGCTATCTGCGCATGTGCTCATTGCTCGTCGCAATCTCGCGGCAGACGCTAGAAGCATTTTAGCTTTCAAGCAATCACACGCCTGCTTGAACAACTCGCCGAATTCTATAATAGGAAATCAATTTAAAATGAATACAAAACGTGTTTCGCTCAACGGACCACTTGTAAGATTATCAATACAGTGTTTAGGGTTCTTTATTAATATTACAGAGGGGGATGCTCAGCATTTCAGCGTCCCCTGACGCTACGCCACTGGTGAAGACAGGCGCTGAGAGGAAAAATCGCAGTATAGTCGGCATGCCTATTTCTGTGTAGGCGTCGAGCGATGGGTTCGATATGGCTGATGTTGCCTCCTCCCCCCCCGTCCGTCTTTGCGTCGGCGACTCGCTCGGAGCAGACCGATTTAGACGCGACATCCGGGTCCCCTCGCGGCCGGAAATAGAACTAAGCGACGACAGCGCGAGCAGTCGTTCCTCTGCGACCCTTCGGCGTGTGGGCGTCAAAGGCTCGGCCTCGACCCTTTGACGCGGACGATCCAGTGGCGTAGCTTCAGTTGGTGTCACCTGGGGCCAAGCTAAGGGTGCCCCCCCCCATAAATTAAGTATAAAAATACCTATTGCTGCATTGATTGTACATTATTTTATTAAAAATACAAACATATTTGTACATGATTTTTATTATATATTAAAATCATCTATGTAATTAGGAATAATTGCAATTAAATCGTAATGTATGCTTATGATTTAAATGTATACTTATTAAATGAATATGAATAATTTTTAACTAAGCCATAAAAATTATATAATTCCAACAATCAAATTTTCAAACAACTAAAACTAAGAAAACTAACCATTAATATATAAAATGCTTTAAGTAAATTATTTAAATTATGTAATTCCTAACTATAAAATAATTTAATCGGTGTCACCTCTAGAATGGTGTCACCCGGGGCTCGCCGCCCCCCCCCCCGTTCCCCCCTTCCCAGCTACGCCACTGATGGTGTAGAGGATGGATCGCTCTTTTCTATGGTTCCTTCCGGTCGTTACATGTGGAATTTGTGGAAGAGAACGTGGGTTTGCAGCACGTTTTCGGGTTCGGGTTCTCTCGTGCTTCTTATTCCACCATTTTTCCATTGTCATTCAAATTACTAGTCCAAGATCCATGAAAACGTTTCATCTCAAGAACGAGCGAAGAGACTAAGAAGAAAGGATTATAATAAAGAATATTCTCCTTCTACCACTGAGTACCTTAGTTAACAATGCCTGTGAATTTCAAACACACGTGGGTGGGGATACCCACGAGAATTGCCAAAGATTTTAACTCCAAAACGTTCAGTGAAATCGTATATTTTCACTTATGTTGAGAATGGTACCAAGGATGGTAAGGAATGGCATTTTCACTTTCATTGAGAAAGTTGATTTTTTTAGGCAAATTATTTATGTCGAGACAGTTGAGTTTTGGCGAGATACTTGAGGTTTGGCGAGATACTTGAGTTTTGTGGAGATATTTGAAGTTTTAGCGAGATACTTGAGTTTTGGCGAGTTTAGTTAAATTTGGTTGAGAAAGTTGCGTGGAAAAAACTTGTGTTAAGTCAAGAAAGTTGAGTTCAGTAAAGAAAGTTCCGTTAAGTAATGATAGTTGAGTTAAGTAAAGATAGTTGAGTCAAGTAAAGATAGTTGAGTTAAGTAAAGATAGTTGAGTTAAGTAAAGAAAGTTGAGTTACGTAAAGGAAGATCAGTCAAGCTAAAGGAAGATGAGTGAGTCAAGTAAAGAAGTTTATTCAAGTAAACAAGTTGTGCCTGCCCCGTGGCCGAGATTGTCAAGGCAGTAGTGCCGTGTTGATCTTGGACCAGTGGGTTCGTGGGTTCGAGTCCCGCTTCTGGCATGGTTATATGTGTTCCTCCTTTCATCACCGTATTGTGTCATCATGAAATCATTACGTTACTTCCAATAGTGGTCGCTAATGACTGAAGTAATTGATGTGACCTTAAATTAAAAAAAAAAAGTTGAGTTACTGTGGGGGAATGAGGTTGTGAGAGAGAGAGCAGCGGACCCCTTTTTTTTGTATATCCGGGAATATCCTGTTCTCCTTCCCCCAACACCTTCAATAGTTCAACTTATTTAGAGGGATTCGAAGGACTAGCTTTGGACAGGTTGCATCTGTTGTGTAAGATTGCTGCTATTATAGCTTAAGGAAAGTAAGTTCACAATTGACATAAAAAACATATATTAAATTAAAGCATAATAGAGGTACAGTGTTTGATCAACAGTTAGACATGCAGGCACTTTCTTCAGACTCATTTACACATGGTTAGACGGCAATTCAAACCAGCGTTGCTGGATCATCACACAACACGTGGCACAGGCAGCATTTCAGGCAGTGGTGTTGTATTCCCCTCGCGTTAGGCGATACAAGGGAGAAATGCTCAGGATGAAGAACTGTTGCAGTCTGGCGCTCGCCAGAAACGCACCATCACATTACACGTGGTACAGGCAGCATTTCAGGCAGCGTTGTATTCCCTTCGCGTTAGGCGACACAAGGGAGAGGCTCGTAGTGCAGATTGTTGCAGCTTACGGTTGCTAAACGCTGCACCTTGAACTGAACATGTAGCGTACTTCGAAAACGACACTCGGCGAGCGTTGCACAAACTATGCCTTAAACTAAACCTGTAGCACATGTGGGAAAACAGCGTTCCGCGAGCATTGCATTCAGCGCGCATACTGCCAGGAGGCTCACACAAGACTGAACTCCGGATGCGTCGGGTGACGCACGGAGAAAAACTCGCAGCCAATGAGCGAGTGACATTGAAAATTGAGCTCTAATGATTAAAATGAAAACGTTCGAGTTTCATAAATTTAGCAAATGTTTTAATTGAGATTTTGAATTTGGTGAATTTTGAACCTGGTGAATTTGTTTTAAACGCATTATTGATTTGATTTGATTTTGTAATTTTATATGACAGCGATTACGATTTCTCGGAAGCGCTCGCTGTTTGATTGTTGTTTTCGCTTTGTGCCGGAATGAAGCTGATAAATGTTACTGCTCAATTATTTTACAGACGTGCTTTCTTAAAATTTTAAGGAGCCGTATTCGCTCCGCTGTCCCCCCAGAAATATCATAATTAATATTATTTGTTATATTATTATGTAGTGTGCTCCGACAGTTACCCTGAAAAGTTCCGTCCGTCCGTGAAGTCCATCGGGAGAGTTTACTTCCGTTGTGAATTCCTGCCCAAACGAGTGGCAACGCCGCACCCTGTCTCGTCGCGTCGCGTCGCGCCGCGCCGCTTCGCTGCACGGGTGAAAGGGGCGGGGGTGGTGCTTGAGGGTGCGATGCGCCAGCGTGTCTTCTCCGCGGGGGAGGGGATCCCCAAAGGGAAGCCACGTCACGTCACGCCACGCGCGTGCGTCTGCAGCACGCGCCCCACGCGACACGAAAATCAGCCACGAAACGAACCCGACTCGCGACTCGGCCTCTGTTTTCCTGCGTCGGAAACGAGTCCTTTGAGGCCCATTCACAGTGCAGACGCAAAAATAATCGTAACGCACAGACATAAACTTTGACATAAGTGATAGACTGAAGCATTCCATCATGAGTCCAACATGAGCGTAAGCAAAGATTTTCTATTTTCTGTGGGTCATTCTAATTACAATTGGTTGGATGTGAGAATCTATTTATTTATTTATTTGTCAAAATAAATACCAGTAAAAACCGTATATGACGTGTGGGGAAAGAGATTTATCTGCGCACATTTTTTTGAGGCCCAAAATTTAAAAAAAATTAAAAATTTGAAAAACTAGAAACAAGAATTTTGAAAATAATTATTATTTTAGAAAAATAAAAATATTTGAAAAATGTTTGTTTCCGAGTTATATAAAATTAATTTCAATTGTAAATGAACTACAAGCAAAACCAGTGCTCAACAAAACGTGCGCACAGTGAAGCTACATTTTATGTCCAGAAGCAAAACAAGGGGCCATCTCAGCATTTGCTCAATGGATCAGGGAAACTGGACAACATCCTGATCGAAACTGACCTGATCGAGAAAAACCTGATCCTGACATACACACACACACACACACACACACACACACACACATACACACACACACATACACACACATACACACACACACTACACAGGGTGTCCGGGGAGGAAACGTCGAAACTTCGAAAATAAGCTCTTAAGACAATTCTAAGCATATTTTGTCTAATAAACTACGTGTATATTCCGAATGGTTTAGCCGTAATAAGCACTCAAAAGTTGGTTTGAAAAATTGGTTTCTAGGCAAAAATTTGCATTATGGAAGCATAGAAACACTCCAGAAACATGTAAATTGTTTATTATTTACAAAATAAATGAATATCTTTGTTCAGAAAGAATAATTAAGCAAGAAATACAAAAGCACCCAATTTAGGCTACACAATTCTACTCCTTTTTTATTTCTCCCTTAATTTTTCTTTCTGAACAAATATGTTCATTTCTTTTGTAAATAATAAACAATTTACAAGTTTTTGGAGTGTTTCTATGCTTCCACAATGAAAATTTTTGCCTAGAAATCAATTTTTCAAACCAAATTTTGCGGCTCAACCGTTCGGAATATTCACGTAGTTTATTAGACAAAATATGATTAGAATTATCATTAAGAGCTTATTTTCGAAGTTTCGACGTTGTGCCCCCGGACACTCTGTATATTGGAATTTTTTTTAAAATATGCATGTTTATATAAACATATATAACACATATAAACATATACGTATGTACTGTGGCACAACAGCTCTTTACGAGCGAAGGCCTACCAGCGGCGTCTCGGCCTTGCGGCCATGGGTTGAGTTGGGTTAGGTTAGGGTAGGTATTTTAATTTGCAATAAAAATTTAAACTAATGGTACTACTATGAATATTGCAACTAAACTAAACTATAAAAATCACTTGTACGTTACAAAACAACTCTGAAAACTGAGGTACTTTTGGGGGTACTTTAGGGTGTAGTGGGGACTTTTTAAAGGGTAGTGTAATAGAGCTAAGATAGAAGCTAATACGAAGTTAATCTCCATTGAACAAATTGACTTTAAACATGAATTATATTTATTTAATACAATTTCACATTGCGTACTAACTCAAATGAGAACAAACACAAATATTTTGGGATTGAACGTAAGCGATTTGAGACCTAACAATTTCAAATCGAGAGAAAGCAAAGTTGAATCGGCTAGAGAGTTTCATTTGTTGTTAACAAAACTAAACTATATTTCTCCGTGTATGGGTCTGAAGCAAAGCATTGCCGGGTCTGAAAGAACTGGAGAAACGTAAAACTGGACCAGTCGCGAAATCAACTCTTCAGTTTATTAACTGAAGAGTCAAACTGGACAGTCGCGAAATCAACCCTTCAGTTTATAAACCGAAGAGTAAAACTGGACAGTCGCGAAATCAACCCTTCAGTTCATAAACAGAAGAGTAAAACTGGACAGTCGCGAAATCAACCCTTCAGTTTATAAACTGAAGAGTAAAACCGGACACTTCGCGAAATCAAACCTTCAGTTTATACTCTGAAGAGTAAAACCGCACAGTCGCGAAATCAACCCTTCAGTTTATAAACCGAAGAGTAAAACTGGACAGTCGCGAAATCAACTCTTCAGTTTATAAACTGAAGAGTAAAACCGGACAGTCGCGAAATCAACTCTTCAGTTTATACTCTGAAGAGTAAAACCGCACAGTCGCGAAATCAACTCTTCAGTTTATTAACTGAAGAGTAAAACCGGACAGTCGCGAAATCAACCCTTCAGTTTATACTCTGAAGAGTAAAACCGGACAGTCGCGAAATCAACTCTTCAGTTTATAAACTGAAGAGTAAAATCGGACAGTCGCGAAATCAACTCTTCAGTTTATACTCTGAAGAGTAAAACCGGACAGTCGCGAAATCAACCCTTCAGTTTATAAACTGAAGAGTAAACCCGGACAGTCGCGAAATCAACTCCTCAGTTTATAAACTGTCCAGTTTTACGTGACAGCGACTGTACCTGCGCCCCGCTCCAGTGACCCTGGTTCCCAGGGGGGCTCTGGCCGTCGCTGCCTAAAGGGCGTTAGACGTGTAGGGTTTCTGAACTTTCACGAAACCTCGCCCCACAACACAGAATTTCACTAACAAAAATTATGACACCTCTTTGAAGAAAAAAAATTGTACTAATTGGATTGTGAGTCTGAAACTTTAATAGAATCACGTTTACATTTTTGGAAGGGGGCATTGCCATCTCAGAGCTGTTCCAATAACTTAAATCTTGAAAAAGAAATAGGTTTCCGAAAACGTAATATTCTCGTCTCTTCGACACAGACCCACAACACAGAATTTCACTACCAAAAATTATGACACCTCTTTGAAGAAAAAAAATTGTACTAATTGGATTGTGAGTCTGAAACTTTAATAGAATCACGTTTACATTTTTGGAAGGGGGCATTGCCATCTCAGAGCTGTTCCAATAACTTAAATCTTGAAAAAGAAATAGGTTTCCGAAAACGTAATATTCTCGTCTCTTCGACACAGACCCACAACACAGAATTTCACTAACAAAAATTATGACACCTCTTTGAAGAAAAAAATTGTACTAATTGGATTGTGAGTCTGAAACTTTAATAGAATCACGTTTACATTTTTGGAAGGGGGCATTGCCATCTCAGAGCTGTTCCAATAACTTAAATCTTGAAAAAGAAATAGGTTTCCGAAAACGTAATATTCTCGTCTCTTCGACACAGACCCACAACACAGAATTTCACTACCAAAAATTATGACACCTCTTTGAAGAAAAAAAATTGTACTAATTGGATTGTGAGTCTGAAACTTTAATAGAATCACGTTTACATTTTTGGAAGGGGGCATTGCCATCTCAGAGCTGTTCCAATAACTTAAATCTTGAAAAAGAAATAGGTTTCCGAAAACGTAATATTCTCGTCTCTTCGACACAGACCCACAACACAGAATTTCACTAACAAAAATTATGACACCTCTTTGAAGAAAAAAAAATTGTACTAATTGGATTGTGAGTCTGAAACTTTAATAGAATCACGTTTACATTTTTGGAAGGGGCATTGCCATCTCAGAGCTGTTCCAATAACTTAAATCTTGAAAAAGAAATAGGTTTCCGAAAACGTAATATTCTCGTCTCTTCGACACAGACCCCACAACACAGAATTTCACTAACAAAAATTATGACTCCTCTTTGAAGAAAAAAAATTGTACTAATTGGATTGTGAGTCTGAAACTTTAATAGAATCACGTTTACGTTTTTGGAAGGGGGCATTGCCATCTCAGAGCTGTTCCAATAACTCAAATCTTGAAAAAGAAATAGGTTTCCGAAAACATAATATTCTCGTTTCTTCGACATCCCAGATGTAACAAATTCTTCTCAACCTACCCTTGGGCATATATTTGTTCTTGTAACTGCACTTTAAACTCTCACTGTGTCACCCCTACATTGTGTATATTTAATTAATGGAAATGAAATATTTTGCTTTAATAATGTAGTCATTATTTATCTATTTTGTTTATAACTAGTTATACCAATGCACGCAGAAATTTAAAGAAAACAATGCAGCCTGAAGCTGGTTGAGAGGCTTCTACGGTTTAGTTAGGTATCCAACGAAAGGAGAAAAATTAAAAAACAACAAAGCAGTTTCGATTTTTACTGAAAAATAACTACATCCTTTGTACTATATTGTTTTCCCAACTGGTGCTTAGAAAGTGTCAGTTTAGTGCGTGCAGTTTGACGTTAAGGTTAATTTTTTTCGTCCGATTTAGCTTCTTACGATATCGTCATTAAAATATTAGTGTGGAATGATACAGAACCTGTCGATAAGCATGGGTGAATATTAAATTGTATTCTTTAATAGATAAGTTAAAAGGGATGTTGAATCCTGACCGTGGCAGGATTTTCGATAAAGCTAGACCGCTACGTCGAATCCAACCGTTGCCTGGAGGAGAATTCTAGCGGCCGGTTGCTCTGATCGGTAGTTTTCCGTGGTTTCCCCGATCAACACCAGGCGAATGCCGGAGCAGTACCCTAACAAAGGGGCCACGGACCGCGCGCGATCTTTCCTTCGTTTCCTTGTCCTATCCTCACCCCTTACTTACAAACACACTCACATGCTCTACACTACCACACATGCCGGGAGACCAGTCGGGAGCATAGGGATTGTCCCGACGGGCCTGTGCCAAGCTGGTGGGAGATACCTGGTTCGGAAAACGCCCGCAAACCGACGTAGATTGGCGGCGGATCTCGCCATCCGGCTAGGGGAAGATCACCGCCACTTCCCAAGATGAAACCTGTCCTACGCTTAAGGGACTAATGTCGGTAGCCGTTGGCGCGCCCGGAAAGACTAATCAAGCAGTCGGGATTCAAACCTAAGGACATGCCGGTCAGAGGCACCGCAGTGTCATCAGTCGGGCTTCAAACCCGGGGACCGCCCGGTCAGTGACGCTATTTCGGCACCGGTTGTTGTCCCAGAGCCAGCCGTCCGCCTCAAGCGATTGAACCAACCGCTCTCGAGGAGACGCCTACCGCCCATCCGCTGTTTCCCAAACCGACCGCGCCGAGCTAACGAGTTCGTGGGCGGAGGACGGCGGAAGCAGTGAAATGTTTCGGGCGACGGGGGTAGGAGGGACTGTGGAATGCGGCAACGGAGCCTTTGAACGCGACCCCCCCCACCCCCTCCCTCCCTCTCTCCGGCCAGCCCACGTGCCTCATCTGTCCCCGGCACCGCCCCCCGCTGCCGCGACGCCGCCGAAGCAGCCGCGTGATTTACTGCTGCGAGACAGCCCCCCGCTCGGCGCCGTACGGGATCAGGTGTCGCACCGCCCGGCCACGCCCCCCGCCGTGGCGCAACCGCTGCGACCGGCTGGCACCACGTGGAGGAGCTGCTCAACGACATTATCGGTCACTCGAAACGACAGCTCTGTGGCCGCTTTTAGAATACGCGTTCAAGTCTCTCGCTGAGCGAGTTTAACTAATCACTATACTGCGATTTTTGTAGGAAGAGCTCTCAAGATAACTCAAATCCCATCTTCGCGATGGAATATGTCACGGCATTTCGCGTCTTTTCTCGGACTTGCCGGTAGAAGTCGCATGATCGCAAGCACTGCTTCATACGGTCGCGATCGTGCGAAATCTAGCGGAACGACTGTGAATGATACGAAATGCCGTGACATATTCGATCGCGAGATGGGATTTGAGTGGCCTTGAGAGCTCTTCCTACAAAAATTGCAGTATAGGGGGCGCATTTCGATGACCTAAAACATTGCCAAAAAGTGATCAATAAAATGCTCTTTAAAATGTTTCAAAAATTCCCTAAAAACAAAGAAGAATTACGTCAAAAATTGCATCAAAACCACTTGACATGAACAACTGAATCTGTTGGATATATCACTGATGTAATCGAGACCTCCTTTGGTTTAAGTGAACTCAAGTTTGCAATCGTCTGTTTGGACTGTTCATCTCTGCCTTTATTTATCATTACGATATATGAGCGAAGAAATCAAATAGGCCACTCAGAAATTCAGTTATGAACATTTGTTGCGTCTCGTAAATATTGTTTGAAGCAAGTACCCTTAAAATGGTATTAAATCGATAAAATCACAGGAAAATGCATTAAAAATTACGTAAAAAGGTAAAAAATGACTTATTAGTCGAAATCGACGAAAAATGCAAAAAAAATGACCTATAAAAATGGGCCATTTCATTTTGTCATAACATAAAATGAATTTCTATACTAAACGGCATTTATCTAAAGTGAAAGAAACAAAATGACATTTCATTAAAGCCGCCCCACTAATTACTATAAAGCGATTTTCCTAACTTAGCCTCTCAACGTCTGTCTTCACGTTGGAATATGTCACGGTATTTTGAGTCTTTGTCGGTCGTGCCGCTAGATATCGCATGATCGCGACCGAATGAAGCCTTGCTTGCGATCATGCGTCTTCTCGCGGCACGACTGATAAAGACGCGAAATGGCGTGTGATATTCCACCTTGGCCATAGGTGCAGCTATGTAAAATCGCACTATAAATGAGATTATCGGCCACTCAAATTGACAGCCCTGTGGCCGGTTTTAGAATATGCGTTGAAGTCTCTGGCTATACTGCGATTTTTCTAACTTTGCCCCTCAAGGCCCATCTTCACGATGGAATATTTCCCGGTTTTTCGCTCTCAGACGTTCTCAGTCGTGCCACGAGATAGAAAAATCGCAGTTTATACTGCAACTTTTCTAACTCTGCCTCTGAAGACCCTTCTTCATAATGGAATATTTCGCGACTTTCTCGGTCGTGCCGCGAGATATCACATGATCGCGACCGTATCAAGCAGTGCTTGCGATCATGCGACTTCTACCGGCACGAAGGAGAAACAACGCGAAATGCCGTGTGATATTCCACCGTGGCCATAGGGGCTTGAGGGGCAGCCTTAGAAAAATCGTACTATAAGCGTGTTTAATTAATCAGTAGAGACCGGAAAATATTAGTAAGAATCGGCCAAAATGATAAAATTTGTAATGAAAAAGATCAGAAAATGTTGCAGGAATGTAAAAGGGACATAACATGTAATATCAAAATACGATGTTATTTATAGAAACATTTACAAAAAACGAAATGAATTTACAGAATTTGAAATTACATTAATAAAATATTTAATTTATCTTAGAAATAAATATTGCTTTCCCATACTGATTTGCTTCCCCTACTGAGTACATTTTTTATGTTCGAAAGCAAAGATAGTCATTGTACAAAGGTGGAAACTCAATGATCGGCAATCACTGTAGCTTTGTTATTCGTAGTGTTGCCTCGTCTGCGACAACCAATAGAGAGTTTTTGCAGGCCATAGTGGGCGCACTATCGATCTTCTACGCATGCGCAGACGCAAAAAAGTGACGCGAAACTTGAACTTGCGCATGCGCAAGAAGGTCGATAGTGCTGTCCGATATGAAGTGCAAAAACTCCCTAGTAACAGCTTTTAATCAAGAAACAAGACGTCACTGATGTTTTTCCATACCTAAAAATAATCTTCTTAGCGCTCACATGTTCTTGTTGCAACATGCATGCTGTGCAGACGGAAGTTTCACAAACCAGATAAGCCGCGTGCATCCATCTGTGTCTTCATACAGGCTATTCGCGTCATCACCACGCAGTGAATCTGAATGTGTAAGACGAAATGCCGATTTTTCACAATAAAAAATATTTTCCAAAATTCATTGAATATTTTTTTACGAAATAAATTTTAAGAAAATTGGTAGAAATACATAAAATTTCCAAAACATATAAAATAGAAGTAAAATATATAAAACGTAATAGCGTTGAAAACATGTAAAAATATGTAACGAAAACTTTGCCTAGTACGTATTGTGTTAGGATGACCCTTATTGCTAAAGAGCGCGGTTTTGGGAACTGGACAGAGAATGACAAAAATAAGTAATTACATAAGAACCCGATTTTCTAATTATCATTCACTCTTAACATATGACAGCGTTGTGACCGGTTTCACAATATGCATTGAAGTCTCTGGTAAGCGTATTTAACTAATCACGATTAACATTACACTTGCAATGAAATGCGTTTATCTGTCTCTATTTCATCATGGAATTTACAGTACGAGTCATTTCAAGTAGAAAAATTCACCACCTTCTCAATTGGGAGAGCAAACGTTCCTAATGTTATTTTGCTGAGTTAAAGTCGTTTTACGCAGTAGTTTCTTGACGATCACTATCCTTCTGTAATGTCCCGAAGATTGTGCTTCACGTGAGTCGAAGCTCTGAGCATATTTCCAAATAATATTCATTCTATCCAAGGAATATTCACCTTTTTCAGCAAGAAACAATAGAAGACACAAATTTTAAAACTGACGGAATGGGAGTGCTCCATGTTGCCAAAACACTCTTCCCTGCAATTTCCCCCGATTTTTACGCAGTCAGGACCTTATCCCGCCAGCTAGTGTCAGAATTGCAGTGCACTCGCTGTTTAAAAATAAGTCTAAAGACCACCTGATTCTACAACAGTGCTTTGCGTTTTAGACAGTTGCTCAAGTTTTAAATTGGTTTACGTGTGACTTTTTTGAACAGTCTCGCTTCATCAGGAGAGACTTCCGCTTGTCAATAAAGCTCGAGGCCAACGGATCCTTTCGGAGATAGTCAAACCCCATTGGGTTCATGCAAAACAACAGTTTTCGACTGCAGGTACAGTTTTTATTTGACAAATCTGGTATTTTCTTGCCGGTACTGACAAAACTTTTAGTGTAGACCAGAAAGTCGCTGTAGTTTTTCCGCTACACAGCAGTCAGTTTTTATTGATGCCTTCATGGAGATGTTTTCCGCCTAAAAATATTTCTTTGCTCATTCTGTGAGGCGAAAACGTGTTCTACAATTACGTTAAATTACGAATGAATGTGTTGTCATTATATTTCTTCAAAGCTGTGGATAGATTACTGGTAAAGCTCTTTGGGCATTCCGTTGAAACTAATTCCCACACGCAAATGGGTGAGGACGTGTTCCGGGAGGGTCGTGCTATTAAACCGTCACTCCGCCCGTTTGTGAGCGCGGGCTTCGCGACTGTTCCCCGAAACGAGCTCGTCAGCCGCAGTCAAATCTCCCGTGACCGTTTCCCTGGCAGCACGCCCCCAAGACACTCACGCCCCGCCCCCGCCACCACCCCCCGCCGTCCAGCCGCCCCCGCCGCCCCACCCGCTGCCCCGCCGCCGCCGCCGCCAACACCGCCCCCGCTACCCGCCGCCGCCAATGCCACCTCCGCCGCCCCCGCCGCCCAGCCCCGCCCCCGCCCCCGCCCCGCCCCCGCCGCCCCCGCCGCCCCCGCCGCCCCCGCCGCCCCGCCGCCCCCGCCGCCCCGCCGCCCCCGCCGCCCCGCCGCCCCCGCGCCCCCCGCCGCCCCCGCCCGCCCCCCGCCGCCCCCGCCGCCCCCGCCGCCCCCGCACCGCCCCCCCGCCCCGCCCCCGCCCGCCCCCGCCGCCCCCGCCCCCCCGCCCCCGCCCCCGCCGTCCCCGCCGCCCGCCGCACCTCCGCCCGCCGCCCCGCCCCCCACCCCCGCCCCCGCCGCCCCGCCCGCCCCCGCCCCCGCCGCCCCCGCCCGCCCCCGCCGCCCCGCCGCCCCGCCCCCGCCCCCGCCCGCCCGCCCCCCCCTCCCCCCCCGCCGCCCCGCCCGCCCCCGCCGCCCCCGCCGCCCCCGCCACGCCGCCCCCGCCCGCCCCCGCCCCCCCCGCCCCGCCGCCGCCGCCCCCGCCGACCCTCCACCGTGTAAACACGAGACCCCTCCGCCCACAACCACTTCCACCACCCCCGCCGCCCCGAAACCACCACTTCGGCGCCCACCCTTGCCTCGGCTGGCGCCGCCTCGCGCTACAGATTTAGGACGGGCTGTGGGGGTGGGTCGAAGGGGGCGGCGTCCAACCCTCCGCCCTTTGTAGGCGGGCTGCCTTTGCTTTCACGGCCCATTAGCATGCAGATGTTGTTTGTGTGACGTTTGAAACGAAGGGGCCAACTAGCATACGCCTACGAGAACTCCCAATGCGAGATAAACTAGTCTTCGATTTCTTAGCGTCAAAACCTTTTCTAGGGTACTGTTTCCGCAGTCGCCTGGTCCCGTAGTGTAGTGCTTGTTTTCCTCGGAAGATGGCGGTGGACGAGATCTGGCGCCGACCTACCGTCGACCAGGGGGTTTCCCTCAACCAGGTATCTTCCACCAGCGGGGACACCGCCCTAGCCGGGACAAGCTGTAAGTTCCTGACCGGTGAGGTGAGTAGTGGTGCATGTTAGTGTAAGTGTGTGTAAGAGGAAGAGAAGAGGACAAGAAAGAGGAAGGAAAGATCGCGAAGCGGCGTGGTCCGTTTGTTACGGTACTGCTCCGGCATTCGCCTGGTGTTGTCCGGAGCAACCACGAAAACTACGATCAGAGCAGCCGGCCGGTAGAATTGTCCCTCCAGACAGTAACTGAATTCAGCGTAGTTGTGTCGGTAGGGTCGAAAATCCTGCCACCGTCGGGACTAGAAACCTACAATCTCCCGGTCAAAAGCACTTCAGTGATAACTTGCGCTCTTCGTTAAGTGTTCGATTCGGTTGACCTCTTCGTTAAGTGTTTGAATTTTTAAATTTAATTTGTGTGTTCCATTACTGAATTGAACCGATATATTTATTCGAAAATTTATCTATTCTCAAAAACCTCCCCGTTGCCAGACATCATTTTTAGAGCAGCCGTCCACTAGAATTCCTCTCTAGACAGCGCGCTGAATTCAACCTAGCTCTGTATTATCCGCGCACGTTTTCTTGAGCCCTCGCTTCGATAGTTGCGAAAGGAGTATAGAGTTTCGTAATTTTGGGAAAAAGGAATTTTATACCAAATTTGTAGTTCGCTTTCGATGTGAAATAGTTCTATTACATGGCAGCGAGCATTGCTGGTTATCAGATTTTGCCTACAAGGCCTGTTGTTATCATGTATCCTTAATTTCACTTATGTGTGCAAAGGAGTGGGTGTTTATATATATATA
>JAHLJT010005437.1:96393278-96405671 GCA_031308135.1 Acheta domesticus | reverse complement strand
CGTTTCGTCTAGGTGTACGAAGTTACATTTTATTTAACTGCAATTATTCAATTATTCTTGTAATTTATTTTTCATTAGTATTAATTTTCCACTTAAAATTAACGATTTTCGGGCAAATTATGAACTGTACAAGTGAAGACTGTTACCACAGCTGTATGCATGTACTTGGCACGACGCGCCCGTGAACGGGCCTCTGGCCCACCGCGACGTTCCCTGCCTCGTGGGCCGTGGGTTAAGGGGGTACGTGTGGAGGTCCACGATTTGAGTCCCAACGGTGGCAGGATTTTCGATTACTAGCTAAGTCGAAAATTGCGTGTATGCGTGTAAAGGAACTGTGAGTAAATGTCTCCGCAAGAAAAAAAACCCCACAGATTTCCTTCCCGTTCAGCTAAGCCAGAGTATGATGCAAGTGACGTATGAAATGAATGGACCGTTCTTTTATCGGATTCTGGCGGTAAAATATGGGTGTAAACGAAAACAAAAGAAGACCGTGTTCGCGCCCCGGCGATGTGAAGTTCGCAAATGCCCACGTATGGCTGAGGTGGTTCCGGGCATCAACTGATGTCATTACTAGAGACCGGAACTTTATGTAATTACATATTTTTTGTCTTCTACTTACCCGTTCTCAAAATTGTAATCTTGACGAATCATAGCCCTCCAAACACAATATCGAACTTTTCATCACATATTTTAAACATAACTAGTACTATATTACATTATTTGACATATTTTACTGTTTTCACAATACATTTTCTTATTTTATCAATTTTCTTCAATTTAATTCCATATTTTTTTTATGAACACATGCATTTTTTAAAAAGACGTATTTTTCCCACATTATTGGCGAAATATCGGTGTCCAAAATATCATTGTGCTGTATATCCGCGGCGAGAGTTGAACGGGGCGCGCTATGCAGCGCGCACCATAGCTTCGCCACCCCGAAAAATAGTTCCGGGTCGCTGGCCGGCGGAGGTATACCGCAGCGACCTGGGGCAGGGGGAGGGCCGAGACCGCTGCGTCAGTCAGGCAGCGGAGAGCAACGAGCTAGCGCAGCATTTTATAGACGGTGTTTAACGTGTATTTGTTCTCTTGCTTTAGGACCGGCTTTGCCCCGGACTTCTTTTGGATTTGTGGCTGGACCCGCTAGTATTCCTGCGGAGTATACTTGGCAGGCTCGCCCCTGGGCCCCACCGCCTATAGCAACGTGTCGTTAAGGGCACGCGTTCGATCGCGGCCGCATTGCTGGTCATACGGCACAACTCGTTGAGGCCACGCAGCCGTGTCCACAGCAACGCCGATAACGCCGGCGCCCCTGGTTTTCGGGCACGTTGGTGGCCATACCGCGCCGCACGGGAGCGCACCGACGACGCCTCGTGGAAGCTGCCGTCGGCGGCACCGCACCGAGCCGACGGTTCCGACTTGTGTAAACGGCCACGAGCCGTCGGGTTTACTAAACTGTATGTTAAAGGTTGAAATAAACTGTTGTTGCCTGTTGAGGCCGCATTTTCCTTCAGATATACAACACATTGAAACCGCGTTTTGTGATCTTTAACCTTCATTTCCGAGAACAATTTGCGATCACCGACGTGTAACACCTCGATGAAGATGCTACAGTGTATGTTTGCTGGTATATCTCGCCAGTTTGTGCGATGGCTTCTATTGCGATTAGTCTGGTTCCTAAACTACGATCCTGGATTACAATAGATTCAGATTTACTACTAACGAGAAAGTTCTTTGTCGTATACTGGGCAGTCTTTCTAAATGTAATTTCTAGCTATGGTAATGGTTTTTAATTAGAGAATTTTAATATTACATATTATATCCGATTTTACATATTTAATACATATTCTTACTGTTTTCATTACATATTTGTGTACATATTCTGACGTTTAATATTACATATTTTTCCGGTCTCTAGTCATTACATTGCGTCTGACCGGCAGGCCCTATTGTTCGCGTTCCTACGTCGACAGGATTTTCGACACCATGTAGCTGCATGGCTAGGTCGAATTCAGGAGCTGTCTAGAGCACAAGTCGAGCGGCCGGCTGCTCTCATCGGAAGTTTATTGTGGTTTCTCCGATCAACAACACTTGAAATGCTGGAGCGGTGTTCTAGGCAAAGTCGATTAGGGAAACCTACATATTTCGGCAGAGCGGATCACATGCACAAAATTCAGTCAAGAAATCAGTAAACGGATTTGGAAAATATTCATTCGCGAATGGAACTACTAGAGACTGGAACGGTTTACCTGCGACAATCTTTGATCCCTTTCCTACAAGCCTGAGGAAATTTAAAAATAAATTAGTTTCCTTGATGTTGATATTGTGATATACCAGAATATGATGGATTTTATTTAATGATGTTAGTTAGACATGGGGTGGATAAATGGGCATCCAATATGGCGGTATGTGGCCTTAGCAACGTCAGCGCAGAGGTTGGCAAGGTCAACAAACTATACACGGGCCTTGATGACGTCAGGACGCCGGGTAGATGGCTGAAGAACCTAAGATGTAATTGGTGCAAAAACGAATGACTGGCGGAGTTCGCGGCTACTCGGATTTGTAAGAGACGCACGGGTTGGCTAGGGAAGACTAGATAGTCTAATGTTGCCGCCGTGTTTTTAAAAAAATAGAAGGATGGACGCTTACCGAGCCATAATGGGTTCAAAAACGCATTAAATAGAACATTCTGACTCGGGGTGTCGTGGAGTGAGGATCGTACATTCTGACTCGGGGTGTCGTGGAGTGAAGATCGTAGATTATGACTCTGGGTGCCGTAGCGTAAAGATCGTTGTAGACAATATAGTGGGAAAGTGAGACTTGTATAGTTTTCTTGTGAGAGAAGTGATAGTTTGTTTCCGGACTTTGAAAATAATTTACCAGAAGTGATTTCGCGGAGGACTTGTTCAGATTTTCGGACATTGCAGTTGGACTTCAATAGTTTACATAACCAGTGGGAGAGACTAGGAACCGGGAGCGTCGGATAAGAACTAACAAATAGTTTAGGCAGTGTGGACTGGACGTGTCAGCAGCGGCGCAAGACTGAAGAAAGAAGCGGAAATTGGAATTAACAACGGCCAAGTGAGAAGCGACCACGGAGCGTTGGCATGCACAAACGGTAAAAAAAATACTGCAGTATAAAAGAGACAATTTATTCAAAAAAGGGTCATGACCATCAAATTTATTGTTTTTAATTTAAAGTTAAATAAATTGTTGAATTTTGTTTTCATTTGTCAATCATAATTTTCAATTAGTTGGTAGCATAATTATTACATTTCGGATTCCACGCCAGACTGTATAGTTGGCAGATCAGGTAATCGACTATCGAGGCGATAGCGAGTATTTGTATCCGGACCCATCGACCCAAGCTAGCTGGATGTTTAGATAATTTTGTTAAATCAGATAGAAAAACTTTGGTAGTAATTCATGTAACCTGTTTCTGGCGCCCAAATCTTAATAAATTTGGAACAGGACATGATTACAGCCACAATCTTGATGAGACGTGAGAATGGTATATTTCAATATGTGTATTACAAATATGTTAAATATTATTAATTTACTGGTATGTTATATGAAGTAAGTTTTATTATTATTATTATTATTATTATTATTATTATTATTATTATTATTATTATTATTAATGCGCAGTGACGTGCAGTGAAATATAGTGGAGAGCAGTGGAGTGGCGTTGTGAAGTAGAGGAAAAAGAATGTTTAAGAAAGACATTAAAGCTCAGTGATCAACAGTGCAGTGAAGTGAAGTGTGGTGATGTGGAGTGGTACGAAAGCTTGCACCATGAAATGTTCACGTTAATTTGTGAAGTTTGTAAATTTTGTAAAATTGTTAAGGTTTGTAATGTTAAATTAGTGTATTCTGCCACCAAGTCCTCGTACTTAATTGCAGAATTAGTAATAAATCTAAATCTAAAATACAGATCACGGACCGCGCGCGATATTTCCTTTCTCTTCCCTGTCGTATTGTCGCCCTTTACTTACATGCACTTACACTTACATTCCCTACACTTGCCAAGAGAGCAGTCGGGAGCTTAGAGCTTGTCCCGGCTGGGGCGGTTCCCCAATGGTGAGAGACACCTGTCGGGGGAAAAACTTGCCAGTAGACGTGTAGGTCTGTGCAGGATCTTGCCATCAGACGAACGAAGATTTCGCCACCTCCAGAAATGAAACCGCGCACTACACTTATGGAAATATTGACTTTAGCAGATGGCACGCCTAGAAACACTAGTCAATCAACCAGGTTAGCGGATTGAATCCGAACTAGGAGCACTGGATTTCCGAACGGCGGAAATTCCTAGAATTTGTCTCGAATAATTAAATTATTTCGGCAATATCCCGTCGCAATGAGATCTCACATACTATCGATAATCATTTCCAATGCTGTTAATTGAGATCCTATCGCCGGCGGAGAATGTGAGTCACATCTCAGCGCAACAAGGAACACTCACGAGTCGCGCTTAATCGAATGTACCCCGTTGCCCTCGTTTCGGGGGAAAGACTCGTAAAGATCGGAAAATTCGGGTGCAGCCAAAAATTCTTCTACTCCCAAATATATGTATGAAAAATAATTAAATAGAAGAAAATCATGTAATCAGACCTGGGTGTAGCAGGTCAAGAAACGAAAAGAATATTTCCTCAATTTCTCTTCGCTGGCAGATTTTATAGGATTCAACTAAAATTATGAATTTCGTTATTTGGTACTTCTGGTCAAAAAAGAAAGTATTTCAAATAGTTTAAAGGACGTAAATCAATACTTTCAACTGTATACAAAAATCGAATTGAAATTAAAATTACGTTGCTCCGTTTGAAATGTAAGATACTCGTTTGTTATGCTCTTTTCATCTTTGATAGTATTTTAGTTTATCAATTAACACTTGGAATATTTATTTTATTTTCCCTAATGGTAATCCCGGCACTGTTGAATGGTCCACAAGGCGTTCTATTTGGTGGAGGATTCGGGAGTAGAAAAATTATATGTCAATGGATAAACCGGTTAAGACAAAGTACATTAAAGTAGGCCCTGTGGTTCGTCCTTTCACCCCCTATCATCACCATATAGTTTCATCCTCATACTGTAACGTTACATCCAATAGTGGTCGCTAATGACCTAGCAGTTGATGCGACCTTAAATAACGGAAAAGAACATTAAAGCGCGATCCCCCAATCGGGACCGTGGCAGATGGCGGGAAAATTGCACCTGATCTGTGGCCCGTTTTTTAGAGTGCTATTTTCGCATTCGCCAAGAAGGGATAAATGAAACTACGGAAAACATTGATCCGAGCAGTCGACCTGCGGACTTGACTCTGGGAGGCATCACAGACTCGCCAATGCGCATCGCATCGAGCCAATTTGCGTCGTTGATGGATGGTTCTGCGCACGTCAACTGCTGCGGTAAATAGACCCATTAGTGTAGTCTACGTTATATCCCGGGAAGTTCCTCGCCCGTTGGAACGTGCAATCTGGCGCCAACCTGTACGCGAGCTTGAGAGAATTCCCCTCTACTTCCCTTCCCCTCTATCTCCCTTCCCCTCTACCTCCCTTCCTCTGTATCTCCCTTCCCCTCTCCCTCCCTCCCCTCTATTTCCCTTCCCCTCTATCTACCTTCCCCTCTATTTCCCCAAGTATCTTCCTCCAGCAATGTGCCAACCGGGACAAGCTATAAGCTCCTGACATGTCATGTGTGATAGCGTAATGCATGTAAATGTGTGTGTAAGTAAGGGAAGAGGAAGGAAAGATGGCGCGCGGTCCGTGGCCCATTTGTTAGGGTACTGCTCCAGCATTCGCTTGGTGTTGATCGGAGAGACCACGGAAATCTCCCGACCAGAGCAGCCGGCCGCTAGAAATTCTCCTCCAGACAGCCGCTGAATTCGACCTTTGTGGCTAAAATCCTCCGCAGTCGGAACCCAACAACCTGTGGCGGCTTGCCGGCATCGAACCCGCGACCTCCGAGCCGTTGTTGTGTTGGCGGTGCGCGCCCACTGTGCGCAAGTCGTTAGGAGGCTCGTTAGGGTTCCGGCGCCTCCCGAGCAGAACAGAGCAGAAAGAGGCCCGCGCGGCTCCCACGCCCAGGGCAGCCGCCCCCGCCCCGCGCCCGCAGGCCGCCGAGCGGAAGGCGCAGGTGAGAACGGAGGGGGCGGGGCACGGCGAGGATGCACAAGGACGAGGAGGAGAAGAAAGAGGAGGAGGAATAAGAGGAGAAGGAGGAATAAGAAGAAGAAGAAGATGGGAGAATAAGAGGAGGAGGAGGATGAGAAGAAAGAGGAGGAGTAGGAGGAGAGTAAGAAGAGGAGGAGGAATAAGAGGAGAAGGAAGGGGAAGAGGGAGAACGAGAAGGAGGAAGAGGAGGGTGAGAAGAAAACAGAAGGAATAGGAGGAGTAAGAAGAGGAGGAGGAATACGAGGAGAAGGAGGAGAAGAAGAGAAGAAGAGGGGGAATAAGAGGTGGAGGAGAATGAGAAGAAAAGAGTAGGAGGAGGAAACAAGAGGAGGAGAAATAAGAGGAGAGTAGAAGTAAGAAGAGGAGAGGGAATAAGAGGAGAAGGAAGGGAAGAGGAGGACGAGAAGAGGATGATGAGGATGAGAGAAACAGAAGGAATAAAAGAGAGGAGAAGAGGAGGAGGAGAAGAAGGGAAAGATGAAGACAACAAGAGGAGGATGAGAAGAAACAGAAGGAATAGGAGGAGGAGTAAGAAGAGGAGGAGGATAAGAGGAGGAGGAGAAATTATAGAAGAAGAAAGAGGAAGAGACTGAGCGGAGGAAGAGGAGGCATAGGAGAAGGAGAATAGCCCGAAAAGGAATAGAAAGGGAAAATATGAAAGGGAGAAAGAGGAGGAAGAGCCAAAAGAGGAAGAAGTACACGAGGAGGGATGCGATGAGGAGGTGGAGGAATAGGATAAAGAGAAATAGGTGGAGAAGAAACAGGAACAGGAGGAGTAGAAAGAGGAAAAGGAGGATGAATAGGAGTATATGATGAGAGGGGCTAACTAGAGGATACAGAAATTTGCTGAGGAGGAAGAATAGGAGCAATACAAGGAGGAACAAGAAGAGGAGGGAAAAGGAGGAACAGAAGGAGAAGGAGGCCATTGCTGACGAGCAGCGGAATAGGAGGATGAGAAGAAAGAGGACGAGGGGGAGGAATAGGAAGGGGAAGATAAGAAAGGGGAGGAGAGGATGAAGAGGAATACGAGGAGGAATATTTTGAGGAAAGAACAGGAGGAAAAGGAAGTACAAGAGGAATGGGAGAAAGAGGAATAGGAATAGGAGGACAGTAGGAGACCACTGAATTCGAGCACAGGAACAAGAAGAGGAAAATCAAAAGCGATGGCAGACGAGGAGGGGCATTTGCGATGGCGGCGTGGGCGGAGGTGAGAACGCAGGGGGTGTGACGCTGATAGACGAGGGGGAAAGGAGGGGGGAAAGAGGGGAAAGGAGGGGAAAGGAGGGACGGCGACGTAACAGGAGGTGGCGAAATTAATGTGGCAAAGAACATGAACGTAAAAACGGAGCAGGAGACGAAGGTGAAAGGAGTAGGACTATTGCATTTATTTTGCTTGAAAGTCTAGGATTCAATATCCCTATTTCAGAAGTTTGTATCACTACTCTTCTCACATGGACATGAAGTATTCTTCTCTTATGATAAGGCCGGTTTATTATTCCAAAGTGCAGACGACGATTGTGTTATTTGATTTCTTTTAATTGCCTTAAAAGCTAATTAAAACTCATACATATTTATTTACATTACAGAATTCATTACACTATCTACATTGTGCCCCGTTTGTCATACATATTTCTGTAATAGTTTTGTCTATCATGTGCTCTAAACCTTCATTATAAAGATGACTTGATTTTCCGCTACAAAAACGGAATGCGAATAACAAAAATTATTCCTAAAGTTAATGTCCACCTGCATATGTTTTCCCAGGTTCCATGAGTATGTATTAACTGTACATACTAAATAAAACAGGTGATAATATACATAACACCCGAAGTCATTTGTTCACAAAATAGGAGATAACGCAATCACAGACGTATCAAAATATGAGCACAGGAACAAGCACTGAAAAGTTATTTTCCAATTCTTCCAATATGTCCTGTTTTCTTAACGGACATTTTTATTATATTCAATTTGGTCAATATAAACCTTAGGTTGCCAGCCTAAGTACCGGCTTCGTCCATAGGTTAAGTTAGTTAATAAGTTAGTTCATAAGCTTCCCCCTTAATAAAATAATTAACTTTAATGTATGTTCATTGAACTAGCAACAGTTCAAGGTTTATTTATCTCATCTTCAGGCTAATTATCAGAAAAAAATGCATAAACAATTTTGATGTTTTCTTCAAAATAATTATTACTCAATATAAACATATGGAGCTTACCTTATATATACATTTTTAATTTCTACATTTCAAATCAAAAGATTTTGTTCACCCCACTGCGAAGGGAGCGAGCGAAGGGGGAGGGGCACTACAATTACGGGACTGATGATTGCAGTTGTCACGCCCGTAAACCCAAAATTACCAAATAATCAAAATCACTCTTTGCCTTTTCGTCCACGTCCCTTGCGTACGTAGTCCACTGTGGGAGTGGGTGGAGGAGGGGCACTACACTTACGGGAATAATGATAGCAATTGACACGCCCGTAAACTCCAAATAATCAAAGAATAAAAAATCACTCTTTGCCGTTTCACCCATGTTCCTTGCGTAGGTGACCCAATGCGGAGGGAGCGTTTCAAGGGAGAAAAACTACACTAAGGGAGTAATAATGATTGCAGTTGACGTGCCAGGAATCCCGAAATAATCAAAGAATATAAAGCACTCTTTGCCTTTTCGTCCACGTTTCTTCCGTGCGTGGCCCACTGCGGATGAGAGCGGGTGGAGGGAGAGGGGGGAACTACACTTACGGGACTAACGATTGCAGTTGTCACGCCGGAAACGCGAAGTAAACAATGAATGAAACGCACTCTTTGCCTTTTCGTCCACGTTTCTTCCGTGCGTGGCCCACAGCGGAGGGAGCGGGTGGGTGGGGGGAAGGGGAGGGTGGGAGGGGGAGGTGCGTGGGCGCATGTCCGCTTCCGGTGCGGGGGCAGGTAGCGGAGCGGGCCAGGGGGCGGGGGCGGGGCGGGGGCGGGGAGGGGGGCGGCTGGCATACCTGGGCGAACGTCGCCTTGGAGGCAGTGGAAGACGCCGCAAGACCCCGCCGGGGGTTCGGACGTTGGGATACTCCACGCGGACAGGAAGCGCTGCTTACTGACTTTCCTCTCTGCTTCACGCACCGAAAATAGTGTTTCCGGTGTCACGAAAGTCCTAGTGTATATTAGTATGAATGTGTGTGTGAATGATAGAAAAATTAACGCTAGAAAACAGCAGAAACAAGGCGAAGACGAAAGAAATTTAAACAAGAATGTAACCCTTAGGTTGCCGGCCAAAGTGCCGGCTTCATCCGTATGTTAAGTTAGTATAAGCTAGTTAATAAGCTGTCCCTACTTTGCCGTATAAGCCTAAGAGCTGCGGCACATGTACACCCCTGCAAGACAATAACGACGCCTCCCAGGGCTACTGGCGGGGGAAAGTGGAAAAGTCCTAGTGTGAATTGAATAAATCGTTTACTAGAAAATAGATGCGTAATATTTCTTTTCTAGAGATAGGCAATAGATGTTGGTTAAACTCCTAAACTCCTCACTTGATTAAACTCCTAATTTACAAAGTTTCGAATTTTTGGGTACCCTCCTCAGGGATAAGGGATACATAATTACACTATTACTACATGGGTAAGTTAAAGAATTGAATGAAATTTATATAAACAAAATATCGGTTTCAAATTCCAGGAGCCTCGACATCAGTCAAAACGATTGGGTATATGAATTTTGAAGAAAATTGGCTGAACGGTTTAGGCGCTAGCGTTGACCACAGACGAACGGACAGACGGACACACAGAGGACGTTTGCCGTCAATCGATTTTTCGGAATCAAGAAGCGGCAAAACATGGATTTTGGTACACGACGATTTAAAGGGTTTCTTTTCTAAATTTAGCAACCAGAATTTATCCTGTTTTTCGTTACTGCTGTTGTGCTGCGCGCGATAACATAACTTATCTTCTTACGAAGTATTCGTAAGGCGAGAAAGTAAGAACAAAAAGATATAATGAGATATTGTATATGATAAAGAAGCAGGATAAATATTTTTTCACGTACAATACTTTAGTATAACATTATGTTGTTTCGTTTTTATATATCCTATGCAACTTGTAACAACTTCTATGTAGTAAGAGGTGTCTGTAGCTCTGAAAAGGGAACAATAAATTTCTGAAAAGTTGGCAAACTAGGAGTTTAATTATGTGACCAAGACCAATAAACTATTCCAGGAATTAATAGTGTGGACGTGATTTCAAGAAATATTGAAATTATTTTTAAAGAAAGCATATCTTCACCTCTTCATTTTGAACTGGGTTGTGGATCTTGAGAGTAGGTCAGTTAGAATAACTCACTTTTCTACTACCGAACGTTTTGCTGTATATTACGCTTCATCAGAGCTACAAAAACACATTCTACCTAACTCTCGAACTTGTGATATTTGCAGTTATTTTAATACTGCGGGACACACATTTTCGATTTATTTCTTTTAGACATATTTAACAATAATACAACGATTGTAGAAGACAGTTCTCACCAACTCTGTAATATTACATCCCATTCTCCCTAACCTTTTTGAGATATGTACTGTAGAAATAACTGAAAAGAATATAAGTGAGTTGTTTAAATAGACCTCGTTTTGTGATCTGACGAAGGCCAAAGCATGACCATTAGATAATTAAATTATTTCAACTGGCCTAATCTCCAAGATTGTTTATGTAACATTGGGGAATGCAATATGGATGGAATAGTTTGTAAAGCTCCGTTGTTAATTAACTACTAAGCAAGTAGCCAACGTAGTAAATACAGTGCTATTGAAACATGCTTTCTCGACGTTTCTTGTCTTCATTAATATTCTCACCGACCTGTTCCAAATTCAACCTTGTCCTTTCACTACAAACGCCTCAACCGAATACGTTCCCGCTTTCCCAATGGTAAATTGAAACCTCCGTGATTTTCCTTCTCCTCCAACAAATTTAAATCAATACTAATATGTTTTATCACATAATATTTTCTAATTAAAATTCAATAAAACGAACATTCTTATTGCATTGATTATTTTGACCAATACCCATGAACCACGGAAATGGAATCGCTACAGATGGTCATGAAATACAGTAGAAGAATTTATGTGAAGTACAGTGCGTTCTAGAGATGCTTGCTCCAAAAATTAAACAATTAGACACAAACCAAACAATTAGAAACAATTGACATTTGTAATCGTCTCAGAAAGACAATGTAGGAATGTCGAGCAGAAAAAAAAATTAAAAAAGGGCTAAAGGAATGACCGAATATCACTAGACATTCACAGTTTTGTTTTATTTCACTTTTCTTACTCAAATGTACACATTTCCCAGTTTTCTGAAATAGCATTTTGTAATGCTTGTATTAACGAAAAACAGCTAAGCATTACCAAAAAAAGTAACACAAATGTTAAAAAAAAAATCGTCAAAGTTCGTCCATTGTGTTTGTGTAAGTGTGTGAATCAACATTGTTTCACTATGACGACAATTTTGATTCAGACACCGGTCGTAAAACCATATTTTTAAATCACAAAGGAAATAATTCTAAGAACGAAAGAAGCACCTGAAGGTCTGTGTTCAGACCCCTGAAGTCTTAAATATGTCTTTGTTTATATCTCTTCCACGTAAGTTGTTCATGTAACAGTACATAGCGTATCATACTCAGCGCGCCATCCCAATCAGTTCTATCCAGTCTCTATGATCCAGAGCGAATGATGAAATGGCCCTTGTTTAGCCGTCTGGACATACATGTAGCTTCAACATCTGCAGACAGTTTTCTTGTTAATACCAACAACTCAATTCTTGGAGTCAGTTTGCAATGCCAAACAGTTTTCTATTACTCAGGAGCGAAAATGTCTTATTTCCAATGTTACTAACCTCGTTCTGCTGGTACTATTACTCATTTCACTATGTAGGGTTAACAAGGGGGGAAGAGGTCCCCGAGGTCACGAAAACGTACACAGTGTACTTCTTCTCCTATGGCACAGACAGATTTTTACTGTTCTTAAGAAAAAAAACCGCGGCTTGAAAAGTATGCCGCTTGATTATTATTACGTAGAATTCACTCATCAATGGATATGTGTGATCTCAGGAGCAAGTGCCTTAGTGTGTGAGTGCTGCTTGAAGTGGCTGGAGCCTCTTAGTGTGTGAATGCGTTGAAAAAAACAAGGGAAGGCCCCAGCCCCACGCCTGCGGCCGTTAGAAGGAGCCCCAGCTTCCCGCAGGGAACAA
>JAHLJT010005437.1:96347819-96392278 GCA_031308135.1 Acheta domesticus | reverse complement strand
AAAGGAATTGCATATATGGTTAATGGAATGCATATAAATAAGTAATATCATCTGTTATTCAACAGAAATAGATCTTTATATTTTATTTAGAGGGATATTTTGTCCTGTTGTTTCATCTTCGCCGCTTGAAGTACTTTCAGTTTCTTTTCCTTTTGAGGAGGAGAGTAAATACACACTTATTAATAATTCATTTAAATCATTCATTTTTTTGGAATTGCTTTACAAATGTAATATTTCTGTATTGAAGTTGTTGTCAAAGTGCTTCGTACCTTTCCATCTGCCATAATCAGAAGCATGTCGTGGAAATCACATTACATAGAAAGCTGTCAAGCGAAGCAAGAGTAGACTTAAGTTGTTTAATTTGATTTTGCATAATTTGTTTTTTCATTTTTATTTAGCTGAGCTGTTTCTGTTTCGGAAATGAAGCTTAATCGGTCTGCAATAACGAATTTATGGAAGTTGAGGATTTTGCCATAAAACAGTTTTCGTTTCTTACGAAGAGACAAAGTTGAATCGAATCAAACAGATAATAAACATGTCTGTATTACTGAAATAGCCTCCTGTTTTTACTCATTGTGTTAAGTGCTACCATCAAAACCCCCTCTTGCTTATCAAACTTGAGCTGGGCGCCGAAAGAAATTTGGTGAGCGAAAATTATTCGAAAGCAGTATGGTAGAGTAGACTGCAGATTTACTTCGGTAACAGTTCTGTAATGTGAAGTCATGCTAACACCGTTCCTTTTCGGTCCCTACTTCGTTATATGTGGGGTACACTAAGGCCGTTCGTTGAACCAATTCGGGCAACGTGGAATTGGTGTTTACTGATCTGCGCATGTAAGCTTGGAGTTCTCAAGGCCTCCTTCATCAGCTAAGCTGTGTCCTTTGCCCCTTCGAAGCGTAGACGCATTGAGTTGGTGTAGGTCAGCATAGGAGAAGAATGGGTGTCACGAATCGTTTTTTATTTTCCTTCTTTTGCTCCTTTACTATTTGCTTCATATGAAGTCTATGGGCGTCATAGGTTTGAAGAATCTTCATGTTCTTCTGGAGTAGGAATTTAAGATGGCAAAATAATCTTTCATTCAACCAAGCTGAATTTTCTTTTTAAAAATTTACCACACTTTCTACTGCTCTTGTCCCTACTGGCAAAGTCACTATAGTTTGCCATTGTCTTGTAAATAGCTCATTTGATATTTTCTCAGTATCAGTATATTGACAAAGACAAATTGCTGTATTTTGGGGTCGCATTTCACGTACCTCATATTTCAGCATTTTGTAGAAATTCGTCTAAAAAGAATAAATGTTTGTTTTGTAATACAAATCGTCTTAGAATTCTTAAAAATGTTATTTACTCTTTTAACATACGCCAGAAAGTGACTTATGCGAGGAAGACGCAATCCGCAGTACTTAGTGCAAGCAGTGCAAACTACGTAGAAAAAAATGTAAATGCCTGTATCTCACAAAACGCTGTAATGTGCTGTAATCTGTTAACACGGTCATTTTCCTCACACTTTTTTCTTCTCATAACAATTTGTCTCAAACCGGAAGTAAGCGAAAGTAACAACTAAAAGCCTCGAAGAAAATTACGATATCTCTATCGTAGGGTTCAAATGCGCAAATTTATATTTATAACAATAACTTAAAAATTTATTCACAAAAATGGAAATAGTCTTTACTGAAAGATAAGAAAATCTCTCTCTACAAACTAAGATATTCAGCAGACCGGTATCTTGCAAAGTCCCTGAGTAGTGATTGTACCAATACGGGCTTTCTGTTTCACATTAGTCACGACAGAAATCAGAAGCAAACTGAACCCAAATTTGCAGCTCAGTTTCGTGGATTTAGAACGGTGCACTGAATTTCTGCTTATGTCTATGAAAGGGGTGGACATTACTCTAACGATAGGCGAAATCTCAGCGCCAGGGGTGTAATTTGAGTTTTTGGACTTTTGGCCAGCTTTGAGGCATTTCTGGCCCACGGTGTATAGGGGGCGCATTTCGATGACCTAAAACATTGCCAAAAAGTGATCAATAAATGCTCTTTAAAATGTTTCAAAAATTCCCTAAAAACAAAGAAAAATTACGTCAAAAGTTGCATCAAAACCACTTGACATGAACAACTGAATCTGTTGGATATTTTACTGATGTAATCGAGACTTCTTCCTTTTGTTTAAGTGAACTCATGTTTGCAAACGTCTGGTTTGGACTGTTCATCTCTGCCTTTATTTATCATTACGATATATGAGCGAAGAAATCAAATAGGCCACTCAGAAATTCAGTTATGAACATTTGTTGCGTCTCGTAAATATTGTTTGAAGCAAGTACCCTTAAAATGGTATTAAAATCGATAAAATCACAGGAAAATGCATTAAAAATTACGTAAAAAGGTAAAAAATGACTTATTAGTCGAAATCGACGAAAAATGCAAAAAAAATGACCTATAAAATGGGCCATTTCGTTTTGTCATAACATTAAATGAATTTCTATACTAAACGGCATTTATCTAAAGTGAAAAGAAACAAAATGACATTTCATTAAAGCCGCCCCACTAATTACTATAGTGCGATTTTCCTAACTTAGCCTCTCAACGTCTGTCTTCACGTTGGAATATGTCACGGTATTTTGAGTCTTTGTCGGTCGTGCCGCTAGATATCGCATGATCGCGACCGTATGAAGCCGTGCTTGCGATCATGCGTCTTCTCGCGGCACGACTGATAAAGACGCGAAATGGCGTGTGATATTCCACCTTGGCCATAGGGGCAGCTATGTAAAAATCGCACTATAAATGAGATTATCGGCCACTCAAATTGACAGCCCTGTGGCCGGTTTAGAATATGCGTTGAAGTCTCTGGCTATATTGCGATTTTTCTAACTTTGCCCCTCAAGGCCCATCTTCACGATGGAATATTTCCCGGTTTTTCGCTCTCAGACGTTCTCAGTCGTGCCACCAGATAGAAAAATCGCAGTTTATACTGCAACTTTTCTAACTCTGCCTCTGAAGACCCTTCTTCATAATGGAATATTTCGCGACTTTCTCCGTCGTGCCGCGAGATATCACATGATCGCGACCGTATCAAGCAGTGCTTGCGATCATGCGACTTCTACCGGCACGAAGGAGAAACAACGCGAAATGCCGTGTGATATTCCACCGTGGCCATAGGGGCTTGAGGGGCAGTCTTAGAAAAATCGTACTATAAGCGTGTTTAATTAATCAGTAGAGACCGGAAAATATTTAGTAAGAATCGGCAAAACGATAAATAATTTGTAATGAAAAAGATCAGAAAATGTTGCAGGAATGTAAAAGGGACATAACATGTAATATCAAAATACGATGTTATTTATAGAACATTTACAAAAAACGAAATGAATTTACAGAATTTGAAATTACATTAATAAAATATTTATTTATCTTAGAAATAAATATTGCTTCCATACTGAATTTGCTTCCCCTACTGAGTACATTTTTATGTTCGAAAGCAAAGATAGTCATTATACAAAGGTGGAAACTCAATGATCGGCAATCAGTGTAGCTTTGTTATTCGTAGTGTTGCTCGTCTGCGACAACCAATAGAGAGTTTTTGCAGGCCATAGTGGGCGGCACTATCGATCTTCTACGCATGCGCAGACGCAAAAAAGTGACGCGAAACTTGAACTGCGCATGCGCAGAAGGTCGATAGTGCTGTCCGATATGAAGTGCAAAAACTCCCTAGTAACAGCTTTTAATCAAGAAACAAGACGTCACTGATGTTTTTCCATACCTAAAGATAATATTCTTAGCGCTCACATGTTCTTGTTGCAACATGCATGCTGTGCAGACGGAAGTTTCACAAACCAGATAAGCCGCGTGCACCCATCTGTGTCTTCATACAGGCTACTCGCGTCATCTGAACATCGCGTCGCTCTGAATGTGTAAGACGAAATGCCGATTTTTCAAATAAAAAATATTTTCCAAAATTCATTGAATATTTTTTACGAAATAAATTTTAAGAAAATTGGTAGAAATACATAAAATTTCCAAAACATATAAAATAGAAGTAAAATATATAAAAATGTAATAGCGTTGAAAACATGTAAAAATATGTAACGAAAACTTTGCCTAGTACGTATTGTGTTAGGATGACCCTTATTGGTAAGGAGCGCGGTTTTGGGAACTGGACAGAGAATGACAAAAATAAGTAATTACATAAGAACCCGATCTCTAATTATCATTCACTTCTTAAACATATGACAGCGTTGTGACCAGTTTCACAATAGGCATTGAAGTCTCTGGTAAGCGTATTTAACTAATCACGATTAACATTACACTCGCAATGAAAATGCGTTTATCTGTCTCTATTTCATCGTGGAATTTACAGTACGAGTCATTTCAAGTGGAAAAATTCACCACCTTCTCAATTTGGAGAGCAAACGTTCCTAATGTTATTTTGCTGAGTTAAAGTCGTTTTACACAGTAGTTTCTTGACGATCACTATCCTTCTGTAATGTCCGGAAGATTCTGCTTCACGTGAGTTGAAGCTCTGAGCATATTTCCAAATAATATTCATTCTATCCAAGGAATATTCACCTTTTTCGGCAAGAAACAATAGAAGACACAAATTTAAAAACTGACGGAATGGGAGTGCTCATGTTGCCAAAACACTCTTCCCTGCAATTTCCCCCGATTTTACGCAGTCAGGACCTTATCCCGCCAGCTAGTTGTCAGAATTTGCAGTGCACTCGCTGTTTAAAAATAAGTCTAAAGACCAACTGATTCTACAATAGTGCTTTGCGTTTTAGACAGTTGCTCAAGTTTTAAAGTGATTTACGTGTGACGTTTTGTGGCCAGTCTCGCTTCATCAGGAGAGACTTCCGCTTGTCAATAAATCTCGAGCCCAACGATTCTTTCGGGAGATAGTCAAACCCCATTGGGTTCATGCAAAACAACAGTTTTCGACTGCAGGTACAGTTTTATTTGACAAATCTGGTATTTCTTGCGGTACTGACAAAACTTTTAGTGTAGACCAGAAAGTCGCTGTAGTTTTTCCGCTACACAGCACTCAGTTTTTATTGATGCATTCATGGAGATGTTTTCCGCTCAAAAATATGTCTTTGCTCATTCTGTGAGCCGAAACGTGTTCTAAAATTTACGTTAAATAACGATGAATGAATATGTTGTCATTATATTTCTTCAAAGCTGTGGATAGATTACTGGTAAAGCTCTTTGGCATTCCCGTTGAAACTAATTCCCCACGCAAATGGGTGAGACGTGTTCCGGGAGGGTCGTGCTATTAAACCGTCACTCCGCCCGTTTGTGAGCGCGGCTTCGCGACTGTTCCCCGAAACGAGCTCGTCAGCCGCAGTCAAATCTCCCGTGACCGTTTCCCTGGCAGCACGCCCCCAAGATACTCACGTCCCTCCCCCGCCACCACCCCCCGCCGTCCAGCCGCCCCCGCTGCCCCACCCGCTGCCCCGCCGCCGCCGCCGCCAACGCCGCCCCCGCCACCCCCGCAGCCCGCGCCGCCCCCGCCAATCACGTCGCCCCCGCCGCCCCTGCATCCCCCGCCGCCCCCGCTTCTCCGTCCCCACCGCCCCCGCCGCCCCCGCCGCCCCCGCAACCCCCGCCGCCCCCGCGCTCCCGCCCTTCCAGCCCACCCCGCCGTCCCAGCCGCCCCGGCAACCACTTCCCCACCGTACCCGCCGCCCCCGCCCCTGCCCCTGCCGCCACCGCCATCCCAGCCTCCCCCGGCCCCCGCCGCCCCATCGTATCCTCCGCCCACGCCGCCCACGCCGGCTCCTCCGCAACCCACACTGCCTACGCCGCCCTCGCCTGCCCCGAGTCTGCCGCCCGCCCCCCGACCCTCCACCGTGTAACACGAGACGCCTCCGACCACACCACTTCCACCACCCCCGCCGCCCCCGAAACCACCACTTCGGCGCCCACCCTTGCCTCGGCTGGCGCCGCCTCGCGCTACAGATTTAGGACGGACTGTGGGGGTGGGTCGAAGGGGGCGGCGTCCAACCCTCCGCCCTTTGTAGGCGGCTGCCTTTGCTTTCACGGCCCATTGCGATGCAGCAATGTTGTGTGTGACGTTGAAACGAAGGGCCAACTAGCATACGCCTACGAGAACTCCCAATGCGAGATAACTAGTCTTCGAATTTCTTAGCGTCCAAACCTTTTCTAGGGTACTGTTTCCGCAGTCGCCTGGTCCCGTAGTGTAGTGCTTGTTTTCCTCGGAAGATGGCGGTGGACGAGATCTGGCGCCGACCTACCGTCGACCAGGGGGGTTTCCCCTCAACCAGGTATCTTCCACCAGCGGGACACCGCGCTAGCCGGGACAAGCTGTAAGTTCCTGACATGTGAGGTAGTGTGGTGCATGTTAGTGTAAGTGTGTGTAAGAGAAGAGAAGAGGACAAGAAAGAGGAAGGAAAGATCGCGCGCGGTCCGTTTGTTACGGTACTGCTCCGGCATTCGCCTGGTGTTGTCCGGAGCAACCACGGAAAACTACCGATCAGAGCAGCCGGCCGGTAGAATTGTCCTCCAGACAGTAACTGAATTCAGCGTAGTTGTGTCGGTAGGGTCGAAAATCCTGCCACCGTCGGGACTAGAAACCTACAATCTCCCGGTCAAAAGCACTTCAGTGATAACTTGCGCTCTTCGTTAAGTGTTCGATTCGGTTTGACCTCTTCGTTAAGTGTTTGGAATTTTTAAATTTAATTTGTGTGTTCCATTACTGAATTGTAACCGATATTATTTATTCGAAAATTTATCTATTCTCAAAAATCTCCCCGTTGCCAGACATCATTTTTAGAGCAGCCGTCCACTAGAATTCCTCTCTAGACAGCGGCTGAATTCAACCTAGCTCTGTATTATCCGCGCACGTCTTCTTGAGCCCTCGCTTCGATAGTTGCGAAAGGAGCATAGAGTTTCGTAATTTTGGCAAAAGGAATTTTATACCAAATTTGTAGTTCGCTTTTCGATGTGAAATAGTTTCTATTACATGGCAGCGAGCATTTCTGGTTATCAGATTTTGCCTACAAGGCTGTTGTTATCATGTATCCTTAATTTCACTTATGTGTGCAAAGGAGTGGGGTGTTTATATATATATATATATATATATATATATATATATATATATATATATATATAGAGAGAGAGAGAGAGAGAGAGAGAGAGGGAGAGAGAGAAAGAGATTTTTACACTTAATTTATGGGAGGGGGTGACACCATTTGCCCTAGGTGGCACCAACTGAAGCTACGTCACTGGATGAAGGGCAGAAGAACGTCTGCCGGGTTTTCCTAGTAGTGTCTAAAATCCTTCCACCGTCGGGACTCGGGTCCTAAGACTTTCCATCCAGGGGCACTACGGTGACATCATGTGATGCCGTGAGACGGAGGGGGGCGAGGGGGAGGGGCGAGGGGGAGGGGCGAGGGGGAGGGGCGAGGGGGAGGGGCGAGGGGGAGGGGCGAGGGGGAGGGGCGAGGGGGAGGGGCGAGGGGGAGGGGCGAGGCGCGGCGCGGGCCAAGTGCATCGTAACGCCTTCGGGAGCGGAACAATGGGCGGCACGTGGGCCTCGCCCCAGTCTCGCCTGCGCCGCCGATTATGGCGCTCTGCGCCGCGCCCACACACACACACACACACACACACACACACACACACGCAGGCACGCACACGCAGGCACACGCACATACACACGTACACGCAGGCACACACACACGTGCGCGCGCACACACGCACGCACACACACACGCACGCACACACACACGCACGCACACGCACACTCACGCACGCACACACACACAGCGGTGCTGCCACCAGCCACTGACACCGTCGCCACCTACGTTACCACTGGGCACGGACACAAAGACTCTGAATTCGGATCGGCTGTTCTTGGTCCCAAGACTAGTGTGCATGTCCGAGAATGCTCGTCCGAGAATGATGGCCCTAGAATGCTCATTCGAGAATGTTCGTCCGAGAATGCTCGTCCTAGAATGCTCGTCCGAGAATGATGGCCCTAGAATGCTCATTCGAGAATGTTCGTCCGAGAATGCTCGTCCGAGAATGATGGCCCTAGAATGCTCATTCGAGAATGTTCGTCCGAGAATGCTCGTCCGAGAATGATGGCCCTAGAATGCTCATTCGAGAATGTTCGTCCGAGAATACTCGTCCGAGAATGCTCGTCCGAGAATGATGGCCCTAGAATGCTCATTCGAGAATGTTCGTCCGAGAATGCTCGTCCTAGAATGCTCGTCCGAGAATGATGGCCCTAGAATGCTCATTCGAGAATGTTCGTCCGTGAATGCTCGTCCTAGAATGCTCGTCCGAGAATGATGGCCCTAGAATGCTCATTCGAGAATGTTTGTCCTAGAATGCTCGTCCGAGAATGATGGCCCTAGAATGCTTATTCGAGAATGCTCGTCCTAGAATGCTCGTCCGAGAATGATGGCCCTAGAATGCTTATTCGAGAGTGTTCGTCCTAGAATGCTCGTCCGAGAATGATGGCCCTAGAATGCTTATTCGAGAATGCTCGTCCTAGAATGCTCGTCCGAGAATGATGGCCCTAGAATGCTTATTCGAGAATGCTCGTCCTAGAATGCTCGTCCGAGAATGATGGCCCTAGAATGCTTATTCGAGAGTGTTCGTCCTAGAATGCTCGTCCGAGAATGATGGCCCTAGAATGCTCATTCGAGAATGTTCGTCCTAGAATGCTCGTCCGAGAATGATGGCCCTAGAATGCTTATTCGAGAATGCTCGTCCTAGAATGCTCGTCCGAGAATGATGGCCCTAGAATGCTCATTCGAGAATGTTCGTCCTAGAATGCTCGTCCGAGAATGATGGCCCTAGAATGCTTATTCGAGAATGCTCGTCCTAGAATGCTCGTCCGAGAATGATGGCCCTAGAATGCTTATTCGAGAGTGTTCGTCCTAGAATGCTCGTCCGAGAATGATGGCCCTAGAATGCTTATTCGAGAATGCTCGTCCTAGAATGCTCGTCCGAGAATGATGGCCCTAGAATGCTCATTCGAGAATGTTTGTCCTAGAATGCTCGTCCGAGAATGATGGCCCTAGAATGCTTATTCGAGAATGCTCGTCCTAGAATGCTCGTCCGAGAATGATGGCCCTAGAATGCTTATTCGAGAGTGTTCGTCCTAGAATGCTCGTCCGAGAATGATGGCCCTAGAATGCTTATTCGAGAATGCTCGTCCTAGAATGCTCGTCCGAGAATGATGGCCCTAGAATGCTTATTCGAGAGTGTTCGTCCTAGAATGCTCGTCCGAGAATGATGGCCCTAGAATGCTCATTCGAGAATGTTCGTCCTAGAATGCTCGTCCGAGAATGATGGCCCTAGAATGCTTATTCGAGAATGCTCGTCCTAGAATGCTCGTCCGAGAATGATGGCCCTAGAATGCTCATTCGAGAATGTTCGTCCTAGAATGCTCGTCCGAGAATGATGGCCCTAGAATGCTCATTCGAGAAAGCTCGTCCTAGATTGCTCGTCCGAGAATGATGGCCCTAGAATGCTCATTCGAGAATGTTCGTCCTAGAATGCTCATTCGAGAACTGAAATTCGATTTTTACTTTCTCGCGAAATACATCCATGGTGTGGAAAGAGTTATGTAAATCTGCCACAAAAACGACCACTTTTCGGCAGACAAATTTGTAATGTAGGTCGCAGATACTGAAAAAGGATATAATTGTAGGTCATATTTGTTGTAAATTCCTTTTTCTAAACGTTGTATAGTGAGAATGCATGTTTTGTAGGCCTTTGAATTTATGTTTGTGGATCCAATGGTAACGTTGATGGCGACGGTGTCAGTGGCTGGTGGCAGCACCGCTGTGTGTGTGTCTGTGTGTGTGTGTCTGAGTGTGTCTGTGTGTGTGTACGTGTGTGTGTGTGTGTGTGTGTCTGAGTGTGTACGTGTGTGTGTCTGAGTGTGTCTGTGTGTGTACGTGTGTGTGTGTGTGTGTCTGAGTGTGTCTGTGTGTGTGTACGTGTGTGTGTGTGTGTGTCGTGTGTGTGTGTGTGTGTGGTGTGTGTGTGTGTGTACGTGTGTGTGTGTGTGTACGTGTGAGTGCCTGCGTGTGTGTGTGTGCGCGCCTGTGTGTGCGTGTGTGTGCCTGCGTGTGCGTGTGTGTGTGTCTGTGTGTGTGCCTGCATGTGTGTGTGCGCGCGTGCGTGCCTGTGTGTGTCGGTGTTTGCATGCGTGTGCGTGTGTGCGTGCGTGTGTGTGTGTGTGCGCGTGCGTGAGTGTGCGAAAAATTGGATTACGCCAAAGCGCACGTCTGTCTGGCTGTCTGCTGTCCGTTCTTCAATCCGTCTGTGAACAACTCTATAGCTACACCGTACATCTGAATTTACATCAAAAATTATTATCGGAGAAGATGGCGGCCATCTTCTTCCGCTCTATGCGAGATCCGTCGGCAACCTACACGTCTGCTTACGGGACATTTCCAACGAGGTATCTCCCACCAGCGCGCCACCTCCCCCGCCGTGACTAGTTCTTTGGTCACCAATGGTCTCCCGATGAGATTGTATAGTGCATGAGAGTGTGGGTGTGTATGAGTAAGTGGTGAATATAGGACAAGTGAGAGGAAGGAAAGTTCGTCCTTCTTTATTTTGGGTACTGCTCCGGCATTCTTGTGGGGTTGATCGGAAAAACCACGGTTGAAAACCACCGATCAGAGAGGCCGGTCGCTAGAATTCTCCTCCCTGAATTCGTCCTATTTTTTTTATTAATTTTATTTACATTTAAAGACAGTACAACGTTCAGCCGTGAGGCTCTTCAGTTGATTGGCCGAGCAACTTTTGTATCAGAAAATTGTGAAGGGGATAACTGTTTGTTACCTCCCTGATAGTGATTTCATTTGTTGTACCTTCAACCAAGGTTATTGCGAGGGAATTATGTTAGAGCAATGACAGGATTAAAAGAAAATACGATGGGAGGGACAGGTAATTGCTAGAAATGTTCTTACCGTATCTAATATCAGAGAGAGATTGAAGGAAAATATGGAATGGGAGTCTGTTTCTTAGGCGGTAGAGTGGGGGCTGATCGGTTCCTATTTCGTAAGTGACTGCTCCTTGTATATGATTTAAATTATTGAAAAAATTATTTGCCAGCTTTGTAATAAAGAAGTAATTGGTTCTATTGCAAGATCGTTGTGGAGGGTCTTATTGCTGACAGACCAGGGGGCATTTACTGTTATTCTTAAAATTTTGTTTTGGAAGATTTGTAACTTGTTTAATGTGGTTGGGGCAGCTGAAATCCAAACAGGGCATAGCGTAGGTTAATATTGGCCGAAGAAGAATTCGTCCTAGCGGATCGAGTGTCGAAAATCCTTCCACAGTCGGGAGTGGAACGCTATGACGCGCAGCTCAGAGGTCATGCAGCGACATCAGAGCCATCAGTGGCATTGATGCCCTGAGCCACCTCTCCAGGACGGACCCCGTTGGGACCTCGTTGGGACCCCCTGTGCCGTAGCACGCGATGACGCCCCGCCGTCTTCACGGCCGCCGCCTCAGACGCCGCGAGGCGTGTCCCCGGCGCATCCCCCTGCCCGCGACGCCCGTCTAGACGCGCCTTCTTCGGCTGTTTATAGGCGCCGCTTCCTGCCCCGAAATAGGCGTCGCGACGCTCCCCCCACCCCCACCCCCACCCCTGCTGCAGGGCGACGCCGCCGCCGCGCGACGTGGCGATGGGGGCCTCGACGGCCCACGGCGTCGACGTCACGAGAGATTTGCACCCAGCAACGTTAAGGATCTTCTGCGCATGCGCAGTTGCACAAATGTGATGCAAAACTTGAACTCCGCCTGAGCAGAAGATCGATACTCCTGAACGTTCGAAGTGGCAAAAACTTCTTATTTCCTCTGTCTGTGCAGCGACTACTCTCTGAATCTTTTTTTTTTAATTTATTATCCAATAAGATCAGCAGCTGGTTGCTGCTTTACATTATTTAGTTGATATGTTTACATATTACACACTCTTTTACAAAGAACTTAACTAATTACGTAACAAGGGATACAACATGGATTACAAGTTAATACACTTTAATAGATTACAATTAATTTACAATACTGAAGAGGTATAAATGCTTCTCACAATGGGCAGTGAAACACTAGTTCTTACAATTACTTATATTTACTACGTGGGGATTGGTCTTGTGGATGGGAGGTGTGTATTTCCTCATACCAGCTAATCTATATTCAGTCTTTTTATCTCTCAGAATCTGAATAAGTGAAATTGTCGCTGATTCAATCAGTGAGAGCCGAAGTCACTGATAACTTCAGTCGAAATGAGTAGTTTCGCTGGCAATCAGGCAGCATTTCACTGGTCGTCACTGGTAAAAGTGCCGTGTCACCATTGCTGACTGATCGTTCAGTTGTTCACGTGCTGCTGTTGTCACTGTTTGACTGATTCAAACAGTGAAGTTTCACTTATTCAAAAAGTGGACCCGATTTTCACTGATTTTATTACTCCCTTGCTCCCCTCTCTTACACCCCTCTCTTGCTCTCAGTTAGACAGTAGCTAAGCCGAATTCAGTCTCTGTCTGGTGGAGAATTCTGGCGGCCGGCTGCTCTGGTCGATGGTTTTCCGTAATTTCTCCGATCAAAAATCGATTTAGGTGTCTCAGGTGATCAATTTATGTCACTCTAGTGCCTTGGAACGGAAAGCCCGACTGTTCGAGTGCGGACGGCGACAGGATTTTCGACCCTAGCTTGTCACCTAGGTCGAATTCAGTCGCTGTCCGGAGGAGATTTCTAGCTGGCCGGACTGCTCTGATCGGTAGTTTTCCGTGATTTCTACCGATCAACCTCAGGCGAATGCCGGAGCAGTACACTAACAAACGGGCCACGAGACCGCGCGCGATCATTCCTTCCTCTTCGTTGTCCTATCCTCTCCTCTTACACACACACTTACACAAACATGCACTACATTATCACACATATTCGGAAACCAGTCGGGGTCTTGAGCTTGTCCCGGCTAGCGCGGTGGGAGATACCTGGTTGGGAGAATCCCAGCAAGCCGATGCAGGTCGACGCCGGATCTGAACAACCAGCGGGGAAAGATGACCGCCATCTCTCGCAGTGGAAGCATGCACTACACTACACTTACGGGAATAATGAAGCCGTAGGCTTCCGCGGTCGGAGTCACTGTAGATGATCTTGGCTGTCCGGGTGACGCCGCGTCGAAGGCTGTGTTGCCGACGTTTCGACCTATCTTAGTCGTGGTGTTCCTCAGGGCTTGGATTACCTTCCAGACAGTTCCAAGCATTGACAGCCTTCGACACGGCGTCACCCGGACAGCCAAGATCATCCACGCGAATAATGACCTTAGCAATTCACTCCCCGGGATTCGCTAATCCATCATTCAGAGTTGTATCCGGAGACATTTTCTGCAAAATTGTTTTAAAAAACGTTTCATAAAACGAAAAATGTATAAAAAAATCTAGCTTTCACGCTTTAAAATTCCGAGTTTTTAAAAAATAATAAAACAGATCATGTCTTATTTTCATCAAGCAATTTTTCGTAACAAACAATCACCATTCGCCAGAACGCATCTTCAAATAAGTCTTCGTTCGAAAATGCATTATTTTGTGTAATTAATCCAAAGAAAAGAAGTATTTTCTTCTCCTGATATTTCGTAATTTAATGAATTTAGAGGAGACGCATCTAAAATTATTATGAATGAAGAGGCATTTGATGTCTCCATATCCACGTATTACAATAAACATACGTAATTTTTATACGAATCTTACGTAAAACGTAAGCTTCTTATGAAAATTAAATTAGCAGTTCCTACGCTGAAAAACTGTGAACCACGAACTGTTTGATAAACCTCTACTAACTAAAGTGTGATTCACAAATGAAAGTGGAACGGAATGACAACTACAACCACAATAATTTTATTTATAGTGTAGTATTAATAGTATTTATAGTTATTTATAGTTATTATTATTTATTATTAACATTATTTATAGTGCAGTAAATATATTTATTTTTCCAATGTACCTAATAAGCTGTGACAATTTAGAGTGACAATGATGTGATTTAATGGCAAAGAACCCTTTTGTCACGTCTATACAAATTACATAAAATACTTTAACAATTATTTACAAATTACCCCCTCATGTATTATTTACCTAATTTGAAAATTACTTTGCCGCTCATATTTCATACTGACATTACGTTAGAAAGAATCGCAGTAGTGTATGTCAATGTGTGCTCGTCCTTGCTCGAAGTGGGCTTGCCAACTTTCGACTCTCGACCATGTCATTTTCTTGAAGGAAAATCCACTCCGCATTCCTGTAGATATTCTTGGCATTCCCAGAAAAGATCCTACGCGGCAAACACATTTGTGTCAGGCCCTATCTCCCTGAGACGCGTGGCACCATTATGGCTTTAGTCTCTCTGGAAAACCCTCTACAAAAACACAACGCTAGCTCCCGTTTGGAAAGAGAGACTTTTCCTACGAACAGTTCGTGCATTTTTTTATTTATTTATAGCCGCATCGACAACTAAAGTCACTAACAATTCAATATTTGTACATTGAGTTAACAAGTAGTTATTGCCTTAGAGTTAATCCTGAAAAGTGAGTACAAACAAGAATATAGTACTTAGTGAAATTTTACGTACACTTTTTCCCTCATTTAACGTATTGCACATCACAGGACTTTGGCCAGTTTTGGTATACAGGCCTGACATTTATAGATGAGACATTTTTTTGTGCATATATTGAAAACAAATTGAATACAATACATATACACTGAAAACCATGGATACTCCAGTTTCGTGTTTGTTTTACCTGCAATTATTTAGAAGACTTTCCATATTTCTTCTAAAAATTGATGATTGTTATTGCTGATTGCTCTGTAAATAATAAGAGATCATAAATATAAAATGTAAATAATCTTAACGACTTTGAGAGCATCATATGATTTTGTATTGTAAAAATAACGTATGTCAGTCTAAGAATAGTTAATTGGGCACATTATTATTTAATTAGCTTAGTAATAATAATAGATATTAATTAAAATGCATGACCTGCAAATGCTGAAAGTTATACATGCTTAACAATCACACATTGACCCCGTTTTCTCGCCCTAGCAATCAGTATAATGCCAGGTCTACTGTATCCAAAATAAACATTTTTTTTCTTGACTTGAACACCTTTCCTTGCGTTGCCCAGCAGGCTAAAAACATACGTGTTTTATTGGAGGCTCAAACCGTGCTGCCGTAATTGAAGAGGCGAGCAGCACACCCAACATAGCAAGTGGCCGGATTTATTACAGGTTTTAAATCCCTAGGGGTCTCTTGATTGACCGTTAAGTGCCCGCTATAATGCGGCGTTAAGAGTAGCTTGGAGCCCCCGGCTGCAGTTACCGACCTACGTCAACGATTACAGCGTCGAAGGAAGTTACCGAATCGAGCTTTAATCAACACGAAGGTTCTCGGAATTTACGACCCGCTTTGGTGAGAAGCTTATACGTGGGTTTTTATTTCTTGGTACTGGGAGAGGTGGCTCAGGGCATCAACTGATGTCACTGCAGTCCCTCTGACCTGGAGGTCCTAGGTTCCACTCCCCACGACGGCAGGATTTCCGACACTAGCTTGACAGCTGGGTCCAATTCAGTACCTGCCCGGAGGAGAATTCTAGCGACCGGCTGCTCTGATCGGTAGTTTTCCGTGGTTTCTCCGATCAACATCAGGCGAATGCCGGAGCGGTACACTAACAAACGGGCCACGGACGCGCGCGATCTTTCCTTCCTCTTCCTTGTCCTATCCTCTCCCCTTACACACACACACACACACTTACACCTAACATGTACTACATTACCACAAATGCCGGGAGACCAGTCGGGAGCTGAGAGCTTGTCCCGGCAGGGGCCCCGCTGGTGGGAGATACCTGGTTGAGGGAAATCCCGCTAGTCGACGGTAGGTCGGCGCCGGATCTCGCCATCCGGCGGGGGAAATCGCCACCTTCCGAGAAGTAACAAGCACTACCCTTACGGAACTAATGACCTACGTAGTTGACGCGCCCGAAACACGAACAATCAATCAATCAATCAATATATTTCTAGGCGCGTGAGGGCCTGTCTTCACGATGGAATATCTCACGGCATTTCGCGTCGTTCTCGGTCGTGCCACTAGGAGTCGCCGGTCGCGCCACTAGGAGCACCGTATCGGGCAGTGCTGGCGGTCATGCGACGTCTAGCGGCACGACCGAGAAAGAAAATGCCGTGAGATATTCCATGTGAAGGCAGGCCCTCACGCGCCTAGAAATAAAAACCCAAGTATAGATGAGAAAGAAAGTTCCAAGACATTGCCAAGGGACTTGGTTCTTCCACGCATCATGGAAGTTGTGAGAAGTGTCTCTTATGTAATCTGGTGAGCCGGTATAACTTGCCCGTCATTAAGATGTTTTGTGTAACTTGAGAAATATTTTTTTTGTCACAGTATACTATTTCGTAACGAAGTTTTGTCGTTTGCGTTACTTTGCTGAACAAGTTTAACCTTGACATGCAGCTGTCTCCGTAAGGTGTAGAATTGTAGTTTAAAATCTGTAATATGATCATTTTAATCTAAAATACTCACTGATAAGAGAATATTACTTACACTAAACGTAAGTAGAAAAGATAATTTATGTTTTTATTGGACGATTTTTAAAGTTTCTACAATAAAAGAATTGGTTGGCTTGTTTTGGTCAAGAGATTAAGTGCGTTATATCCTAAATGTTAGCTTCAAAAGATTTATAACACTTCAGATACATTATTTAAAATTAGGAATGTAGTTCACAGGATTTAGTGGGAGTGAGTAGAAACAATTGTTTTTCCTTTGGTGCCTTGGCCTGAGTCGAACGTTTTACGGGATGGACCCCTGCTCTGCAGCAACTCCAGTGAAGTTGGATTGGAACGTGAAGATAGTGTTGCTGAGAGATTGTAATTTTACATAATTATTTAGTTAGCCCTGAGGATGGAATAAAAATATTCCTAAACGTCGGCAAACTAATGGTTTAATTGTTTTTACTCACTCCGACCAAATCTCGTCAACTACATTGTTAATTACTAATGCTCGTGAATTCTACAATCATTATTTAAAATTGTTTTCCAGTGAAATTACAATACAATATGGTAATGAGTTTAGTGACTACATAAGAAAATAGTACAAACAGTTAAACTGTTGGAGAGACAATCACAAATAAATATTTGTATTCCATCATTCTCTAGGGAAGACGTTAAAACAAAAACTCTTTGTCAATTCGTCTCATTTAAAACACACAAGTAGTACCAAAAGTAATTTAAAACCGCCAAAATTAAAATATTGAAGTTTATAACAATCTCATTTACTTGGCCATGTAATGTTTAGGACCGCAATATCTCAAGCTTATGTACAGCGTCTCCAAAACTTTCTTAACTTCCGCCTTTTCCACAGACTCCTCATTCATTCCCTCCGCCGCGTTCTTGATCGCTTTGAGGATCAACCAGTCCTGGGTTGGCCTTGTCCCTGCCACACTTGGCGACTACGTAATTTATCCTTCCTCTCGGCCCAGGAGCCGAAAACTGTCTGCGTGCTATCTCCGACAACAGTCTGGTTGGTTCTCTCTTTGCCAAACTTTGAAAAACAACGTACACTAACCACCTCTCCAGTGTCATCTGTTGTTTGGTAGAGACTTTCTATTTGTTCACGTTTTTGTCGCAAATACTTCGTTTTAACACGGTTTTGCTGACGCAATACTTCAGACATTTATTTTAGTATTTGCTCTAAGATATTTTTCGAAGACGATTACTAGAGAGAATTATTTTCTTCTGCTTCTCTAATATTTTAATTTAATGATCAATTTTTAATTCAATTATAATATGACGAACTGAAACCAGTAAAGTAAAGTAAAGTAAAGTAAAGAAGTTAACGTTAAGTTTGTTCTTAAACAATGATGTAAATTATTACAGAAACTAAGAAGAGGCTGTCAAATCAAACAAACAAAACGAAATGTTTCAACAAAGGAAGATATCAATTTCTAATATACACGATAAACTTTCAACCAACCTTTAACCAATTTTATGCCTTTGTACGAGAGGATGACGACGAAAAAAACATCGAAATATGTAAAAAAGAATAGAACAGGTATTATATCATATGCTTTAGAGAGGATTTATTGACATGAACTTGTAACAATGGCTTAAAAATGTATATTTTTTAAATAAAACTATAAAATATATGTATATAAATATAAAACCTTATAAAATATAAAACCTTATAAAATTGGGATCAAATATTATTAATATTTTTATTAAAATGCCCATAAAATATTGATTAGGCAGTTATATAAAAATTTAAACAAATGTTCGATTCTCGTCGCAAATCGATGAGTGGGTTCGAGAATCGATGAGTGGGTCCGCGCCGGCCTCTCGCGACCTGACGAGTGGATCGCGGGTCGAGTTGAAAGACCCGATGGGCGCGGGCCAGAGCAGGGCGAAGACTCAGAGCGCAGTGGGGCGAACCTCAGAGATGCTGGACAAAATTTAAAATTAAGAAAAATCTTAATTCACGCAATCATTCAAAAAAAAAGAAAGAAAGAAAGAATAGAAAGAAAAAAGAAAGAACTGGTGGTGCTTCCAACGCACATACTTTCTCGCACTGCTTCTATATGGCCCTAAATGCTATTCTTCTACTTCAGAAACCAGAAGAAGTGTTTACTATCAAACAACTTTTTCCGTTCCGAGACCCGAAATCCGATCCTACAAGTTAACGAAACGGCACTTATCCAGTACGCCAAACTATTACCGTATGGATCGAACGGAGCCACAAAAAGAAACGAATCGATCTATAAAATTGTAAATGCATGACGAAGAAACAATTAATACGATGGTACATACGATTTAAAAATTCAAGGAGAGACGTGAAAAATTGTTGAAAGTTCAAAATTCAAAAAATATATACAGACACTTCCAGTTCATTTATCGTAATTATCAATATTTGTGATTCAAATGGATCCACATGGTTCTCACTAATTTTTCTAGAATTCTCAATTATTTCCTGTGACAAAAGAGGGTTTTGATACATAACCGATTTCCACGACCAGGACTCGAACCGGCGCAGCTTCCTTCCGAAGAGCTCTGCCAATGCTCGCTGATTAACGACTGCGACCACAATAGCTCTGCATGACAATCACACTTGTATAGTAGTAATAAGTGTATGGTGGTTTCATTTCTCGCATTGGGAAGTCAATACATTCAGAGAATATAAAAAAATGTCCTTTGGACACTCAAAGAACTTATCTGGGAAGATCATCATTCATTGCAGAAAAACTAGTTAAATTTAGAGAACTGAGTTCTGCGAGAAAGTCTGTGCCATTCTATAGCACCACTAGTTTTTCTAATTTAGCAAAAGGTTTTATCCATTTTTTCGCTACTAGACCCTAGCTATAAGAGTTTTTCTGGCGAAAATTCCCCGTTTTCCGCCGCACGCACATAACTTTCTCTTCTTACGAAGTATTCGTAAGGTGAGAAGGTAATAACAATTTTTAAAACCATTAGGGATATGTAAGTTCATCGCATGCCTTCTGGTTATATTGTATTAGAATTTAACGTTAAAATGTTCATAATTTTACTTAAATTGGTTCATACATATATATTAGACAACGGTTGATTTGACATGTCATACGCTTCATAAACCGAATAACAGAGTTGAAAAATTGTTTAAAAGACGCAGTTAAGGAAAACACAGACAAGTTCTGTCTATTTATCTGCATTGATTCTATTCGTGAGTAGAAGTACTTCAAATGATTTTCAATAAAGTATCTACACTCTTCAATGTTTTTTCCTGCAACATCACATTCATCAAATTAAAATCCCCCTCGCGGGGTCGAACTCGGCACCTTCCTTATTGAAGATCTCAACCCGAAGGTGCCTTAACCAACCGCGCTACGGGACCCACATGCGGACCATCTGCTTATATTTTAGTCAAAACGTAATTGTATCAGTTCTATCATTAGGAAGCCGGTAATTGTCAACATGCGAAAAACATGTCTTTCAAAAAACATGACCAAGAAAGGCAGCGGCTTACTCCTCATAATTTATCCGATGATCGGCATTTGGAAAATAACTACTGCGAGAAAGTATGTGCCATTTTATAGCACCACTAGTTTATTTATACATTTATCGTCCCTTATTACACACGTGCAGAAAATTTAAAGAAAAAATTTGGAGCGGTTTTTGAGAAATTTTTTTTATAAATTTGAATCGCAATTTACGCAAAAACCACTCGTTTTTCCAAAAAATGGTACATGACCATATTTGAAGTGCTAATTCTGTACAACCGACTTTGTCTGAGGCGAAAATCTCTATCTTCAATTTTGCAGTTTTTAAAAAGTTTTTTGCAATTTTCGAAAAATTGGGCCTATCAAAGAAAATGATACCTAGGTCATTCCCTTCAACGTTCTTCGCACTATTAAACAACAAAATATAATCAAAAAATTTGGAGCCATTTTCTTTTAACTTAGAAAATCTCAAAATGGGCTTCATGTAAAGTACCTTCAAATACTAAAATATCGGTTTCAAATTCAAGAGGCCTTGAGACGAGTAAAAACGATCGGAGAATACCAATTTTGAAGAAAATCGGCCATACGGTTTAGGCGCTAGCGTTGACCGCAGACGGACAGACGGACGTTTTGCCGTCAATCGATTTTGCAGTATGAAGAAACAACAAATCATGGATTTTGACTACACCACGAGATAGAGGATTTTGTTTCTAAATTTAGCAACAGATTTTATCCACTTTTTTGTCACCAGACCCCTGCTATAAGAGTTTTTCTGGCGAAAATTCCCCGTTTTCCGCCGCACGATTACATAACTTTCTCTTCTTACGAAGTATTCGTAAGGCGAGAAAGTAGAAAAGAAAGAAAAAAGAAGAAAAAAAGAATGTTCCCAAGAGCAAAGATTGCCTGTGTGTAATACTGATGATTGGTATTTTATGCTTTTAAGACAATCAAATCACAGTCATTCAATAAAAAGAAACTTTATTCACACATCACATAACACACGTGGTTTTGTGACCACATTGGTCTCCTCATGGAGATTTTTTATGTCTTATAATGTTTGTTATATTTTGTTTTTAATTTATAATTTTAAATTAGAGTTTGTACACAGCTCTTGTGCTGTTTCAGCTATTAGGCCTATTGTACTAGTTGCTAATTGGTTTTCATCTGAAGAGTGATCACGAAATGTTGTATGTTATGTGATTAAAGTTTCCTAGTATGAAATAACTGTGTTTTGATGATCTGAAAAACATAGGATATCTACCATTAAAAGAAAAAAAAATGTTTGATTTGTCTTTACTCATCCACTTTCGAGGACTTCTCTAGCATCACTACGTACTTTTAATACAGGGAAAATACGTAATGAAGCTACATTGATTCATTGATCAATACAGATCACACCACCACGTATACAGAGAGAACTAATGCTGGGAAAAGCAAACGGCTCTCTCAAGTTTGACTAGCGAATCCAATGATTAGGGAATTCAGGGAAAGCCCGTATTCCTAGAATCGGTGAATGCATTATCCACAGGATACGCCAGTTGACCACCATTCGAGAATTTAATTTACATCCTTCTATGTTCCGTTTTCATGTGGATAATAGTGTTGATGACTCCCTCGGTCAACTAGGACCCTCGGTTAACCGATAATAGTATTATCATGAGTCTAATGTAGTTCGACATCAATGAATTGCGCAAACCTACAGACAAGTCATTTGTTGATTTCTCGGCGATTTAATATTTTCTCTCTTTCATTTCTCAATTATTTCGGACTTTACCAAATCTATCATTGAATTTAATTTTTTAGTTGTTTTTTTTAATTTTAAAAATTTAATTTTCAATTAGTTTTGTATTCTTTACTTGACTCCTAGATTTTCTGGATTTATGTAATGAATGATTCAGTTTTGTATCGTTCATCACATATTGATTTCCGTTCTTCGATTCTCAATTGACTCTTCTTTCACATTGCGGAAGTAAAAACTGAGTTCTTTTCCCCTGCGTGGTACACAATATCGCTTACGCTACGCATCAACATCAGAGTCAGTGTGAGTTCACAAATTCTATCGTTACCGTATAGAAATACCGGACGACGATATTGCACCAGTTTTATCCCGTCCTGTGTACCCTGCGATGAACGTTAGAATAAAGAAAGTCGTTCAAACTTGTAACAGGAGCATTTGCTGGCATCGCATAAGCATACAAGATACTGCGATATGAAATACTTAGTTCAAACTATGCACGCCTGGGCCGTTAGCGATAACAGAACATTCTGCCATGTAGTTGCAACAATTTTCGTTGACGTAACGTCATAGAAGAACTAGGAGCAAAATATACTAAACTGCAGATGAAACGTTGAAGCGTCATCTGGTTGCCTGTTAACAGTTTACGCTACTTAGTTTCACGATCTATAAGGTTGCTTCGTCTTTTCGTTCAATTTTGCATACGCACCACACCCAATTTTGCGCGTACATGAAACGCAATTTGGACATGCGTCACATGGTACATATAGCTCCTGCGTTTCTAGCATACACCAATATCCAAGTCCTCCATTTGTAATTTGTATTACCATGAAGATTGTAATAAATGTGTGTGGTGACACTAACATATTGATCATCTCCTGGATTTGTCTCTGGATTGATCATGTCCTGGTTTTAATTCTGTTCCAATTAAAATTCTTAAGGATCCTTACTATTCTAGCTCAGACTCCAGAAATAGGGTCTCTTATTAAAAGGAAAGAAATAATGTATGCAGGCCTTGTTTCTTGTTATTTTAATTGTCGTTTTATTATATCAATTTTCATTGAATGATCCCATTCTTTTTGACAATCATGTATGTAGGAAATCTCCGTATCTTAATAATAAATACCTTCATTAGTAACTTATTACCTTCTCATTATTGAGATGTAATGATTTCATTAAAAATATTTAAATATATTATAAAACATAAATTTGTACTAAGTACAAAATCAAAGCTCACCTTCTTTTGCTGCTTACAACTTTTTTGTCGTTACCATGGACATTATGTCACAGAACAACATGTTACGAAAACAGGAAAGGAAAAACGAGATGGGATAGGATGAAGAAATCTAGTTTTATATGAAAGGGTATCATAAATATTGTAGACTGATCATTTTAATCAATGAGTTCATAGATTTAATTTTGTTATACTAGGCGGGTATACTTTTCTCCAAGGTGTAAATTTTTTGTTTGTGAAATCACTATTATTGTTCTTATTAATTGTATGTCTTGCCAATGAATTTTGCCTTTTCGGATGATCAAACATAATTAATTAGTTCATTAATTTTTAATTTTAATTTCCTTTTAATTTGTCGAGTAAATCACGAAGGGCAACCTATACGTTTAACACTATAAATTACATATATGTTTATTTTCACTTTTTCGAATTTTTATCTTCTTTATTATTTGTATTTTCTTTTTGTTACTATTTCTTTGTAGGCTTACCGCAGAAGACGCAAACCGCATGTGTTTTGACCATGCTTTCTTTATATAAATGTTTATATAAAGAATATAAATGTTATTCAATATAAATGTTTTGCTCCCTCCATAGCAAATAATGTGAATTTCTTTCGATATTGAAACTGTTCAACCTTTTTACGTTTTTTGAACCAGATCTGCGTTGAAATGTTTCTTGAAGTCTTGTGAAAATTACTACGTTCATTTCCAAAGAATTATAAGTGGTTAATTGAAAATTACTATGGACTGGATTATGTATTTCGAAGAGAAATCAATATTGAATTACACTGTTGCTTTAGCGTAAATTGAATGAATAATGAATAAAATAATACAAATTGTTTTATCCTAAAATACAATACAATTTACTTTCGAAGTGAAAAAATGAATATTCCTTAAACTTTTCGATTATACAAATACTTTTTTAAAAATATTGTTCAGTCGTCTGTTTTTTCCCGCGCGATTTTCAGATCGAGGTGAACGGCAACCTCAGGCCTCATTCACAATGCAAACTTAAACGTAACGCAATGCTGTAAACTTAGCCGCAAATATTTACACGTAAAAACAAGCGTTCACAACTGACGAACGTAAGTTTCGCCTGAACCAATCAGAATTCAATATACTGAAACTTGATCGATTCGTCTCTAACATGGTGAAAATATCCTTCCACCATGGTTTCTAGCTTTTTCTTCGAGATTCCTATCGATTTGTCTTGATATACATGCGAGTAGATGTTGTAGTAGTGCTCACATTTCCTTCATCTTATAAACAAGGATTCTCATGAACCAAATTCATGAGTAATTCGTCGGACATTATTAGTTTATTCGCCATCTCAGGTTAAAGTCACAATAAAAATTGTCCAAATTCTTACATTGAATTCACTACACGCATCAAAAGCATTCGTAAACTAGTTCTCTACATTACAATAACAATGACATAACCAGCAAACTACCTGAACACAATCTGAAATCGAACTTCCATGCTGCTCTCTGATTGGTCTTCGGTAGAATTCCGACGTAAACTTAACGTAAAAGCATGGAGCTTGCGAACTCTTAAGTTTACGGTCTTACGTCAACGGTTACGTCAAGGCATTGTGAATGGTCTCGCTTAATAACACATTTCTAGGTTTTGCGGCTACGTTACGTTTACGATTAAGTTTGCATTGTGAATGAGGTCTCACTATGGTTCCCTGTATTGTGCACGGACGTAATGTTGTATGTGTGTTCTTCAAATTCACTCGTACAGGTTAATGCCGAAAAGATGTAGGCCGTAATGCACATAGCTGAGTTTGCTGGGAAAAGGGAATGTCCTAAACAATTGTTTGAGAAAACCTAGATTTTCAAATTTACTGCTACATCATTCTCTTGTCTTTTTCAATTAATCCCAGAAAAGGTTGACTCGTGTTGTGTATTGCATTGTATAGCACATGTTGTTATCCGCCCCCATTATTTCGATCTGGACAACTACGGGGTTCACATGGACTCCACTATGTATATTTGGATATAGCCCTATTCACAATGAAGTCATGTATTCTTTTTTGTGTTTTTGTTTTGTTTTTCTTTATTTTTATCATTTAACTGCAATTCACAAACGAATAACTCAGTGTAAAAGTGGCTTGGGACTTCGCTCTTTATAGCCACATATAGATTTAACATGTTTATATCCAAACCTCGTTTCGTCCCTTTTAGACACAAGGCGCTTTTCGCACCAAGCACAGACGTAATGAATGAGATGAATGGTTGAGCCTTAAGGCCCGTTCATAATGCAAACGTAAACACAAGCATAACTCATAGACGTAAACATTAACGTAAGTGATAGACTGAAGTATTCACAATGTCTAACGTAAGCGTAAGCAAAATAAAAGTTTCTCTTGGCTGTGGGACATCTAGTTTACTACTGGTCGGATGTGAGAATCGATTTCGAGATATCGATTGTATCCACAGCCCATGGGTTCGAATTAAACTAGGGCCAGAGACAAATAAGGCGATGTGTGAGTTCTCTGTAATTAGAGCGAATACGTTTATGAACGTAAATAGTGATATCGCGACTTTCCAATGTAGAAGGCGTTCGTTCGTCTATCGACATCGATCCTATTTCAATACTCGATTTCGAGTTGGCCAATTGAAAAGTGTCTGTTTCTATCATTTTAACGTATAATTGACCATATTCGGACTATTGAGACCCATTATTTGCGTCAAAAAAGTAATGTTTGATGATCATAAAATTGAAGGTGGTTCATTTCTGATTTCTTACATAAGCAAAAGCACAGAATCTTGAAGTTTGCAAGCCGTTAAGTTAACGTCTTGTGTATTATGGTTATGCGAAGGCATTGTGAATGAGTCCGCTTATGCGCGTAGTCCTAACTTTTATGTTAACGCCATGCTTATGTTTACATCGCGATTTTTATAACTTTGCCTCTCAAGCCCCTATGGGCAAGTTGGAATATCACACGGCATTTGTCGAATTGTGTAAATTGGATGCTTTTTTATTTCTCGCTTAATTTTTCTTTCTGAACAAATATATTGATTTCTTTTGTAAATAATAATCAATTTACGTGTTTCTTGAGTGTTTCTATGCTTCTATAATGCAAATTTTTGCCTAAAAATCAATTTTTCAAGCCAACTATTCAGTGCTTATTGCGGCTCAACCATTCGGAATATCGACGTAGTTTATTAGACAAAATATGCTTAGAAGTGTCTCAAGAGCTTATTTTCTAAGTTTCGACATTTCCTCCCCTGACACCTTGTATATTGCAATTTTGTTTAAAATATGCATGTTTATATAAACATATATAACACATATAAACATGTAATGTTTATATTCTTCTATAATGCAAATTTTTGCCTAGAAATGAATTTTCCAAACCAACTTTTGAGTGCTTATTGCGGCTGAACCATTCGGAATATCCTCGTAGTTTATTAGACAAAATATGTTTAGAAGTGTCTTAAGAGCTTATTTTCGAAGATTCGACGTTTCCTCCCCGGACAACCTGTGTATGTAGGGTTGCGAAGTGGCCCACTGCCCGTCAGCGGTGGGATGGGGAGGGGAGGGGATGGAATGTTAAGGACCCGACCGAGAGGCGCTGCGCGGCGCGGCGCGGCGTGGCGTGGCGTGGCGTGGAGGGCGGGTCCCGCGCCGCCGTCCACTCCCCCTCCCCCTCCCGCAGCCGACCGTTCCCCCACTCCCGGCCGCCGCCTCGTGGCGTGGCGTGTCGCGTCGCGACGCCCGCCGCTGGGCTGCGGTGACGCGGCCTCGCCACGCCGCCGCCTTTCATTCACTTCGCCTCCTGCCCCCTTCTTCTCTTTCTCCTCCTCCACTTCTTCTTTTTCTTCTCTGTTTTTCTCCGTCTCCTTCTCTTCTCCATCCCTTGGTCTTCATCATTTCCATCTCTTCTCCATTTCCAACCCTTCGCCTTCTCTTTTCCTTCTCCATCCATTCCTACTACATATCCATCTCAGCTCCGTTTCCTTCTCCCACTTCTCCTCCTTCTCTCTTCTTCTTCTTCTTCTTCTTCTTCTTCTTATTATTATTATTATTATTATTATTATTATTATTATTATTTTATTATTATTTCTCCTTCTCCTCTTTATCCTTCTCCATCTCTTCCTTCATTTCCATCTCTTTTTTTCTTCTCCGTCTCCTTCCTCTACTTCTTCTGCTCCTTCCCTATCTCCTTTATCTTAATCCTTCACATTTTCTTCTCCTCTTTCTTTTCCTTCTCCTCCTTCTCCATCTCCTTCTCCATTTTCTTCCCGTCTCCATCCCCTTCTCTTCTACATCTCCTGCTCGTCTCCATTTCCTTCTCCTTCATCTTCTTCCTTCTCCTTCTTTTCCTCCTTAACCTTTTCCATCTACTTCTTCATTTCCTTTTCTTTTTTTCTCCTCCGTCTCCTTCATCTATTTGTTCTGCCCCTTCCCCTTTTCCTTACCTTACTCATTTCCTTTCCCTCTTTTTTTTCTTCTTCTTCTTCATCTCCTTCTTCTCTTTCGCCTCCTCCATCTATTTGTCCACCTCCTTCTCCGTTTCCTAGTCTCCTCCTTCTTAATATTATTATTATTATTATTATTATTATTATTATTATTATTATTATTTATCATTATTATAAATTTGATTAATTCACTCCGTGGAGACAAAGATTTTATTCAGATTTTAGTCCGGAATGTAAGACTTCTTGGAACTACATCTTTTTCACCTCGTGTTCTCCGACAATTCTTCCAACAATAAGTATGTGCCCACAATCACGGACTTCAGAGTGGAATCGTGACACGGTTCAAATCTAAGATGCCAATACTGCTGTTACGTGTATTGGGGATTTGTCCTGGACCACCAATAATGACTGGTACTGCTACTTTGTCATACCCCACGTGGATTTCATTTCGACTGACAATGGCTTTTTTTAAACTTTTTCCGTGTGTGTTTTCTTCAGATTGGATGGTAGAGGGATTGCTATTTACATGTAGTATGTTTTTCTTTCAGTCTTCCATGCCAGTACACTATTCCGAATGTTGTTTGGAATTGGTACCTGTTACTATTTGGCGATACCAGTAATGTTGGCAGTAATTATCTTCTCTTCTTATTGATGGTGGATCATAAGAGTAGTTAGGATCCTGTTGCTCGTCCCCGAAATATTTGGCCTGAAGTTCTGGTGAATTACTCTGGCCACACGATTACGTCTGTTCAAATTTTGTTTGGGTGCTTAAACTGAGAATCTATAAGCTACGTGATAGATTCCCTCCTCCTTTTGGCCACTCATTCTGTAATTCATGTTTCGTGTGTTTTCATACGTTTCATTATTTAACCCAACAATTTCCTTCGAGTATTTCATAAAAAAAATGTATACCACAAAAATCTACAAAATTTCAAGTTCCCTGAAATATGAAGAAAATTTGAAGAAAATTGAAATCACAAGAAATATGAAGAAAATTTCTTTACTAATCCTGAACATATTTTTCGTTCAATTAGGATTTTCTCTGTTCGGAAATCAACTTCTTTAATATTTATTATAATATGAATTCTAAAGAGAAGGCAATGAAGCTGCTTGTATCTAAAATGAAAATAATATCCATTCATTTACCTTAAATTCATTCTCAATGGTTACTCTGTGAATTAGGTTGATTGATTACTGATCCCGTGTGCGTCAACTGTTAAAGTCATTAGTCCTTAAGTGTAGTGCGTGTTTTTATCGCGAGATCTGGCGCCGACCTACGTTGGCTTGCAGATATTTTCCGCAACCAGACCGGGAGAGATGGCTCAGTGCATCAACCTGATGTCACTGCAGTCCCTCTGACCGGGAGGTCCTAGCTTCCACTCCCCACGGCGGCAGGATTTTCAACACTAGCTTGTCAGCTATGTCGAGTTCAGTCGCTGTCTGGAGGAGAATTCTAGCGGCCGGCTGCTCTGATCGATAGTTTTCCGTGGTTTCTCCGATCAACAACAGGCGAATGCCGGAGCAATACCCTAACAAACGGGCCACGGACCGCGCGCGATCTTTCCTTCCTCTTCCTTGTCCTATCCTCTCCTCTTACACACACACATACACTAACATGCACTACACTACCACACATGCCGAGAGACCGGGCGGGAGCTTAAAGCTTGTCCGGGCTTGGGCGGTGCCCCACTGGTGGGAGATACCTGGCTGAGGGGAAACCCCGCTATTCGACGGTAGGTCGGCGCCAGATCTCGTCATCCAGCGGGGAACGGGACTAATGACCTTAGTAGTTGACGCACCCGGAAACACGAATCAATCAATCAATCCGCAACCAGATATCTTCCACCAGCGGGAAACCACTCCAGCCGGGAAAAGGTCTAAGCTCCCGACTTCTCTCGACTCTAGACTTTTTACTTTCTCTGTACGGAGTAGAGCGATCCAAAACCATCGATGTGTTGTAGCTGGCTTAGTAATCTACAACATTGAAGTCGTACGCCATAAAATTCACTTTCACAGTGGCCCTGTGTACTAATTTTCCATTTACATTTGACTCCATATAAGTTATAAAACGCCTCTCCTTGTAGAAAATGCATGAAAGACGAAGGAAATGCTGAGACATCAGAATCATTTCGGGCGAGGGATATTGTGTTGGATGAAAGTAGAACAACTTTAGTCACTTACTTTTTCATGTTTTAACTTTTACAAAATTCTGATAATGAAATTGTTTCATCCATGAACAAAACATCAAAAGCGTAAAAACATTGAGAACAAAACATCAATGTTCGAAAAACATCGGATTCAATATATCAATGTTTAAAACATCGAGGTTTTTATAGAAACAACGATGTTTTCAAAACATCTCCATCGACGTCGCATTCCTAGTCTCCATGATGCGAGAGCGAATTTTCAACTATCTGAGTCGAATTCAAGTGAGCAGCCTGTTTGCAGGCAAGATGCACTTTGTCAAGTTTGGGGTGGAAGAATTTTTCAGGATAAACATGACAGAGTCCAAAACAATAAATTGACGTGGTTTTATAACTAGTCGAATCAAGAGAAGGAGAGAGAAACAGGAAAGAGACACAAAGATAAAAGGGTAGAGTTGGGAGAAAAGGAGGTAAAAGAAAAGTGAAAGAAAGGAGATGGAAGTAACAGAGACCTAAAGAAGAGAAGGAGGGAGAAAGAAAACGACAGAAAAAAGAAAAAATGCGAACAGTTAAAAAAAGGAGACGGAAAAAGACAAGGAGAGAGTAAAAAGAAGACAAAAGCAAAGTGAGAAAGAGACGGGGAACGGAGGAGTCAGAGAAATGTCATAGCGAGAAATACCTGAGAATACGCTAAGTCCAAAATACCTCACAAGAAAACGCTGTGCCTGAGCCAAAGGTAGCGCGTATTGGCAAGTCAAGGAATGACTCACCGCTCGCTGGGCCAACACGAGTACTCCCGCTGCTCAAACAAGCGATTGCCTTCCCGTACGAAATACGACACACTTTTCTCGGAAGACTCAGCTCAGGAATGCAGAAGACTGCTTTCACGCACGTGGCGGTTCCACGGGGTTTCAAAATATTCATTTTGCACACTATTCAGTAGATGCCTCAGCAGACAGTGTTGCTTTTATGTTATTTCAATGGGAGAGACAAGCAAAGACACATTATCCGCAGCAACACAGAGTAAGGCAGCTTACATGGATAATGGCATTAACTAGTCGGTGTTATGCATCAACCGGCTAAGCGCCATTTTTGAAAAAAATGAGATATGCACGCCCTCAGTTGCATTGGACCATGTTCTAAGTGTACGCAAGAGTTTGGCGCCAAATCTGAAAAAATAGACTTACAATTAATGAAAAATGTAAACGCCATCAGTCACATCAGGGATTTTATGTTTCGCAACAACCGGCTATAAACCTAGATCTTCGAATCTGCTGTTCTTAATTTCATAGTATGCGGGTAAGCGCCAGATATTTCACTCATGTTTGTGTAGTTTGGCACTTCAATGAACAAAATAATTAAATTTCTGTTTGTAGAGCTAAAAATGTAATAAAACCTTTAACACGATTATCTCAAAACGTGTATGATGTCGCATAGCAAGTTGATGCATAACGCCGTCCAACTGATTTCACTACAGTGTCTCTGACCGGGAGGTAATAAGGTTCCTCTTTCGACGGTGGCAGCAATTTCGACACTAGCTACATAGCTAGATCGAATTCAGCCGCGGTCTGGAGGAGAAATGTACAGGCGACTGCTCTGATCGGTAGTTTTCCGTGGTTTCTCCGATCAACACCAGGGTGAATGCCTGGAGCAGTACCGTAACAAACGGGCCACGGATCACGCGCGATCGTTCCTTCCTTGTTTCCTCACCACTTACTTACAAGCACACACTCACATCCACTAGACTATCCATAAATAGCGCCAGATCTCGGCCATCCAGCGGAGAAAGAACACCTCCCGCGGCAAAACATGCACTACGCATACGGGACTAATGACCATAACAGTTTATGCTCCCGGAAACACGAAATAGTGTAATAAAAAGTGAATGCCCGATAGGGAAAGTCTCTTTTCAAGTCACCGCTTCACCAAAATCCACGGCCTTCTAATTCACCAACCCACATTCAACGAGTTTCACCCCACATGGAATAAATCACGGCGATTTCAATCGCCCCGTCGATTGGGGTAGTTCCCAAATTTTCCGCCGGAGCGGGAGGGTCGTTCGGAGTGGAGGAGGATGAGAGCGGGCCGTGGAAACTCTCGGTCTGTTGAACGGCGTCCAAACGCTTGTCCTTAGAAGTGGGGGACAGCCGGTCGGAGAGGATCGACGATCCCTTTCCTTATGGTCCGGAAGGGGAGCGAGAGCGGGCACGCAGCCAGGGCCAGGCTTAAGCCCGTTTTACATGGGCATTTATTTTCTTTGATTTGATTGATTGATTGATTGATTGGTGGCTGATTCCGGGCGCGTCTACTGATAAGGCCATTAGTCCCGAAGGTGTAGTGCATGTTTATTTTCCTGGGGATGTGGCGGGATCTTCCCTAGGCGAGATCCAGTGCCGACCCACCGTCGGCTAAAGGGGTTTTCCTCAACCAGGTATCTCCCACTAGCGGGGCATCACCCCAGTCGGGACACAACCTTTAAGGTTCTTATCGGTCTCCCGTTTAGAGTGAGATTTTTTCCATCTCTGCCTCTCAAGCCCCTATGCCCACGATGGAATATAACACGGCGTTTCGCGTCATTCTTCGTCACGCCGCTAGAAGTCGCATGATCGCAAGCACTGATTGATACGGTCGCGAATATTCGTTATCTGGCGGCACGTCTGAGAACGTCGCGAAATATGGTGACATATTTGTGGCGGCTATGGGGTTCAAACCCGATCGTAGCTATGGATTTTTAAGGGCGAAAAAATCCTTCGTACGCCTTCCTTTGGAGGGGAAGTAAAGCCGGCTGTCCCAAGTTAGTAGATTTAAAAGATCCTCAAGTCCAAATGACGCCTCTGAGCAAAATTCAAAATCGCCTGTTTCGTCGTCCATGGAATACATTCTTTCTCCGCTAGTTGAAGGAGTGTAGCGAAATTTGCGTGGTCAGACGGAAGAGCAGGTCTCATGGCTTGAGTCACGGCACGTGAAATAAGGCATTCATTCAATTCAATACATATTCCATCGTGAAGACAGGCCTCGAGGGGCAAAGTTAGAAAACCCGCAGTACAGAGGCACTGTAATATCGGCCATCAATTTTCGTCCGCACAGAGAAGTGAATTGAATTGAATTGAATTGAATTGAATTGCCTTATTTTACGTGGCGAGACTCAGGCCACGAGGCCTGCTCTTCCGTCTGACCACGCAAATTTCGCTACGCTCCTGTCACCAACTAGCGGAGAAAGAAGGTATTACTTCGGCGACGAAACAGGCGATTTTGAATTTTGCTCAGAGGCTTAAGGATATTTTACATCTAGTAAATCTACTAACATGGGACAGCCGGCTTTACTCCCCCTCTGATGGAAGGCGTACGAAGGATTTTTTTCGCCACTAAAAATCCACTTCTACGATCGGGTTTGAACCAGCCAACAGTCCGATACGTTAACCGTTACACCATCGCCGCCACAAGTGACGGACCAGGCTGGATGTAATTACTATGAAAAAATGACGCATGCTTCATTTTTCGAGGCAGATTTCATAAGGTTTGACTGCCGCGCTCCTGGCGTCACTTTCTGAAACTTTTTCTCATTTACTATTCCTGTATTAGTTCCTTTTGTACAGTTTCGAGAGCGTTGTGATATGTTTAATTGTGATGTGAAGTGATTAAGTAGTGAGAAATAAAGAATGCGCTGTGTTGTAATGTCTCGTTCCGTGCTGTCCTAAAACAACCTAACTTAATTTGTTATCATTGATGCCATGATCAACTGTTCGATCTTCACCGCTGTTACGGCGTCCAGAGGAAATAGTTCCAGTACTATTACGTGCAGAAAACGAAATGACTGTGTAAATCGCTTAATCTCGTTCATCTAGCTTCGATACCGAAACACAAGCACGTAGAAATGAACGTCCCATTTTCATGTAGAGAAAAATGACGAAAAAATGGCCGTGTAAAACGGTCAATCTCTTTTATCCAATTTCGACACCGAAACAGTAGCACGTAGGAATGAACGTCCCTTTTATCTGTACAGAAAAATAACGAAACAATGACCGTGTAAAACGGTCAATCTCTTTTAACCAATTTCCATACCGAAAGAGTATCACGTAGGAATGAACGTCCCATTTTTCTGTACAGAAAAATGACGAAAAAATGACCGTGTAAAACGGTCAATCTCCTTTATCTAGTTTCGATACCGAAACAGTATCACGTAGGAATAAATGTCCCATTTTTCTGTACAGAAAAATAACGAAAAAATGACCGTGTAAAACCGTCAATCTCTTTTATCCAATTTCGATACCGAAACAGTAGCACGTAGCAATGAACGTCCCATTTTCCTGTACAGAAAAATGACGAAAAAATGACCGTGTGAAACGGTCAATCTCTTTTATCCAATTTCCATACCGAAACAGTATCACGTAGGAATGAACGTCCCATTTTCCTGTACAGAAAAATGACGAAAAAATGACAGTGTAAAACGGGCTTTAGATGCGGCGGACAGCCGCTCTGCGAGCAACGACGCGTCTTCCTTATGCTTTGGAAGAGGGAGGGGGCGTGGGCACGCCGCCAGCGCCCCGAGCGGCCGGAGAGGGAAATAACGATGAGCCAGACAGTCCCTGGAGGGTGATCGAGTCATGTGGGAACTTGCGTAGGGGAAGGGACATGTCTCTTACCAGAAATGGAAAGCGAATGACACGTGTTGATTTTCTTAATTGAGTTTCATGGTAATCGTTACAGGGAGCTTCTCAAATGAGGATCACCGGGAGAGATGGCTCAGTGCATCAACCTGATGTCACTGCAGTCCCTCTGACTCGGGAGGCTCCTAGGTTCCACTCCCCACGGCGGCAGGATTTTACACACAAGCTTGTCAGCTGGGTCGAATTCAGTCGCTGTCTGGAGGAGAACTTAGCGGCCGGCTGCTCTGATCGTTATTTTTCCGTGGTTTCTCCGATCAACACCAGGCGAATGCCGGAGCAGTACCCTAACAAAAGGGCCACGGACGGCGCGCGATCTTCTTCCTTCTTGTCCAATCGTCTCCCCTTACATACACACTTACACTAACATGCACTACACTACCGCACATGCCAGGAGACCAGTCGGGAGCTTAGAGCTTGTCCAGGCTGGGGCGGTGCCTCGCTGGTGGGAGATACCTGGTTGAGGGGAAATCCCGCTAGTCGACGGTAGATCGGCGCCAGATCTCGCCATCCGGTGGGGAAAAGATCATCACCACCTCCCGAGAAAAAACACGCACTACACTTACGGGACTAATGACCAAAGTAGTTGACGCGCCCGGAAACACGAATCAATCAATCAATCAATCAAAGGAGGATCAGCTCGTAATGTACTGCATTTCCACTAACGTTGCTGAGATCGCAGGGTAATCTAAATGCCTCTACTTCAGAACATTTACTCGGCTACTACAGGTTTATTTGAATGAATTAAAAAAAACCATGTACGCGTTCTGTGTGTGGTTGACATCGTTGATTTCGAACGAATTTTGTACAACTTACTACGTAATTTCACTTGTCGTTATGAAGGGTTTTAGTGTAAGCGTTCGTGCTCACATATGTTCTATCTTGATATGCGCTACACTTCATGGACTTCTTGGACTTTTCATAGAGTCGTTTAAGGGATCCCAAGGTAGTTTCACCCTAAGCTCCAGATAGCAGAGGACACGATCAACTTCTGGCGTATAACACGGTTGTAATCGGTACAGAGAGTGAACGACAGGGGCACGAAGAAAAGAGGCATTGAAAGAGCGCAGGGACATAAAGAGCAGCATTCGTCTGGAACTGGCCCGGAAAACCGTCGTTCAGAGCAACCGGCCGCTACAATTCTCCTCCAGAGAGCGAATTCTCCTGGATTCGACCTTGCTAAGTAGCTAGTGTCTAAATTCCTGCCCACGTCGGGAGTGGAACTTCAGGACCTCTGGTGAGAGGCACTGCAGTTTCGATACCGAAACAGTATCACATAGGAAGGAACGTTCCATTTTTCTCTACAGCAAAATGCAAAAAATGACCGTGTAAAACGGTCAATCTCTTTTATCCAATTTCGATACCGAAACAGTATCACGTAGGAAGGAACGTCCCATTTTTCTCTACAGCAAAATGATGAAAAAATGACCATGTAAAACTGTCAATCTCTTTTATCCAATTTCTATACCGAAACAGTATCACGTAGGAATCAATGTCCCATTTTTCTCTACAGCAAAATGATGAAAAAATGACCGTGTAAAACTGTCAATCTTTTTTATCCAATTTCTATACTGAAACAGTATCACGTAGGAATCAATGTCCCATTTTTCTGTACAGCAAAATGATGAAAAAATGACCGTGTAAAACTGTCAATCTCTTTTATCCAATTTCGATACCGAAACAGTATCACGTAGAAATGAAGTTCCCATTGGTGAGAGGCACTGCATCAATTTGACATCAATTGATTCCCTGAGCCACCTCCGCCGGTGCGATTTAGAATTAGGCGGCGGTAGATCGAGGTTGAGGCGGCGAGGAGAGAGAGAAAGAGAGAGAGAGAGAGAGAGAGAGAGCCAGGCGCCGCACGGCGGAGGAGGCGGGCCCCCGCGGGGCACGCCGCCCCCCTTCCCCCCGCCCCCCTTGGCGCACGCGAGCAGCCCGGAGGTGGATGCCCCCTGGCCGGCCTCTCCACCGCCGCCGGCGACGCCCCGGCCTTGCGCCGCAGCCAGCCGCTCCGGCCGCCCCGAGCGGGCTTGCTCCACGCGACGCCCGGCGCGGACCGCTCATACGGCGCGTCCACACGACGCGTCTTTTCTGTGCGGCACGGGAATAAAGTTGCGTGCGCAAAGTTGACAGACGAACGTTGAACACAGCGCGCGTGCGCTACCCTGTCCACACGGTGCAACTCTGTGCGGTGCTTGTGCTATTCTGTACAATGGATCCAGCTATTTGCACGGCAATTTCGGCAGTTTTTTTTATAATCAGTCGAAAGAAGGGAAAAACTTCCTTTTCCCTATAATCTTAAATGAACTGAGGAGCGAGTTCTTGGTTTTCAAGAGACATTCTGAAAATACATAACCTTAAATGAAAGCTATTGCATTTAATTGTTTCAGTTATATAACTTACTACGTAAATTTCGAAAATTGGCATTACCGTCAAAATAAAATAAGAATTAGGGAGAATTAAATATTCCTCTCTTGTCACTGCAACACATCGAATAGAAATGGAAGTAATCACGTTTATTTTCCATTACTTATCTTCATGAATGTATGTATTGAAAATTGATATTCCGTAAATATATAATAAAGGAATAATCTGCAACAAATTCGCCATAAAACACAGACGGATAGCACAAAATAACTCAGAAGACTACCAAAGAACTTTAAGATGTTTGTAATGGTTTCACGAACATTTATAAATAAATTATTACACATAAAATTTTGAAAAATTTTCAGACAAAAGCTAAAGAATGTGGTGAAAGGTATGTGAAATGTAGAGCTTCTGACTCGCAAAATTAGGCAACTGCAGCTAAACAAAGATACGTGGGGCCACAAGAGACCCCGCGCCACCTCTCTCGGGTTAACCTTACTCCTGGAGTACCGACTGAGAATTCTTGTCTGTATGTGGGTGCTAGAGAGAGAGAGACAGAGAGAGAGAGAGAGAGGTGTCAGTGTGTGAAGGGGATAAAAAGGGAGGGAAATGGGACAGCCAAGTGAAGGGGGTTGAGGGAATGGGCACCGGGAGATGTCAATGCTGGAATGAGAGAGGTGCGTGAAGGGGACGTGGCGGGAGAAGAGAAGAGAACGGAATCATCGGAGAGAGCGAGTGGAGAATGTGAGTGGTGAAGTAAAACACGTGTGTGTGTTTGTATGTGTGTGTGTGTGTTTGTATGTAGAGGCGGCTTGACAGGAGGATCGGAGAGGGAAATGTGGGTGCTGGAGAGTTGTGTGTCTGTGAAGGGAATGTGGTGGGAGTGAGGAGACGTCGAAGAGAACGGAGAATGTGGTGGAAAAAGGGTGCTGGAGTGAGAAGTGTGTACATACGCGAATGGGGCATGGCAGGAGGTGGATAGTTGAGGCAGGAGAAAGTGACGCTAAGGTCCGATTAAATTAAGAAGGTGATTGACATTTGTGAGTGGAGGGGAGCGACGTTGCCAGGTCGCAAAACCACTGAGCACGTGTTACCGGGACACGAAAACAAACACTTCAAAAAATACGTGTAAAAGTGTAAAAAATACGACAAAAGCCTAACCTCAACGCAACTCATCACAACACAGTACACATTGCGCGCGCAGCACAGGCAGAAACGCGGGCGGCGCGGCGGCAGGGAAGTCGCTGTGCGATGCTCAAATGTTCCCCGTGTTCGGCAGAGGCAACTGAGCGACCTGACACGTCACGTTTTGTCTCTCTGGTTGGCAGCTGCCATGGAAACGAGAGAGGCGTCCTGACGTCACACAGAACTTGTCAATTACCTTCTTAATTTAATCGGACCTTAGTGGGATTGATTAACTGGCTACTGTCTCCGGGCGCATCAACTTCTAAGATCACGTAAGTGCGGTGCATGTCCCGTAATTGCAGTGCATGTTTTATTGCGAGAGGTGGAGGTGAGGTTCCCTAGCTGAGTGGCGAGATTCGGAGCCAACCTACACGCCGACCTTGCAGGGAAATTTCCTAACCACTGAAGCTCTCAGCTCTCGAGCGATCTCCCGACATGTGTAGTAGTACAGTGCATATACTGAGTGCAAGTGTGTGTAAGTAGGCGCTGAGAAAAAGACAAGGAAGAGGAAAGAAAGATAGCACGCGGTCCGTGGCCCGTTTGTTATGGTACTGCTCCGGCATTCGCCTGGTGTTGATCACGGAAAACTGTCGATTATAAAAGCCGGTCACTATGGTCCGATTAAAATAAGTTGGTGATTGACAATTGTGCTTCTGAAGCTGTAGCTTCGTACAATATGAGTGTATGATTTCGTTACTTTAAAAAGTATTTATTTCAAATGTTTATTTTCGTGTCCTGGACCTGCACAGTGGAACCCAATCTGTCAACGTCGTTCCCTTCCATTCGCAACTGTCAATCACCAACTTATTTTAATCGGACCATAGAATCCTCCCCTAGGAAGAGGTTGAATTTTACCTAGCTGTGTAGCTAGTGTCGAAAATCCTGCCACTGTGAGGAGTGGAACCCTAGGACCTGTCAGCAAGTAGGCAAATGCTGGAAGTGTGTGTGTGTACGTGAATAGGGTATAATAGGAGGAGTGGATGGTCGTTGTGTGCCATGGAGAGCGAGTAGAGCATATAAGTGAAGTAAAAGTTGTGTATGTGAGGGAAGGGGGCATGACGGAAAGTGGAGGATCGGGGTGGGAAGGAGATGCTAGCGGAAGACGTGAGTGCAGGAGAGAAGATGTGAGGGGTGAAGTAAAAGATGTGTGTGTGTGTGTGTGTGTGATGAGTAGAGAGCAGATTTGTATGCCCTAAAAATCTTGAAATATGCTGTTGAAAATATCGATTTATGACCTAAAAATTCTTAAACATGCGCTTTAATATGAAATTGAAATTAACTATATTTCATATCCTCTGTAAACGTTTCTTGAAAAAATTCAGGAGAAGCATGCTTGAATGAAAAGATATATTTTTGTGCAAACAAAATGCGATCGATCGGACTTCGCGAGAGAAATAATTAAAGTAAATATTCTCCTTAGTGAAGTACACTGTATATCCTGCTGCATTTCTTCTAAATGGTTTAAAAAATAAGTAATCAAGAAATATCCTACGTTTGCACAAGTATTTTATCATATAGAGAAAACACGAATATGCAAACTGTGACTAGCTCTTTTGAATCAATGAACGCTCCCATCTAAAGAGTTTCTATGAAAAGATGAAATGTTTTATAAATAAGTCTCCATTTTAAGGAAATGTGCCAAATACGCGCCTATACGCCACGAATATGCATGAACAGGAAAAATAGGCCACATATGCACAGATATGCACAAACATATTACTCTATATAGCATCATATTGTAACCATATGTCAAGGAATTTCACTTAGCTATGCCCTGAACCAACGGACAAAAATATGCAAATCATAGAAATCCGCTCCCTAGTGATGAAGGAACGACGGAAAGAGGGGAAGATTGAGGAGGGACGGAGATGCTAGCAGGAGACATGGGTGATAGAGAGAGCGAGTGGGGAAGTGAAAGGGTGTGTGTGTGTGTGTACATGTGTGTGCGATGAGGGAAATGACGGAATGATGGGAAGATCGAGGTGCGAAGGAGATGCTAGCATGTGGTTGGTGGAGAGAGCTTGTGAGTGGTGGAGTAAAAGCTTTGTGTCTGTGTGTGTGTGTGTTTTTATATGTGAAGGGGCATGGCGAGAGAAGGTGGGAGATGTGGGTGCTATCGTTAGATGCTCATGTGTGGTAAGATCGAGGTGGGACGGAGATGCAAGCGGGAGACGTGGGTGCTATAGTTGTGTGTGTGTATTCGTGTTCGTGTGTGTTCGTGTGTGTGTGTTCGTGTGTGTGTTCGTGTGTGTGTTCGTGTGTGTGTTCGTGTGTGTGTGTTCGTGTGTGTGTTCGTGTGTGTGTGTTCGTGTGTGTGTGTTCGTGTGTGTGTGTTCGTGTGTGTGTGTTCGTGTGTGTATGTGTGTGTTTGTGTGTGTGTGTGTGTGTGTGTGTGTGTGGGAGGTGTCTGGTGGCGGGGAGGGCCAGCGGAGGAGCACGTGAGCGCTGAAGCCGCGGGCGTGCGGCGCGAAAGTGTCCGCGCGTGGATGGAGGGCGGCGAGAGCGCGGGGCCGCCGCGGGCGCTGCCAAGTGAGCCGCCCCGATGGCCCCTCCCCAAGGGGGGGAGGGGGAGGGGGCTGGCCGGTGGCCAGCGCCCGCGGCCCGGCGCGGCCCCGTCTCCGTCCGCCACTCAGCCATCCCGAAACACTCGTTCGCTATCGTGTACGTCAGTCATCGCTAGAGGCCGGAAAAATATGTAGTATCACGGTGTAAGAGATATAGGTTGGTTCACTCCCGGTCTGACACTGAAGCTAATGTGAGGCTAGTTCTCACAGTTCGCGCTATGTAAGCGCTGCGAACGACTTGGGCATTTTTGGGACAAGATGGTGATCCATTTAATACCTTTGTAACCTCTGGTGGAAGCCACTAAATCCGCGAGACGCCATCATGAATGCCCAACTCGATCGTGCGCACCGTACGGATAAGCGAGGAACTAACCTCAAACTGGCTTCAAAAATTCTGTCCAAAAGGCGGCTAGTTGACACACCTATATATCTTACACCGTGGTAGTATTAAACGTCAAAATATGTACATAAATATGTAATGAAAACAGTAAGAATATGTAATAAATATGTAAAATCCGATATAATGTGTAATCTTAAAATTCTCTAATTAAAGACACACTGACATAGAACGAAGTTACATTTAGAAAAAATATATCCTAAATAAATTTGAAAATTAATACAAACGTTTTAAAAACATTTTGGAGAGCATACACAGGCTTGATACATACTTTGCATCATTCAACTTTCTCGTCAGTAGTAAAAGCTTCATCTATTGTAATGCAGGAATTTTTAAAAAAATGTTCTCGGAAATTGAAGTTAAAGGTCACAAAACTCGGTGTCAGTTATACTTTTGACACCTAGATTTCACCAATAATGCAGGGAAAATGCCAATGTTTTAAAAAAATACTTCTAACATAGAAGAAAATTGATATAATAAGAAAATATATTCTGAAAACAGCAAAATAAGTAAAATATGTAATATAGTACTAAATATGTCATATGTAATGAAAAAATTGGATATTGGGTTAGGAGGACGATGATTCGCCAAGATGACAATTTTGAGAACGGTAAGTAGAAAGACAAAAAATATGTAATTACATGAAAATCCGGTCTCTAGTGATCGCCAAACCCTCGTTCGCGAGCTACTTGTAGCTCGCGGGGGCAATGTTCGGTAGATCGCGGACATGCTCAAGGTTGGCTAACCTGGACTTGTTCTACAGAGTTAGTTATTTAATGCCTTATTTTACGTGGCGAGACTCGGGCCATGAGGCCCGCTCTTCCGTCTGACCACGCTAATTTCTCTACCCTCCTTTCACCATCTAGTGGAGAAAGAAGGTGTCTCGGCCGACGAAACAGACGATTTGAATTTAGCTCAGAGGCGTCATTTAGACTTGAGGATCATTTTACATGCAAGTAAATCTACTAACATGGGACGGCCGGCTGTACTTCCCCTCCGAAGGCGTACGAAGGATTTTTTCGCCCTTAAAAATCCACGGCTTCGATCGGATTTGAACCCGCAATCTTGGGTACAATAAATCGATACGCTGACCGTTATCCACATCAAAAACAGTTAAAAACTGTGTGTGACGAGCTATGGGGAGACGTGAATTCTGTGCGCGGTATCATAATTCTGTGATCTCTATCCTAAGCCATATTCTAGTCGAATTTTGAATACAGAAAAAAGAGCGTTTTTTTAAAGTTTTGTTGACAAATATTCGCTCCTGTATAATAAAATCTATTTTCAAAGGTAAATTAGCTATAAATTTGTGCACTTAACCCTCATAATGTTCTTCATGAAAGAATAATACTTTTTGTCGCGTTCAATAATAAATCAGTGATGCAAATGTTAAATTGTCTAACAAATGTTTGATAAGTTGATGATGTGTATGAGATAAGTTAGTCATTTGGATTTTATGGTTTGGTAATAACTTAATCATCTCAGGACTGCGATTTAAATTCCAACACTAATTTTTTTAAAAATGATCTTCTACAACTTCTATGGGACCTAAGTACTGTACACGTTTGTCTGTCCCGATGTATCTAATGATTCTCTGTCTCATCTATTACGGTTTTTTAAACTTTGAACATCAATAATTCTCTCTCTTATCTGTTACGGTTTTTTAAACTTTGCACCATCATATTACCACCTGTCATCTTACGGCTGTCAGCATTCGGCACCTCCGAAGAATCCGCAATTTTCGCACCCAATAAACTTGACGAACAGCGCCGTCAAACCCGTCCGCAGATCCGGCCTGGATTCAGGTCCCCCTACGCCTCGGAATTCCTGGCGCGGGCATTAGATTGGGATGCGGGCAACAGCTGGGATGCCGGTCGGGAACAGGTGTCACTGCCCAGTGCCCGTTGCATGTAAGCGGCCAAGGCGACAGATTGTGTGTGTGCGTTTTGCGGTACTCGATACGAAGGCGTTACCCACAACACGAATAGGAATACGCGTGTCATAGCTAGACATCGGATGTTTAGGAAAATGACTATTTTATTCTCATGAAAATATTTAGTGGCAATTAATATATATATGCGAATTACGGAAAACTAAACATATCTCTGCCCACATAAGGCAATCTCTGCTCAGTCGTGTAAAAATGCCAAATTCTCTCACCCACTAATGATTCATTAATAGTCTATTCTCTCATGTTATACTGTGTTTTTTGGTATTGACTAATTTTAGATGCTAGTGCAGTGAAATATATTCCTGTTTGTTTTTTTTTTTTTTGCTCTTTGACGTTTTTATTCCATTCTCCTTCCTCTTATTCTGTCTCTATTTTCTTCTTTATATTTTTCTCCATCGTTTTGATTGTATCCTTTGACTTTTTCTTCGCCTCTTATACTTTTTCTTTATCGTCGTAAATTCTTTCTTTCTTTCGTGAATCAATGTTCAACGCCGAGCAAGGACGGCTTTGAAAACATGCTTCGTCTTCTTTCTATCCGAAGTTGTGTACAGCCGAGTTTTAATTACAGTAATCTGCATGTCCACATTTGCGCTTATACTTAAGGAATGGGTTGTTTTCAATTCAACGATTATCATATTGTTTAGTAAACGTCAGTGCAGAGAATGCTATGGAGTTTCAGTGGCCATATATATTCTTTTTGTTTTCTGGATTTTGTTACGAAAGTATTGTTCACATTAGGGTCTCATTTTTAATATCTGTATGTATTTCGAAGTCATGTATTTATTTATTCAAACCACTCCATTAAAAGGTGGTCAGCATTTCTTTCGTGTTTGACAATATAACCCCTGTCATACAAAGTTTTTATACCATTCAGTGATTTTAATTTTGCTGTTCGAAATTAAAGATTTTTTTTAAAGATTAGAGTCCCTATTTTCCTTTCTTATCCCTTATTACTTTTCATCAAACCTCAATTAATTTCATCTGGAAATCCATTCGTGGAAACCCAAGGTATCCGAAAATTGCTATTCCAAACTGAACTCGTTTCAGCCACATATGTAGCATTTGAATTATTTGTACGCAATTTTGTATGCAACTCTTATGTGACCATTCACACACCACATTTGTAGCGTCATTCTTGAAAGATACACTGTGTATCCTACCTTAGGCTGAGTCGGTATTGAATTATTAGAATTATCAAATTGGTACTTGGATCTGGGTTAAATGAATAAATTAATAATACTAGTAATTTATGTTGTTTACTATTACTATTGTTTTTCCAATTGATATAATATAGTAAGTCAAGTATCTACTGCGAACCTCTCATATTTTTCCATTCAGTTCACTTTTCCCTCTGCTTCCAGTAAATCTACCACGAAAATTCGCGGACGGGTCGCAACGTGCATTCACATCACATGACGCGATCCTTTTGTATGGACCACACGTCCGAAAGCACGTGATCACAGGAAACGGGGTTGAAGGCCTGAAACGGACTTCGTGAGGCATTGTGTCGCAACGGCGGCCGAAAGGCGTCGATCTGGTTAAACGGAAATTAACCGTCGTTGTCAGCCACAGGCGGGGTCGCCCTATCAAGTCCTGTCCCATGAGCCGGTTTATGTTGAGGGCGTGGGACACACTGTCGGTTCGCGGGAATACGTAACTCTTATTCAGGTTCGAATCCTATTTTCTTCCTTGCGATGATCAGGTCACGTGACTCATCAAATGATGTCACTGCAGTGCCTCAGACCGGAAGGTTCTAGGCAGGATTTTCGACACTAGCTTGTCAGCTAG
>JAHLJT010005437.1:96264707-96346819 GCA_031308135.1 Acheta domesticus | reverse complement strand
GATTCCGAGCGGCAACAACCGAGAACGACGCGAAATACCGTGAGATATTCCATTTTGATGACAGACCCCCCCCGCCAAGAAAAGAAAACCGAAGTATAATTTCGAATAGTGTGGATTGGTTGCTGGCTCTTCGCCGAGCACCTATTATTCAGTGCTCGTCCTTGTCCCAGTATGCCGTTCATTTGGACACTTCAAAAGAGCGAACATATGCAAAGTACTTCGGATCCTCGGGATGGCTGGTATTCGCTCGTCACACGCCAAATAAAAAAAATATAGCTGCCTTCAGAGATAAGTAATGACAAAGTGATTATTAGCAAGACCATGCCACGGCGAGGAAAGGCAGATCCCTCTTCCCAGTGAGGCCGCAAACTAATCAAATCATAAATGATTAAGCTTACCATAGAGCGGTAGTTTTAGAGCGCGCAGCGCGTAAATTAGTTAAGTTTTCTTTGCTTGGAAGATTCAAATGTGTATGACAACGATCTCCGTATGTCCTTCTCTGCTTTCTTCATGCTACTAGCCAATAAACGTACATCCTTCAATTTCCAACAGAGCGGTCGGGCAAAATGTAAAGCGATCCGATGTGCGCACATGATTATGGAGTCGTATTTTTTGTGCCTTTGGACACATTATATAGCACGTTAGAAACAGTTAAAAATATTTGAAAAAATATGAGAAGATATAATTTTATTCAAAACAGCCAACACAGGCTATGTTGAGCAATACAACGGTGATATAAGGAAAATAGGAAAATTCTGTCACCCTTCATTCGAGTTGTATGCTTTTCTTTGGGGGGGGGACAAGTGGCTTATTTTCTAGGCATAATGAAAATAGGGATCATCAAATAGAGTAAACTTCATGGAATATATAATTGAAATAATGAAATATGATAAAACGGACAAGGATGATATGGAAAATTCCAGTGTTTTGTGCAATCTCGACAGAAATTCAGATTGATTGGATTTCAAGTGTGAACATGATAATGTCCCATTAAATTAAAAATGAAATTTCTAAATACTCTTTTCTCTCCTCCATACTAGATGATACCTTTGCTGTAAGCAGCAAAGGACTAACAGTCAACTGTCTTTCATTATGAGTCTGCAAACTGATTATTTTCTCCTTTCCTATTATAATGTTATTTATATCACTGTTTTTTTTTCATTTTATAAATTATGCCAATTCTAATGGGTTCGAAATGATATGATTGGACAATTTTGAAAATCATTGGGTTTGATAGTGTCCTTATTATTAAAGTATGAAGGACACATTATATTTTGCTAGGTCGTGAACTTAAGTCAACTTTTCTAACTTTCAATCAGTAACTACTGAGTACGTGAGCCATTATTACTTTTACAGGATCAGTTTTTATTTTAAATATACAAATTATTTGTGTGCTCTAATTGACCAAAGTGTCAGAAATGGTATTGATGAATGAGGAATATTTAGGAGTTTTAAAGTATTTTTTCATTTCTCGAGTTACTACCCTAACCCAAAACTCAGACTACGCCACTGTATAGAATTATTGTCAAAATGGCAAAAAAAGTGTTGTGCAGAAAAAACATGCTTCGTTTTCTGAAATATATTTGAAATGACTTATATTGAATGAACACTTTAATTACAAAAATTATTACATTTAACTAATTATTTCCGTAAATTAATCATTCTCCCACTGCCTAGTTTTGTAATTCTACAGAGTAACGCATCCACTTCTTCCTCGTGAGAGATATACTAGAACTCCATTAAATTTTTGATGTCATCAATCGATTTTTACATTGTCACATATAACTTCGTAAGAAGAGAAAGTTATGTAATTGTCCTCTGGAAAACGTAAAGTTTCGCAAGGAAAAAATTGTTATTGGACGGGCCGTGGTACCGCAAAAGCGGATAAATCCTGTTCCTATAAATATTAAATTACTTCCTCCTAACATGTGGCGTGGTTAGAACCAATGTTTGAGGGGGCCTTGTAACCGATTTAGAGCAAAATGTATGTGTGTCCGTCTGACCGTCTAGTGATCAACGCTAACGACTAAACCCTTCAGCCGATTTTCTCAAAATTGATAGTCATCCTGCAGTTAATGGACAACAAGTATTTACTGATGTGGGCGCAAGTTTGGACTGATATTGTAGGAAGGTTCAAATTTTGCGTAAATGCACACTGAAATGAACACCGTTCTGTAAACTTAAATCGATCAATTGTTTGGAACTCCAAAGAGAAGCCGCTTCTCACGCTTTAATACTGAAAAATCACAAGTCACTGACTTATGTTGTATCTGCATTATTCCCATTTACGTGCCCTTCAAAAACTACCTCTAGAATTGCTTGACATACGTTATATATGTTTAAAACGATGTATACACTTACAGAAAAATATTATTGCACTAAAAAGTCAAAAATGGCAAAAAAAAACTGATTTATGTTGTTTCTGAAATAAACCATTCATTTACGAATAAGAATTATCAACTTTTTCGATATCAGGGGTCTATAATACGAATTTTCCTGCCGAAAAATTGCCAATTTTACATAACGTTACATTACATAACGTTACATACATAACGTTCTCTTTACTACATATGTAGTATGCGAGAAAGGAAAACTTTTTTTTTTAATTGTTGAATACATGAATATTACAAGGGTGCATCTACAAGTATAAAAAACAAATAAGTGAAACTATATCGGAATAACAATTTTATCAGTTTGTATAGATACACTTTAAGTTAAGAATCGTGTTATCTTGCTGGGGGGTTTCACCTTGTCCTGAAGAGTAATAAAAAGTGACTTATTTACATCGGCCGTTGAATGATATAGAAGCAATATAACAGTAGTTGCTATGCCTAGAGGCAGGAAACTGGAAAAATCGCGATAGAAATACAGATGATTCACCTAAATTACAAAAATGATATTTACATACATGTACGTAGAGCAGATTATGGGTTATATATATTTTTAGTGCGCTAGGAAACTCTCTGTACCGAGCCGAATCAGGGCCTCTCATTAAAAATTGTGTTCATGTGGAAGCATCAGCTCACAGGGAAACAGATGAAAGAGACAACTCTTCCAGCATCTGTTATGATCAGGGGACGGAATTTGATGACCTAAAACATCGCCAAAAATGATCAATAAAATGTTCTTAAAGTGTTTTAAAAAATCCCATAAGAGCGAAGAAAAATTACTTAAAACTATGATCCAAAACCAGTTCGGATGAACAACTCAAGCTGCTGGATAATTTACTCATGTAATGGAGGCTTTGGCTTGAACTGTTTCTTTACCAGGTAATCTGTCTTTAGTTATCCCGAAATCGGCTGAACCGATAATGTCTCTAAAAGGCGTCACACGTACCTTACACATTCACAATGACTGACATTACAATTTCTGAGCGAAAAAGTGAATAGGGCTACTCAATAATTCCGTGGAAAAAATTGTTTCATCTCATAAAAATTATTTGAAGCAAGTACCATTAAAAATGATATTCAAAATGTCAAAAAAAAATATAGTTTGGCAACGATAGATGGCAGCTGGCAAGAGTATATTGTCAAGTCTTGAATAGCTAGCCAAGACCAAAGGAAATAAGAAACTGGGAAAGTCTCTGTCACTCTGTAGCACCACTAGTTTTCCCGTGAGATGGTGCAAAAAAGTGCCATTCCGTTTTTTTTCAAAGTCCTCGTGATGAAATGTAAGAATTTGTAAAAATTTTCTTGTTTTTATATTGTGCAGAAGATCCGTCAGAAAAAATACACAATTCTGTGAAGCATATTTCCAATTCTTTGTTCCAAAAGTGAATCAGGTGTCACTGGAAAAGATGTTTAGAATCATGATGCTCTGAAACAATAATTAAGTTACCATTGAACAATTTCATTTGAACAAAGTAATCTGTAGTTGACAACAAAAGGACGCAGTGTGGCCTGCGCATTATTCCAATGAAATCCTTACACTTCATTTGGATAACAAAGGAAAAAGTTTTCAGAAAAAATCGCACAAGGTATGAAATTCTCCAGGTTGAAGTTATATTTTACGATCTCATAGGTATTTATTTTTTCAGAAGAGGTGAATGAATGTGTCAACAATTCAAAGTTTTGTCATTGAACAAGCATAACCTCTTGTTTGGACTTAACGATTGTTTCTAAATTTGATCTGTCAGTTCTCACCCATTGACTGAACAATGTTTGATGTTTTTTCGATGAACTTTTCTTCCACTGTTTTTTCCAAAATATTTTAATCGTCGAAATCCGGGACATTCCGAGCACTCATTAAAAAGAAACATATTCAGGGTGGATTGGATATTATGCACACCAGCGTATTTTAAGTTAGAATGTTGAAATAATGTTGGTAAATTCAGAGCATCAAGCACGAGTTTTACGTTCTGATGAATAACACAAACAGTGTGGGTTCCACTTGCACTAGCTAAAATGCATTTTTTGGCCAAACAGAAGCAAACTTTGAAAACCCAATTTCAGATAAGGATGTGAAGTTTAAAATCTGTATATATTTCATTTAAATTTGCAAGAATGAGTCTCTTCTGTTCTTGATATTTTCTTCCCGATATCCTCAACGTTACATAATCATTTTCAGTCGGGCATTATTCTACTAAGAGCATCAAAACAATAATATTCCTTTACTCTTCTCTTCGGATAAATTTTCGCCTGGTTTTGTGTTCGAAGAGGAACAATATACCCTGCTCTTTAACGAACTTCTTGTCTTGCGCACCATGTATTCAGAGTCAAGTAATTCACTAGTTAATTTATTAATGCTCTAGCCAAAGAAGTCTCAAAATAGTAATATTTTTTCACTTTGTTATAGGTTCGAATTTTCTCTATCAATTGATTTATGATTTCGTCCTCAGAAATCGTCGATGGTCCAGACTGCGGGTCCTTGGAAAAATTTCCTAAAAAATCCATTAAAACCTTTCCAATGTATTACATTTCTTGTTTTTAAACGGACGTTCGTTAAATCTTTTTACTCTAATAGGAGTTTCACCTATTAAAGACACAAGACTATTGTTTAAAAGTTGGATGGATATATTCTCCTTTCGTCAACGAATGCTTTTTCATTATCCGCATCTTCTGATGAATCTGTAGACCCTTCTGATGCAACACCCGAATTCCTTTTCATTTCTTTCTTGCATCCATCGCACATTTTTGTTGAGATAAATTGTGGTATCATTGACCATCCAAGGGAAAAACACTACAAAATTTGTTTTTTATGAAAAGAGTACGCATCTTCATTAAATGGATTACAGCACACAGCATATTTAACCCGGGAATGCCCGCAATAGTAGACTCACGTCAGTGCCCACATGTATCTCTCAGATAGAGCTGCAAAGTTTTGTGAATGCGAAAGATCTAAAGATCTATTTACAAAAAGACATATTTTATTTGGTTTATACATGTCCCCCAATGCAATTGTTAATGAATCCTGCACTGCAGAAACCTTGTCCGAATACTTATGGAGAGAAAGGTAACTAGTGATGCTACAGAATGGCACAGACTTTCCCGTATTAGCTTTCTATTTCCTCGGATCTTCGCTACTATTCGGAATTGCCACATACTCTTTCTTGCCAGCTGCCATCTATCACCGCCAAAAGTACATTTTTTTGTCATTTTCTTAATTTTTCGGTTTCCTATTGGTAGAACGGAAATATTAATTTTAGAATATTAAAGAACACAAAAACCTAGAACAAATGGCAATTTTCTTTTAAAAATTATGTGCCGTTTAAAGAAAATGGCGTTTTAGCGCTACTAAAAATGCGAAATTTGAAGCTCATTTTCACAGAAAATTTTTGAGTTTTCAAAATACTTTATTTGAAGTTATTTGAAGCACTTACACTCACAAATATAATAATCTTTACAAATTGCTGGTAATGTGCATATTAAAGATGTGAGAGATCTTTCAAAAAAATTACATTTATATAATTTTTGAAAAAACAAAAAATAACTCAAAATAAACTTTACGCATACTAAAGAGTGTAATTAGCACTATCCGTTACAAAAGTTTCAAGAAAAAATTTGCAGCCATATATGAGAAAATGGCGTTTGAGCGTTTCTGAAAATGCGGAATTTTGAGCTACTTTTCACAGAAAACGGTTGTGTTTTCGAGAAACTTTACTTGACATTATTTAAAGCACATGTACTCGTAAATATAATAATGTGAAAAAATCGCCGCTAATGTAAATATTAACGACGTGAGAGACAAGTAAAAAAATTACATTTTTGTAATTTTTGAAAAAACAAAAGATAGAGCAATATGGCTTTTATGTCATCTGATAGAGTACATTTACCACTATCCCTACCAAAAGTTTAAAGAAAAAATTTGGAGCCGTTTTTGAGAAAATCTTGTTTTTGTAATTTTTTAAAATTGCACATATTGCACGCAATATTGCACGAAAACTACTAAAATTTTGAAAAACATTTACATGACCTTTATGAAAGAACTCAATATGCAGAACAAATTTTATTTGAAGAAAAATCTCTATCTTCAATTTTGTAGTTGGAGAAAGACGCCGAAAAAATTCAAACTTTCACAATTTTCGAAAATTCAGAGTTATACGTGAAAATCGGACCTATGCCATGTTAATAAGTGTATTTTACTCTATTCATACAAGAAATTTAAAGAAAAAATTTGGAGCCGTTTTTGAGAAAATTTTGAAAATCCCGGGGGGCTTCATATAAAGTACCCCCAAATTTTAAGAATCTTTTTCAAAATCTCAAAGCTTCGACTAGAATCAGATCGACCGGGGAATATCCATTTTGGAAGAAATCGTACGTATGGTTTAGGGCCCACAAAACAGGGGTTCTGGCTACACCACGTGTTAGGGGATTTTTTTTCTTAATTTAGCAACTGGTTTTATCCACTTTTTCGTTTTCACGGCCCGGCAATTAATTTTTTTCCGCCGAAAATTGGCCATTTTTTCGCGCAGCATTACATAACTTTCCCTATACTACGTATATCACTCCGTGTATACGTACGTATACGGGAAAGTTAAAATTGAGAAAGTACAAGCAAAAATCATAAATATCTTATTATCTTATTAAATAATAATAAATACAACTTCCATAAATGATTTTGGCATATACTATACAAACAATAGATATTACATTGTTCACAAAAACATTTAGAAAGTTTTGTCTTTTTTCCATTTTGTAACATTCTTTTTTTTTCTTTTTCCCCCTTTTTTTCATACAGAGGTGTCCTGCACAACTTCTTTCTCTTTGGGAAGAAATTATGACACTCGATCCTATATAATACAAATGACTACATTTTCTGAATAGGCACTTGACATAGGTTAAAAATGCCATGATAGCTGACGCTTACGTCAGTAGCTCACAATGCACTGCCACCTGTGCTCTAACGTATCTGACAGACAACGCGCAGCGGAGCGATCATGTTTCAACATGTTCACGGGAAATGATTCATCGAAAGGATAAAAATAGGCCAGGCGTTCTCAGAAATGTACAATGAAGGAATTCATGAAATATCAGACGACTAATGCATCGCAATAAATCAGAATATAAAATTGCCGTAGCTTGGATCTCATAGATAAATTGCGAGCACCTCTAGGTTAACCCGATCTTCTACGTTGCAGCGTTGGAAGGTTTCAGTAGTTGCGATCGTAGTTTGTTTTGTCCCCAGAGTCATCAAAACGTCAACATTTGCGCCCAAGGGACCCCCGAGGGCCAGCCAACTCGGGCGCCCAAGAACAGGTTCGTGGCAGCCAGCAAGCGCCTTCGTGGGCGCATGCGGAAGGATTTCGGATCATCACTTCTTGCTGCGTTGCCATTCCAAATGCAAATTTTCGCCAATAACGCAATACATATTGCGCTTCGCCATATATTTAAAAAGGCGGAAAAGTTTAAAAAATTAAAAAATGCATTTTTGTAAACTTTTAGAAAATAATTCATCAGCACAGTAGTTAACACTATAATAAAATACATTATTAATTCATGTGTCTTTGTATGGAATAATATATATGCTTTCCAATAAGATAACATTTTTCTCTACATTTGATAGAACATAGAACGTAAGATATTGCAATTCAAATGAGTGCTTGCGCACCGAAATCTAAATATTTTTCGATTTTTCAAGACACATAATATACAAACCAACAACATTACCGTTCTAAAACTTTACAGAAATAGTTTATGCATCATAAAGAAGGTGAGCACCAAGTTTCATTAATATCAGAGGAGGTGAGGGCTGAAATTGTCTCTATTCTGCGACGATTGGACGTGGAATGACCCAAAAATGAAAACTTACTTATTGGTAGAGCTTAATCTGCTCCGTCAGACTGGCATATAAGGGGAATGATTGTTGTTTTGGCTAAAATTTTCTCGAATGAACTTAAATCTTAAATAAAGTTATAACTGATTGATTTTTCCTGAGTTCTAGAAAGTTTGACTCAAGGATTATGAGAGTTAATATGTAAAAATAGGTTGTATTGAATTAAATCGTTAAAGATGTGACTAATTGGCAATCTTAAGTTCTAAAATGTACGCTCCAAAGTGAAAGATACGACAAAAGCCTATGACACTGTAACCAGGGCGTGAAACAAAATTCTTAAATAACTAGAGGTAACTCGTCAAAAATCACGGGACCAAATCAAACGAAACAAGTAAAGGGGCTGATAAAGTAAACCATTCTTTTAAAAGTGGTCGATGAAAGAAAAAAAAGGTTGTAGAATTCCTGTTTTAGACAACTAAATAATTTAAAAATACAATGCTTACAATTATTTAAAATATTTTTAAAATGAGTATATTGCCTTTAATCAATACAGGTCGTTAACCCTACATTACAAAGGCATAGTCTGTGAGACGACGAACTAGTGCCGAAGCCTCCCCGATCCCCTTCCCCTTACTCTCCGTTTCTGAAACTCATGTCCTTCATTGTGTGACTATCCAGTGAAATAGACGTATCGTTGTGCAAGTGCCTATTTCCGATATAAGCTATTTAACACGCGTCATCCCATAGACTATGCCTTTGTAGTCACGTCAGCGATATTTTGGTGCTTTATTGGCTAATTTGTAAACAAATTAATTTTGTACTGAACATTTAGCAATCAAATGAAACGATGGCGATCATAACAAAGGTTGCGTGACCGAGATACTTCTGCCGTCGCTTCTGAAAAGCCATAGGTGGACAGCACCAAGCAAGTAAGTGTCTGCTGTGAGAGTCAAGTCATTTAGGTGTATCTAGAACACCCTTCAAAATATATTTTGTAACTCCGTATCATACACGTTCAATCCATTAAATTTAATGTTTCATTGTAGAAAATTAGTTTTTCAATTAGTTTTTAACCCAAAGTAGTCTGCCAGTCTACGCCTTTGTAAGTCTAGAAGTTAACGTGCTATTGGAAAAATATTAAAGATACAAAACCGATCAATTACGTACCATCCGCTCGCTGTGGACGATCGGCACAAACTGTCCTGAAACTTATTCAAAAGCAGGCTGACTATACTCCGATTTAAACATAGCTGCACTTCGAAGTCACGAGCTGGAAGGAGAGGGGGAACATTGTTATCCAATCGGAGCTCCAATACCAAACATTTAAGTCCTAAGGAAGCTCCCGATTGGATGGCAGAGTTCCTCTCTCCTTCCAGCTCGTGAAGTGCAGCTATGGTTCAAATCGAAAGTACAATAGTTTGTATAGAGCATCAGAGAACACCTGTGGAAAAAATACTGAATGTCCCCACAGTACTTCTCCTGTTCCAACGCTTTCCTCGACCTAAGTTCGACATTCCCACACAATCCTGGAACTACCTGTTTCTCACCACTGACCTTGACAATCACACGGGGGCAGACAGCGGCCAAATCGCTCTTCCGGTGCTTGCCTTAGGGTTTTGATTTTATACTTGCTGTTCAGTTACTGTTTGACGAAATTGCAAGAACCCATTTTATTGATGAAATGTTAACTGGCGTCAAGCGAAAACAGTGGGTGTTGTCAGATACAACTAAGAATAACCATTACATATTTGTTTATATTTATTGGAAACATTATTTATTAAAATAAAAATTCAACGAAGAGGAAAAAGTTCTAACCATTCAACGCTTTTTTCACCCCGTCAAAACCAATTCCTTGTGTAAAGGTTCCTACGTGTGTTATACATTCTGAATCTTGTTGACAGTCTTCTTTCCTTCAAAATATCCGCATTACCGTACAAAAAACATTACTGTCCAGAAGACTGAGGAAATTTTAAAAACAGAATTTCAAAAATATTTCTCTATACTTTTTTTTCTTTTTACTTAGATGATTTCTTTTCTTTTCTTCTTAATTTTCTTGAGTTTATTCCTCTTAAGTATTTATTACCGCGCGGCCCTCCTGCATGTGCGCATCTGAGCGAATGCGCCACGGCCTACTTCTTTTGTTCAAGCACACTCTAATTGCGTGAAAAGTCACAGATCACTCGTGTTTCGCAGCTAGAGACCTTAACTCCCGTCAACACTTTGCTTCCGGTTACATCCGGCCACATTCCAATATGTGGAAGGAAGTCGCCGGGAGCAAAACCGTTTGGTCAAAGCGGGGAATGAAGATATACTGTATGAGCAGTCTCGCGCATTTGGAGAACAGTCGAAGACATTTTCCATACATACTACCACTGGTTATAATATAATACAGCGGGAATCAGGATTCCCAATCGAAACTAAAATGCTAAGGGACAGAACGGTTACATTATCGATATATTTTAGACGTTTCCACAATTTTTTCTTGTGTATATCATTTTTACAATTTTAATTTTTTCTCGGGCTTTTGGGGGCCATGCAACCCCCCTCGATCCGCTACTGAGATTGTCAAAGGATTGGAAAACGTCCATAACGTAGGGGGAAGCGGGGCAGATTGATACAGAAAAATTAAATAGTTTATTATATATATATATATAAATATATATTATATAATTATATATAATATTATATATATCAAATTTATATTTAATTTATTATATATGTAATAATTAAATATTAATTATTTTACTTTCCCGTATACATACGTATACACGGAGTGATATACGTAGTATAGGGACAGTTATGTAATGCTGCGCGAAAAAATGGCCAATTTTCGGCGGAAAAAAAATTCATTGCCGGGCCGTGAAAACGAAGAAGTGGATAAAACCAGTTGCTAAATTAAGAAAAAAATCCCCTAACACGTGGTGTAAGCCAGAAACCCTCTTTTGTGGGTCCTTGATATCGAAAAACCAATTGAAAAAAAAAAGTCCGTCTGTGAACACTGCTAGCACATAAACCATACGTACGATTTCTTCCAAAATGGATATTTCCCGGTCGATCTGATTCTAGTCGAAGCTTTGAGATTTTTGAAAAACATGCTTCAAAATTTGGGGGTACTTTTCATGAAGCCCCCCGGACATTTTCAAAATTTTCTCAAAAACGGTTCCAAATTTTTTCTTTAAATTTCTTGTATGAATAGAGTAAAATACACTTATTAACATAGCATAGGTCCGATTTTCACGTATAACTCTGAGTTTTCGATAATTGTGGAAGTTTGAATTTTTTTCGGTGCCTTTCTCCAACTACAAACTTGAAGATAGAGATTTTTCCTTCAAATAAAATGTGCTCTCCAAAGTGAGTTCTTTGTTAAGGTCATGTACATTGTCCTGAAAAGTTTAGTAGTTTTCGCGCAATATTGCGTGCAATAGTGCAATTTTAAAAAAATACAAAAACTACATTTTCTCAAAAACGGCTCCAAATTTTTTCTTAAACTTTTGGTAGGGATAGTGCTAAATGTACCCTATGAGATGACCATAAACGCCGCATTACTGTATTCTTTTTGTTTTTTCAAAAATTGCAAAAATGTAATTTGTTTGAACTTGTCTGTCACGTCGTTAATGTTACACTAGCGGCGAATTGTTCACATTATTATATTTATGAGTACATGTGCTTTAAATAATGTCAGGTAAAGTTTATATTCGTTCTAGTAATAGGAAACCGAAAAAAAATAAGAAAATGACAAAAAATGTACTTTTGGCGGTGATAGATGGTAGCTGGCAAGAAAGGTATGTGGCAATTCGGAATAGCTAGCGAAGACCCAAGGAAATAGAAAACTAATACGGGAAAGTCTGTGCCATTCTGTAGCACCACTAGTTGTTGTTGTATTAATGGCATAACTAATCAGTATCACTATAGCAACCCAAAGAACCATTAAAATTAGAAGATAATCAGAATATATTTTTTTTAGTAAAAAACGAGTTTTGTATCATTCTGCCCCACCTAAGGGGTACTTTGATACGTTAGAAGGGGCACTTTGATACAAAGTATAGAAAGTTTGAGAAGGGTATAACTTACAAACATTTGACGAAAAAGAAACATTTTGTTGTGATATATGATCTACCAAACACTCTGTGACATTCTAAGATATGTGTGGCTGTCACTATACCACAAATCGTTACTACGAGGGGCATTCAATAATTAAAGAGACAAATTGGTCTGGAGAAATAAACGTTTATTTTTACGTAACAAGACTTTTCCTACTTTTTAATATATTCCTTGTCAACATTTATGCACTTGTTCCAACGGGTTACCAGCTTTTTCAGAACGGCTGCAAAGAACTATCTTGCTGCTTGAACCAATTTCCGACAAATTAGCTGACATCCTCATTATCCTAGAACTTTTCCCCACGTAATGCCTCCTTCAGTGGACTAAAAAATGGAAATCAGATGGTGCTAAATCGGGGCTGTAAGGAGCATTAGTCAGTACCTCCCAAACCATTTTCTTGCTCGTTTCACGTGTTTGATGAGTAGTGTGAGGACGTGTGTTTGTTTTGCTGGAGAATCGCACGTCTCCTCTGAGATCCACGATGTTTCTCTCTCACGACTGGCTTCACCTCGTTTAAAAGCATATCTAAGCAGTATCTGATGCGGCCAGAACGATGTTTGTCAGTCACTGAGTCTCGGCCACTTTAGAACTGTTCACATGTAAAATTTGGTTCTTACAACTTTCACCGTATACTTTACTCATTCAAGAGTATATATTAGTTGCTTTTTCACATTTAGCAAGTTGAAAACGAATTCCGGAACGTTGTTAAACCAATGGGGTAATTTTCAACTGGACTCGCCATCGTTCAACTTCATTTTGAGGGTATGAACACAACAATGCTGATTCTCCAGATAGTCAGTGCTTATCCCAGTGATGCCAACTTAAAGTCCTAAAAATTACAAACTTGCCCTACCCACTGTTTTTTCTCCAGACCAATTTGTCTCTTTAATTATTGAATGACCTATGTAATTCTCCTTGTTCACCTGATACTATTTGTCCTACTTGTCTCTGTTTTTTTTCCTGCCATAACTATGATTGTAGGTAAGACTGTCTTAATGCCATTTTCATCCAGATTTATTATATGATCAGGGTGTAAATTTGTAGCGCGTCATTACACATTCATAATTGTCCAAAAATTCAGTGACTGCAGTTTTATTAAATGCAAAACTTCTGGCTACACTGGTATTTTCTGGCTTTCTGAGGCTTAGATGTGGATTCCTCTTCTTAAATCCTGCAGCCCAAACTTTCCCAGCACATCTATTTTTTCCAAGATGCCGGGTATCTACACCCCAAGTACTCTGCATATTCGTAAGCCAAAACCAAAACTTACTGCAATGACAACCCATAGTGCATTTTACTGCAGTTCAATAAATAATCAGTAAACGCTTTCTACTGTTTAATTGAGAAAACTTGCGCAACAGTGTGGATCCATATATATGAGACGACTCTTCATTTCTTTCAAAAGTATTTCGAGCCTTTTCAATGCGATTTTGCAAAGTTGCAGCTTTGATCCTGTATTTGTCAGCTGCTTTCCGTATTGACAACCTCTGATAAAACTTTGAATATTACAGACTTCACGTTCTCCTCATCGATACTTTCTCTATCAATCTTCTTCATATAAGTACGCACCACTTTCTGGATAAAAGGAAAACTAGTTTATAGATTTCGTACGAATTTATATATTGAGTCACTGCGATACACTCGCGGGGCATATTGATACGTGTATCAATGTACCCCGTGTCTCTGTGTTTCAAAGTGCCCCAACGAACATTTTCATGATCCTAACAAGTACTGAAAATGCATTTAAAAATCACGAGTAAACATGAATACTTAATGGAAAATACTTACCTTTGGTATTTTCAAATCTTGACTAATGAACATAAAAGAGCTTTAGACCACTTTCATATTTAACACAATTTTTAGTTGATTGCTCTGGAAACACGTATCACCTTCAAAAGTCAACGGCTGAATGGCGGGCGGCTCGATCGCAGCTGCAGAATTGACACAAGTATAGACACGTTTTAGTGACGTCACTATATAAATGACGTCACTCTGTTTTCAAATGTTGTCGAGCTATCAATGTGCCCCTTGCATCAAAACTGCCCGCCTTCCCCTAAAGTGCTCTAGATGGCCGTTGGCAATTACTGATCCAGGCAGTTGACACTGAAATTCGCACAATTTCAATTACCATCGGAATTAAAGAGCTTATTCCCAAAGTAATATATCTCCATGAAATACAATTTTTTAAAGAGGAAAGAAATTTGGTCATCCTTATAATCAAGATAGGATTCAATGGTTTGGGGGTACCATTTAACATGGGAGCAGGGGCGGATCCAGCCGATCATTTGGGGGAGGGGCCATCATAGATTTTTGTTCAACAATAATAGTACATTATGAAACGATGATGTAATGATGGGTATTAACACACGAGTGTGAAATTACGATACGAGCTCGTTCCTCGCTCGTATCGTAAACTCCACACGAGTGTATTAATACCCATTACATCGAGTTTCATATGGTACTTTTCTACGACTTACGGTAACTTTTATAAGTTAAACTTCTCCACTGAATCGTTTCCTGGCAGTTCGACACTCAAGATTCGGCCAAGGCCACCTAGCGGGCACCTCTCTACCCTACACGCACAGATGGCTTTGTTTTACCAGAGCGCTTGCGAGGGACTACAAAAGTTCCGGGATTAATATTCCGACGTCACTATTTTCGCATTTTCTTTCATTTCTTGAAATGTCAACACCAACAGAAACAACCACCATTCACTAAATATTTTAAACTAAAGAATTGGCCGGTTTTTAAGGACAACCACACGGCAGCGCAAATAACACAAAATGACTTGCGTGATCTTGCGTGGATATCTTAACGTCACTCAAATGATCTCAGAAATAACTACCACTGCGCTAGTCAAATACGATCAAAGTGAAATTACAATCCAATTTATTTTAACTAATATTTCACGTAAAAATCACTACTAATAAAAGAAATTAAGAATGAGAAGCATAAAATAATATTAAATGCAATTTTTATATATACACTCGAACGGAAACATTCACTGCAAAGATTCTCAATGATGAAGTGACAATATTGGTTTGTAAGCGAATCTGTGATTGGTCAAGAACCTGTATCATAATGAAAACTGTATCGAAATGACCATCATTATATGCAACTGGTTGCAGCCATCCAATGACAGCATTACACAATGGGAGTAGAAAAACATATTTGTTATTATATTGTTTGTTATTTATGTACTGTAAATACGATAATACACAACATTGTTTAAATAATTTCATAATCCAAACATAAATATTTAAATCAATTTTTCCAAATAAAGGAAGGTAAACGAAAACTAGGCGTGGCCCCCAAGCCCCCCCTGAATTCGTCAGTGCATGGGAGAAACAGCAATTTTTTACCACAATACTTGGCAGTTCGATGGAGAAACGTGATAAGGAGATACAAAATCTTAGAAAACAAAAGTAATGGAGGTACGTCACTTCGGAATAAGCTGTTCAATGTCTATAAACTTAAAAAAAATGAATCGAAAAGGTTAAAAAAATCTTTGTTCACGAAACGATTGAAATTGATCAGAAATTGACCTCAAATGTCTCTAATTATCATCGCAGTATTGACAGCGCTTTTCCATTTTCAAGTTAAGTTGTCAAAGAAACAGACCCAATTAGGAGGATTTCTGGCATCAAGGCCTTGCACATTCTACATTCCGAGAAACTCCATTTACTCCGTACATACGTACTAGCAACATTCCACTTCAACTGAAACAGACGACTCCGTGTTCGCAACCATGTCGTTTTGTTGAAGAAATTCTGCGTACCACACTTTGATGTCATCTCTGCTGACATTCTCAGAATAGTCTCAGTGCATAAATTTTGTACGTTAAGATTCCAAGTGGTTGATAAACATCCCTGGAAAACAAAATCTGCATTCACCCTTAGATCGACAAGTTTCATTATATTCATCCCGAGTAAATCTCTTATTTTATTATTATTTACTACTTCAGAGTATATGTGTGCGTGTATTTGTGCAAGATTGTGTGTGTGTGTGTGTGTGTGTGTGTGTGTGTGTGTGTGAAAGAAAGAGAGAGAGAGAGAGAGACGGACAGAGAGAGTTCTTAGGAGATTCTTTCAAATTTTAAAACCATTTTCACTTAAACACGGAAACGAACTTAAATATGGTCATCGTCTATTACTTCTAACATAATAAACTTTTTTTCTATTCCTTCACCTTCAAGTTTTAGTTATAGCCTGTTACTTATTCACTCACACCGTAATTTTCTTGAGCGACTTATTTCATGTTGGCCATTAAATTTATAGTTTATTACTGATTTTACTGCTCTTTTATTGCCAAGATTTTTATGTTCAATTCATTGCTTCTTATTTTCCTGGACGGAAGTGTAGATCATGCCCACGTGTGAACAGGAGTTTAACCCAGGTCTTATGTTGTTTTATCTCATCTGATCTAACACTGGACAACTGTAACCAAGGAAGTTAAAAGGAAAGAAAAGAATGATGGCTTGAAGAGGCCTTCACAGAAACAGTGGTCATAACTGGTTTACCCTATACATTTATTTATTTTTGTGAGTTCATGGGGAGTGACATGCGACCAAATCATTTCGTCCAAATCCGCTCCCGAAGAACGTTCCTTGCGGAGTGGCGCGCGTGGGCAGGTTCACTTGCTTTGAGCTGCACCCCACTCATACGCGGAGTTACGTGTTGCAAGGGCATAGATATAGACGGTAGATTTTTACTTTCCCGTATACGTACGTATACACGGAGTGATATACCTAGTATAGGGAAAGTTATGTAATGCTGCGCGAAAAAATGGCCAATTTTCGGCGGAAAAAAAAGTAATTGCCGGGCCGTGAAAACGAAAAAGTCGATAAAACCAGTTGCTAAATTAAGAAAAAAAAATTCCCTAACACGTGGTGTAGCCAGAAACCCTGTTTTCTATTGTGCATCCAAACATTTGATTGCAGTACGGCGCCTTATGGAGTATTGCCTCTCTTTCTATCCAATACAATTTTACATAAGACTCTCTCTTTCTACCGCAAGCTGTGTTGCCGACTGAGGAAGCTCGGGGTTATTCGACTCGTCCATCTTGTTTCACGCGCAAATACTTAACACGTTCATTCAACGATAGCTTCAGTTGTATTAATCTTAGACAATTGAGTTTTTTACCAGTTATTCCCAGAACTCTTATGAATGTAATGGTTATTTTGTAATTTAGTTTTATGGTTTAATTTCCATGAAATTAATTATAAATGATAGCCAAATGCTTATTTCTACATTTTGACGTCCTTAAATTTTCACTATGCGAGAAACTTTTTATTATTGCAGTAAAGCACAAACACCCAGCGGATGAAATGACAAGGGAAGTCCAAATTTTGATATGAGACCAACCACATTTCTGTATGAATGATGGTTCTTGAGTTAGGCAGTAAAAAAACAATATTTCGTGCGCTCGGAACATTTCATGTCGTTCAGTGATCTTGAATACTTCTCAGCGATTCTCAACAGGCGATGTGAAAGAAAAATTAGAGTATTGATTTTTGAATTTCACTTATTAAAAACAGTGAAATACATTTAAACATATATAAAATTGAATTAGAAATTTTACAGTTAATAATATTAATGCCAGAGTTCAACCAGTAGTTGTCGTAAAATGTGCTTTCAAAAGCAAATACGAGATGAATTATTAGCTGAGTGTTCGAAAAGAATATTATGCATTGTCCGCACAAACCCTTGCAGTATTTGATACCATCCACGTCATCTCACCTTTGTGAATGAGCATTTTCCCTTTATTTTACATCAAAAAAGGTGGATGTACTGGACGTACAAAATGACTTGGGACTGAAACTTAGCAATAATGACCTTGATATCGATGTCATTCGCGCAAAACAATTCAAGCCTCGTCAGTATGTGATGAATTAACAATGTTCCAACTGGATTTGGACTTGTTTTTCTATTGGTATTTCAGTTTTAACTCTCATTTAAAGGTCTTTTTTTAAAATAATAATTCTAATAAAAATAATACATCTTTTTTATCAAAAATCTATAATTTCTAATATTAAGCCATCTATTTAACATGTTTTGAAATTATTTCCGTTTAAGTGGTATTCTAATTTGCTCCAGGCTTGTAAGTGGTACGTAACCGAAGGAAGGGTGAGACCCCCTGCCGAAATCCCATCTTGCTTATGAATAAATAGTAGTAAAAATAACTTTGTCCTCTGTGACCTTCAGACGCACAGACTGGCGAAACCCTGAGTTGTCAACGTCTATCGTCCGTGGGAAGACAGCTCCCCTTTCGTGGGACATACGGTATTGGAAGCGAGTGCAGCAAACATTCTCAAAATTTCGCCAGCTGGTAGAACACCAAGCAAAACCCACATACTACTAAAATTTTGAAGTGTTAGGGAGTATTAGAAATAGTGTATTAGAGACGTTTTGCATCAAGACCTTTCATGACCTCCGCGCTTCCTGCAACGAGCAAAATTGCACCAGCAGTGCCAAAAACGTTTATCAATCGATGTCAGATTTTATAGCACGTTCCTTCTTTGACGCCTGATGGCAAAGGTCATATCCGTTGGTCTCTTTTTAGTTTCAACGGCACAGTATACTAATTTTACCGAAGTCGTAAACCAATGCTATTTTTAAGAAACGTGAAAAATAAACTTACATACGGTGCTCTTGATGTTATTGTTTTGAAACGTTTTTATTAGAACCCATTATTGTAAAAATTTTGTTTCAAAGCAAAAGTGAAATGTATTTATTTGTTTGTCCCATATCGACATAACATTTTCAGAGGCTCGTATCTTTGCAATAATTGTATTTGGATTATTCCAGGTATGTGTTCGACCTTCTTGTCTTTCCGAACCTGTCATGTAAACACCCGTTTTTAACCAGCACCCTCTCCAGGGAGAGGGTGCTGCTTAGACCCTGACGACAGCGGCGGGGCGCGGCGAATTTCCGCACTTCGACAGGTTGCAGGTCATGAAAAGTATGAATGCTAATTGTCGCTAAATCACTACTTGCGATGCTTCTTTCTTCAAAAAACAATATTTATGGATTTTAAAAGGTGCTGAACAAGCTGGCAAAATTTCATGTCAATCCGAGTATCAAGCACGGCGAGTGTTGCGTGTAAGCGCTGCTGAGAAGTGACAACGCTGTTCTCCATACGCTCTGTACTGCAATCAAATGCTTGGACGTTCTATAGGTCCTTGATACCGAAAAATCCAATTGAAAGGAAAACGTCCGTCTGTCCGTCCGTCTGTGAACACTGCTAGCGCCTAAACCATACATACGATTTCTTCCAAAATGGATATTCCCCGATCGATCTGATTCTAGTCGAAGCTTTGAGATTTTGAAAAAGATTCTTCAAAATTTGAGGGTACTTTATATGAAGCCCCCGGGGATTTTCAAAATTTTCTCAAAAACGGTTCCAAATTTTTTCTTTAAATTTCTTGTATGAATAGAGTAAAATACACTTTTAACATGGCATAAGTCCGATTTTCACGTACAGCTCTGAATTTTCGAAAATTTTGAAAGTTTGACTTTTTTTTCGGCATCTTTCTCCAACTACAAAATTGAAGATAGAGATTTTTTCTTCAAATAAAATTTGTTCTGCATAGTAAGTTCTTTCTTAAGGTCATCTACATTTTTTTGAAATGTTCGTATTTTTCGCGCAATATTGCGTGCAATATGTGCAATTTTAAAAAATTATAAAAACAAGATTTTCTCAAAAACGGCTCCAAATTTTTTCTTTAAACTTTGGTAGGGATAGTGGTAAATGTACTCTACCAATGACACAAAGCCATTTTGGTCTATCGGTTGGTTTTTTCAAAAATTACAAAAATTTAAATTTTTTTACTTGTCTCTCATGTTAATATTTACATTATCGACGATTTTTTCACATTATTATATTTACGAGTATATATGCTTTAAATAACGTCAAGTAAAGTTTCTCGAAAACACCACCGTTTTCTGTGAAAAGTAGCTAAAATTTCGGCATTTTCAGAAATGCTCAAACGCCATTTTCTCGTATATGTCTGCAATTTTTTTCTTGAAACTTTTGTAACGGATAGTGCTAATTACACTCTTTAGTATAGCGTAAAGTTTATTTGAGTTATTTTTTGTTTTTCAAAAATTACATAATTGTAATATTTTTTGAAAGATCTCTCACATCTTTAATATGCACATTACGAGCAATTCATAAACATTATTATATTTGTGAGTGTAAGTGCTTCAAATAACTTCAAATAAAGTATTTTGAAAACTCAATCATTTTCTGTGAAAATGAGCTTCAAATTTTGCATTTTTAGTAGCGCTAAAACGCCATTTTCTCTTGAACGGCACATCTTTTTTTAAAAGAAAATTGCCATTTATGACTAGGTTTTTGTGTTCTTTAATATTCTAAAATTAATATATTCGTTCTACCAATAGGGTACCGAAAAATTAAGAAAATGACCAAAAAAATGTACTTTTGGCGATGATAGATGGTAGAAAGAGTCTGTGGCAATTCCGAATAGCTAGCGAAGACCCAAGGAAATAGAAAACTAATACGGGAAAGTCTGTGCCATTCTGTAGCACCACTAGTTGCAATTATTGCTCAAAATTCGAAATGTTACCAAACGCGGAGAAAAAGTAACTGTAAGTCGGCCCCGTGGCCGAGATCACTAAAGCAGTAGAGCCGTAGTGAACTTGGACTGTGAGGTCGTGGGTTCGAGTCCCGAATTGGGCATGGTTGTATGTATTCGTCCTTTCACCCCCTATCATCACCATATCGTTTCATCCTCATACTATAACGTTACATCAAAAGTGGTCACTAATGACCGAGTAGTTGATGCGAACTCAAATTAAAAAAAGAAAAGTAATAGTAATTGTATGTGTTCAATCTCGCGAACAATTACAAGGAAACTCGCCAGCAGGGTGCAGCCTCAAATTGTCTTTCCCCCGCGCGGCCAGCATTCTTCGGCTGCCCCACCTTCAAAGTTTCTCATGGCTCAAGCTAGGCGATACAAAACATAAGAAATGAAACACAGATGTTCAGGCAACAAAACGACTCTCGTTGAGCCCTCTGGCCGCAAGCGCCGAACCGCCGCGTACTTACTGTAAGCCGGGGAAGGGGCGGCAGGCTCGGCCTCCCCCGGCGGGCGCGCGGCCCTCAAGCCATTAGCCTTTTACCTGCTTTTCTCAGACTTCGGCGGCCAGACATATTTACAAACATTCCAGATATCGCTACGTGCCTCCCGCCCCAATACAGGCGTTAATATTCGCCGACTACGAGCGCATCTGCTAGGCAGCCGCGCCCGCGCCCGCGCCCGCGCCCGCGACCGCGCCCGCCTCACCGTCCCTTTCTCTCAACCAGCATCGCGGTTCCCGTGAGAAAATACCAAACCTTGCTAATGAGATGCAGCCATCGCGGGCACAGCCAGTGCCATCACAAGTCACGTGACACACTTCAAAACATAACAACGAATAGCGAGCATCTCTTGTGGCACACTACGTCTCACTGTACTTCATAGGCTAGCTGCAATTGTCACGTGACTCTCCCCCCTCTGCTTTTGGAAACATACGCTTCAATAAATACGGCAACTTCGCTCCCACGCGCCACTCTTATGTCAAACTATCAGTCAATTTCGCTGCTACTACGCAGGCACTTCAATGTCATTTCTACTATGTGAGACTGTTATGTCGAACTATCAGTCAAACTCTGCTATGTCAAACTTCTGAGTCATTTCTACTCTGCTGCTACTACGCAGGCACTTCTAAGTCAAACTACCATACTGCTGCTACAATTACTGCTCTGTTCACTACTATGTGAAACTACGCAGTCACACTTCTACGTCAAAACTCTACTACTGCGCAGTCACTCTTCAGTCAATCTCACTGCTACTATTACGCAGTCACTCTTCAGTCAATCTCACTGCTACTATTACGCAGTCACTCTTCAGTCAATCTCACTGCTACTATTACGCAGTCACTCTACGTCAAACTACTGTTACTGCTGCTACAACTACTACTCTACTCGTCGGACAGCCTGCGAACGAGTCAGCTGTCCTTGCTCTGCCTATCAAGGCTCCGGCAATCAATCGGCGCGGCCAGCAGGCCGCGATCAACAGTACGGGCCGCTCCAGCACGCGAGTACGCGCCCATGGTGACATCCAGCCTACCAGCCGTAACATCCGCAGCCCATTTCAACGGACGGCACGCACACACTCAGCCGTCTGACGTGGGTTGGTGCTTGCTCTACTCTCATCAAACTGTAAGTGTAAACTTCAAGCAAGAAGAAACCTTTAATCATAAACATTCATTGGTCCTCCGGCTTACTGCCTAACTACTTGTAAAACTAATCAATATTTCAAGAATTAAATTTAATTATACACAAGTGCATTGCCTTCATTTGCCCCTACGAAACAATCCCCTGAAACCTGATCTGACCCTGTATGTAGTCCGCTTCGCAGTACGGACCTCACACCGCGCTGCATCCACTACAGTATGTTTGACGTACGGTGCAGTATATGTCTAGAGGTTTTTCAATCTGTGATAAAATGAGAAATCGAGGGCAAAATGCGAAATCTCGTACAAAGTGTGAATTGGTCGTGAATCTGCGATATAATTGCTAGATTGCATTTTGTGATTTCTTTCGTGTTCGCTCTCTCACGAAGGATGTCACATCATTGCCCGATGACATTAAACAATTAACGTCAGTACACAAATGTAAGTATAAAGTAAAATCTTCCTGCTGCAAAATTGTTTCTATACAATTAGAGACTATACTGATCGTCAAAAAGAAAAATAATGTTTATTGTAACAAAACAATGATATATAATGAATTAGTTTACGTTTGTATTGTATACATTTAAAAAATATTTAATATGCCTGTAACAAGTAATGTACTTCAACTTCCGGGTCAATGACCCCAATCTCGATCAGGTTTTTGTCCAGTTTTCCCTGATCCATTGAGCAAATGCTGAGATGGCCCTTGTTTTGCTTCTGGACGTGAATGTAGCTTCACTGTGCGCACGTTTTGTTGAGCACTCCTTTTGCTTGTGGTTCATTTACAGATGAAATTGATTTTCTATAACTCGGGAACAAACATTTTTCAAATATTTTTATTTTTCTAAAATAATTATTTTCTAAATTCATTTTTTCGTTTTCTATTTTCGTAGTTTTTTTTTTTTTAATTCTGGGCCTCAAGAAAAAGTGCGCAGATAAATCTCTTTCCCACACGTCATATACAGTTTCTACTGTTTTTTGACAAATAAATAAATAAATAAACAATACACCGATGTTTGAAAACATTTAATTTGTCAGTAGCCAACAGTGTAAAGCAAAACGATTTCTCAGTCAATTTCATTTAATTGTTACTGACAGATGAAATAGATTACAGAAAGCCAACATCGCAATATGCACTCAGTTAATGTTCCTCTGATTGTGTTACTAATTTATATAGTATGTGTATTTATATAAATTGATTTCATTTAACAAAATATATGACCATTTAAATATTGCAGTGCTGTTTTTAATAAGTATTTACAAATTGCAAGACAATTCTTTTCCTCTCCTTTGATTAGTGTTATACAGATGCCTCCATTAGTCCTATACAAGTATGATCATTCTATGGATTTAAAATTACTTCTTTAAATATTTATTGAATTTCATAAATGGCGAAAAATTAAATAGATTTCCTTATTTCCTAATTTAATGAGAAAATCTAAAAAGCATCAAAATAACTTTTTATCGCAAAGAGATCTTCCTTAATAATAATTTTTCTCCACAAATGCTACAAAATGCTAAATTATAATTTTTATGATGCTACAGCCTTGTTTTCAAAATGCGATTTTTTAAATTTAAAGTGCTAAATTCTACCATCACTAGGCACAAATCGTTCTCCAGAATCTGTGGACAGAGCATGATGCAGCGCAATGGATACCGCGTCAAACGAAGGTTAAGCAACCGCATTTATCTAAATTGTCTACCTGGCTCCGACATATTTCACCACAAACGTGTCAATGCGAACTGTTAACCCACATCTTGTATATTAAAAAATACTGATTTCAAAACGAACTTATGATAAACCGAAAATCCTGTTCAGGTATTAAAAGAATTCTGAGTTCTACGTGATATTCAGATAATGCAATGGACCTGTTAGACCCATTCACAAAATGAAGTTTAAATAGCTCAAGTATCGCAACCAGTTGGTTCAAAAGCTGGAACCTTAGTAAGTAATCCACAACATACACGCTGTAAAGAATGGAACGCTTTTACTAACAGTATGTTTGTAAGATTTAAATACAAAAATATAAAATACCTCACTACAACGCATTTAAACTCCTGAACAATACCACTCCAGAAATATCTGGCCTAAATGCAATAATCCCTGCCCCAGTTAGTGGTAAAGCCACTAAGCTGGAAACACTGCGAACCGAACTTCCTTGTGGCTGACGGCTCTGCTTTGGGAGAGAGCGTTGTAGAGCATACTACGCTTTCAGCATGCGCTCATGCTGATCATTTCACTCGTCACTCGTCGAACCAAAACGTTAAATATTAGCTGTTCTACCAAGTTCTGAACCTTGGCGACTGATTCAAACGAATCCTTCATTTTTGGTTTAAAACAAATGTTTGTTAAAAAACCATGTCTTTAATGGGTTGAAAACAAATATGTGTTAAACAAAGAAGCATGTTTTAAACAAACGTAAACTCAGGTAAATAACTGACATTATTTTGAGTTTCCAGTTCAATATCGCATAAGTGGGAAACTACTCTAGGCACTTCAATCATTCCCGCTCTTTGGATGTAAAAGCAGACTAATATAAAGTCAACCAAGAAAATTATTTCCGACAACACTACCCCCGAAAATATGTGATGCTGCCTGGCTAAGACACATTGAGATTAGCTGTCGTTATCTCAAACAAAATGTACCTTGATCACGTGAAAGACCATTCCATGAACTACTACTGTGCAACGCGTTGTTGTCATATGCTCGCGGTACTGCCACATGTCATACGCAATTATCTCGGTGAACTTCTTGTGACGTGATCAAAATCGATCCACTATCGGCTTCTGATTTGATAACGGTGTCCTCCAAGCTCAAAAAGGTTTTATTCGGTCAATAAGAAAGACGTTTTGAAAGAACTTCGAAATTGGAGAGTGTGAATGTGCAGTGGAGTTTGATCAGGCACCAGTAGCAAAATAACTGGGAGAAGATACCCGGTTTGATTCAATTTCATTGAAGTTAAAGAAAGGCAATAAAAAACTGTATAGAGCAAAATGCCGGAAGTGTGATGGATTTCTTGTTGAGCTTGTTGTTCGAATGCAAAAATATGTTTCTATTGCTTCTACCCGTGAGATTTGCGTTGAAGCCACAGATTTTGAAAATAACAGTGTCCATTCCAGCCCAACAGATACTCTGATTTCTAAATCAAGTAAGTAGCCTATACACAGTATATTTAGACTTCTATCGACATATACAACAGTGGGAGATTTATTTTGCTAAAATTGTTGGTAAAATTAATCAAATTAATTCCACAAGAATCTAATTTTATTTACAAATATTACATTCTCTTGCAGATTTTCAATTCAGCATTTATTTGTCAAACCAACGATGTGAACTATCTGCTAAACAATCTAAACTGAAATAATTTGTCACGCGCACCTCTGCTGAATATAAAAATGTTTGACATTCACAACCAGGTACCTCCCACCACCGGGGCACCGCCCCAGCCGGGACAAGCTGTAAGCTCCCGACCGTCTCCCGGCATGTATGGTAGTGTAGTGCATGTTAGTGTAAGTGTGTTGTAAGAGGAGATGATAGGACAAGGAAGAGGAAGGAAAATTCGCGCGCGTGGTCGCTTTGTTAGGGTACTGCTCGCGCATTCACCTGGTGTTGATCGTAGAAATCACGGTTGGCTACCGATCAGAGCAGCCGGCCGCTAGAATTCTCCTCAGACAGCGACTGAATGCGACCTAGCTGACAAGCTAGTGTCGAAAATCCTGCCGCGGTCGGGAGTGGAACAGGACTTCCCGGTCAGAGGGACTGCAGTGAATCAGGTCAATGCACTGAGCCATCTCTCCCGGTGCGGCGGTGGCAACGGATAAGAAACCACCTGGGCTTCGACCGGCTCTTCTTCTGCTCCTTGCGCGAGCGGTTTGTGATTTTTTCGCCGTTAAAACGTAGACGAAGAATCGATCGGATTTGAACCCGCAATCTTGGGTACAATAAATCGACACGCTGACCGTTAAAAACAGTTAAAAACTGTGTGTGACGAGCTATGGGGAGACGTGAATTCTGTGCGCGGTTTCATAATTCTGTGATCTCTATCCTAAGCCATATTCTAGTCGAATTTTGAATACAGAAAAAAGAGCGTTTTTTTTAAGTTTTGTTGACAATATATTCGCTCCTGTATAATAAAATCTATTTTCAAAGGTACAATTAGCTATAAATTTGTGCACTTAACCCTCATAATGTTCTTCATGAAAGAATAATACTTTTGTCGCGTTCAATAATAAATCAGTGATGCAAATGTTTAAATTGTCTAACAAATGTTTGATAAGTTGATGATGTGTATGAGATAAGTTAGTCATTTGGACTTTTATGGTTTGGTAATAACTTAATCATCTCAGGACTGCGATTTTAAATTCCAACACTCATTTTTTAAAAATGATCTTCTACAACTTCTATGGGACCTAAGTACTGTACACGTTTGTCTGCCCCGATGTATCTAATGATTCTCTGTCTCATCTGTTACGGTTTTTTAAACTTTAAACATCAATAATTCTCTTTCTTATCTGTTACGGTTTTTAACCTTGTACCATCATATTACCACCTGTCATCTTACGGCTGTCAGCATTCGGCACCTTGGAAGAATCCGCAATTTTCGCACCCAATAAACTTGACGAACAGCGGCCGTCAAACCCGTCCGCAGATCTGGCCTGGATTCAGGTCCCCCTACGCCTCGGAATTCCTGGTGCGGGCATTAGATTGGGATGCGGGCAACAGCTGGGATGCCGGTCGGGAACAGGTGTCACTGCCCAGTCCCCGTTGCATGTAAGCGCCTCAGCGACAGATTGTGTGTGTGCGTTTTGCGGTACTCGATACGAAGGCGTTACCCACAACACGAATAGGAATAAGCGTGTCATAGCTAGACATCAGATGTGTAGGAAAATGACTATTTTATTCTCATGAAAATATTTAGTGGCAATTAATATATATGCGAATTACGGAAAACTAAACATATTTCTGCCCACATAAGGCAATCTCTGCTCAGTCGTGTAAAGATGCCAAATTCTCTCACTCACTAATGATTCATTAATAGTCTATTCTCTCATGTTATATTGTGTTTTTTTGGTATTGACTAATTTTAGATGCTAGTGCAGTGAAATATATTCCTTTTTTTTTTTTTTTTGTTTTTTTTTTTTTTGCTCTTTGACGTTTTTATTCCATTCTCCTTCCTCTTATTCTGTCTCTATTTTCTTCTTTATATTTTTCTCCATCGTTTTGATTGTATCCTTTGTCTTTTTCTTCGCCTCTTATACTTTTTCTTTATCGTCGTAAATTCTTTCTTTCTTTCGTGAATCAATGTTCAACGCCGAGCAAGGACGGCTTTGAAACATGCCTCGTCTTCTTTCTATCCGAAGTTGTGTACAGCCGAGTTTTAATTACAGTAATCTGCATGTCCACATTTGCGCTTATACTTAAGGAATGGGTTGTTTTCAATTCGACGATTATCATATTGTTCAGTAAACGTCAGTGCAGGAATGCCATGGAGTTTCAGTGGCCATATATATTCTTTTTGTTTTCTGGATTTTGTTACGAAAGTATTGTTCACATTAGGGTCTCATTTTTAATATCTGTATGTATTTCGAATCATGTACTTTATTTATTCAAACCACTCCATTAAAAAGGTGGTCAGCATTTCGTTCGTGTTTGACAATATAACCCTGTCATACAAAGTTTTTATACCGTTCAGTGATTTTAATTTTGCTGTTCCAAATTAAAGATTTTTTTAAAGATTAGAGTCCCTATTTTCCTTTCTTATTCCTTATTACTTTTCATCAAACTTCAATTAATTTCATCTGGAAATCCATTCGTGGAAACCCAAGGTATCCGAAAATTGCTATTCCAAAATTGAACTCGTTTCAGCCACATATGTAGCATTTAATTATTTGTACGCAATTTTGTATGCAACTCTTATGTGACCATTCACACACCACATTTGTAGCGTCGTTCTTGAAAGATACACTGTGTATCCTACCTTAGGCTGAGTCGGTATTGAATTATTAGAATTATCAAATTGGTAATTGGATCTGGGTTAAATAAATAAATTAATAATACTAGTAATTTATGTTGTTTACTATTACTATTGTTTTTCCAATTGATATAATATAGAAAGTCAAGTATCTACTGCGAACCTCTCACATTTTTCCATTCAATTCACTTTTCCCTCTGTTTCCAGTAAATCTACCACGAAAATTCGCGGACGGGTCGCAACGTGCATTCACATCACATGACGCGATCCTTTTGTATGGACCACACGTCCGAAAGCACGTGATCACAGGAAACGGGGTTGAAGGCCTGAAACAGACTTCGTGAGGCATTGTGTCGCAATGGTGGCCGAAAGGCGTCGATCTGGTTAAACGGAAATTAACCGTCGTTGTCAGCCACAGGCGGGGTCGCCGTATCACGTCCTGTCCCATGAGCGGTTATGTTGAGGGCGTGGGACACACTGTCGGTTCGCGGGAATACGAAACTCTTATTCAGGTTCGAATCCTATTTTCTTCCTTGCGATGATCAGGTCACGTGACTCATCAAATGATGTCACTGCAGTGCCTCAGACCGGAAGGTTCTAGGCAGGATTTTCGACACTAGCTTGTCAGCTAGGTCGAATTCTGTCGCTGTCTGGAGGAGAATTCTAGCTGGCTGCTCTGATCGGTAGTTTTCCGTGGTTTCTCCGATCAACACCAGGCGAATGCCGGAGCAGTACTACCAGGAGAGGTGCCGCAGGGTATCAGCTGATGTCACTGTAGTCCCTCTGACCGGGAGGTCCTAGGTTCAGGATTTTCGACACTAGCTTGTCAGCTAGGTCGAATTCTGTCTCTGTCTGGAAGGGAATTCTCGCGGCCGGATGCTGTGATCGGTAGTTTTACGTGATTTCTCCGATCAACACCAGGCGAATGCCGGAGCGGTACCTTAACAAACGGGCCACGGACCACGCGCGATCTTTCCGTCCTCTTCCTTGTCCTATCCTCTCCTCTTACACACACACACGCCCTACACTACCGCGAGACCGGTCTGGAGCTTAGAGCTTGTTCTGGCTGGGGCGGTACCCCGTTGCTGGGGAATACCTGGTTGTTTAAGTACTACTCCAACATTTGACCAGAAATGATAAGAAATGAACAATCAGACCAGAATTCTCATCCAGTCAGAGGCATCAACCAACCCAGCAATTGAATGGAATGTTTTCCTTTGTTGAGACTGGAATCAAGAATTTTTTTTCATCATGTACACTGAATTAGTAGTTCTTGTATTATCCCTATTTATATTTTTCAATTGCTTTTAGAATAGCTTTAACTGTATGTTCTTTTCTATTTTTGCAGGTGAGATTCCTGAGATAATTGCAATGCCGTAAAGCTTAGTAATCAGTTCCAACAATTGGTAAGTTAATTTTAAAACCATCGTTCAACTTTTTTTAGAGGAACCGAAGTTTTAAAAGTGCATGAAAATTTGTGCAATGTTACGAGAAGACGGAAGAACATGATGAAATATATGAAAAGCAGTAAAGGACCTTTATAAATAAGTACAGAAATTTGATATCATACAAGATCGAATTATATTTATTTCCTGAGAAAATATTAACTTGTTATTTCCGGCTCAAACTATTCCTAATTAATCTTGTGGTAGAGATTATAATGTAATGTAATATTTGTTAGAGGGTCTACAAAGTCTACATTCTGAATCTGAATTAATTTATATTAGTGTCAGCTATGTAGACCATCACTTAGTTCGTGATTGCTGGTAAAATTTACCTGTAAAAAAGCCTGGTTTTTAACTATTTGACCTTAATTATTCATTCACTGTAGCGAATATTATTTCATTACTAATATTGCCGAATATTATTTCATTATTAATATATATATATATATATCATACTGTAATAATTCATACTATTATTCGTGGGGGGGTCAGTTTGTTTACAACTTCCTGTTAACAAGCTTATTAAGCAATAGAAACGTGTTTGAACAAACATGTAGATATTTCATTTTACTCTCGTTTTTTGTTGACGAAGTGTAATGGATACAATAATGTATGCAACTAGAAAATAAAGATATTTTTATCATTTTCGATGATCTGAAGCCAAACATCACGAAAACTGGAATCAGTTTCGTAATAAAAATTTCTAATAATTCAACTTCCTATTAACTTTCTAGCAAAATCAGTTAGGCTCCTTTTGCAAGACGAATACTAAACAAATTTAAACGAAAATACTTCATTGGATGTTTTACAAAGTGGTTAAAACTTTGTACGATATTCGATTCGCAATAACTTATTAAAAATCTTTATTGGTCATCGAACTCGATCGAAAACCTTCCTTCGATTATTTTCCTATCTCATATTGCAAAAAAGAGTCTTACGATACTTATTGCTCAAATAATTTATTCCCAAGTGAGCCGAACTTCATTTGTTAAAAGAAAGCTTTTAACCCCTTGTGCTATAATAAATTACTATTAATTAACTCAATAACGTTGTTTAACAAGTATTATGCTCTTTAAACCCTCTGCTCACATTGAATATGTGGTTGTGTTGTTTGATACGTCGTATTCATATGACTGCCTTGTATTGCACGGGATAGAGTGCTCGGCATGTAGCTCCCGTTATATGTAACAGTTGTTCGCGTTCCTAGCGTAACAAAGTCTTATTGTGTTTCCTTTCTAACTGGGGCTTATTCACAATGTAAAAATGGAGTCCCTGTATGTCCTCAGATTTACAGCTACGTCCGTTCATTTATTATGTTCTCCATTCATAATATTCTGTATTGTCGTTTAAAGTGTAGAAAAGATTTCCAACAAGGCGGCATTTGTTCTCGAAATATTGACTGAGGAAGACTAGCTTGACCGCCCTTAAAAAATGAACAGAATGAACGCCTGATTGTAACGAAGGACAAAGCTTCCTTCCTTTTAAAATTTTCATTTTAATCTGTTGTGTATGCAGCATTGTATTTGCGCTAATGTGAGGTCAGGGTCCGAACTGGACCATAGTTCAATCGGAATGAAAGAAAGAATGGAAGGAAGACACAAAGTATAAAAGCGTTCTTTCCATTCCTTCATATTCCTTCATACAGTACAAGAACGAAATACTGTAATCCACTCAGCAATACGATTTTGAATTTTCGGTCGTAAAATTCGTGTTTGTTTCTTTTGAGCTGTAACATTGCACAAACGTCAGAATTGCTATCTATTAGCGCATTCTAAAAATGGTTAATATCGGTGCAGCTGGTAAGGAGACAGACGCAAATTTGTTCACGAAAATGGGGATGTCTGTCTGGATAAATGGATTGACGCATCTGTTACTCGTAACTCTTTCGAAATAGATGCGTTTGAGCTGAAATTTGGTAAATATGTCGTTTTGCGTCATTCTCGGTTGTGCCGCTAGAAGTCGCATGATCGGTCATGCGACTTAAGCTGACGAAGTTGCGACTTAAGCTGACATTGTTGCCGTTGAGCTATGGCAAACGACGAAACGCGCCTCTTTATATAGAGGAATTACTCTAAGAAGGGACCAGTTTGACAGGTCGGGAAATAAATGAACCTTATGCAGGTCTGCGGATTCGGATGGTATAATGCGGATTCGGATGGTATAACGGTCAGCGTATCGGATTGTTGAATCCAAGATTGCTGGTTGAAACCCGATCGAAGCCGTGGATATTTAAGGCCGAAAAAATCCTTCGTGCGCCTTCCTTTGGAGGGGAAGTAAAGCCGGCTGTCACATGTAGTAGATTTACTGCATGTAAAAGATCCTCAAGCCTAAATGAAGCCTCTGAGCTCAATGCTAATCACCTGTTTCGTCGCCCGAGATAATACCTTCTTTCTTCGCTATGTTGTGAAAGGACCGTAGTGAAATTTGGGTGGTCAGACGGAAGAGCAGGCCTGATGGCCCGAGTTTCGCCACGTAAAATAAAGCACTAACATTAAGATAGAAATGTAAGCCAGTTTACAAATGAGCTATCCGTAAACGAACGCTCTGACAAAATGTGTGCGTGGACGAAACTTGCAATTACAGTAAACCCTCATAAACACGAATTCCAAGGGACCGAAATTTTCGGAGTTCGTGTTATAAAATTCGTGTTATCCGATTATTATAAATGTCTGTATTACCGTAATCCCTTCCCGGGACAGACGTTTTGTTCGTGTTATGGCGAAATTCGTGTTAAGCGAGTTCGTGCTAACGAGGGTTTACTGTATATTGCCAGCAATGGCCAAGCAGTAGCTGTGAAAGTTGTCCCTTCGTAGAGTATTCTGTATACATATATATATATATATATATATATATAAAGTTAATGTTGGTAAATATATGAGGTAAACTCCGACACTGTATGACCGATATCCATGAAAGTTGGCACTTCCACGTTTTTTTTTGTTTTTTATTCAGAAAGTTTATGTGCTGTTGATTCTGTTGTAACTCCACTACATGGCGCTGTAGAACAAAACTATTCATGTCAAATGCAACCCGCAACACACTCGGCAGCATTTTTAATCTATATCATTAAATAACTCCTAAACTATGCGTTCTAAGGCCATAAAACTAAAATTTTGACGCCAAAGGTCTCAAAAAACGTTTCGCACACCGTAACATACAGGACGAAACCTTCTTGAACGCTTTATTACAATTTTTGCTGGTACGGCGCTTCCCGATATTACATCACCTGCTCAGAGACGTGCAGAATCTGCCAGTAAATGTGAATGAGAGGGACAGAGAGCCGCAGAAACAGACAGGGACAGGGTGAGGGAGGGAGGGAATAGACAGTGAGAAAGGGAGATGGGAGTGGAAAGAGGGAGATGAGGGACAGAACAACGTCTGCCGGGTTTTCCTAGTTCCTGTACATCCTTGACTCCTCCACGGGTCTCGCACCTTGTCTCCGCTTCCTAAGTTGTCTTCCGGAGGCGACAATGCCTCCTTGTGGCCGTCCTCTCCCCCGAAATTCCACCCGGCGTGGTTCCCACTCGTCGCCAAAGAGCGTGCACTCCTCCCCCCCCCCCAGCTGACTACTTCCTTCCTGCGCGCTAATCCTTTGTTAATAGCGGCGGTGGCGGCCTGCAAGGAAGCGACACGACCGGGAGGCAGGAGCGCGGAGGCAAGCGTTTACGTAAGAAGAATGTGTCAAGGTGAGACCGAAGGAACAGGACGGGGGAGGCGGTGAAGGCAGACAGTCGGACGGGGAGGGGGGAGAGAGAGTGGAGAGAAGTCGTCTGAAAGAAAAAAAAAGAAGAAGAAGACGTTGCCACGGGCGGTTCCGTGCGAAAACGTGCACCAAACAAAAGAACGACGGTCATGCTCCGGCGAGTGCCAAGGTCGCGAGCCGGCCGGAATGTTGGTAGGACTGGCGGCGGGTTGAGGGAGGTTGACTTGCGCTTCGCTGGCGTTCAGTCGAGCACTGTAATTCGCTGGAAGGGTTAAGCGCCGAAGTGGTTTCTGCTTGTTGAGGAAGTGTTTTGGTAATTGAAGGGTGGCCCTAGGTAGTACTACGCCACACGGTCGATTCTGAGAAATAAGATTACTATCCGGAATTCCTCGCCACGATTAATTACGTATATGATCATCAGTACTGATAATTTCGGGTTGCACGTGAGTTGAATGGTTTTTGATGGATGGCTGATCGATCATACGTGTGTGTAACATCCCTCTAATTCTTCCCGTAACTCCTCCCTTTATACATAGTAAACAACAAATTATTTTGTGGTTCAGCGTCATTTGATGTCTCCAGCATCTCCAATAAACTGTTCAGATGGCTGGGGCTTTTACAGCATATACTTTCTCGCAACTTTTGAAATTTTTAGAAATTCAGAGTTCAACGAGAAATGAGACCTGTGCCATATCTTAAGCGTCCTTCACTCTAGTTGGAGGGGGGAAATGAAGACAAAATTTGGAGTCGTTTGTGAGAAATATTTTTTTTTTCAAATGCATTAACTTCAAGCAAAGTTACGAAAAGACTACTCTTTTCTCAAATAATCTTACTTGACCTTCTTTAAAGTTATATTTTAAAAAATCATCAAAATTATAGTTTTCATTTTTGTTTGAATTTTCGAAAACACAGAAGTTCGTCGAAAATGGAGATTACGCAGTTATTAGGTATTTTTAATGTTCTCTCATTAAAACTCTCATCTCACGGTGGCTGAATTCGCCTTACAGTTAGTGTAAAAGGTGAGTGGACACTCACGAATCTTTCTGTTCTGGGTCTGTGGAAAATTTGCAGAAGGATTTAACATAAATAAGAAAAAACAATCTTGACAACAAATAAGTTCTTCCTATATTTCCATCAAAATATTTTCACAAAACCAAACAAAATACATTTGTACAGTAATATCACAAAATATCACAAGAAAACAAACACCGCGCTTTACTCTGGACGGTGCGAAGCGGTTAGTAGGTGACGAATGTTTTGTTGACAGGCATCTTGTGGTAGCTGCTGCGAAGGTTGTCTGATTAATTTAAGTGGGACATTGCCGTGTTATATGTATAGGGAGCATAGAATTTGGAACATTAGTGGAACAATTCTTGTAAGGAATTAAATTCAAACATCAAGAGAGAAGCAGATGACTTCGGCGACAATCCGGCTGCGAAGAGAGATTTTCGGCGCTGGAAGCCAAGGGTGATATGAACTCCGTGGCCTCATTTCACAACACCTAGACTAATTCGGTACCGTTATTAACTAGATGCTGGCAATTGCATGCAATCAATCACACTTGATACTGTTAAACAAAATTCAAGTAATTTCAATAAGTGAAATTATTGTTGTGCCAACTCTTACGCAATTCTTCGTAATAGTGTAAATAATTTCAGACTTCAGGCTTCTCTGTACAGAGGGCAACCCGGTGACAACCAGCCTGCAGGTAAGCGTGGTGTCATCGTATAGAACCCAAAAACTCAGCTAGCAAAATTAAAGTACATAATTCATTATTTTATCACAGTACCAATGAAAACAAGAAACACTACGCCGAAATGGGGGCGCAAAACGTCTTTGGACACTTCTAGTTCTAATAACTACATTTGCTAAAAAAGATATGTTAATATTTTGTGGGATTTCCCTTGGCATGAAAAACGACCCTAATCTCTGTGGCATAGAATTCACACGGTTTGGAAAAATTTGTGGAGAAACATTACTCTATTTTTCTCGTAACGCTGTCGTCAATTCTGTTTAGTTTGCAATTTTTCTATTTCCAATTTTTTTCTGCAGAAATCGTCATAAATATTCTATCGAATTTAGGTGCGTGTACTGAGGAGGAGAGTGCAGTTGTTTTGATGTATTGTGCAATAATGAAAATTTCATATTGATAGCAGTGTGCAAAGAATCATTATCGTTTTGAAAAATGTAAGCTTGTCCTCAATTCATTGAAGCAGCACTGGCTCTCAAATTATTTCTTAAATTGTCAATGCAGTCATATAAGTTCATTATAATGTGTATGAAGTGCAAATTCGCGACTCCACTAGCACTCATACACCCCCATACTAACACCGATCCACCAGAGTTATTATTGAGTGAAGTGAACAGGTGTCCATTCTCTTGTCTTCTATATAAAAGTGGATGTTGGTGTATAAGAGCTAAACACCGACACCGTATGACCGATCTCCATGAAACTTGGCACTTCCTCGTGTTTTTTTTTCACTCGGAAGGTTTATGTGCTCTTAATTCTGTTGTAACTTCACTACTGGCGTTGTAGAACAAAACTATTTACGTCAAATGCAACCCGCAACACACTCGGCAGCATTTTGAATCTACTGTCGTTAAATAACTCCTAAATGAGGCATTCTAGGGCCTTAAAAACTAAAATTTTGAGGCCAAAGTCCTCAAAGAACGTTTCTCACACCGTAAACTACAGAATGAGCTCTTCTCGCACATTCCATTACATTTTTGCTGGTCCGGCGTTTCCCGATATTACCCACTCTCAGAGACGTACAGAATCTGCAAGTAAATGTGAATGAGAGAGCGGCAGAGACAGAGACACATAGAGGCAGGGACAGGGTGAGGTAGGGAGGGAGGGGCAGTGTGAAACGGAGATGGGAGGGGAAAGAGTGACATGAGGGGCAGACAACGTCTGCCGGGATTTCCTATTACACTATACTTGGGTTTTCCTTTCTTGGGCGGGGGGGTGTCAAAAAAATGGAATATCTCACGGTATTTCGCATCGTTCTCGGTTGTGCCGCTAGAATCCCCATGATCGCGACTGTATCGAGCAGTGCGGGCGATCGTGCGACTCCTAGCGGCACAACCAAGAACGACGCGAAATACCGTGAGATATTCCATTTTTTGACACCCCCCCCGCCCAAGAAAGGAAAACCCAAGTATAGTGTAATAGGAAAACCCGGTAGACGTTGTCTGCCCTTCATGTCACTCTTTCCCCTCCCATCTCCGTTTCACACTGCCCCTCCCTCACTACGTCGCCCTGTCCCTGTCTGTGTGTCTCTGTCTCTGCCGCTCTCTGTCGCTCTCACTCACATTTACTTGCAGATTCTGTACGTCTCTGAGGTGGGTAATATCGGGAAACGCCGGACCAGCAAAAATGTAATAGAATGTGCGAGAAGAGATCATTCTGTAAAATCTGTATTCTGTAAATTCTGTAAAATTCTGTAAAATTCTGTAAATTCTGTAAATCATTCAGTGTGAAACGTTTCTTTGAAGACTTTGGCCTCAAAATTTTAGTGAAGCTGCGTGGCTGGAGTTTCTGCTTCCAGCAGGCCTCCGTTCCGCGGCCAGAGCGACGCGTAGTTGGAGAGGGGGGCGGGGCGGGGCGGGGCGGTGTCCCCATGGGCTGGCCACCGTCCAGTGGAGCAGCGCCGGCCGGTCGACCCCGATGTGCAGCGTGGCGCGGGCGGGCGCCCGGTTGCGACTTGCGACGAAAGCGATCCCCTGCGGACCGACCGCGCCCCGCCACGCCCCCTCCCCCCCTCCCCCGCGCGGTGGAATCAGGCTGTGACTGCCGTCGACGACCGCCCGCCCGCCCGCTCCATGCAAATCGGCTCCTTGGACGCGCCTGCCGATAGGTCGGCTTCGGTGGGCTTCACTTTGGATTGGACGGCTTTTGGATACATTCACCTCGGATAGGACGACTTTTGGATGCATTCACCTCGGATAGAACGAATTTTGGATGCATTGACTTCGGATACAAAGACTTTTGGATGCATTGACCTCGGATAGAACGACTTTTGGATACATTGACCTCGGATAGAACGACTTTTGGATGCATTGGCTTCGGATAGAATGACTTTTGGATACATTGACCTCGGATAGAACGAATTTTGGATGCATTGACTTCGGATACAAAGACTTTTGGATGCATTGGCCCCGGATAGAACAACTTTTGAATACATTGACTCCGGATATAACGGATCCTCTTTGCTTAGATCGACATTTAATAGAACGACTACTTAAAACGACTTTGGATCAGTCGGCTGCAGAGAGATAGCCTTTAATGATATTACTTGTATGATTTGCTGTAGAGTACATTTTGAATAATTATATTTTGGATATTCAATTGTTTACGACTGGATCTGGACTTGTTAATTTTGAATGTCGAAAAGACCTAGTAGCTCTGTTGGATCATTTTATCGAAAACGAAAAGGTTACTTGATCTCACAGGTCACAATGTCATTCGTTATTAAAAAAATTCACTTTCGATAGATCGACATTTAATAAAACTACTTTGGATAAAACTGCTTTAGTTAAAGCGACTTTGGATATCTAGAGTTTCGTTAGCTCGCCTGCGGATAGGTCGACAGGATGATATTATTTGGATAATTCGAAATAGAGTTTATTTTCAATATTTGAATATCCTGGAGGCAATAACATGTTATGCCACATTTCTGATGTAATTATAATATTACATAGTTTGTTTCGACGCCCCATAGATGTATCTAGATGTTGGGATTTTATTTTAAAGATTAGCTGCAAGATATTTTAATTCATAAATTTACATTCTTTATCCCAATGTGTAGAATGCAATGTCCAAACCTTTACTTGCCTTTTTCTCAAAACTTAAGTATTGTAGGCATAGCATGTTATTGTCCCGAGGTCTTCAATACTACTTTGGATAATTCAATTGTCCTTGACTTCATTTGGAATTACTAATTTTGAATTTCGAATTGACCTAGCTCTGCGGGATCACTTTGCCCCAAATCGAAAAAAAATTACTAGATCTTCGGGGCTACATACTCATTGTTAGAGACTCGGTAAGCAACTAAGAATTCCACAGGGTCAGATAGTATATATTTCATTGCTATTACCATCTTTGGCAATATTCTGTCGTGAATAATTTTATTTGAATAACTGAACTTTCGATCATTAGACTCTTAATACAGTAATCCCTCAACATTCGCGAGAGTTAGGTTCCCAAAAAAACCTCGCGAATGTTAAGTCTATCTTTTAATGAAGAAAGGTGGGTTAGGTTCCTTGAATATCGAAAAACTGTTTAAAAAAGAAAGAAAAATATCTGTCAATCAATTACAGTACAACTGATTAAGCGCTACTACAAACAGAATTCACAATTAACATTCCAATATGAAGAAATAAAATACTCGTAATGTTTGAAACTTATTTCGAAGTTGAAAATGATTGGATATAAGGATTTGCTAATTTTTTACTTCAACACCTTTCTCGCTGTTCTAATACCAAATACGAAAGAGCTCCTGCTTCTATTCTCTTTTAAATTTCCAAGTTATTTCCATGTTTGGATCACATTCGAATGATAGAGCTTGTTGATTTTAGAACGCCATCAACAGTTTTGACATTGAAGTTACTCCAGGACGCAGTTTCGCTTCCGTTACTTCATCATTACCGTCGAAGAGATTTTCTTCACTGATGATTTTCCGAAGCTCCTCTACAATGAGCTCATTGCAATAAGAGTTGCACAGATCCTGAATCGCTTTTCTGTTCATTTGGCCAAAACCCTTACTTCCAATCAGACGCAAATGAAATGAATTATTTTACAATTGTGTTATTCTATAAACGTGAATTGACATTTCATCTGTGTAATTTTTGGAGAAAGTTATACTGCGAGCTCCGAGGTCTGCCGAGTTCGTTTCCCAGACGATGATGATGATGATGATGATAAAGGAAATGAAATGTGGTCGCTCTCAAAGAAAATGTCACTCGCGAATGTCAAAGTCGAGAATGTTAAAACCGGTAGCATTTCTCTAATCGCGAATGTTCGGAACTCGCGAATAGCGAATCCGCGCATGTCGAGAGATGACTGTATTGCGACTCACTAAAAGTTTCAAATGGACTTTTAAATGCTTGAAATAAATACTGTTATTATTCGTCGTAGAAAATATTTAATAACATTTCTAAAATTGTAATAATTGCACTCGTCTCTCGTAATATATGAATCTATGGAACACCTGGAGTGGCCCATGACTTCCATGAAATAACTTTAATTCGTTCACACGTCCTAGTATTCGCCTGGAAAGAGTCTGCGAGTGAAAACGTCAGCACCATGCAATGGAACACGTCGCATACTGAACTTCGTCCAGACCTCACCGATAGCAAGTTTCGGCGGTTAATCATTCCCTGCAAGGCGCCGATCGCGTCATGATCTTGATGACGTAATGGCGGAGTCCTGTTCCAACGCCCTCTGGGACACAAAGCGAAGCGGGGAGGGGGTATGCAGGCGGCCGTGTCTGGATAAGGCGCAGTGTCTGCCTTATCGCTGAATGTGCGAACGCGCACGCAGCTCTCTCTCTCACCGGCGCATCGGCGCGGCGTCTCGGTCGCTGCCAGAGGGTGGAGGGGGGGAGGGGAGGGGGAGGGGGAGGGGGAATGGAGGCGACTCGGCGTGTTTGACTGACTGAGGTTCAGATGTGCATCGTCGTGCGTCATCACTAGAGGCCGGAAAAATATGTAGTATTAAACGTCAGAATACGTACATAAATATGTAATGAAAACAGTAAGAATATGTAAGAAATATGTAAACTTGGATGCAATAAGTAATATTAAAATTGTCTAATTAAAGACACATTTACATAGAACGAAGTTACATTAAGAAAAAAATATCCTAATAAAATTTTAAAATTAATTACAAACGTTTTAAAAACATTTTGGAGAGCATACATAGAGTTGATGCATACTTTGCATCATTCAACTTGCTCGTCAGTAGTAAAAGCTTCATCTATTGTAAAGCAGGGACTTTGCAAATTTTTCTCGGAAATTGAAGGTACAGGACACAAAACTCGGTGTCAGTTATACTTTTCACACCTAGATTTCACCAATAATGTAGGGGAAAATGCCAGTTTTTTAAAAAATACTTCTAACATAGAAGAAAATTGATGTAATAAGAAAATACGTTGTAGAAAACAGAAAAATAAGTAAAATATGTAATATAGTACTAAATATGTAAAAATATGTAACGAAAAAATTGGATATTGTGTTAGGACGGTACGATGATTCGCCAAGATGACAATAGTTGAGAACGGTAAGTAGAAAGGACAAAAAAATATGTAAGTACATCAAAATCCGGTCTCTAGTCATCACTGACGCCGGGACTAGTAGAATTGCAACATCGCCAACAAAAATCATCGACGTGTTTAAACATCGATGTTCAGTAATTAAAGCAGCGATGTTAATGAAACATCGTTCCAAATCCATCGATGGTTTCAACATCGAGGTTTTTAAAACTTTAACCATAACTTTCAGTTACCATTAATGTTAACGGCGGAGGTAATTTGGTCATGGTCGCGTTTGGTAATAATTTAAATTTAACTAATTAAATAAACTAAAAACGTGATTAGAGAACTAACAAAAATATTGTCTTAACCGATAATTCAAGTATAATGTAAACTGCATCGACTAAATCTTTCCCGTTTTCAAAATAAATGCTAGAACTTACTGGATCTGAAGCGTCGATTATTGTATAAAAAATGTCTTCCAAATTATTTTGCCGGACGCTTTGTCTTGTGTGATGCGTCCGAACACGAAATGGATACGTTAGTGCGGGAGACGACTATCTCAGGTACTTCGCTTTCCAAAAGCAATCTGGGTTTCTACCTTTTCGACAAACAGCACAGGCTCTCTCTCTCTTTTCTCTCCCTCTCTCTCTCTCGTTCTTTCTCTATTTCTCTCTCTCTCTCTTTCTCTCTCTTTCCCCCTCTCTCTCTTTCTTTCTCTCTCTCTCACTTTCTTTCTTTCTCTCTCTTTCTTCTCTCTCTTTCTTTCTCCTCTTTCTCTCTCTTTCCCTCTCTCTCCTTCGTTCTCTCTTTCTCTCTCTCTTTCATCTTCTCTTTCCCTCTCTCTCTTTCTTTCTCTCTTTCTCTTTTTTTCTTTCAAATTTCTCCTCGTATGTATCAAAGGACGGTAAAAAATGGTGCTAATCTCATTTTCAGTGAACTCTCTGTATTTTCGAACAATGCAACATTTTAACATTTAAAAATTACAAACATTTCCGTCATAAATGGGGCCCGTTGTACGATGAAGTACCCTTGTTTTGTTGGTACCCTTCATTTATTAAAGTCGTGTTGTAAGCAACAAGGGAAGAATACATTATTTAAAATGCTCCTCCAATTAGGTGTATCGCTAAGACAGTGGCGTAGATAGGTGGGGGACAGAGGGAGGCGGTCCGCCCCGGGTGACACCATTTTAGGAGTGACACCAATTAGAAAATGTTATAATTCTAATTTTATAATTTTAATGTTTTATTTGAAAATAATATATTTATAAAAACATGCACTTGTCAATTAGTTATACTTCGTTTTAGATTATTTACTTAAAAATTAATTTCAATTATTCTGAATTAAATGCAGTTTTTCAATATATTATAAATAAATGTCATACGCAAATATATTTTTATTAAACAATGCATAAACTATTCATTAATAGTTTTTTATATTTAATTTATAGTGGGGATGATACCATTAGTTTTGTCCCGGGTGACACCAACTGAAGCTACACCACTGTGCTAAGATACAATGGTGGCGTCATCACGTGACTCTCAAACGCCATTACAGAAGGAAGAAAGGTAGTACAGAGGTTGAAATCTCTCCTCACTTGCACACGTGGTAGTGAATGGGAGTGCATTCCAAGCGCGAATACGTATAAGGTTGACGTAGCAGGGCTGACTAATCCAGCTCAACAGTCCAGCGTGCGTTTCCGCTTTATGGCGAAAGGGAACTTGATCCAGTGAAACGTGTAGTGAAGGCAAAGTTTAGCAAAACATGTACACGAGTACATCGATACTTCGATACACCACCACAAGGTTTTCGATGTCGAACACATCGACAAAAAGCATCGATGTTTCAAGTATCAATGTTTAAAATGTGATGAAACATTTCGATGTAAAATGTCCTGGTTGTAATGTGAAGTATAACAGTGTAAATTACATTCTACCACAAATTTGACTGTCATCTTAATTTTCTAACTGATATTCTTTGTAGCCAAGGCTCAAATTGCAATTTAATGATTTTGCCACGTACAAAATAATCAAAAAAGTGACGACTCTGGAGAAAGTTTGACAGAAACAAACGGTTTCGTGCTGCCTTTGGGTTGACAATAGGTGACAGTCGTACACGGCCGTTGATTGCGAGCAATCCACAAATAAAATAGATTCTGGAAATTTTATTTATATCGTGAGATTATTTTTAAAACATCAATGTTTCTGGACAAATATATCGCCCTGCAGAAACCATCGAAAGCAAAACATCGGTGTTATAATATCGATGTTTCTGCTAGAAAATAATCGATGTTTGAAAAACGTCGATTTGTTGTTGCCAACTGTAGAAACGTGACGTAACACGTGCGCAATCGAGTGAGCTGTATCTTGCTAAGAAGGAAGCACGGCCGTCTAAACTGTAAGATAGGCCGTTTGGAGAGGTTGATTGAATAGTGTGTCCCTGCTCGTCCACTGCTGAGGTCATTAGTCCCGTAAGTCTAATGCATGTTATATCGCTAGAGGTGGCAGTGATCTTCCCCCGCAGGATGACGAGATCCGGCGCCGACCTACACCGTCGGCGTGCGACTGTTTTCCCCAACCAGATATCTCCAACCGCCCCACCCCCAGGACAAGCTCGAAGCTCTCGTCTGGCCTCCCGGCATACGTGCCAGTGAAGTACATGTGTGTGTGTGTGTGTGTGTGTGTGTGTATGTGTAAGTAAGGGGTGCAGATGGGACAAGGAAGAGGAAGTTCCACCGGCATTCGTCTGGTGTTGATCGGAGAAACCACGGAAAACTACTGATCAGAGCAACCGGCCGCTAGAACTCTCCTTAAGACAGCAGCATGAATTCGACCGAGCTGACAAGCTAGTGTCGAAAATCTATCGAAGGACTCTCACCCTATGATCTCTTAAACGATCTCGTGATATCAATCCATGTAAGACGCTCAGGAGGGATACATCAATGGGGTTGTATTTAATATGTTTCGTTTCTGTCTGTATTACTAATATATATCAATCAGGTGGTCCATCATTTATAAGACAGAAATCTTTTAAATAACATCTTTATATATGACCTGATGATCGAAACCAACTGTTTTCGAAACGTTGTGGGAAATTTGTATTATTTAATAAATGAAGCTGTTATTTAAACGATTTCTGTCTTATAAATGATGGACCAACTGATTGATACACATCAATAGGGTCCCCATTTACTATTGTAAATGAAAGGACAAAAGTTCTTATAAATTACACTACATTTTCATGTACTTTTAGAATTGTTTCTCTGAAAATTTCTAATCAAACGTGAAAATAATGAAAATGAACAATTTGTGCAATACAATTCAGATCTTAAATTGTTTATTATTAATTAACAGAGTGATTAATTAACAAAAGGGAGTCGAGTTCCCCATATTGCACGCATTAGAGAAGCACACTCAGTCGCAAGGGATGCAACTGTGACTTCCTTTTCATTTCCCAGCCTTGTTAATACTAATTCATTTCTTTGAGTATATTTATGATTTGGACTGGTATGACCTGATTGCTTTTGCGGCCTTGTCCGAGAAATTTGTAACGCGGAGCTTTTCATATCATAATTGGTCCGTGAAATCCAACGTCTGAGATGAGTGTGCAACATTTTTCGCTGTAATCGTCTAGAAATGAGGGATTTCACGTACCGCTACGCGTGCGTGAGGTTAATCTTTTCTTAAGTCACGAAAATCGTGACTTCGCCATGCAAAAAACGAGTTTTTGCGCTGTGACGTCACGTCATATCGTAAAACCGACGTTTTCGCGCAAAATGGCGGATTGTCAGTATTCTTTATAATTATGAAGGTTAAAGATGAAACAAGAGCATTTATTTCATCATAGGAAAACTTTATTTCGTGAACGAAATACCGAAACTCGATAGTGCAAAAAAAGGTCACAGACTAAGTACAAAAATAATTAGGGTAAATATATCAGCAATGTGCACTGCCCTAGATGTCGCTATTTCAAGCCCCAAATTTGTAAAATAAGTATTGGAAGTTTCTTACGTACTTCAAACTTACAAGGCATCAATGCCTTCGTAGTAATGATTTGTTTAATGGTAATGATTAGTAATGATTAATGGTTTGAGTCTTCACCCTCATCCCCCACCCTCCCTCTGAAGAGTGTCAGTGAACCCTTTCGTCAAAAGCGAGTGGTGCGAGGCGGAGATGGGCAGAGCGGGACGAAGCGGGACGAAGCGGGACAGGACGGGACGAGACGAGGACGAGACGAGGCGGGACGGGACTGGACGGGGAGGGACTGGATGGGGCGGGACTGGATGGGATGCGGGCGGGACGGGACGGGACGGGACTGGATGGGGCGGGACTGAACGGGCGGGAAGGGATGAGACGGAACGAGGCGGGATGGGACGGGGCGGGGCAGAGCGGAGAGGATGTAGAAAAGCGAAGCGGGCAAGGCGGGGACGGGCGACGGGGGAAGGCACGGACAGAGGGGTGGAGCGGGGGGGTGGGGCGGGGCGGGACAAGCCGGGGAGGGACTGGGCGGGAGGGGGACGGGACGGAGCGGAGAGGGTTGTGGAAAAGTGTAGCGGGCAAGGCGGGGACGCGACCGGATGGGTCGAGGCGTGCGGGGCGGGGGCGGGGCGGAGGGGTAGGGGCGGGGCGCGGCGACCCGTTCTCCTTGAGAGGAGCGGCCGCAGACGCGCCGGCGGAGGGCGCCGCGCCGTTGTGCAGGCCCCGCGCGATGCGTCTGGGCTCGCCAAGGCCCCACCCGCCTCCTCTTCTCACCCACTCGCTCACCACTCCGGTGGGGGAAGGGTCAGCTCGTGGAATGGCCGGCGCCGATGCCTCGAGCCGATTGACTGGTTAATGTTTCCGGACGCCATCAACAGACGAGGTCCGATAATCAACAGATAAGATCCGGTAATCAACAGATAAGATCCGGTAATCAACAGATAAGGTCCGATAATCAACAGATAAGCTTCGATGGTCGACGGATAAAGCCGGATAATCAACAAATAAGGTTCGATAATCAACAGATAAGGTCCGACAATCGACCGTTAAGATCCGATAGTCAACTGATAAGGTCGTAATCATCAACACATAAGGTCCAAAGATAATTAACAGATAAGGTCCGAAGATAAACGACAGGATGAGGCCCGTAAGGGCGCCAGCATTTTTTTATCGCGGGAGATGGTGGAGATTTTCCTTCGTTGGAGGACGAGATCTGACGCCGACCTGCACTACGGTTTGCGAAGGTTTTCCCCAACCAGGTATCTCCCACCAGCGGAGCTCCGTCTCAGTCGGGACCAGCTGTAAGCTCCCGTCATAAGTTGTCGTGCAGTTCGTGGAAGTAAAAGTGTGTGTGTGTGTGTGTGTGTGTGTTAGGGGTGAGGAAAGAACAAAAATAGAAAGGAAATATCGCGCGCTGGTCCGTGGCCGCGTTTGTTAGCGTACTGCTCCTGGCATTCGCCTGGTATTGATCGGGAAGCCACGGAAAACCACCGATCAGAGCAGCCAGTCCGCCTAGGATTCTCTTCCAGACAGCGATTGAATGCATCCTACGAAGTAGCTATGTAGCTAGAGTCGAAAATCCTGCCATGGTCAGAATTCAAACCCTAGGACCTCCCGGTCAGATGCGCTGCTAGTGACATCAGTTGATGCCCTGAGCCACCTCAGCCCGATTCTGACCTCCATAGGCACACGCAGGAGGACGGTTGACCCGCTGAAAAATTAAATTTTCCAAATATACAGAATGTCCGAGGAGGAAACGTCGAAACTTCGAAAATAAGCTCGCAAGACAATTCTAAGCGTATTTTGTCTAACAAACTTACGTGGATATTCCGAAAGGTTGAGCCGCAATAAGCACTCAAACGTTGGTTTGAAAAACTTATTTCTAGGCAAAAATTTGCATGATGGAAGCACAGAAACACTCCAGAAGCATATAAGTTGTTTATTATTTACAAAAGAAATACATATATTTGTTCAGAAAGAAAAAATAAGCGAGAAATAAAAAAGTATCCAATTTACACATTCGACTGCTTTTTATTCTCGCTTTTTTTTGTCTGAGCAAAAATATTCATTTCTTTTCTAAACAATAAACAATTTACACGTTTCTGGAATGATTCTATGCTTCCATAATGCAAATTTTTGTGTAGCAATCATTTTTTCAAACCAACTTCTGAGTGATCATTGCGGCTCAACCATTCGCAGTATCCACGTAGTTTATTAGACAAAATATGCCTAGGACTTGTCTTAAGAGCTTATTTTCGAAGTTTCGACGTTTCCTCCCCGGACACCTGTACAGATAACCGCGTCTACCACACCGCGGTGTTGTGGGGACTACGAGGCGCCCGCGGTGGCGATGGGTAAATAGGGGGGGGCAATGAAGGGGGGAGGGGCACTTTCTGAGCCTACCGTGCAAGAGCGCTTCCGAAAACCCTAAGACTAGCCGAATAGCTTCACGTTATCAAACATGATAGGAATAGTTAATGGGGACTTGGTCACATAATTGAAGAATTAGAATTTCCGAGAATTAGAAAGTCCTACAGGTAATATTGCGGTCAGTGAATTCAAGAACGTTCCATTTGAGCAACCGACATCTTCAGTTTTCCACGCAGTGGTCCGAGGTATTTCAGGACCCTACGCCCTTCGCCCCCCCCCCGCAAATTCAGACCCCTCTCCCCAAAAACGACAATAATATAATTAGCGATTCCTGGAAAGCGTAGACTGGAAATTTCATTAGAATTAATAGTGCGGTGGTGAATTCGTAAACTAAAACATTTTATTTCCATGAATATGTTCAATTTCTGTTTTCCCCCTTTTTGTCATCTTACGTGTGCTTATCGTGTAGCCTAGCAATCAGGGACCAAATCCATATTTACAAATGTTTATAAGTAGGGAGCGGTTTCTATGATGTTGCAAATTTTTGTCCGTTACTTCAGGGCATAGATCAGAGTAATTTCTTGACATTTGGTTAGAATATGATGCTATATACAGTAATATGTTAGTGCATATTTATGCATATTTGGTCGATGTTTCCTGTTGAGAAAAATTCGTGTAATTATACGGTTATATTGTGCATATTTCATCAAAATAGAGACTTATCTCTGACAACGCTTCAACTTTTCGTGAGATTTTTTGTGAGCGTTCATCGATTACAAAGATTTGTCGCAGTTTGCTTTTTTTTCTTTTCTATAGAAGGTATAATACTTGTGCAAATGTAGGAAATTTATCCATATCACATTTTTAACCCAGGCAGAAGAAATGCAACAAGATATACAATGTTCTTCAAAAAGGTGAATATTTACTTAAATTATTTTTTCCCGCGAAGTAAGGTAGATTATATTACGTTTCTTTTACGTTAATCTTTCTATTCCAAACACATTTCTCCTGAATTTTATCAAGAAAGATTAATGCGGGAAATGAAATTTTTTTAATTTTAATTGCATATTAAAGTGTATATTCGAGAATTTTTAGGTCATAAATGCATATTTTTAAAACCATATTTTAATAATTTTTAGAGCATAAAATTTCACTCCCTACTTTTAACTCTGTTATATCGAATTTCCCACTACATATTTATTAGCGAAAGTGATAATTTTCGTCCCATCTACACGCCCTAGAAGTTTATAACACTTATTATGAGACACTCTGTAGTATGTTTCCGATTACTTATTATTTCTTAATGTGTGGTTTAAAGTTTCAAAAGCAAGGTGCTTGCCAGTGTGTATGCTAGATAGCTAGGTCGCGTTCAGCCGCTGTCTTAAGGAGAATTCTAGCGGCCGGCTGCTCTGATCGGTAGTTTTCTATGATTTCTTCGACCAACAGCAGACAAGTACCAGGGCAGTATCCCCAGCAAACTGATCACTGACCGCGAGCGATCTTTCCTTCCTGTTCCTTGTCCTATCCTTATCCCTTACTTACACACTCTTACACTAACATTCACTACACTACCACACATGCCGAGAGACCGGTCGCGAGCTCAGAGCTTGTCCCGGCTGGGGCGTTGCCCCGCTTGTGGGAGATACGAGATTGAGGAAATCTCATAATTTACTGCACATAGAATGAAGTTCGTAAGAATCTTGTGCTGAAGATCGTCAAATGACTATATTTTCCGTCATATTTCAAGAAAACACACAAGGAATATTGAGTGACATTTTGTTGTGTAGTACGTGAAGAGCGAACCTAGACTGTTACTGCTGTTGAGCTATGAAGCCCGTCAAGATATTGACTCAACTGGCAACTCTCCCCTTCGCTTCATATATTCCGATCCTAATTGTCCCAAATAAGTGTAAACTACATAATTAAAAGAATAATCGTGAACAATCACAATATAGATTTCGAGTACCTGGCGAACACCAGTGCAAGATGTGTTGCCAACCAAACAGGGGTAAATTTGACGTAGTCATGTAGCGTCTTATACAGGCTGTCCGGGGAAGGAAACGTTGAAACTTCGAAACTAAGCTCTTAAGGACAATTCTAAGCGTATTTTGTCTAATAAACTACATGGATATTCCGAATGGTTGAGTCGCTATTAGCACTCAAATGTTGGTTCGAAAAAATTATTTTTAGGCAAAAATATGCATTATGGAAGCATAGAAACACTCCAGAAACATGTAAATTGTTTATTATTTACAAAAGAAATGAACATATTTGTTCCAAAAGAAAAATTAAGCGAGAAATAAAAAAGCTAGTCGAATTGTATAAATTGGGTGCTTTTTTATTTCTCGCTTAATTTTTCTTTCGGAACTAATATGTTCATTTCTTTTGTAAATAATAAACAATTTACATGTTTCTGGAGTGTTTCTATGCTTCCATAATGCAAAGTTTTGCCTATGAATCAATTTTTCAAATCAACTTTCGAATGCTTGTTGTGGCTGAACCATTCGAAATATCCACGTAGTTCATTAGACAAAATATGATTAGAATTGTCTTAAGAGCTTATTTTCGAAGTTTCGACGTTTTCCTCCCCGGACATCCTGTATACTGAAATTTCCCACCAAATTTTCTTCAGCAAAATGCGCGGGTCTTTGACCCCCCACCCTTACATGCCATAGACGTTTGTAATGATATCATGATGACCGGTACGACTAAATACGTACGACCGATCGACCTACGTCTACCGAAATGAGCAACTTGAACCAAAATTACGATAATTTGTTTTCCAAACAATGTTTTGCAATAAACGTTTTATGGTGATTTCGTATTTGCGTAGGGGCGAGAAAGCGAGAGTGTGATCAGAGATTGAATGAGTGGTGGGTGAATGAATGTGTAAGTGAATGAGTGAATTAATGAGTGATTGAATGAGTGAGTGGTGAGTGAGTGCAAGAATTGCTTATTACCGGGCTCTTCATTTACTTCGGTCATTAGTTCAATGCCTTCTATAAGTTCCCTTTTGATTTGACGCCTTCATTCAAGTTACCGTAGATTCGGGTCTGTTCCACTCCCAGCTATGGATGCAAAATCGATGCCGATTATTTCAATGTATGTTTCTTGAAAAACATGGAGGTCCTGAAGCCGATGGTTTTTGAACATCGAGGATTTGGCATCGATGCTTTTACGTTTTCGATGTTTTGGTTCGTTTATGAAAAATTTCCATCATTACAATTTAAAAAAATTAAAACATGAAATAATAACTGATGTTACTACTGGCCAGCACGGAAGGTAATTTGAATTACCACTCTCTATGTGGTCAAACTAAACAAACGAGATTTGCACTACCTTCATGAAGCGGACTATCCGTCACCCGAGATGCATGATGCTTCTAGTATTTCCTTCATCATTCCTCGTATTTCACACACGGAGAGGCGTTTTATAACTTTCCTTTCAGTTAAATGTTAATTATAAATTAATAAACCGCCATTAATATTCGCTACTCACGAATTTAATGTTAGAGGTTATTAAACAAACTTCAAAACATCGATGGCTTTTGGACGATGTATTATTAACATCGATGTTTTAATTTTGAACAGCGAAGTTTCTTCGAATCGTAGATGTTTTGTTCTGGATGTCGCATCACTCCTTTCAGCTAGCGCCGTTACTTTCAACATTTTACGGATTGTGTGTGCCTGCCCAGGTACGCGAGAGAGCGTTTGTCCACACAGGTATACTGCGATTTTTGTAGGAAGATCTCTGAAGATAACTCAAATCCCATCTTCGCGATGGAATATGTCACGGCATTTCGCGTCTTTTCTCGGTCTTGCCGGTAGAAGTCGCATGATCGCAAGCACTGCTTCATACGGTCGCGATCGTGCGATATCTAGCGGAACGACAGTGAATGATACGAAATGCCGTGACATATTCCATCGCGAAGATGGGATTTGAGTTATCTTGAGAGCTCTTCCTACAAAAATCGCAGTATAAGCTGGAAGACGCTCCGAAACCCTTTTTACCCGCGGCCGAGCACTTCGTGCGTCTTCGGGCCAGCTCGGGCGTCTCCGCCGCCCCTCCCCTCGCCACGTCTCGGCCGGCGCGCGGCCGGGCACGGCCGCCGCCACCTGCAGTTGCTCGTAGCCCCGTGAGGCGGGCAGTGTGCTTCGATTGTTTTCGTGTGCGCGACCGCGGCAGCCAGCCACCGCGTGAAAAAAAAAGTCCATGGTGTAAAAGCAGTGCGTGTTTGTGAGTGTGTCTCCGGGGTCTGCCACCAGCGTCGCCTTCCGGCCGTCGTCATGCGGCTACTCAAGGGTCACTGGTAGGTGCAGAAGTCGCCACCGACAAGTGCTCGTTGTGGGACGTTTTCGCGGGCTCAGAGTGCCTTGTAGACGTAGTGCTGGTGTGTGTATATATGTGGGTGTGTGGCTGTGTACATGTGACGCGGTTTTTTTTTTTGTTTTGTGCTAGTGTAGAGGTGTGTTTCGCGTGGTTTAATGACAGTTAAACTAGTGCCTGTAGTTGAGTGGTGCATACGAGTCTCGGCGTTGTAGCTGTAGTGGATCGCCACAGGACATGAAGCTCTTAATGGGATATTGGTAAGTGTAGTCGATTTCTCTGACGTAAATTAACAAAAATAGAATAAAATTTGACTTCAGAGCATTCTAAATTTGACTTTGTACTCTTGTATTGTTGGTAGTGGTAACGCATTATAGACTGTTGATTACATTACTGCCCGAAAACGCAGGACTAGCCATTATAAATCATACACAAGGTGCATAAAAATAGTCGCAGTTAACGTGAGAACATATAGGACATTAGAGTGTTAGCTACTCGATTTAAAATCCTGAAAATACCAAGTTTCGGTCAACATTTTGGAAAAATATTCCGTCAATTTTTTCTTTCAATTTTCGTGACAATTTGTTCATTATTTTTATGTTGTCACTATCTCTGCACCCTGGTAGTATCTAATATATTACTTTTACAAGGAAATATTACCCTCAACGATAAAAAAAGTATGCATCTTCTATATCATAAGTAAGTTCCCGTACCAACCGGAAACTCTTTCGGTGAATTTTGAAAAAATGTGGGTAAAATCTCGCCCTGTGGAACACCTGCTCTTCTAAAATCTAAAGGTGAGTGTTCCTGTTCCCCATAATCTACAATTGTCCTTTTTTAATTAAAAAATATATTTCGGAGGGCCCCTTCCCCCGAAACTGGAATTGCCCCACCTCTCAAAATGCCTCGTGGATTAATTAAGGATAAAATCACGCCCTATGGTACAACTACCCCTACGAAATCCGAATTCGTGTGTTCCCGTTGCCCAAACAATACACCTTTTTTTAATAAAAAAAATATTTGGGACGGGGGCAAACTGAAATTGACCCTTCCCCCTTCAATGCTCCGTGGAACTTGTTGGGTAATCTCTCGCCCTGGGGTGCACCTGCTCCTCTGAAATTCGACGACGAGTGTTCCCGTTACCTATAATTTACCATTCTTTTTTAATTAAAAAAATATTTGTGGAACCAAACTGAAATTGCCCTACCCCCACAATTCTCTGTGGATCACGGTTGTAAAATCTTGCTCTGTGGTACACCTGCATCTCCGAATTCCGAAGGCGGGTGTTCCAGTTGCCCATGATTTACCATTCATCTTTTTTAATAAAAATATATTTGTGGCACCAAACTGAAATTGCCTCTCCCCCCCCAATTTCTCTGTGGATCACGGTGGTAAAATCTCGCCCTGAGGTACACCTGCCCCTCCAAAATCCGAAAACGCGTGCTCCCATTGCCCATGATTTACAATTCTCCTTTTTTTAAATTAAAAAATATATTTGGGGCGGAGGCACACTGGAATTACCGTCCACCCCCAAATGCTCTATTAATTGTGATGAGTAAAATGTCGCCCTGTGGTACACCTACTCCTCCGAAGACGAGTGTTCCCGTTACCTATGATTCACCATTCGTCTTTTTTTATAAAAAAAATTTGGGGGACCAAACTGCAATTGCCCCTCACCCCCCAAAATTCTCTGTCGATCACGGTGGTAAAATCTCGCCCTGAGGCACATCTGCCCCTTCGAAATCCGAAAACGCGTGCTCCCATTGCCCATGATTTACAATTCTCCTTTTTTTTAATTAAAAAAAATATTTGGGGCGGAGGCACACTGGAATTACCGCCCCCCCCAAATGCTCTATTAATTGTGATGAGTAAAATCTCGCCTTGTTGTACACCTGCCCGTCCGAAACCCGGAGCCGCGAGGTGTTCCCGTTGCCCATGATGTACGGGCCCGCCGAGCGGCACTTTCCAGGTCACGGGACCTCGAGCGCGGGCGCCGCCGCCGCCGCTGTCAAGTGCTGGAAGGGACCGCGACCTCACTTTCTCGCGTGTGTGACCGGCGCCTCCTCCGCCCGTCCCGAGTCGCCCGCGCATCAGAGAAACCTCTCAGGACGCTCCGTGCGCCGACCGCGCGCATCGCCGGATTCGTTCATTCCTTGACCAACCTGATTCCTGATCCGATGATGGTGATTCCGGGTGTGTCAACGCCGGATTCGTATTTCTCGTGATTGTTAGTGATTCCGGGGCGGGCCAACTGATAAGGTCGTTATTCCCGTAAGTGTAGTGCGTTTTCTCCTCGGGAGGTGGCGTTGATCTTTTCCCCGCTGGATGGCGAGATCTGGCGCCGACCTACCGTCGACTAGCGGGGTTTTCCCCTCAACCAGGTGTCTCCCACCAGCGGGGCACCGCCCCAGCCGGGAGGAGCTCTAAGCTCCCGACCGGTCTCCCGTCATGTGTGGTAGTGTAGTGCATGCTAGTTTAAGTGTGTGTGTAAGCGGGAGAGGTTAGGACAAGGAAGAGGAAGGAGAGATCGCGCGCGGTCCGTGGCCCGTTTGTTAGGGTACTGCTCCGGCATTCGCCTGGTGTTGATCGGAGAAACCACGGAAAGCTACCGATCAGATCAGCCGGCCGCTAATGGAATTCTCCTCCAGAGAACGACTTAGCTCGACCTAGCTAGTATCAATAATCCGGCACCGTTGGAACCCTAAGAACTGGTTAGCGATGCTGCAGAGAGAAGAGCACCGAGCCATCGCTGGCGGTCTATATAAGCGCTTGATATTGAGCGATGTTGATTCTGACTTTTGCAAATGGAAATGCGATGTGTTAAATGTAAGTTCAGGTAGAAAAATGTGTTCGACTGAATATTTACGGAGCCGGTAGCAGACACATGTAAAATTATTATTTATTATTATTAATATTATTATCACAAAAACACTTGTGTCAACGCAACATCGCTTATTAACCCCGAAACCTTCGACAAGAACAAGCGAAAACTATATACACCACTAAAGAATAATAGGAAGAATATTGATCTTTGCACTACTGAATAATATTGTTCACTGTTCCCTTCAAACATGACTTCTCCACACTATATTTCACGTTTCTTTTCACATATTTCCAATCTAAAACACGTAGGTAAATGATACTTCAGACTCATTTGTTTGAGAAGTGATGTGTCAAAATTTCCTTTTCAGATTTCGCAGAATATTACATAACATAATTTTCCTCCAGATTCGTCCTGCTTTTAAACACTTAAAATTTCAATTTCGAGATCACTCTGAAAGAAAATTCTGGCTGTAGAACAGAATTCAAGGAGCAATCTCCTGTTCTATAGCTTTTTGTTTTCTGCGTCGATTGGCAATATTAACAAGTGAATGGGTGCACTGAACTGTCAAGGCGCCAGAAATAACACATCTGTCGATGACGTTTCGTCATGTGGGATGTGCTGCTTATTATTTGTAGCTATGTTTAGCTCCGTTTCCAGGTGAATAGGCACGTTTGGCGACGGCACACGAAGCAGAGTAACGGGGATAATCATGGAAACAGACAATGTTGCGAAGATGCTTTTGACATGAATTGATACGCAGCGTGTCCGGAGAGGAAACGTCGAAACTTCGACAATAAGCTCTTAAGACAATTATAATCATATTTTGTCTGATAAACTACGTGGATATTCCGAATGGTTAAGCCGCAATAAGCATTCAAAAGTTTGTTTGAAAAAATGATTACTACACAAAAATTTGCATTATGGAAGCATAGAAACACTCCAGAAACGTGTAAATAGTTTATTATTTACAAAAGGAATGAATATATTTGCTCAGACAGAAAAATTAAGCGAGAAATAAAAAAGGAGTCGAATTGTGTAAATTGGGTGCTTCTTTATTTCTCACTTATTTTTTTCTTTCTGAACAAAATATTCATTTCTTTTGTAAATAATAAACAATTTAAATGTTTATGGAGGGTTTCTGTGCTTCCATAAAGCACTTTTTTGTGTAGAAATCATTTTTTCAAACCAACTTTTTGAGTGCTTCTTGCGGCTCAACCATGCGGAATATCCACGTGATTTATTAGACAAAATATGCTTACAATTGTCTTGAGAGCTTATTTTCGACGTTTAGACGTTTCCTTACCCAGACACTCCTATATATGACACGAGTGGTGAAATTGACATTTTATTTTGCGAGTAGGAAAGGTTGCGATACGTGGACTGAGTAGGGCAATCCTAGGTCAGGGAATAAAATCGATTTTACCACGTGTGTTGTACACTTTTTTGAAAGAGACTTTCTGACTTTCATTTTATTTTACATTCACGTATACAAATCTCATAAAGATACATTAAGGTCAGTAGTAGCTGATGCGGTCAGTGAAAGTATTTTGTTTCCTTTGTTGTATTCACAATTTTATCTGATCATTTGATCATTGTCTCACTTTTAGAACTAGTGCCAAAAATTGAACTTTCAAAGCGGTTTCAATTTTGAGCCACTCCACTATTTAACTGGGAGGCCTTGTCCATCATTGGGATCAATGACTTTATTATTTATTTATTTAGTATTGGTTAATTGTAATTTAAGATGCGAAAGAGTAAAATAAGAGTTTATTTACAAGTGAAAATATTAGCATCCGAGACGATAATAGATGCCGAGTGAGCAAAACATTTTACTCTCGAATGCACTATTTTACCACAATGTGAACAAAAACAAGAAACTGTTAATTAAGTATCTGTACGTGTGAATGTTCATACGGGAAACCGTTCTCCATTGTTTTCATGGGATTGTTCTCAATTAGACGTAAATTGACACATTTTATACAAGTAATTTGTGTGGACAGTGAAATTAAATTCATCACTATGAATTAATAGTGGCGTATTTCTTTCACAAGGGATTAAAACGTGTCTTTACTTTACAAAGAACAACAAAATAAATTGGAGGGAACGTAACAGTTATGGTTAAAACTTCTATTGGGTGTTTTCTTGAGTTTAGGTCAAGAAAATTCCTAATCAAAATTATAAAGTCATAAATAATAACACTTTTTAATGCTATTGTTGTATATTTGATCATTATATTGTTGTATTAAAGTGCATGCGGCGTTTAATCAATGAATTTATATTATTTGCAATTGCTGTCATTTTACCTTTAAGAAATGCTTGTTTTCAAAGTAAAATACGAAGAACAACTGTTGTCGTGTTTTGACTCAGCCCTTTAGACGCCCAATCGGTTGCGTGAAATGTCCTGCGTGTGTTGGATCGATAAAGGAGCCTAAATATAGGACTATTCTTGGAACGTAACTGGCTTAGTGGTTCATTTTACTCAATAAGTGGATCTAAAATACACATGTAAGTTAAATGTTTTTGATTTATTTAACATAAAAGCTGTAGTTATGAATGTCGTCCTTTGTATTGTCATCAGATCATTAAATTCAAACGACCATCACTGCAATGCTTTTATATTTACAACACCGTTACGATTTTCACCTCACTCAAAACATGTATAGAATGTTTTTGTTTTCAAGGGCGTTGCATAAATGGAACTTTTTTTTTACTTTTAATACAAAATACAAAAGTTAATGATTTTAATGCATTAAAAACGCTGAACTGTAATGTGGTGAGAATTACTACGTTCGTACAAATATTAGACGTACTACAACTGAAAAATCTGAAGCATAATATTACTGCGACCACATATGTTTGCCAGATGTAACAAGATCTTTACAATAAGACGTACCCTGTACACAGAAAAGTTTCTCCAAATTTCTCTCGGTGGTTAACTAAAATATTTTTTTCATTTCGGAGAAGCAGCTCATACATCATTTTGTAAAATAATCGAAAGTTGTTTTCGGAACTGTTCACTTCTTGGAGGTTGCATGTATCTTTGGAAAAAGCCAGGAAATGTATCACTCGAGCTCTATTGACTAATGTACACGGATTTGACAAAATGTCATCACCATTACCTTCTAACATGACTTTTCTGTAACTATTTCTTATATAAATATCATAATACCTCTTATTCTTTACTCTAGGCACTGTTTTTGTAAATCAACATTCACATACCTCCTTGTCCTTCATATTTCATAGATTTATTTCTCCAAATTTAACTTAACAATCATCCTTTAACTTACCATTTACATTTCAGTGCAACTTTCTTCAACTTATTTAATTAAAGACCTTTGCGTAATGTATTTTAACGGCCTTTTAAAACCTGATTGTCTAAAACCAAGGAAATGATACCCTAATATTACAAAATTTTAAAGACAATCATTTAAGAGATCAAATCATCCTTTAAACATGGAGAATCCTTAATGACCATAAATATATAGTCAAGCCTGGTTTGTGGAGCTTGGTCAGTGAAGAAAAAAATCGCGTAAAGTCCCAAAAATAATGTGTTAAATAACTAAAAGCCTACTTTATCTTGATCCAGTTGAGATTAAATAAATTTAGAAGGAAAAAATACAATAAAGTTACCATACCTTGCAACCAACAGAAGGGAACTTGTGTTTTGTCTTCTGTGGATTTCAAGCCCTGGCGATGGAAATATATTTTCCGAAACGTTTGCGATCAACCATGCAGTAAATTTTCCCCTCTACTTACAAAGTCCAACAAACCTGACTTCAGTATCATCCTTTACCTCATTGATCATTTTATCCATAGTTCTACTTAAAAAAACGACTCAATGTTCACTCTCTGAATCAGTGTGAAACTACTGATTAACTGATTCAGTGACTATTCACTGAAGGTGTCAGTTATAACCCTGCCACAGACAATCAGTCAATTGAACTGAACAAATCAGTGAAAATTGGGTCCAGTTTTTGAATCAGTGAAACTTCACTGTTTAAATCTTATCAGCAGCACGTGGACGACTGAACGATCAGTGAGCGATGGTGGCACGGCACGTTTATCACTGACGTCCAGTGAAATACTGGCGTCATTATGAAAAGGTTCGCATATTCGCATATTGTCAGCGAAACTACACATTTCGACTGAAGCTCTCACTGATTGAATGAGATTGAATCAGCGACAATTGGACGGTGTTATGCATCAACCGGTTATGCGACATCATACAAGTTTTGAGATAATTGTGTTCAAAGGTTTTATTACATTTCAGCTCTAAAAACTGTAATTTAATTATTTCATTCATTGAAGCGCCAAACTACACGAACATGAGTGGAATATCTGGCGCTTACCTGCATAATGTGAAAATAATAACAGCAGATTTGAAGATCTAGGTTTATATCCTGTTGTTGCAAAACATAAAATCCCTGATGTGACTGACGGCGTTTACATTTTTCATTAATTATAAGACTATTTTTACGGATTTGGCGTCAAAGTTGTGCGTACAATTAGAACACGGTCCAAAGCAACTGATGGCGTCCATATCTCATTTTGTTTTAAAAAATTGAGCTTAGCCGGTTGATGCATAACATCGTCCGAATTTCACCGATTCAGATTCAGAGAGCACCCGCTTGCTTTTTGCCAACGTTCTCTGAATCTGAATCAGTGAAATTGTCGCGGACACAATCAGTGAGAGCCGAAGTCACTGATGTCTTCAGTCGAAATGTGTAGTTTCGCTGAGAATCAGCGAATATGCGAACCTTTTCATAATGACGCCGGTATTTCACTGGTCGTCAGTGGTAAAAGTGCCGCGCCACCATCCTTCACTGATCGTTCAGTCGTCGCGTTGAACTAGTTGTCATAGATTTCACTGATTCAAACAGAGAAGTTTCCCTGATTCAAAAAGTGCGCCAGATTTTCACTGATTTAGTTCAGTTCAATTCACTGATTGTCAGTGGCAGTGTTATAACTGACACCATCAGTGAACAGTCACTGTCAATCAGTAGTTTTTCACTGATTCAGACTGAGCGAATGCCGTGCAAACGGAGACGAGAAGCGGCGGCGACGTAGAAGCGGGTCAGCTCCTCTTCGTTTCGTCTGAGATCTCTCGAGGCCCCGGTGCAGTTACGAGCAACTGTACCCTCCGCCAAGACGCTACGGACCGCCCGCCCGCCCGCCCGCCATGAGACGGCAAGGCGTCGAGGAACTGTTCCGCGCTGACGGAGCGACGACGAATTATCAACAATGTTATTTGTTAAATTATATTACTCTAGATCACTCAATATTACCAAAGATCCAATAAAAGGTCTAGTAGCAGATTATTTGATTTTAAATTGTCATTAGATTTGTACGCTTTTTCTTTACTATTTATTGAATTTTTGATTCTCTATATTTTATTGTTTTTTTTCATATTATTGTTAATAAAATAAATTAGATTAATATAAAATATTACATTTCATATTTAGTACAGCATCCAAAAATACGGCATCCCTATAATGAGCTCTGTTCTTGGGGTTGTATTTATATAATAATAATAATAATAATAATAATAATAATAATAATAATAATAATAATAATAAGTTCAAAACATCATCTTTCTTATTAAAAACTGTTTCATATCACCTAAACAACCACGAATGTGAAAGGTGGCGCATTTAGATGCAATTAAACAGCAAAAATTATTTTGGCCGCCTAAATCGGCCAAATACCCCACCGTCGTGACGGTGGAAAAGCCTAAATGTCCATTCACAATGCGTTAACATAAAAGTTAGGACTACGTCCATAAGCGGACTCGTTCACAATGCCTTCGCATAACCATAACACACAAGACGTTAACTTAATAGCTTGCAAGCTTCAAGCTTCTGTGCTTATGCTTATGTCAGAAATAAGAAATGAACCAGTCACGGGACGTTTGACTCAAAATCGAGTATCGAAATAGGATCGAAGTCGATAGATCGAACAAAAGACCGGGGTAAAAGTTCTTAAGTCATTTTTTGGTGAAATTGGGTTAACTACTAAAACTACAAGTTAAGTATTGATATTTTATTTTAGGAAAACGACCGAATTCAAATGTTGCCTCCTTAACGAGAAAAAAATAGTTGGTAAATAGCGTTGAGCCTAGGAAGAAGCATTGGCTCAATACTCTAACCGTTGTTTTCTCCAAACTAAGATTTTTGACTTAAGAACTTTTACCCCGTGACCACAGAAATAAAATACATAAAAAAACGTTATAAATATAAATATGAAAATATAAATGTGATAAATATAAAATTATAGATTGTCCCTATTCTTTTAGTCTACTCTACACTAGTCCTATATTTTTTACCTGTATCCTAAACTAGTCTACCCTATACTACGGGCAATCTACTGTGCTGGGCGCGGGCTGTTGACGAGGAAGCTTGCAGGTATTCGGGTCGCCGTGCGAGGGCCAACGAATTCCTTCCCCTTTGTCAGGGAGCGTTCCTCGGAAACGCTCAGGAAGCGACCTGGGCGAATTGCTACCCAGAAACCAACCCTCTTACCTACGCCAGTTTTCAGGAATTCCACTCGTAAACATGTGGTAGTGTTGCACGATGGAACTTTTCTCCCAACTAAAACGTGCACTGAAATTACTGACGTTTTAACTCCACGTATTTGTGCGTTGACGATGATTTTTCAGTGTGACAACCAGGGTAGGATATATATGTAATTGCATTTTTGTTCGTTCACTTCTTACAAAAACAAAACTTTTGCCATATGTTTACGAATTATTCTTTTTGAAGTGGTTTGGATCATATTTCATAATCCATATTTCCTGGTAGAGCACATATTTTTACGTAGGTATTTAGGTAAAACTCACGTATCCTAGCATATTTCATCATGTCATAATGTCACAGCAAGAATGTAATGTCATAATTTGCCACGATTTCATTTTTCTAAAGTATGACTTCCGGACATAATCCCAAGATTCTTTTACGTTCTTCTTGGAATTTTTCTCATTATTGAACCCAATTTTGTCCTGAGAGTTCATGGTAACAGTCAGCGAATAACTAATTAAATATGTTATGCATTCATGAAGCATTCATATGCATTTCAACAGACCACAAATAGGAGTTTTCTTCTCCTACCTGTACCTGTTCTTTGGCTCGACAGCCCGCTACAGGCCTTGGCCGGCCAGTGGTGACCCAACCTCTCGACCATGCGATTTTTCAAAACTTATTTGTCAATTTGATTACCACAAAGAAGCTGTGTCTGTTAAATGAATGTTATGAATCATGTAAATCATTAGTAATGTGCATTTATAGGCGAATTAAAGCTACAAGCAAACGAGGGTTAGTAAGAATATTAACTTATTGGTGGTGGATTAGAAATCTGTGTGGTGGTATGCAGAATTTACTTCATTGTAAAAAAAAAAGCATGCGTGCATTGGGGACACAGTTTGACAAATAACTTCGAAGTCTGCCACTCCCTTTCTGTTCGTTCCGAATTACAAACTTTTTTAACACAACAGTTGTGGCCTAAGTGGCCTAGTTTCCCTTGTGCACAAGATGTTCTCATTATTACGTCTAATTCGGTTCGTTTTCATTTCGGACACACTGCTGGGTAGTGAAAATGTACATTGTGTCCGAGGAACAATGGTTTCCCTGGCCCTCTTTATAAATTAATTTGTCTGCCGGTATTTCTAAATTTACCCCTTTGATGAGGTCCGGACCACCGAACGAAACTCTGAGCCCAGTACAGAGAAGATAGTTGGTGGTTCTGTATAAAAAAATGTACAACTATTGATGTACGTGTATATTTTCATTTGTTACTATCGATTTTATTGATAAAGCTTTATCCATAGGTGCTCGATTGTAGAAAACTTGCTCAAAAACTTCTAAAAATTCTGACCTAAAAATTATAACCAATGTTTTCTATTATTTAAATTGGATTTTTTAATGTAAATACATTTTTTAATTTAAATTGGATCTTTTGTTATTTAAATCAGATTTCAATTTGTAACGTAGAATGGCCAATCCAAAAATGTAATTTACTGATCTTATTTATGAAAACCCTTGAAAGACTGTATTGTCGAACAAGAAGAAGGAGCATCAAAAGGAAAGTAACATTAATGTTAACAATGATACTTAATGTAATTATTTACCATTTGGGCAGTATAATTCTAAAGAACCTGTAACAAGTATTGTACCATAGCTTTGGGTATATGGACCCTATCTCGATCAGGTTTTTCGTCCAGTTTCCCTGATTCTTTGAGCAAATGCTAAGATGGCCCCTTGTTTTGCTTCTGAACATGAATGTAACTTCATTATTTGTGCACGTCTTCCAAATTTCAGTGGGAAATATAGTTATTCAAATTATCGTTTTCTATATTGTCGCGGCAAAAAGTATTATTCTTTCATGAAGAACATGATGAGAGTTAAGGGCACAAATTTATAGCAAATTTACCATTGAAAATATATTTTATTATATAGGAGCGAGTATTTTGTCAACAAAACTTGGAAAAAAAAGGTTTTTTTTCTGTATTCAAAATTCGACTAGAATATGGTTTAGGAAAGAGATCGCAGAATTATGAAAACGTACACAAATTTCACTTCTCCCCATAGATCTTCACACGCAGTTTTTAACTGTTTTTTTACGTAAATAAATAAATAAACAAAGCAATAAAGAAGTACATTTGAAAAAAAATGAATGGGCAGTGTTGCCGTGTTTCTCTCTGTGCCCGCTGTTGCCGCGAGTGAACTTGGGTGACGGAGAGGGCGTCGCAGTGGTGACTAGAAAGTGAAGGTGACTGACTTGCCGCCGGAACTTGCTGCTTCAGTGGGTGATTGTCTACGCAACCGCCGCCCGTGTCCTATTGGTCACGCGGGAAGCCAACCCGAAAACGCGGCAGCGGGGCGAAGCAGGACAGAGCACGTGGTAGCTGGAGATTGCAATTCCGCGATCAATCACCACCGGATGAGGTGGCTCAGTGCATGTCACTCTACAGTAATATCTAGAGATCGGAAAAATATGTAGTATTAATCGTCAAAATATGTTCATAAATATGTAATGAAAACAGTAAGAATATGTAATAAATATGTAAAATACTATATAATATGTAATATTAAAATTCTCTAATTAAAGACATTTACATAGAACGAAATTACATTTAGAAAAAATATCCTAAATAAATTTTAAAATTAATACAAACGTTTTAAAAACATCTTGGAGAGCATACATAGAGTTGATGCATACTTTGCATCGTACAACTTTCTCGTCAGTAGTAAATGCTTCATCTGTTGTAATTCAGGAATTTGCAAATTTTTCTCGGAAATTAAAGTTTACAGGTCACAAAACGAGGTGTCAGTTATACTTTTGATACCAAGATTTCACCAATAATGTAGAAGAAATGCTATTTTTTTTAAAAAATACTTCTAAAATTGAAGAAAATTGATAGAATAAGAAAATATGTTGTAAAAACAGCCAACTATGTCATATAGTACTAAATTTGTGAAAATATGTTACGAAAAAATTGGATATTGTGTTAGGAGGGTGATGATTCGCCAAGATTACAATTTTAAGAACGGTAAGTAGAAAGAAAAAAAATATGGAATTACATAAAAATCCGGTCTCTAGTAATACCTCGACATCCGCGAATTCGCTATTCGCGAGTTCCGAACATTCGCGATTAGAGAAATGCTTCTGGTTTTAACATTCGCGACTTCAACATTCGCGAGTGGGTCTTTTGGTCCTACTACGATTTTTTTTTTGAAAGTGAGCACATTTCATTTCCTTTATCAGCGTCATCTGGGAGACGAAATCGGCAGACGTTGGAGCTCAAAGTATGAGATGGTTCATGGCGTCATCTGATGTTATTGCAGTGCCCCTGACAGGGATGTCCTTGGGTTGGAATCCCGATGGTAGAATTTTCGACTCTAGCTCGATAGCTAGGGTCGAATTCAGTCACTCGTCGGTAGGAGAATTCTAGCGGATGTTGTGATTTGTAGTTTTCCTTTGTTTCTGTAATCAATACCAGACGAATGGCTAACAAACAGATCTTCCCTTCCTCTTCCTTGTCCTGACCTCACCCTTTACTTACTCACCCTTACACTCACATGCACTACACTACCACACATGTTGAAAGACCAGTCCGGAGCATAGAGCTTGTCCCGGCTGGGGCAGTGCCAATCTGGTGATTATCATAGTTTCGTGATGGTGCAATGTAATATTTGTTATTATTTTGTCCTCCAACTTTTATATGCGAAACGAAAATGTCAACAATCAAAATAAAGTACAAAATTTTAAATCACTTGTTTTTTATTGTATGAATGATAAGTAATGTTTTTGGCTTTGCAGTGGTCACAACAATTAATGACTCAGATTTTTTAATTTTACAGAAAAGTTACTGTGTTTAACATTACTGAGAATATGTTTGGTCACTTTGAAAATGCTTCCAGCATTTTAGGTCTTATTTTTTATCCTTCGTAAACAATGTAATTATCTTCGCCGCCCAGACAACTAATTAGGAATTTGTCTTAATGTTCGGTGTGTGGGGTCATCGACTTTTAAGGAATAAGAATATTCTGAAGCAATAAGTGATTGCTTAAAATAAGAGATTTCTTACACACGTCCATATTTCGTTGACGTTCCCCTTAAACGCGCAATGTACGTGCTTCATTAGAAAAGTGACATGCCTTCTGCACGAACTGTTTCGTAGTTGAGTGTGTACAGTGTGACTACATACACACACTCTATATTTTTCGCACACAGAATTCAATTTGTTTGGTTCACTTTCAAAATCATACATTATTGTGCAGTTTCAGTGGATTATTCGTGTCTCTGTTGTCGTTTCTCATAGAACGAATAATGTGTTGTGTGTAGAACTTGTTGTGATTGCATTGCCATCGTTTTCTAAAGCAGAAAGTGAACGTCGCGTAAAAACATAACCTAACCCGGTTAACAAGAGGCCGAACAAGGAGAGCTGGGAGCGTGCTACTTCTCTTACGAGTGGTCAAGTCACTTATTGGCTCAACTCGTGCAAGATTAAGCACGCAATTTGAGTGTGAGAATCGGTCTCTTAGGAAACACTCATTTTGAGCGTCCATCATGAACGCCATTCCCAATAATGAGCTGGTCTCTTTCGATGAGCGGCCATCACAGAACCAGAAGCCACGTGCCAAACCGTGACCTTGTTAGCTGCCGCCGCGACCGGTTATTCTCGTCACTTCCGCTGCGCTTGTCTTCGTCTAGAACCTGCCGACACGCTCTTCCACAGTCGACTGTTTATGTCGCTGCTCGTAACGATCGATTGTTCGGGTCGTGATGGATTCGCTGTCTTCGACCTCCGCGAGAGCGGTATAACGAGAATATCTGATCGACAAAGTAATAAATTACACACCGTTCTTTATATTATTGAATCAAACGCAGCAGTAATTCCGAGAATGAATTCGGGTTTTTGTGAGATTTTTATACGTTCCAATTTATTTTTTTCGTATTATTGCTTCTCCTCCTATTCTTCCTCTTCCATTAGTTCCCAGGGCCTGTTGTTGGTTGAAGATAATTCATCATTTCGGCCTAGTCTTAATCTTTTTAGATGCTTTGTATCATGCGATGTAAATAAGAAAAGCTTAAGAGATGTTTCTTGGTAACGTTTATTGAAAAGTCTGTCCTAACACACTTTTATTTGTTTCCAAAATGAAATGTAATTTATGTTTTTTATATCTCAACGTTTTAATCTGTGTTTAATTCGCGAAGATGTCAAAGAAATATATAATATGTGGTTCTTTAAATTATTAAATCAGGTGCAGTGGAAATTCTGGTATGGAATTGAATTCACGTTTTTGTTAAATTTTCGTGCTTTTCACTTCCTCTTATCCTTGGTATCCTTGTCCCTGTTTTTTTTTTCGTCCGTCTCCTCTTGATCTCTTGCTGTGAATCGGAATAGCATGATAATTCCTAATTAAAATGCATTCCATCAGCGTGGTATAGTCTTCCCAAAATACTGTATATAGAGGAGAAGTATTTTCCCTAAGACATTTTCAAATATTTAGATTGTTTTCATATTAGATTATATATTAAATGGACCTCTTACTTTTATGTCTCAAGTTGCCCTAAAACACATGTAATGTTGCAGTGTCTAATATTCATATGATGGAAAGTACATAAGTGTCGAAAACTGTAATTCTCTATCGAAACTTATTGTGAGAATTATGACTAGGCCGTACTTTGGTTAGAGAATTTCGGAAATATTCTTCTTAAGATAACTTGAAGACAGAAATAATATTCTGCAAGAGTTATGTAAGAACATAGGTTGCATGACCACTTCATGTGTGAATACACTTTTTGTGGGTGTCGTTTTATTGAAAAATAGATTTCACAATTATATGAGTTAAAGGGGTGGTTTTACTTAAACTCAACTTGCGATTTATAATGGTTATCGGTTCATTAATTTTAATTTTCTTTGTAAATTTCGAGATCTTGTGCAATTCCTCCTCCCTAGTTTATGGATTGCATCATCCGTTAATTTTCCGGTTTATTAGTTTTTTTTTAAATTTCTTTCACCTTCTCTTGCCACGTAACAACATTCCTCTTTTGAAATATGACGCAGTAGAAGGAATTAGTAGTTTTATCCTCCGAGGTTTCGTAATGAATTATAATTTTGTTGTTTTACCTTTGGCATCTGAAGACGTTTCACATTATGTTGTGGGTGTTCGTATCTGTTGTATATACTATTCTTATCGGAAGAGCACAAACTAGACCTCTTCCCGTCCAAGAATGGAAACAAATGAGATGTCATGCTACGAATCTCTGCCTGCTGATGGGATATTGATCGTGTGCTGGGAGTTTGTGTGCTAAACTAAAACACGTTGTGAGTGACTTATGGCACTGACAGATGGGATCATTCGATTCCTCTTTACAATTGGCACAATTCTTAGCCGGCTCTCTTTAGGATATTCGAGAAGAATTCCTCTAGGAAAACGTGTGATTTTCATTGTTTCAAAGTACCTATGAGTACATGGGTGAGTAGCTGTGAATTTCTGAACGCGCTTTCTGACTAACTTGAATCGGTACGACTTGATCCTTGTGATTGACGATAAGTAAACTAAATTTTGTAATGAAACACAAATTTAAACAATTATTTTAGTCGATCCTTTTCCTGTAACTGTCTGTACCTGAAAACGGATAAACTAGACTACTGCAAAATGTTTACAGTTAATTTTTATTATGAACTTGAAAAGAACAGATATTATTTAACGTGAAAATTCCTGCCTGAGATCCAATGCTAAGCTATTAGAAAAACTGGAGGGTTGTGGAATAAAATAATCCATGGAAGAGAAAGAAAATTTCTCACTTCTTGTCGATATTGTTATTCTTATTCTTCTGCTTCATGGATTTAGGCCGTAAGGCCTGATTCCACATCAAGAGAGTGAGTCTTTCCATCTTGTTAAGGAGCGGCCAAAATGTTTTCTTCCTTTTTGGATATATTGGTACATTAGGGATATATTCGAATATCCCGAAGGAAGAAGGGTATATATGGGTATTGTGTTCGGAGACATACATACATGTGGTCATGCCATTTGCTTGAATTCTGTCCATCAGACTGAATATATTTAGTTCGATTCTGATGTCATCATTGTATTTTCCATCTAAGATATTGTAATCCGCTACTGAACTTAAGAATTTAATTTCGGCGCTTTCTATTTTCCTTGTGTCTGCTCTATTTATTGCAGCTTTCGCATGCATGAGTTAGCATGGGTACTGGCATTGCTTTGTATAATTTAAGTTGTGTGATTTTTTAGGTCTTGTTTTTTAGTGTTCTTATTGTCTCACACATGTTATGGAATCTATATATTTTCTGATTTATGTCATTTTTCTGACAGTAAGACACATTGAACCTTAAATATGTATTATTACCTATTCTAACGGTTCATTATTAATCACAATTTTACATCTAATGCGGTTCTTTCCTTCGAAGTTCATTGATTTTGTATTCCTTGTGGAGATTTACCGCTTTTCCCAATTGAAGGGTTTCTCGGAAAAACAGCGTTAGTCCAAAATTGAGAAAATCGAGTTAGTGCAGCCATCTTGCACTGTGAACTTTTATGCATCATAGAATAATATTGACTCAGCCTAAAGTGCATTAGTCCCAAAGGTGGCAAGCGAAGTGAAATAGGTAAGAACAAAGATAATGGAAGAACGTCATATGTCCAAAGTGTTTCCGTTGAAAACAGCAGAAGTCGTAGACAAATGACGATTCAAAACAACAGTGAGTGTAATAGATGATCGTTCTTCTGATGCAGCTTCCGGTAATTCTTTCCAGCGTTTTAATTGTTTTTATTGCAGGGTATAGTTAATGTAGAAAAACATTTTGATAAATTGTTTATAGGAAGCTCAATTCCTTTCACTGTATCAGAGAATAACAATGTAGTTCCATTTAAAATACATGTAATTTTATTTTTGCAAGTTTCTGGTTCCTCCATCTTCTAATATACGCATAATAGCTAATGTTCCGTTCATGTAATCCGTAATTTTCAAGCGGAAATAACATACGTCCATTTTTCTTTTTTTTTCAACTTGTATATTTATTTTATTTTCGCACAACTGCAAATATTTCATGTTGTGTAAAAGTATTCCTGTACAATTTAAAATTTCATATATCTTGGTGAGTTAGGTCGGTGGAGGGTTTTTTTCTCATTTTCCCCGAACTTAACTTTTGGGGTGATGCTGTTTTTCCGAGAAGTCCTTCAGTTACCGATAAAAATTAGCATTGGCAAACGTGCCTCTATTCTCGGGCATCTTACGTATTCTTTCCTGGCTCTCCCACAACTCTGATTTGAGCGTTGTAGCGTTGCATTGAGTTACTTATTACACATTTCCGGATCCTCGAGAATACTGTAACGGGAAGAAAAAGATGGACGGATACGATATAACATATATCTGCATACAATACAACGAACATTAAGCAACCCTGAGGAGTACTGAGATTATTCATAACGTAACAGAACAGGAGTGCTTTAATGCCGCATTCAAGGCAGATATTTCCATCGATCTCAGATAATTCTTTAGGTGTTAGAAATTTGTGTACAATGGTCGATAGGAAAGACGTTTGCGTGAAAGAAGTGTCAGAGGTGACACTTGTCAACAGTTTCTATTGTACGGGGATCTAGGAATGTGTAATTTGCTTCGAGTAATTGAGGTAAGTGATGATCACTGATAAGAAATTCACCGGTAACTGCGAGTTCGCTTTACTGTTGAAGATTCAACTTCCATGACGCATTTTTCTTCAGAAAAATTGTTTCTGACCATCTCGCTGAATGTGACGTTTTAGTTTATCAGTTATTTGCATTCCATACATGATTCATTTAATAATTTTTGCAGCTTTTTTGGGATAAGTTGATTTTAAAAAATGTGTCCCTTTGATTACCTCAGTGCTGTTACCCGACCTCACAATTCACGAATAATCTTGTCGTAATTTTTTTCTTTCAAATTTATTAGTATTTAATTATTGGTACTTAGATTAGTTCTGTTCTAACTTTACATATATACCTATTGCTTACTGACTTGTATTTAACTTAATTAAATTTATGTGGGAGAGAATTACGATTTGAGATCTCTAATTAGGTTCTAATTCAAAATTTTTGCATTAGAAATGAATGATTCTGATATATTTGCTTGTTGTTTCTTAATTCTGGTGTGATGAATGCGTTTTTGCCAGGTTTGGGGATTTAATTTAAGACGGAATAAAATTTAGTGGCCAGATCAGTGATGTGCTGAGCTACCGGTTTGTTGGTTTTGGAGGCGTTAATCTTTATTGAGCAGGCGTACAGTAGTAGAGGTCTTATGATGCTTTTGTGTATTAATACAGAAGAATTGTTCGTATTGGGTTCTACCTGTGAATTAGTGCTACACGTATTCACGATCTTTAAAATTGTAAACGTATAACTCATGGTGACTCAACTGACAGGAAACAGCTCGAAAGACGAAAAGAAAGCTAGAGCATCGACGGGAAGACCACACTTAGAAACAGGAAGGGCCAATTTTCTCGGTCGAAACAAAAAAGTCGTGAGACCACAACTAGTAAAAGCTTGCAGTAGAGTTGAAGTTGAACTAGAGTTCCAGAAGAAGAGTTGGTAGACTTGCAGCATTAAATTACCCAGGGACACATACTCGGCTAATGGCCCACTTTGCATAAGAGATGTTCCTTTCGAAAGAAACGTCTTCTGAGAAATTCTGAGGCCAATCACAGCACATGCGTTTCTTGGTATGTCACACCTACCGACATTGCGATACACCCTAGTGCAGGGCTGTCCAACTTGGAAGGGCTTATGGGCCAAATATCAAATTCTAGTTAAGCGGCGGTCCGCATCGTTATTTAAGATGGTTTTACCCTAACCACTGAGATTATACTGAAACAAATATATATTAGATACGAATTTTATTCAACATACGTAATGATTAATGTACAAACAACGAAAAAAATATAAATCATTAAATAAAAATAAGATCAATTGTGCAGTTGTATTGTATTTGGTTGGCATAGTACAATTTTTCAAAGCAGTCGCGGGCCGCACAAAAAGATCCAGCGGGCCGCATGTGGCCCGTAGGCCGCCAGTTAGAAAGCCCTGCCCTGGTGTATTATTACAGCGTTTTCAACCTTCAGTTAGTCACCTGGGGTTGGGGGGCACCAAACTCTCTTCTTGTGTAGATTTTTAGCATAACAGTTGAAGGATGGTTCTTCCCTACGGCGTAGTTAGTACGATCCTGCGTATTGTTGCATGATACGTTCTGGATTTTTGAGTTGCAGGTTGTTACGTCAGTTAATTTTACAATTACTCTTCCCTCAAAAAACAAAAACATACACATAATAAAAGCACTTTTCGTTGAGATGAAAAGATGTCATAACGTCAGAACTATGGTTCACGATGTATTACAGGAAATGCTGTCTGTATATTTAGCCTCGAATATTGCTAAATACCTGAAGTACAGTTGTCGAACTACTCTCCTCGAAATAAATTCTGAATACCGCACTAATTACAAATATAAATAAAGTGCTCAAAACAAAAGTAGCCTGTTTATTAAATATTTAATTCAATTTTATTAGTAATTTGTTTACAGGATTCTCCTATTACAGATTGCTGTGTATATTTACAGTTACTGCTCACTTTACATCATACAATTTTCTCGTCAGTAGTAAAAGCTTAATCTATTGTAATCCAGGACCGTAGTTTAGCAGCCAGACTAATCGCAATAGAAGCCATCGCACAAACTGGCAAGATCTACGACCAGCAAACTTACACTGTAGCATCTTCATCCAAGTGTTAAACGTCAGTGATCGCAAATTTTTCTCGGACATTAAGGTTACAGATAACAAAACGTGGTGTTAATGGTGCTTTAGACACCTAGTTCCCCAATAATGTAAGAAAAATGCTGATTTAATAAAAGGCATCATTTCTTAAAAAGATATGGAATGAAATAGAAGGAAATTGATAACATAAGAAAATATATTGTAAAAACAGCAATATATATGCAAAATATGTAGTAAAGTACTAAATATGTAACGAAACAATTCGATATTGTGTTAGGAGAGCTATGATTTGCCAAGATTCCTATTTTGAGAACGGTAAGTAGAAAGACAAAAAACATGTAATTACATAAAAATGCTGGCTCTACTGATCAGTCCTCCTACTTCACCCTACAGATCACAAACACGTGACATTGCTTGACCTTGGCTGCCGGGAGATGGAACAACCGGTTTCCGAGGAGAGAGGTCTTGGCTCACGCCCGGGTGAATCATAGTTTTACGGACTCAAACTCACACTCACGAAAATCAAGACGTGTTTTGCATCCATGGGTGAGGGTCTGTCAGAAAATTCTGTGATCGCGGGGTAAAAGTTCTTAAGTCAATTTTTGGCGAAATAGGTGTTAAGTACTGAAACTACAAGTTAAGTATCTATATTTTATTTTAGTAAAACGCCCGAATTCAAATGTTGGTTCCTTAACGAGAAAAACATTAAGAAATAACATTTACCATAGGAACAACCGGTGGCTGAAAAATCTAACCCTTGTTTTCTCCAAACTAAGATTTTTGAGAACTTTTGCCCCCTGATCACAGAATTGCCCGTTTGCCCTACTAGTTCTTAACGTCATTCAGAAACATCGTGTTTTCAGTACTTGGTTGTTTTAGAAACTCTAGTTAAAGCTGTTTTCACTCCAACTTGTATGTTAAGGAATGAAATATCTTGTAAGAAAGACGATTTATTGGACATATTGTATATACACTTTGTAGAAAATTGTACTTTAAATATTTATTACTAATGGAAAGGCATAACCATACTGCGATGTTTTCTGATGTGAGATCGCGTTGTATAGAGAAACAAGTGTTTCGGGTATCGGATGACACTTTCGGCAGCTCACCCTTAAACGAAGCGTTTCGCATTGTACCCAATATTCAGTCACTTATTTAACATACCATTCTGAAGTTCACCTGTTACGTTTATGCCCAAAGGTTTATTTAGTGGAATTCGATCTTCTTTCTGTTTGAAAATACCACCGGTTGAGGTGGCTCAGGGCATTAACTTATGTCACTGCAGTGTCAGTTATTGGGAGGTCCTAGGTTTCCACTCCCGATGGTGGCCCGATTTTCAACACTAGCTAGGTAGTTAGGTCGAGTTCAATCGCTGTCTGGAGGAGAATTCTAGTCGCCGGCTGCTCTGAGCGGTAGTTTTCCGTGGTTTCTCCGATCAACCCCAGGCCAATGTTGGAGCAGAACCCTGGCAATCAGGTCACAGACCACGCGCGGTGTTTTCTTACTCATCGCTGTCATTTCCTCACCTCTTACTCACACACACACACACACACACACACAAACACACACAAACACACACAAACACACACACACAAACACACACAAACACAAACACACACACACAAGCTCTACACTACTTCACATGTCGGGAGACCAGTCGACTGCTTAGAGCTTGTCCCGGCTGGAACGGTGCCCCAATTGTGGAGATACTTGGAGAGGGAAAACTCCGCAAGGCGACGCGTAAGTCGGCGCCGGATCTCGCCGTCCGGAGAGGGAAGCTCGCCACCACCTCCCGCGATATAAACACGCCCTGCCCATGGGGTTAATGACCTTTGCAGTTGACGCGTTTAGGCACACCAAGTAATCACACAATCGACCTGCTTGGTAGTGGGAAATGGCCGATCTCAATGAAAGTTGGCTCTTCTGCTTATCTTTTCACCCAGAAAGTTTATGTTTTGTTAATTCCGTTGTAACTCCACTACATGGCGCTGTAGAAAAGAAAACTAAATATTCACGTCAAATGCAACCCGCAACACACTCGGCAGCATTTTTTTTTCATCTGTATCGTTAAATAACTCCTAAACGAGGCGTTCTAGGCCCTTAAAAACCAAAATTTTGTGGCCGAAGGGCTCAAAGAAACGTTTGTCACACCGTAATCTACAGAATGAGCTCTTCTCGAATATTCTATTACATTTTTGCTGGTCCGGCTCCTCCCAATATTACCCCACCTACTCAGAAATGTGCAGAATCTGCAAGTAAACGTGAATGAGAGGGACAGAGAGCGGCAGAGACAGAGATAGAGAGAGACAGAGTGAGGGAAAGAGGGAGAGAGTGAGAATGGGAGCTGGGAGTGGAAAGAGAGGGAGATAAAGGGCAGAACATCTGCCGGGTTTTCCTATAGTTTAACCAAATCCACGATGGCCGCTCCCAAAATGGTAGGGGGCGGGAGCGTCAGGTGCGCGTTGGCAGCGCGTGGCCAGCCCCTCCCCTTTCCCTGGGCGCGATCCATATTGCGTGCGTGCGGGCGCCCCGTTCCGCCGCCGGCCGTTCCTCCCCTCCCCCCCGCCCCCACCCACCGCGACCGCCTTTCGCTTCCTGCCTTCCGCACGCGGGCCCGCGCGCCGCCCTGCTGTTCGGTCCGTGCTGAGCGGCCTTATCATAGACTAAGGATGTACAGGCAGCCCACTGCGGGCAGCGGACACTTAGGCCTCATTCGCAAGGCAAACTTAAACGTAACGTAATGCTGTAAACTTAGCCGCAAAATTCACACGTAAAAACAAGCGTTCACAATGACGAACGTAAGTTTCGCGTGAACCAATCAGAATTCAATGTACTGAAACTTGATCGATTCGTCTCTTACATGGTGAAAAGATCTTTCCACCATGGTTTCTAGCTTTTTCTTCGAGATTCTTATCGATTTGTCTTTATATACATGCGAGTAGATGTTGTAGTAGTGCTCACATTTCCTTCATCTTATAAGCAAGGATTCTCCTGAACCAAATTCATGAGTAATTTGTCGGACATAATTCGTTTATTCGCCATCTCAGGTTAAAGTCACAATAAAATTTGTCCAAATTCTTACATTGAATTCACAACACGCATCAAAAGCGTTCGTAAACTAGTTCTCTACATTACAATAACAATGACATAACCACAAACTACCTGAACACAATCTGAAACTTCCATGCTGCTCTCTGATTGGTCTTCGGTAGAAATCCGACGTAAACTTAACGTAAAAGCTTGGAGCTTGCGAACTCGTATGTTTACGGTCTTGCGTCAACGGTTACGTCAAGGCATTGTGAATGGTCTCGCTTAATAACACATTTCTAGGTTTTGCGGCTACGTTACGTTTACGATTAAGTTTGCATTGTGAATGAGGCCTTACGCGGCGGAGGTAACTCATTCAGAGATGGCACCACCGTCGCATCTTAGTTCCGAAAAATGTGGTAACCGAATAGAGCGCGCACAGGTCGTTTGTACCCCCACTACTACCGATTTCACCCCTCCACTGCCCAAAGCATTTTGCAACGACGCCTGGTGTGAAACAGCCGTCCGGCTCTTATCCCCCCACCGCCCCCGCCGCTCTTCAGCAGGCTTCGTTTCCCGCTGCTCCGGAGGCTAACCACTCCGGCCTCAGCTTTACATCTTTACATCTTTACTCTATGGCCTTATCCACCCCTTGGACTGCTGCTTCTTACTCGCCCTTGTGTCTGCGGCTTCTTCTCCGCACCTTGGTGTGCGGCTTCTTATTTATTAATTTATTTGGTAAAAAACAGTAAAAACTGTATCTGACGTATGGGGGAAGAGATTATATGCGCACATTTTCTTGAGGCCCAAAATTTAAAAAAATAAAAGAAAAGAAAAGCGAAATTAGCAACATTTGAAAACTAGAAAAAGAATTTAGAAAAAATTATTATTTTAGAAAAATAGAAAATATAATTTTTTTTCCCAAGTTATAGAAATGTCCACAGCTTGGTCTACTGCTTCTTGTCCGCACCTTGGTCCGCGGCTTTTTGTCCGCACCTTGGTCCGCGGTTTCTTGTCCACCCCTTCGTCCGTGGCCTTTTCTCCACCCCTTGGTCCGCGGCTTTTTGTCCGCACCTTGGTCCGCGGTTTCTTATTCGCCCTTTGGTCTACGGATTCTTATCCACCCCTTGGTGTGCGGCTTCTTCTCGACCCCTTGGTCTGCGGCTTCATGTTCACCCCCCGGTCTGCGACGTTTTGTCTACCTTCTGGTCTGCGACTTGTGTACTCCTTGGTCTGTGAATTTTTTTCACCGCGTGGTCTGCCCCTTCTTGTCATCCCTTGGTCTGCGGCTTCGTATCCACCCCTTGGTGTGTGGCTTCTTTTCCACCCCGTTGCTCTTGGGCTTCTTTTCCACCCCTTGGTTCGAGGTTTCTTTCCCAACTCTTAGTCTGCGGCTTCTTGTCCGCCCCTTGGTCTACGACTTCATATCCACTCCTTGATCTGTGGCTTCGCGTGTCTGTTCTTTTTCTCTATAGACAGAGAGGAAGAGGCGAAGGAAGGGAGAGAGAGACGCGCATCGAAACAGTCGAATGGAATGAGATGGTCAGGCACACCGACTGACGGAGGATCAGGCAGACTGAGAACAAGAGAGGATCAGATAGACAGGGGGCCAGACAGACAGATAGAGGGACAGAAAGAGAGAGGAACATTGAAAGAGGGAAAGCTTTGAAGGGAGAGACAGAGAAAGAAAGAGATTCACACAAAAAGTGAGAAATGGGGTGAGATAGGGAGAGGGAGGGAGAAGGAGACTTGCTAAATGCCCCACCATGTCGCTATAGCTTCAGGAAGGCGTGAACGTCTTGCTTTATATAGCACGCACTTCAATGCAGCCAAATGTTTCCAGGGACAAGAAAAACATACTATAACGCAAAGTGTTGCCAAAAATCGTGTAACATCGCTCTTAAAGCTATTTTAATTGTTGTTGTTATTATTTTCCTCTAATTCATGACTAAAGAACTTACGAGTCAATTGAATATAAAATCTACTCCGGGTTGTGATCAGCAAGGAACAATTTAGTTGGTGCCTCTGTTGTGGGTAGGCTGTTCTCGATATCTTGCACTTCTGAGCCTTTTCAATGACGCAAAAACTTGAATTTTGGAAATAGGAAAAGGGAGGAAGAATAAATTGATTTTTCATGAGAAACTTCAACACAACCGCAGACATTACCTTTTTTAGCATAATTAGTTAATAATTGGGTAGCATATTAATAGTTTAATAGCATTTTGTACGGCTAATTCAGAGGACACTTAATCATTAGAACACTTTTTAAATCCCTCTCGCGTTTTTCTTATCATTCAGACTTCACTCATTTTCACTGTCCTTCATATTTACAGGCTGTGGAGAAAACGTGGTTTGCTTAAATTCAATGTTAAATCTTTTCATCTAACCAATTAAGCTACTAATTATTCGTTTATAGCCGGAGCCTTGAAGATGAACGAAATTCACGTTGTAACGGCATCTTAGATTGAACAGTTACCCAAGTCTGCAGAAAACTTTCGCCCTTGCGAATCCTTCATCGTTCTTTGCAATTGCTTCGACAACCGTCAAATTTTTCCAGATCTTTTATCGCTCTCTCTACAGCTAGGATCTCGTAACTTGCCTAATTGGTCATGCCATCGAAGGTTTTACACCCCGTAGATGGACTTTCTCTCGACACACGCACTACTATATAGAGAAAGTGTAGTATCCAGGACGAAAAGAAATTCCTTGCTTGCGCCGGAAATGCATGTTTTCAGGTCCCTTCTAACACCTTCATGGCTTTCACGATCGCGTGTGTAAGTCCACAGGTCTTGAGAGTATTGGATTTTAAGATTCGTGTTCAAATTTCTTCGTTTCTGGACTGTTAGTTTGAGGCTACCACAACCTGAAATACTTATTAAATGTTAACACAGAATCAATCTAATTTGATAATTTTCTTTAAGCGTATCTTGCAACAACATGGAGGGCAACCAACACACTAAAACGAAGTCCCAAGAAAGACGTCAACTTAAAGAAAATATTGGACGGAGGGGCTTGTAGTATTTAATTGTATTGTAGTGAAACGCCTGTGTAATAAGCTTACAAATTTGTCAAGAAAATTTAGTTAATAAATGGTGGGATTTACTTCATAGTTACATTACTTTGTTTATAGCCACTAGTGAAGGCGGTTTTTTCAGGGCGTGTATAGCTTGCTGAAAGTTCATAAGTGACTGTGTACAAGTGTTCAGATAAATCCGTAAGTGCAGCAAAGAAATACTTCGTGTGACCGCATCAGCTACTGCTGACCGTAATTTAACATTAGGTGATTTGTATACTTCAGTTAAAATAAAATGAAAGGCAGTGAAGATGTCGAAAAGTAGAGTATGGCATACGTGCTAAAACTGATTTTATTTTAACTGGTAGATTGCCATTCCCTACTCGCAAAATACAATGTTACTTCTATCACTCATGTTAAAAAAATAACTATTTTACATGTTTTACTTGGTTTTACTTTACGAAATTTAACATTTTGTATTGTGGGCCTGGCTCTTACAAGTAAAACTCCAGAAGATAATCGGCAATCTCTTTGGGCCGAAACGACGAGCCAGTCAATAAATAGAACCGAATTAAGGTTAGACTTTTTAGACATTAGTAATGTAGGCATAGTCATTATATTTTACTATCATAACGTAATTAACCGCCTAGTTTTCTTGAATCTTTCAAGGCAAATTTTATCAGGTTTTTATACATCCCTGTCCAAAATGTTGTCTTTTAATTATTGCAATATAAACTAATATATAAATAAACTAATACGATGAAAATGGGAATATGATATAAAATATAAATTAAATAAGCAAAAAGTACGAAAAGGTTGAAGAAATGAGTCTTGAGATACACCAGCGATTATTGAATATTTTGCACCTACGATTGAATTTGTTTCTATCGTGGAAAATGTATGGAATCTTTTGATAATCTATTGAATCTTGAGCTACTCATACAGTTAGTGAATATTTTCCACATAAGGTAGAATTAGTTTCTATCGTGAAAAATCTGTGGAACCTTTTGGTAATCTAATGAGTCTTGAGCGCTTGAGCTGACTCTGCGTTTATTGAATATTTTGCACATTACAGTTGAATTAGATTTTACCGTGAAAAATGCATTGAATCGTAAGGTAATCTATTGAGTCTTGAGGTACTCCTGCGTTTATTGAATATTTTGCACATACGGTTGAATAATTTTTTTTTCATCAAAAAACCTATAGGTAAGAAAGTGCTCCCGTGCGCTGTGAAGATGGCCAATTGGCGCCTGCTCTTTGGGGCTTCGAGTAAGTGCCCAGCGGCAGCGACGGTCTGCCGCAACCTGTTTCCGCCACCGCCGCCGCCACCGCCGCAGCCACCGCCGCCGCCAACTCCGTCGCCGTCGCCGCCACCGCCACCGCCACCGCCGCCAACATCGCCACCGCCACCGCCATCGCCACCACCGCCGCCGCTAACACCACCACCGCCGACGCCGCCGTCACAGCCGTCGTCGCCGCCGTCGCCGCCGTCCCCGCCACCGCCACCGCCATCGCCATCGCCACCGCCACCATGACCACCGCCGCCAACACCGCCATCGCCACCGCCGCCAACATCGCCACCGCCACCGCCATCGCCACCGCCGCCACCGCCGCTGCTACCGCCGGCGCCACCACCGCCGCCGCCGCCGCCGCGCGCGCTGCCCTTTCTGGGGTAATGACCCTGATGCCGCGGAACTTCTCCGGCCGCTCCGCCTCGCGTTTTCGACAGGCGCTGCGACGCCACTTAACATGGAACCTGTCTTAAGCGGCCACTAATGGTCACGGCGAAATTTCGCCGTTTAATGAAGTGGCTATTTAAATCAAGGCTATGGGGTTACAGGAACCCTATTTCGAATTTACTTATAAATGACCTTCAGAAAGTTAATAACACATTAATTTATTTGTTGTTTTTTATTGGAAACTGTCGTATTTGTATCACTTAACTTCCAACGCATATTTTACGATTTTTCCTGTTCCGTTGTTCTTTGACATTATATGACTGCCGTATTATTTACATGTAAATTTTGACTGTTCTAATTATTCTGGTCGCATATAATTCTCTGGTCATTTTTTCGAAATATTAATTTCAACTGACACACCCAAGGAGAATAACAAAAATCTATCGATAGATGACTTTATGTTGAATTGAGAATTAAAATGAAATTGTATGATAGTGGCGAGGATTTTAGTTTAGATCTGATAAGGTTAAAAGAATATACATCTCTTTCACGTGGCCCCAAGGTCTGTTAAGGTCAATGATGGGAATATTCTATTTTTATCTTCTTTCAGCCGACTAAGGTCACCCTATCCTTGAAAGCAGATAACAACTTCTTTTGAAATTCTTGTCTTTGAGTCTTTGCAGGTAGCAAGCTTCTTTTCGGAGGAAGAATTCCCTAAAGATACCATACCATTTTTGTCTACCCCGAAAAACAAGTCTTTGTAAAAGTATGTACTCACGGAGATGAGATCAAGCACTTGACAGGGCATGCAACTTTCTCTCTTGACATCAAAACAGATGTCTTTACTACTTCTTTGATGGCGTCTAATTTAGATACCTGTCGTCTTCAAGTGACGGTTCCGTTAATTCTTTGAAAAACCCTGGTAGTTCTTAACCCAGAAAGGGATTCGATTTTACAATCTTACATCGAATTGGTTTCTAGGATTGCCAAGAGCCAATTTTTTATATTTTTTGGGACGTAAAGAACTGTTATATATCCGAGTATTATGTGCTACGTTACTGCAGTATTCGTGATGTCTTTGTCAAAATACGTAAGTCATTCGGAAAGTAAAGAACGTTTTGGAGAATAAAAGAAGTCCTCTGAATATATTAAATCTCTCAACTTAATATATTAAGTTGACGGAGATGACTTATTTTATTTCTGCATGTAATTCCGTCAACAGTACCGCATCAGAATTCCCACACTTCGAAGAACATTTTGTTTGGACTCGTGACCGCAAGCCTCACCACCGTCGCCGACCGACCACTGATCTTGCCACCAGTGTTGCCAGATTAGGGAATTTCCCCCTAAATTTAGGGTTTTCTGGTCTTTAGGGGTTGTTTTAGGTGACAAATTTATTTGGGGATTTAATTAGAGCTGGAGTGTTTCTATGCTTCCATGATAAAAACTTTTGCCTAGAAATCAATGTTTCAAACCAATTTTAGAGTGCTTATTGCGGCTCAATCATTCCGAATATCCACGTAGTTTATTAGACAAAATATGCTTAGAAGTGTCTTAAGAGCTTATTTTCGAAGTTTCGACGTTTCCTCCCCGGACACCTTATATGTAGTTGTAGATATGAGGTGGATGCAGCGGTGTTCTGTCAGACACTTCAACGACTTCGCCATGCGACTTAAAGAAAAAAAGTCTTCAACGAGAGAAGAAACGGTGCGGAGCACTAACCAGTGGAGTCATCGTCCTTGACGATAATGCACGTCCGTATGCAGCGGGAGTGATACAGTTTCACTGGGAAATGTTTCAACTTCTGCCATGCAGTCCGGACGTAGCCCCAAGTGAATATTCAGATAATACTCAAAAATAGAAAAATTACAAAAACAAAAGTTAAAAGAACACAAAAACACATTAATTAGAAAAAGCCTAAAGCTTACAAATCTTTTAATATATTTACATTACAGGTTCACAGGTCATGTGTTAAAAGAAGTTTTCAAAAACCATGACTTTTAATAGCATTTTATCATGAAAGATTACCAAAAAATATTCACAAACGTACGTAAGATGTTCTGCATCTTCCATTAGTGCTTCTAAGTTAAATATTTATTATTTTCTTTGATAAATGTTTTAAATGTTCAGATGTTCACCTTATTCACATTCAAATTAATATGTTATCTTTTATTCAGTTTAGTTATTCAATTTAGTTTCAGATAAAGCAAATTTAGTTTCAGATGAAGCAAATTCAGTCAAATAGAGCAAATGACCGTAACTTAAAGCAAGATTTAATAAAATGAAAAAATGATTGAATATTGTTTTGATCGCTTAGTCTCAATAGTTCCAGAATGTTTTGATTTTTTAGCCCCAAGTGATTATTACTTGTTCCACAAATTGAAATTGTTTTGGGGGTGGACATCGCTACGGAAATGATTAATTTAAACAAGCTGCTAATCAGTTGTTGAACAACTGAGTGTGGAGAAGGCATAGAAACATTGGTAAATCGCTACAAGTGCCTAAATTTGAGCTGTGACTACGTAGACTATTAGCTTAAGTATCAAATTGTCTGTATAATACTGTCTCTTTTAATTATATCCAATAAAAATTTCTGTGGAAATAATTTTTTTTTTACGTTCGGAATGACCGTCGTATTCATTGCAGGATTGCACAATGTATTTTATGTGTCCTTTTTGAAAACTGTGCGAGCTAGATCTTGGAAAGTCCGGTGCCC
>JAHLJT010005437.1:96172391-96263707 GCA_031308135.1 Acheta domesticus | reverse complement strand
AACACTTAAAATTTCAATTTCGAGATCACTCTGAAAGAAAATTCTGGCTGTAGAACAGAATTCAAGGAGCAATCTCCTGTTTCATAGCTTTTTGTTTTCTGCGTCGATTGGCAATATTAACAAGTGAATGGGTGCACTGAACTGTAAGGCGCCAGAAATAACCACATTTGTTTGATGACGTTTCGTCATGTGGGATGTGCTGCTTATTATTTGTAGCTATGTTTAGCTCCGTTTCCAGGTGAATAGGCACGTTTGGCGACGGCACACGAAGCAGAGTAACGGGGATAATCATGGAAACAGACAATGTTGCGAAGATGCTTTTGACATGAATTGATACGCAGCGTGTCCGGAGAGGAACGTCGAAACTTCGACAATAAGCTCTTAGACAATTATAATCATATTTGTCTGATAAACTACGTGGATATTCCGAATGGTTAAGCCGCAATAAGCATTCAAAAGTTTGTTTGAAAAAATGATTACTACACAAAAATTTGCATTATGGAAGCATAGAAACACTCCAGAAACGTGTAAATTGTTTATTATTTACAAAAGGAATGAATATATTGCTCAGACAGAAAAATTAAGCGAGAAATAAAAAAGGAGTCGAATTGTGTAAATTGGGTGCTTTTTTATTTTCACTTATTTTTTCTTTCTGAACAAAATATTCATTTCTTTTGTAAATAATAAACAATTTAAATGTTTATGGAGGGTTTCTGTGCTTCCATAAAGCACTTTTTTGTGCGTAGAAATCATTTTTTCAAACCAAATTTTTGAGTGCTTTTTGCGGCTCAACCATGCGGAATATCCACGTGATTTATTAGACAAAATGTGCTTACAATTGTCTTGAGAGCTTATTTTCGACGTTTAGACGTTCCTTACCCAACACCCTATATTGACACGAGTGGTGAAATTGACTTTTATTTTGCGAGTAGGAAAGGTTTCGATACGTGGCTGAGTAGGGCAATCCTAGGAGGGGATATAATCGATTTTACCACGTATGTTGTACACTTTTTTGAAAGAGACTTTCTGACTTTCATTTTATTTTACATTCACGTATACAAATCTCTAAAGATACATTAAGGTCAGTAGTAGCTGATGCGGTCAGTGAAAGTATTTTGTTTCCTTTGTTGTATTCACAATTTTATCTGATCATTTGATCATTGTCTCACTTTCAGAACTAGTGCCAAAAATTGAACTTTCAAAGCGGTTTCAATTTTGAGCCACTCCACTATTAACTGGGAGGCCTTGTCCATCATTGGGATCAATGACTTTATTATTTATTTATTTAGTATTGGTTATTGTAATTTAAGATGCGAAAGAGTAAAATAGAGTTTATTTACAAGTGAAAATATTAGCATCCGAACGATAATAGATGCCGAGTGAGCAAAACATTTTACTCTCGAATGCACTATTTTACCACAATGGTGAACAAAAACAAGAAACTGTTAATTAAGTATCTGTACGTGTGAATGTTCATACGGGAAACCGTTCTCCATTGTTTTCATGGGATTGTTCTCAATTAGACGTAAATTGACACATTTTATACAGTAATTTGTGTGGACAGTGAAATTAAATTCATCACTATGAATTAATAGTGGCGTATTTCTTTCACAAGGGATTAAAACGTGTCTTACTTTACAAAGAACAAAAAAATAAATTGGAGGGAACGTAACAGTTATGGTTAAAACTTCTATTGGGTGTTTTCTTGAGTTTAGGTCAAGAAAATTCCTAATCAAAATTATAAAGTCATAAATAATAACCTTTTTAATGCTATTGTTGTATATTGATCATTATATGTTGTATTAAAGTGCATGCGGCGTTTAATCAATGAATTTATTATTTGCAATTGCTGTCATTTTACCTTTAAGAAATGCTTGTTTTCAAAGTAAAATACGAAGAACAACTGTTGTGTTTTGACTCAGCTCTTTAGACGCCCAATCGGTTGCGTGATAAGACCTGCGTGTGTTGGATCGATAAAAACAGCCTAAATATAGGACTATTCTTGGAACGTAACTGGCTTAGTGGTACATTTTCCTCAATAAGTGGATCTAAAATATACATGTAAGTTAAATGTTTTTGATTAATTTAACATAAAAGCTGTAGTTATGAATGTCGTCCTTTGTATTGTCATCAGATCATTAAACTCAAACGACCATCACTGCAATGCTTTTATATTTACAACACCGTTACGATTTTCACATCACTCGAAACATGTATAGAATGTTTTTGTTTTCAAGGGCGTTGCATAAATGGAACTTTTTTTTACTTTTAATACAAAATACAAATGTTAATGATTTTAATGCATTAAAAACGCTGAACTGTAATGTGGTGAGAATTACTACGGGCGTACTACAACTTAGACGTACTACAACTGAAAAATCTGAAGCACAATATTACTGCGACTATATATGTTTGCCAGCTGTAACAATATCCTTACAATAAGACGTACCCTGTACACAATGTTTCTCCAAATTTCTCTCAGTGGTTAACTTAAATATTTTTTTTTATTCTGGAGAGAAGCAGTTCATACATCACTTTGTAAAATAATCGAAAGTTGTTTTCGGGACTGTTTACTTCTTGGAGGTTGCATGTATCTTTGGAAAAAGCCAGGAAATGTATCACTCGAGCTCTATTGACTAATGTACACGGATTTGACGAAATGTCATCACCATTACCTTCTAACATGACTTTTCTATAACTATTTCTTATATAAATATCATAATACCTCTTATTTCTTTACTCTAGACACTGTGTTTGTAAATCAACATTCACATACCTCCTTGTCCTTCATATTTCATACTTTTATTTCTCCACATTTAACTTGACAATCATCCTTTAACTTAACATTTACCTTTCAGTGCAACCTTCTTCAACTTATTTAGTTAAAGATATTTGTTTAATGTATTTTAACTGTCTTTTAAAACTTGATTGTCTAAAACCAGGAAAGAATTCTCTAATATTACAAAATTTTAAAGATAATCATTTAAGAGATCAAATCATCCTTTAAGGTGGGAGAATCCTTAATGACCATAAATATATAGTTAAGCCTGGTTTGTGGAGCTTGGTCAGTGAAGAAAAAAAATCCTACACAGTTGTTTGCCAACTTTTCGGAAAATATATTTCCATTATGGCTATACGAAGATAAGAAGGAAAACAAGAAAAATCGCGGTAAAGCCCCAAAAAATAATGTGTTAAATAACTAAAAGCCTACTTTATCTTGATACAGTTGAGATTAAATAAATTTAGAAGGAAAAAATACAGTAAAATTACCGTACCTTGCAACCAACAGAAGGGAACTTGTGTTTTGTCTTCTGTGGGTTGCAAGCCCTGTTGATGGAAATATATTTCCGAAACGTTGGCAATCAACCATGCTGTTGCAATCAACCATGTAACCCTCTACTTACCAAGCCCAAAATACCTGACTTCAGTATCATCCTTTACCTTATTGTTCATTTTATCCTTACTTCTACTTAAAAAAACGATTCAATGTTCACTCTCTGTCTGAATCAGTGTAAACTACTGATTAACAGTGATTATTCACTGATGGCGTCAGTTAACCCTGCCACAGACAATCAGTCAATTGAATTTAACAAAACGTGAAAATCGGGTTCACTTTGTGAATCAGTGAAACTTCACTGTTTGAATCACAACAGCAGCACGTGGACGACTGAACTATCAGTGAACGATGGTGGGCGGCACTTTTACCACTGACGACCAGTGCAATGCTGGCGGTCATTATGAAAAGGTTCGCATATTCGTCGATTGTCAGCGAAACTACAAATTTCGACTGAAGATATCAGTGACTTCGGCTCTCACTGATTTAATCAGCGACAATTGGTCGGTGTTATACATCAACCGCTATGCGACATAGTGCAAGTTTTGAGATAATCGTATTCAAGGTTTTATTACATTTTCAGCTCTAAAAACTGTAATTTAATTATTTCATTCATTGAAGCGCCAAACTACACAACATGAGTGGAATATCTGGCGCTTACCTGCATAATGTGAAAATAATAACTGCAGATTTGAAGATCTAGGTTGATAGCCTGTTGTTGCAAAACATAAAATCCCTGATGTGACTGATGGAGTTTACATTTTTCATTAATTATCAAGCTATTTTTACAGATTTGGCGCCAAATTTTTTGCGCACACTTAGAACATGGTCCAATGCAAATGATGGCGTCAATATCTCATCTTTGTTTTCAAAAGTGGCGCTTAGTCGGTTGATGCATAACATCGTCCGATTTCACCGATTCAGATTCAGAGAGCACCCGCTTGCTTTTTGCCAACATTCTCTTAATCTGAATCAGTGAAATTGGCGCGGACACAATCAGAGAGAGCCGAAGTCACTGATGTCTTCAGTCGAAATGTGTAGTTTCGCTGACAATCAGCGAATAGCGAACCTTTTCATAATGATCGCCAGCATTTCACTGAGTCGTCAGTGGTAAAAGTGCCGCGCCACCATCCTTCACTGATCGTTTCAGTCGTCGCGTTGAACTAGTTGTCATAGATTTCACTGATTCAAACAGAGAAGTTTCACTGATTCAAAAGTGCGCCAGATTTCACTGATTATTCAGTTCAGTTCACTGATTGTCAGGGCAGTGTTATAACTGACACCATCAGTGAACAGTCACTGTCAATCAGTAGTTTTTCACTGATTCAGACTGAGCGAATGCCGTGCAAACGGAGACGAGAAGTGGCGGCGACGTAGAAGCGGGTCAGCTCCTCTTCGTTTCGTCTGAGATCTCTCGAGGCCCCGGTGCAGTTACGAGCAACTGTACCCTCCGCCAAGACGCTACGGACCGCCCGTCCGTCCGCCCGCCATGAGACGACAAGGCGTCGAGGAACTGTTCCGCGCTGACGGAGCGACGACGAATTATCAACAATGTTATTTGTTAAATTATATTACTCTAGATCACTCAATATTATCAAAGATCCAATAAAAAGTCTAGTAGCAGATTATTTGATTTTAAAATATCATTAGATTTGTACGCTTTTTCTTTACTATTTATTGAATTTTTTATTCTCTATATTTTATTGTTTTTTTCATATTATTGTTAATAAAATAAATTAGATTAATATAAAATATTACATTTCATATTTAGTACAGCATCCAAAAATACGGCATCCCTATAATGAGCTCTGTTCTTGGGGTTGTATTTATATAATAATAATAATAATAATAGACTGGGAAGTGCAAGAAATAGCTTTATTTGGCACAGCTCACATTTTGCGCAAAGTATTGTAGAGGCACCGTTAGTCCCTAGATCTGCTCCTTTGGTAGCTGGTTGCAACCCGGAGTAGATTTTATACTCAGCCGACTCATAACATCTGTAGTCGTGATATGGAGGATCAATAATAATAATAATAATAAGTTCAAAACATCATCTTTCTTATTAAAAACTATTTCATATCACCTAAACAACCAGGAATGTGAAAGGTGGCGCATTTAGATGCACTTAAACAGCAAAAATAATTTTGGACGCCTAAATCGGTCTAATACCCCACCGTCGCGACGGTGGAAAAGCCTAAACGTCCATTCACAATGCGTTAACATAAAAGTTAGGACTACGGACTCATTCACAATGCCTTCGCATAAGCATAACACAATAGACGTTAACTTAAAAGTTTGCAAGCTTCAAGCTTCTGTGCTTATGCTTATGTCAGAAATAAGAATGAACCAGTCACGGGACGTTTAACTCAAAATCGAGTATCGAAATAGGATCGAAGTCGATAGATCGAACAAAAGACCGGGGTAAAAGTTCTTAAGTCATTTTTTTGCGAAATTGGGTTACGTACTAAAACTACAAGTTAAATATTTATATTTTATTTTGGTAAAACGACCGAATTCAAATGTTACCTCCTTAACGAGAAAAAAATAGTTGTAAATAGCGTTGAGCCTAGGAAGAAGCATTGGCTCAATACTCTAACCGTTGTTTTCTCCAAACTAAGATTGTTGACTTAAGAACTTTTACCCCGTGACCACAGAAATATAAATAATAATAATAATAATAATAATAATAATAATAATAATAATAATAATAATTTATTGAGTCACATATACAATTACAATCGTGTATGACGAGTCAATGTATATTGGGTGGAGAGAGGGAAGTTACATTTACTGTCCAGAAGCAAAGCAAAGGGCCATCTCAGCATTTGCTCAAAGGACCAGGGAAACTGGACAGAAAAACCTGATCGAGATGGAGATACATAAAAAAAACGTTATAAATGTAAATATGAAAATATAAATGTGGATTAATATAAAATTACAGATTGTCCCTATTCTATTAGTCTACCCTACACTAGTCCTATATTTTTTACCTGTACCCTAAACTAGTCTACCCTATACTACGGGCGATCTACTGTGCTGGGCGCGGGCTATTGACGAGGAAGCTTGCAGGTATTCGGGTCGCCGTGCGAGGGCCCACGATTCCATCCCCTTTGTCAGGTGGCTACCGTTTCCTCGGAAACGCTCAGGAAGCGACCTGGGCGAATTGCTACCCAGAAACCAACCCTCTTACCTACGCCAGCTTTCAGGAATTTCACTCGTAAACATGTGGTAGTGTTGCACAACGGAACTTTTCTCCCAACTAAAACGTCCTCTGAAATTACTGACGTTTTAACTCCACGTATTTGTGCGTTGACGATGATTTTTCAGTGTGACAACCAGGGCTAGGATATATATGTAATTGCATTTTTGTTCGTTCACTTCTTACAAAAACAAAACTTTTGCCATATGTTTACGAATTATTCTTTTTGAAGTGGTTTGGATCATATTTCATAATCCATACTTCCTGGTAGAGTACATATTTTTACGTAGGTATTTAGGGAAAACTCACGTATCCTAGCATATTTCATCAGGTCATAATGTCACAGCAAGAATGTAATGTCATAATTTGCCACGATTTCATTTTTCCTAAAGTATGACTTCCCGACATAATCCCAAGATTTTTTTACGTTCTTCTTGGAATTTTTCTCATTATTGAACCCAATTTTGCCTGAGAGTTCATGGTAACAGTCAGCGAATAACTAATTATACATGTTATGCATTCATGAAGCATTCATATGCATTTCAACAGACCACAAATAGGAGTTTTCTTCTCCTACCTGTACCTGTTCTTTGGCTCGACAGCCCGCTACAGGCCTTGGCCGACCATTGGTGACCCAACCTCTCGACCATGTGATTTTTCAAAACTTATTTGTCAATTTGATTACCACAAAGAAGCTGTGTCTGTTAAATGAATGTTATGAATCATGTAAATCATTAGTAATGTGCATTTATAGGCGAATTAAAGCTACAAGCAAACGAGGGTTAGTAAGAATATTAACTTATTGGTGGTGGATTAGAAATCTGTGTGGTGGTATGCAGAATTTACTTCATTGTAAAAAAAAAAGCATGCGTGCATTGGGGACACAGTTTGACAAATAACTTCGAAGTCTGCCACTCCCTTTCTGTTCGTTCCGAATTACAAACGTTGTAATTCTAACACAACAGTTGTGGACGAAGTGGCCTAGTTTCCCTTGTGCACAAGATGTTCTCATTATTACGTCTAATTCGGTTCGTTTTCATTTCGGACACACTGCTGGGTAGTGAAAACGTACATTGTGTCCGAGGAACAATGGTTTCCCTGGCCCTCTTTATAAATTAATTTGTCTGCCGGTATTTCTAAATTTACCCCTTTGAGGTCCGGACCACCGAACGAAACTCTGAGCCCAGTACACAGAAGATAGTTGGTGGTTCTTTATAAAAAAAATGTACAACTATTGACGTACGTGTATATTTTTATTTCTTACTATCGATTTTATTAATAAAGCTTACATCCTTAAGAGCTCGATTGTTGAGAACTTGCTCAAAAACTTCTAAAAATTATGACCTAAAAATTATAACCAATTTTTTCTATTATTTAAATTGGATTTTTAAATATAAATACATTTTTTAATTTAAATTGGATCTTTTGTTATTTAAATCAGTTTTCAATTTGTAACGTAGAATGGCCAATCCAAAAATGTAATTTACTGATCTTATTTATGAAAACACTTGAAAGACTGTATTGTCGAACAAGAAGAAGGAGCATCAAAAGGAAAGTAACATTAATGTTAACAATGATACTTAATGTAATTATTTACCATTTGGGCTGTATAATTCTAAAGAACCTGTAACAAGTATTGTACCATAGCTTCTGGGTATATGGACCCTATCTCGATCAGGTTTTTCGTCCAGTTTCCCTGATTCTTTGAGCAAATGCTAAGATGGCCCCTTGTTTTGCTTCTGAACATGAATGTAACTTCATTATTTGTGCACGTCTTCTAAATTTTAGTGGGAAATATAGTTATTCAAATTATCGTTTTCTATATTGTCGCGGCAAAAAGTATTGTTCTTTCATGAAGAACATGATGAGGGTTAAGGGCACAAATTTATAGCAAATTTACCATTGAAAATATATTTTATTATATAGGAGCGAGTATTTTGTCAACAAAACTTGGAAAAAAACCGCGCTTTTTTTCTGTATTCAAAATTCGACTAGAATATGGTTTAGGAAAGAGATCGCAGAATTATGAAAACGTGCACAAATATCATTTCTCCCCATAGTTCGTCACACACAGTTTTTAACTGTTTTGACGCAAATAAATAAATAAAGCAATAAAGAAATACATTTGAAAAAAAATGAACGGGCAGTGTTGCCGTGTTTCTCTCTGTGCCCGCTGTTGCCGCGAGTGAACTTGGGTGACGGAGAGGGCGTCGAAGTGGTGACTAGAAAGTGAAGGTGACTGACTTGCCGCCGGAACTTGCTGCTTCAGTGGGTGATTGTCTACGCAACCGCCGCCCGTGTCCTATTGGTCACGCGGGAAGCCAACCCGAAAACGCGGCAGCGAGGCGAAGCAGGACAGAGCACGTGGTAGCTGAAGATTGCAATTCCGCGATCAATCACCACCGGATGAGGTGGCTCAGTTCATGTCACTCTACAGTAATATCTAGAGATCGGAAAAATATGTAGTATTAATCGTCAAAATATGTTCATAAATATGTAATGAAAACAGTAAGAATATGTAATAAATATGTAAAATACTGTATAATATGTAATATTAAAATTCTCTAATTAAAGACATTTACATAAAACGAAATTACATTTAGAAAAAATATCCTAAATAAATTTTAAAATTAATACAAACGTTTTAAAAACATATTGGAGAGCATGCACAGACTTGATGCATACTTTGCATCGTAACAACTTTCTCGTCAGTAGTAAATGCTTTATCTGTTGTAATTCAGGAATTTGCAAATTTTTCTCGGAAATTAAAGTTTACAGGTCACAAAAAGTGGTGTCAGTTATACTTCTGATACCAAGATTTCACCAATAATGTAGAAGAAATGCTATTTTTTTAAAAAAATACTTCTAAAATTGAAGAAAATAAGATGATAGATAAGATATAGATGATAGAATAAGAAAATATGTTGTAAAAACAGCCAACTATGTCATATAGTACTAAATTTGTGAAAATATGTTACGAAAAAATTGGATATTGTGTTAGGAGGGTGATGATTCGCCAAGATTACAATTTTAAGAACGGTAAGTAGAAAGAAAAAAAAATGGAATTACATAAAAATCCGGTCTCTAGTAATACCTCGACATCCGCGAATTCGCTATTCGCGAGTTCCGAACATTCGCGATTAGAGAAATGCTTCTGGTTTTAACATTCGCGACTTCAACATTCGCGAGTGGGACTTTTGGTCCTACTACGATTTTTTTTTTTGAAAGTGAGCACATTTCATTTCCTTTATCAGCGTCATCTGGGAGACGAAATCGGCAGACGTTGGAGCTCTAAGTATGAGATGGTTCATGGCGTCATCTGATGTTATTGCAGTGCCCCTGACTGGGATGTCCTTGGGTTGGAATCCCGATGGTAGAATTTTCGACTCTAGCTCGATAGCTAGGGTCGAATTCAGTCACTCGTCGGTAGGAGAATTCTAGCGGATGTTGTGATTTGTAGTTTTCCTTTGTTTCTGTAATCAATACCAGACGAATGGCTAACAAACAGATCTTCCCTTCCTCTTCCTTGTCCTGACCTCACCCTTTACTTACTCACCCTTACACTAACATGCACTACACTACCACACATGTTGAAAGACCAGTCCGGAGCATAGAGCTTGTCCCGGCTGGGGCAGTGCCAATCTGGTGATTATCATAGTTTCGTGATGGTGCAATATAATATTTGTTATTGTTTTGTCCTCCAACTTTTATATGCGAAACGAAAATGTCAACAATTAAAATAAAGTACAGAATTTTAAATCACTTGTTTTTTATTGTATGAATGATAAGTAATGTTTTTGGCTTTGCAGTGTTCACAACAATTAATGACTCAGATTTTTTAATTTTACAGAAAAGTTACTGTGTTTTACATTACTGAGAATATGTTTGGTCACTTTGAAAATGCTTCCTGCATTTTAGGTCTTATTTTTTATCCTTCGTAAACAATGTAATTATCTTCGCCGCCCAGACAACTAATTATAGAATTTGTCTTAATGTTCGGTGTGTGGGGTCATCGACTTTTAAGGAATAAGGATATTCTGAAGCAATAAGTGATTGCTTAAAATAAGAGGTTTCTTACACACGTCCATATTTCGTTGACGTTCCCCTTAAACGCGCAATGTACGTGTTTCATTAGAAAAGTGACATGCCTTCTGCACGAACTGTTTCGTAGTTGAGTGTGTACAGTGTGACTACACTCTATATTTTTCGCACACAGAATTCAATTTGTTTTGTTCACTTTCAAAATCATTCATTATTGTGCAGTTCAGTGGATTATTCGTGTCTCTGTTGTCCTTTCTCATAGAACGAATAATGTGTTGTGTGTAGAACTTGTTGTGATTGCATTGCCATCGTTTTCTAAAGCAGAAAGTGAACGTCGCGTAAAAACATAACCTAACCCGGTTAACAAGAGGCCGAACAAGGAGAGCTGGGAGCGTGCTACTTCTCTTACGAGCGGTCAAGTCACTTATTGGCTCAACTCGTGCAAGATTAAGCACGCAATTTGAGTGTGACAATCGGTCTCTTAGGAAACACTCATTTTGAGCGTCCATCATGAACGCCATTCCCAATAATGAGCAGGTCTCTTTCGATGAGCGGCCATCACAGAACCAGAAGCCACGTGCCAAACCGTGACCTTGTTAGCTGCCACCGCGACCGGTTATTCTCGTCACTTCCGCTGCGCTTGTCTTCGTCTAGAACCTGCCGACACGCTCTTCCACAGTCGACTGTTTATGTCGCTGCTCGTAACGATCGATTGTTCGGGTCGTGATGGATTCGCTGTCTTCGACCTCCGCGAGAGCGGTATAACGAGAATATCTGATCGACAAAGTAATAAATTACACATGGTTCTTTATATTATTGAATCAAACGCAGCAGTAATTCCGAGAATGAATTCGGGTTTTTGTGAGATTTTTATACGTTCCAATTTATTTTTTTCATATTATTGCTTCTCCTCCTATTCTTCCTCTTCCATTAGTTCCCAGGGCCTGTTGTTGGTTGAAGATAATTCATCATTTCGGCCTAGTCTTAATCTTTTTAGATGCTTTATATCATGCGATGTAAATAAGAAAAGCTTAAGAGATGTTTCTTGGTAACGTTTTTTGAAAAGTCTGTCCTAACACACTTTTATTTGTTTCCAAAATGAAATGTAATTTATGTTTTTTATATCTCAACGTTTTAATCTGTGTTTAATTCGCGAAGATGTCAAAGAAATATATAATATGTGGTTCTTTAAATTATTAAATCAGGTGCAGTGGAAATTCTGGTATGGAATTGAATTCATGTTTTTGTTAAATTTTCGTGCTTTTCACTTCCTCTTATCCTTGGTATCCTTGTCCCTGTTTTTTTTCGTCCATCTCCTCTTGATCTCTTGTTGTGATTCGGAATAGCATGATAATTCCTAATTAAAATGCATTCCATCAGCGTGGTATAGTCTTCCCAAAATACTGTATATAGAGGAGAAGTATTTTCCCTAAGACATTTTCAAATATTTAGATTGTTTTCATATTAGATTATATATTAAATGGAACCTCTTACTTTCATGTCTCAAGTTGCCCTAAAACACATGTAAAGTTGCAGTGTCTAATATTCATATGATTGAAAGTATATAAGTGTCGAAAACTGTAATTGTCTATCGAAACTTATTGTGAGAATTATGACTAGGCCGTACTTTGGTTAGAGAATTTCGGAAATATTATTCTTTAGATAACTTGAAGACAGAAATAATATTCTGCAAGAGTTATGTAAGAACATAGGTTGCATGACGACTTCATGTGTGAATACACTTTTTGTGGGTGTTGTTTTATTGAAAAATAGATTTCACAATTATATGAGTTAAAGGGGTGGTTTTACTTAAACTCAACTTGCGATTTATAATGGTTATCGGTTCATTAATTTTAATTTTCTTTGTAAATTTCGAGATCTTGTGCAATTCCTCCTTCCTAGTTTATGGATTGCATCATCCGTTAATTTTCCGGTTTATTAGTTTTTTTAATTTCTTTCACCTTCTCTTGCCACGTAACAACATTCCTCTTTCGAAATATGACGCAGTAGAAGGAATTAGTAGTTTTATCCTCCGAGGTTTCGTAATGAATGATAATTTTGTTGTTTTACCTTTGGCATCTGAAGACGTTTCACATTATGATGTGGGTGTTCGTATCTGTTGTATACACTATTCTTATCGGAAGAGCACAAACTAGACCTCTTCCGTCCAAGAATGGAAACAAATGAGATGTCATGCTACGAATCTCTGCCTGCTGATGGGATATTGATCGTGTGCTGGGAGTTTGTGTGCTAAACTAAAACACGTTGTGAGTGACGTATGGCACTGACAGATGGGATCATTCGATTCCTCTTTACAATTGCCACAATTCTTAGCCGGCTCTCTTTAGGATATTCGAGAAGAATTCCTCTAGGAAAACGTGTGATTTTCATTGTTTCAAAGTACCTATGAGTACATGGGTGAGTAGCTGTGAATTTCTGAATGCGCTTTCTGACTAACTTGAATCGGTACGACTTGATCCTTGTGATTGACGATAAGTAAACTAAATTTTGTAATGAAACACAAATTTAAACAATTATTTTAGTCGATCCTTTTCCTGTAACTGTCTGTACCTGAAAACGGATAAACTAGACTACTGCAAAATGTTTAAAGTTAATTTTTATTATGAACTTGAAAAGAACAGGTATTTTTTAACGTGAAAATTCCTGCCTGAGATCCAATGCTAAGCTAGTAGAAAAACTGGAGGGTTGTGGAATAAAATAATCCATGGAAGAGAAAGAAAATTTCTCACTTCTTGTCGATTTTGTTATTCTTATTCTTCTGCTTCATGGATTTAGGTCGTAAGGCCTGATTCCACATCAAGAGAGTGAGTCTTTCCATCTTGTTAAGGAGCGGCCAAAATGTTTTCTTCCTTTTTGGATATATTGGTACATTAGGGATATATTCGAATATCCCGAAGGAAGAAGGGTATATATGGGTATTGTGTTCGGAGACATACATACATGTGGTCATGCCATTTGCTTGAATTCTGTCCATCAGACTGAATATATTTAGTTCGATTCTGATGTCATCATTGTATTTTCTATCTAAGATATTGTAATCCGCTACTGAACTTAAGAATTTAATTTCGGCGCTTTCTATTTTCCTTGTGTCTGCTCTATTTATTGCAGCTTTCGCATGCATGAGTTAGCATGGGTACTGGCATTGCTTTGTATAATTTAAGTTGTGTGATTTTTTAGGTCTTGTTTTTTAGTGTTCTTATTGTCTCACACATGTTATGGAATCTATATATTTTCTGATTTATGTCATTTTTCTGACAGTAAGACACATTGAACCTTAAATAAGTATTATTACCTATTCTAACGGTTCGTTATTAATCACAATTTTACATCTAATGCGGTTCTTTCCTTCGAAGTTCATTGATTTTGTATTCCTTGTGGAGATTTACCGCTTTTCCCAATTGAAGGGTTTCTCGGAAAAACAGCGTTAGTCCAAAATTGAGAAAATCGAGTTAGTGCAGCCATCTTGCACTGTGAACTTTTATGCATCATAGAATAATATTGACTCAGCCTAAAGTGCATTAGTCCCTAAAGTGCATTAGCCTAAAGTGCAAGGTGACAAGTGAAGTGAAATAGGTAAGAACTAAGATAATAGAAGAATGTCATATGTCCAAAGTGTTTCCGTTGAAAACAGAAGAAGTCGTAGACAAATGACGATTCAAAACAACAGTGAGTGTAATAGATGATCGTTCTTCTGATGCAGCTTCCGGTAATTCTTTCCAGCGTTTTAATTGTTTTATTGCAGGGTATAGATAATGTAGAAAAACATTTTGATAAATTGTTTATAGAAAGCTCAATTCCTTTCATTGTATCCAAGAATAACAATGTAGTTCCATTTAAAATACATGTAATTTTATTTTTGCAAGTTTCTGGTTCCTCCATCTTCTAATATACGCATAATAGCTAATGTTCCGTTCATGTAATCCGTAATTTTCAAGCGGAAATAACATACGTCCATTTTTCTTTTTCTTGCAACTTGTATATTTATTTTATTTTCGCACAACTGCAAATATTTCATGTTGTGTAAAAGTATTCCTGTACAATTTAAAATTTTATATATCTTTATGAGTTAGGACGGTGGAGGGTTTTTTTTCTCATTTTCCCCGAACTTAAGTTTTGGGGTGATGCTGTTTTTCCGAGAAGTCCTTCAGTTACCGATAAAAATTAGCATTGGCCAACGTGCCTCTATTCTCGGGCATCTTACGTATTCTTTCCTGGCTCTCCCACAACTCTGATTTGAGCGTTGTAGCGTTGCATTGAGTTACTTATTACACATTTCCGGATCCTCGAGAATACTGTAACGGGAAGAAAAAGATGGACGGATACGATATAACATACATCTGCATACAATACAACGAACATTAAGCAACCCTGAGGAGTACTGAGATTATTCATAACGTAACAGAACAGGAGTGCTTTAATGCCGCATTCAAGGCAGATATTTCCATCGATCTCAGATAATTCTTTAGGTGTTAGAAATTTGTGTACAATGGTCGATAGGAAAGACGTTTGCGTGAAAGAAGTGTCAGAGGTGACACTTGTCAACAGTTTCTATTGTACGGGGATCTAGGAATGTGTAATTTGCTTCGAGTAATTGGACTGTGTTATGCATCAACCGGCTAAGCGTCATTTAAAAAAAAAAATGAGATATGGACGCCATCAGATGCACTGAACCGTTGTAAGTAAGCGCAAAATTTTGGCGCCAAATCTGTAAACATATTCTGATAATTAATGAAAAATGTAAACGCCGTCAGTCACATCAGGGATTTTAAGTTTCGCAACAACCGGCTATAACCTAGATCTTCAAATCTGTTGTTCTTAATATCACATTATGCAGGTAAGCGCCAGATATACCACTCATGTTTGTGTAGTTTGGCGCTTCAATGAATGAAATAATTAAATTACAGTTTTTAGAGCAGAAAATGTAATAAAACCTTTGAACACGATTATCTCAAAACTCGTATGATGTCTCATAGCCGGTTGATGCATAACACCGTCCAATTGAAGTGATGATCACTGGTAAGAAATTATCCGGTACCTGCGAGTTCGTTTTACTGTTGAAGATTCAACCTCCATGACGCATTTTTCTTCAGAAAAATTGTTTCTGACTATCTCGCTGAATGTGACGTTTTAGTTTATCAGTTATTTGCATTCCATACATGATTCATTTAATAATTTTTGCAGCTTTTTCGGGATAAGTTGATTTTAAAAAAATGTGTCCCTTTGATTAGCTCAGTGCTGTTACCAACCTCATAATTCACGAATAACCTTGGCTTAAATTTTTTCTTTCAAATTTTTTAGTATTTGATTATTGGTACGTAGATTAGTTCTGTACTAACTTAACATGCGGATTGCTTACTGACTTGTATTTAACTTAAATTTATGTGGGAGAGAATTACGATTTGAGATTTCTAATTAGGTTTTAATTCAACATTTTTCCATTAGAAATGAATGATTCTGATATATTTGCTTGCTTTTTAAATTCTGGTGGAATGAATACGTTTTTGCCATGTTTGGGGATTTGATTTAAGACGGAATAAATTTAGTGGCCAGATCAGTGATGTGCTGAGCTACCTGTTTGTTGGTTTTGGGGGCATTAATCTTTATTGAGCAGGCGTACAGTAGTAGAGGTCTTATGATGCTTTTGTGTATTAATACAGAAGAAATGTTCGTATTGGGTTCTACCTGTCAATTAGTGCTACACGTATTCACGATCTTTAAAATTGTAAACGTATAAATCATGGTGACTCAACTGACAGGAAACAGCTCGAAAGACGAAAAGAAAGCTAGAGCATCGACGGGAAGACCACACTTAGAAACAGGAAGGGCCAATTTTCTCGGTCGAAACAAAAAGTCGTGAGACCACAACTAGTAAAAGCTTGCAGTAGAGTTGAAGTTGAACTAGAGTTCCAGAAGAAGAGTTGGTAGACTTGCAGCATTAAATTACCCAGGGACACATACTCGGCTAATGGCCCACTTTGCATAAGAGATGTTCCTTTCGAAAGAAATGTCTTCTGAGAAACTCTGAGGCCAATCACAGCACATGCGTTTCTTGGTATGTCACACCTACCGACATTGCGATACACCCTAGTGCAGGGCTGTCCAACTTGGAAGGGCTTATGGGCCAAATATCAAATTCTAGTTAAGCGGCGGTCCGCATCGTTATTTAATATGGTTTTACCCTAACCACTGAGATTATACTGAAACAAATATATATTAGATACGAATTTTATTCAACATATGTAATGATTAACGTACACACAACGAAAAAAAATATAAATCATTAAATAAAAATAAGATCAATTGTGCATTTGTATTGTATTTCGTTGGCATTGTACAATTTTTCAAAGCAGTCGCGGGCCGCACAAAAAGATCCAGCGGGCCGCATGTGGCCGGTAGGCCGCCAGTTAGAAAGCCCTGCCCTGGTGTATTATTACAGCGTTTTCAACCTTCAGTTAGTCACCTGGGGTCGCGGGGGCACCAAACTCTCTTCTTGTGTAGATTTTTAGCATAACAGTTGAAGGATGGTACTAACTACGGCGTAGTTAGTACGATCCTGCGTATTGTTGCATGATACGTTCTGGATTTTTGAGTTGCAGGTTGTTACGTCAGTTAATTTTACAATTACTCTTCCCTCAAAAAACAAAAACATACACATAATAAAAGCACTTTTCGTTGAGATGAAAAGATGTCATAACGTCAGAACTATGGTTCACGATGTATTACAGGAAATGCTGTCTGTGTATTTAGCCTCGAATATTGCTAAATACCTGAAGTACAGTTGTCGAACTACTCTCCTCGAAATAAATTCTGAATACCGCACTAATTACAAATATAAATAAAGTGCTCAAAACAAAAGTAGCCTGTTTATTAAATATTTAATTCAATTTTATTAGTAATTTGTTTACAGGATTATCCTATTACAGATTGCTGTGTATATTTACAGCTCTATCATACACAATTATAATACAAATAACTCGCGATACAGTAGGTAGTTAGCACAAGATACTATATAAATAATACAGTCACACAATAAAAAATAATACAATAACATAAAATACAAAAGAATTGGCACAACAGAACATAAAAATATATACAGAACAATCAGTATCAGTGAGACAACCTGTGGAATTTAGCTTGAACTATTCATTTAAAATAAATCCTCTTAATTTGAGAATTGATGAAATAACATTGTACAGTTTTAGATCTTTCAGAGTTTAGTTCTGTTCATTAAACAAATTTACTCCATTCGTACTAATCAAAATCAAACACGTAATACAAAACATCGTCCTTATTGCGATGTAAGGAATAAGAGTAAAAACTACTTAATTATTAACTCAGCATTACTTTTCATTCATACAGACTGGATAAATGCATGCCGGTTTGATGAACTGATGACTTCAAAGCCGAGCATTTCCAGGGAAGCTTCTGAATATGCCAAAAATGTGGCGTAAAACGTCAAAATATGTACATAAATATGTAATGAAAATAGTAAGAATATGTAATAAATATCTAAAATCGGATATAATATGTAATATTAAAATTATTTAATTAAAAACCATTTACATAGCAAGAAATAACATTTAGAAAAACTGTTCACTTTACATCATACAATTTTCTCGTCAGTAGTAAAAGCTAAATCTATTATAATCCAGGACCGTAGTTTAGCAGGCAGACTAATCGCAATAGAAGCCATCGCACAAACTGGCAAGATCTACGACCAGCAAACTTACACTGTAGCATCTTCATCCAAGTGTTAAACGTCAGTGATCGCAAATTTTTCTCGGACATTAATGTTACAGATAACAAAACGTGGTGTTAATGGTGCTTTAGACACCTAGTTCCCCAATAATGTAAGAAAAATGCTGATTTAATAAAAGGCATCATTTCTTAAAAAGATATGGAATGAAATAGAAGGAAATTGATAACATAAGAAAATATATTGTAAAAACAGCAATATATATGTAAAATATGTAGTAAAGTACTAAATATGTAACGAAACAATTCGATATTGTGTTAGGAGAGCTATGATTTGCCAAGAGTCCTAGTTTGAGAACGGTAAGTAGAAAGACAAAAAACATGTAATTACATAAAAATGCTGGCTCTACTGATCAGTCCTCCTACTTCACCCTACAGATCACAAACACGTGACATTGCTTGACCTTGGCTGCCGGGAGATGGAACAACCGGTTTCCGAGGAGAGAGGTCTTGGCTCACGCCCGGGTGAATCATAGTTTTACGGACTCAAACTCACACTCACGAAAATCATGACGTGTTTTGCATCCATGGGTGAGGGTCTGTCAGAAAATTCTGTGATCACGGGGTAAAAGTTCTTAAGTCAATTTTTGACGAAATAGGTGTTAAGTACTGAAACTACAAGTTAAGTATCTATATTTTATTTTAGTAAAACGCCCGAATTCAAATGTTGGTTCCTTAACGAGAAAAACATTAAGAAATAACATTTACCATAGGAACAACCGGTGGCTGAAAAATCTAACCCTTGTTTTCTCCAAACTAAGATTTTTGAGAACTTTTGCCCCCTGATCACAGAATTGCCCGTTTGCCCTACTAGTTCTTAACGTCATTCAGAAACATCGTGTTTTCAGTACTTGGTTGTTTTAGAAACTCTAGTTAAAGCTGTTTTCACTCCAACTTGTATGTTAAGGAATGAAATATCTTGTAAGAAAGACGATTTATTGGACATATTGTATATACACTTTGTACAAAATCGTACTTTAAATATTTATTACTAATGGAAAGGCATAACCATACTGCGAAGTTTTCTGATGTGAGAACGCATTGTATAGAGAAACAAGCGTTTCGGGTATCGGATGACACTTTCGGCAGCTCACCCTTATTAAACGAAGCATTTCGCATTGTACCCAATATTCAGTCAATTATTTAACATACCATTCTGAAGTTCACCTGTCACGTTTATGCCCAAAGGTTTATTTAGTGGAATTCGATCTTCTTTCTGTTTGAAAATACCACCGGTTGAGGTGGCTCAGGGCATTAACTTATGTCACTGCAGTATCTGTTATTGGGAGGTCCTAGGTTTCCACTCCCGATGGTGGCCCGATTTTCAACACTAGCTAGGAAGTTAGGTCGAGTTCAATCGCTGTCCGAAGGAGAATTCTAGTCGCCGGCTGCTCTGAGCGGTAGTTTTCCGTGGTTTGTCCGATCAACACCAGGCGAATGCCGGAGCAGTGCCCTAACAAACGGGCCACGGACCACGCGCGGTGTTTTCTTACTCATCGCTGTCATTTCCTCACATCTTACTTACACATACACACACAAGCTGTACACTACTTCACATGTCGGGAGACCAGTCGAGTGCTTAGAGCTCGTCCCGGCTGGAACGGTGCCCCAGTGGTGGAGATACTTGGACAGGGAAAACTCCGCAAGGCGACGCATAAGTCGGCGCCGGATCTCGCCGTCCGGAGAGGGAAGATCACCGCCACCTCCCGTGATATAAACACGCCCTGCACATAGGGTTAATGACCATAGCAGTTGACGCGTTTAGGCACACGAAGTAATCACACAATCGACCTGCTTGGTAGTGGGAAATGGCCGAACTCAATGAAAGTTGGCTCTTCTGCTTATCTTTTCACCCAGAAAGTTTATGTTTTGTTAATTTCCGTTGTAACTCCACTACATGGCGCTGTAGAAAAGAAAACTAAATATTCACGTCAAATGCAACCCGCAACACACTCGGCAGCATTTTTGCATCTGTATCGTTAAATAACTCCTAAACGAGGCGTTGTAGGGCCGTAAAAACTAAAATTTTGTGGCCGAAGGGCTCAAAGAAACGTTTGTCACACCGTAATCTACAGAATGAGCTCTTCTCGAATATTCTATTACATTTTTGCTGGTCCGGCTCCTCCCAATATTACCTCACCTACTCAGAAATGTGCAGAATCTGCAAGTAAACGTGAATGAGAGGGACAGAGAGCGGCAGAGACAGAGACAGACAGACAGGGACAGGGTTAGGTTAGTTAGGGAAGGAGGGAGAGAGTGAGAATGGGAGCTGGGAGTGGAAAGAGGGAGATAAAGGGCAGAACATCTGCCGGGTTCTCCTAGTTTAACCAAAATCTACGATGGCCGCTCCCAAAATGGTAGGGGAGGGAGCGTCAGGTGCGCGTTGGCGGCGCGTGGCCCCTCCCCCTCCCCTTTCCGTCGGCGCGATCCATATTGCGTGCGTGCGGGCGCCCCGTTTCGCCGCCGGGCGTTCCTCCCCTCCCCCCCGCCCCCGCCCCGCCACCCGCGACCGCCTTTCGCTTCCTGCCTTCCGCACGCGGGCCCGCCGCCGCCCTGCTCTGTTCGGTCCGTGCTGAGCGGCCTTATCATAGACTAAGGATGTATAGGCAGCCCACTGCGGGCAGCGGACACTTAGGCCTCATTCACAATGCAAACTTAAACGTAACGTAATGCTGTAAACTTAGCCGCAAAATTTACACGTAAAAACAAGCGTTCACAATGACGAACGTAAGTTTCGCCTGAACCAATCAAAATTCAATGTACTGAAACTATCGATTCGTCTCTAACATGATTAAAAGATGTTTCCACCATGGTTTCTAGCTTTTTCTTCGATATTCCTATTGATTTGTCTTTATATACATGCGAGTAGATGTTGTAGTAGTGCTCACATTTCCTTCATCTTATAAACAAGGATTCTCCTGAACCAAATTCATGAGTAATTCGTCGGACATAATTAGTTTATTCGCCATCTCAGGTTAAAGTCACAATACAAATTGTCCAAATTCTTACATTGAATTCACAACACGCATCAAAAGCATTCGTAAACTAGTTCTCTACATTACAATAACAATGACATAACCACAAAATACCTGAACACAATCTGAAATTGAACTTCCATGCTGCTCTCCGATTGGTCTTCGGTAGAAATCCGACGTAAACTTAACGTAAAAGCTTGGAGCTTGCGAACTCTTAAGTTTACGGTCTTACGTCTACGGTTACGTTAAGGCATTGTGAATGGTCTCGCTTAATAACACATTTCTAAGTTTTGCGGCTACGTTACGTTTACGTTTAAGTTTGCATTGTGAATGAGGCCTTACGCGGCGGAGGTAACTCATTCAAAGATGGCACCACCGTCGCATCTTAGTTCCGAAAAATGTGGTAACCGAGTAGAGCGCGCACAGGTCGTTTGTACCCCCACGACTACCGATTTCACCCCTCCACTACCCAAAGCATTTTGCAACGACGCCTGGTGTGAAACAGCCGTCCGGCTCTTATCCCCCCCCTCCGCCCCCGCCGCTCTTCAGCAGGCTTCGTTCCCGCTGCTCCGGAGGCCAACCGCCCCGGCCTCAGATTTACATCTTTACTTCTTTACTCTATGGCCTTATCCACCCCTTGGACTGCTGCTTCTTACTCGCCCTTGTGTCTGCGGCTTCTCCTCCGCCGTTGGGACGGTGGTTTCTTGTCCATCGCTTGGTCTGCGGCTTCTTATTTATTAATTTATTTGGTAAAAAACAGTAAAAACTGTATATGACGTATGGGGGAAGAGATTATATGCGCACATTTTCTTGAGGCCCAAAATTTAAAAAAAAAATAAAAGAAAAGCGAAATTAGCAACATTTGAAAACTAGAAAAAGGACTTACAAAAATTATTATTTTAGAAAAATTGAAATTAGAAAAATGTTTGTTCCCGAGTTAAAGAAATGTCCGTCGCTTGGTCTGCTGCTTCTTGTCCGCACCTTGGTGTGCGGCTTCTTATCCGCACCTTGGTCTGCGGCTTCTTGTCCACCCCTTGGTCCGCGGCTTCTTATTCGTTCTTTGGTCTGCAGCTTCTTGTCCACCCCTTCGTCCGTGGCCTTTTCTCCACCCCTTGGTCCGCGGCTTTTGTCCGCACCTTGGTCCGCGATTTCTTATTGGCCCTTTGGTCTGCGGATTCTTATCCACCCCTTGGTGTGCGGCTTCATGTTCACCCCCCGGTCTGCGACTTTTTGTCTACCTTCTGGTCTGCGACTTGTGTACTCCTTGGTCTGTGAATTCTTATCACCGCGTGGTCTGCCCCTTCTTGTCAACCCTTGGTCTGCGGCTTCGTATCCACCCCTTGGTTCGAGGTTTCTTTCCCAACTCTTAAGGCACATTCACAATGCAGACGTAAACATAAGCATAGCGTTAACATAAAAGTTAGGACAACGTTTATAAGCGGACTCATTCACAATGCATTCGCATAAGCATAACGCATAAGACGTTAACTTAAAAGCTTGCAAGCTTCAAGCTTCTGTGCTTATGCTTATATAAGAATTGAACCAATCACAATACGTTTAACTCAAAATCGAGTATCGAAATAGGATCGAAGTCGATAGATCGAACGAAAGACTTGTTTTTCCAAATTACTTGGTTGATTTCCGACGGTTTTCCGCGTTGTTTTGTAGCGTACGATATTTTTGTAGTTTAGTTTCGTTGTAATATTCATAGTAGTACCATTTAGTTTGAATTTTTATTGAAATTAAAATACCTAACCTAACCCAACCCATGGCCACAAGGCCGAGACACCGCTGATAGGCCTTGGCTCGTAAAGAGCTGTTGTGCCACAGTGCATACGTACATGTTTATATATGTTATGCATGTTTATATAAACATGCATATTTTAAACAAAATTGTTATATATATATATATATATATATATATATATATATAATATAGATTCTCACATCCAACCAATAGCAACTAGAATGGCCCACAGAAAAGAGAAAATCTTTGCTTACACTTATGTTGTACATTGTGAATGCTTCAGTCTATCACTTATGTTAATGTTTACGTCTATGCGTTACGCTTATGTTTACGTCTGCATTGTGAATGGGCCTTTAGTCTGCGGCTTCTTGTCCGCCCCTTGGTCTACGACTTCATATCCACTCCTTGATCTGTGGCTTCGCGTGTCTGTTCTTCTTCTCCATAGACAGAGAGGAAGAGGCGAAGGGAGGGAGGGAGAGAGAGAGACGCGCATCGAAACAGTCGAATGGAATGAGATGGTCAGGCAGACCGACAGACGGAGGATCAGGCAGACTGAGAACAAGAGAGGATCAGATAGACAGGGGGCCAGACAGACAGATAGAGGGACAGAGAGAGAGAGAGGAACATAGCCAGAAAGAGGGAAAGCTTTGAAGGGAGAGACAGAGAAAGAAAGAGATTCACACAAAAAGTGAGAAATGGGGTGAGAGAGGGAGAGGGAGGGAGAAGGAGACTTGCTAAATGCCCCACCATGTCGCTACAGCTTCAGGAAGGCGTGAGCGTCTTGCTTTATATAGCACGCACTTCAATGCAGCCAAATGTTTCCAGGGACAAGAAAAACATACTATAACGCAAAGTGTTGCCAAAAATCGAGTAACATCGCTCTTAAAGCTATTTTAATTGTTGTTGTTATTATTTTCCTCTAATTCATGACTAAAGAACTTACGAGTCAGTTGAATATAAAATCTACTCCGGGTTGTGATCAGCAAGGAACAATTTAGTTGGTGCCTCTGTTGTGGGTAGGCTGTTCTCGATATCTTGCACTTCTGAGCCTTTTCAATGACGCAAAAACTTGAATTTTGGAAATAGGAAAAGGGAGGAAGAATAAATTGATTTTTCATGAGAAACTTCAACACAACCGCAGACATTACCTTTTTTAGCATAATTAGTTAATAATTGGGTAGCATATTAATAGTTTAATAGCATTTTGTACGGCTAATTCAGAGGACACTTAATCATTAGAACACTTTTTAAATCCCTCTCGCGTTTTTCTTATCATTCAGACTTCACTCGTTTTCACTGTCCTTCATATTTACAGGCTGTGGAGAAAACGTGGTTTGCTTAAATTCAATGTTAAATCTTTTCATCTAACCAATTAAGCTACTAATTATTCGTTTATAGCCGGAGCCTTGAAGATGAACGAAATTCACGTTGTAACGGCATCTTAGATTGAACAGTTACCCAAGTCTGCAGAAAACTTTCGCCCTTGCGAATCCTTCATCGTTCTTTGCAATTGCTTCGACAACCGTCAAATTTTTTCAGATCTTTTATCGCTCTCTCTACAGCTAGGATCTCGTAACTTGCCTAATTGGTCATGCCATCGAAGGTTTTACACCCCGTAGATGACTTTCTCTCGACACACGCACTACTATATAGAGAAAGTGTAGTATCCAGGACGAAAAGAAATTCCTTGCTTGCGCCGGAAATGCATGTTTTCAGGTCCCTTCTAACACCTTCATGGCTTTCACGATCGCGTGTGTAAGTCCACAGGTCTTGAGAGTATTGGATTTTAAGATTCGTGTTCAAATTTCTTCGTTTCTGGACTGTTAGTTTGAGGCTACCACAACCTGAAATACTTATTAAATGTTAACACAGAATCAATCTAATTTGATAATTTTCTTTAAGCGTATCTTGCAACAACATGGAGGGCAACCAACACACTAAAACGAAGTCCCAAGAAAGACGTCAACTTAAAGAAAATATTGGACGGAGGGGCTTGTAGTATTTAATTGTATTGTAGTGAAACGCCTGTGTAATAAGCTTACAAATTTGTCAAGAAAATTTAGTTAATAAATGGTGGGATTTACTTCATAGTTACATTACTTTGTTTATAACCACTAGTGAAGGCGGTTTTTTCAGGGCGTGTATAGCTTGCTGAAAGTTCATAAGTGACTGTGTACAAGTGTTCAGATAAATCCGTAAGTGCAGCAAAGAAATACTTCGTGTGACCGCATCAGCTACTGCTGACCGTAATTTAACATTAGGTGATTTGTATACTTCAGTTAAAATAAAATGAAAGGTAGTGAAGATGTCTAAAAGTAGAGTATGGCATACGTGCTAAAACTGATTTTATTTTACTGGTAGATTGCCATTCCTACTCGCAAAATACAATGTTACTTCTATCACTCATGTAAAAAATAACTATTTTACATGTTTTTACTTGGTTTTACTTTACGAAATTTAACATTTTGTATTGTGGGCCTGGCTCTTACAAGTAAAACTCCAGAAGAAAATCGGCAATCTCTTTGGGCCGAAACGACGAGCCAGTCAATAAATAGAACCGAATTAAGGTTAGACTTTTTAGACATTAGTAATGTAGGCATAGTCATTATATTTTACTATCATAACGTAATTACCGCCTAGTTTTCTTGAATCTTTCAAGGCAAATTTTATCAGGTTTTTTATACATCCCTGTCCAAAATGTTGTCTTTTAATTATTGCAATATAAACTAATATATAAATAAACTAATACGATGAAAATGGGAATATGATATAAAATATAAATTAAATAAGCAAAAAGTACGAAAAGGTTGAAGAAATGAGTCTTGAGATACACCAGCGATTATTGAATATTTTGCACCTACGATTGAATTTGTTTCTATCGTGGAAAATGTATGGAATCTTTTGATAATCTATTGAATCTTGAGCTACTCATACAGTTAGTGAATATTTTCCACATAAGGTAGAATTAGTTTCTATCGTGAAAAATCTGTGGAACCTTTTGGTAATCTAATGAGTCTTGAGCGCTTGAGCTGACTCTGCGTTTATTGAATATTTTGCACATTACAGTTGAATTAGATTTTACCGTGAAAAATGCATTGAATCGTAAGGTAATCTATTGAGTCTTGAGGTACTCCTGCGTTTATTGAATATTTTGCACATACGGTTGAATAATTTTTTTTTTTTCATCAAAAAACCTATAGGTAAGAAAGTGCTCCCGTGCGCTGTGAAGATGGCCAATTGGCGCCTGCTCTTTGGGGCTTCGAGTAAGTGCCCAGCGGCAGCGACGGTCTGCCGCAACCTGTTTCCGCCACCGCCGCCGCCACCGCCACCGCCGCCAACACCGCCATCGCCACCGCCGCCAACATCGCCACCGCCACCGCCGCCACCGCCATCGCCACCGCCGCCACCGCCGCTGCTACCGCCGGCGCCACCACCGCCGCCGCCGCCGCCGCGCCGCGCTGCCCCTTTCTGGGGTAATGACCCTGATGCCGCGGAACTTCTCCGGCCGCTCCGCCTCGCGTTTTCGACAGGCGCTGCGACGCCACTTGACATGGAACCTGTCTTCAGCGGCCACTAATGGTCACGGCGAAATTTCGCCGTTTAATGAAGTGGCTATTTAAATCAAGGCTATGGGGTTACAGGAACCCTATTTCGAATTTACTTATAAATGACCTTCAGAAAGTTAATAACACATTAATTTATTTGTTGTTTTTTTTTATTGGAAACTGTCGTATTTGTATCACTTAACTTCCAACGCATATTTTACGATTTTTCCTGTTCCGTTGTTCTTTGACATTATATGACTGCCGTATTATTTACATGTAAATTTTGACTGTTCTAATTATTCTGGTCGCATATAATTCTCTGGTCATTTTTTCGAAATATTAATTTCAACTGACACACCCAAGGAGAATAACAAAATCTATCGATAGATGACTTTATGTTGAATTGAGAATTAAAATGAAATTGTATGATAGTGGCGAGGATTTTAGTTTAGATCTGATAAGGTTAAAAAATATACATCTCTTTCACGTGGCCCCAAGGTCTGTTAAGGTCAATGATGGGAATATTCTATTTTTATCTTCTTTCAGCCGACTAAGGTCACCCTATCCTTGAAAGCAGATAACAGCTTCTTTTGAAATTCTTGTCTTTGAGTCTTTGCAGGTAGCAAGCTTCTTTTTCGGAGGAAGAATTCCCTAAAGATACCATACCATTTTTGTCTACCCCGAAAAACAAGTCTTTGTAAAAGTATGTACTCACGGAGATGAGATCAAGCACTCGACAGGGCATGTAACTTTCTCTCTTGACATCAAAACAGATGTCTTTACTACTTCTTTGATGGCGTCTAATTTAGATACCTGTCGTCTTCAAGTGACGGTTCCGTTAATACTTTGAAAAAGTCTTGTAGTTCTTAACCCAGAAAGGGATTCGATTTTACAATCTTACATTGAATTGGTTTCTAGGATTGCCAAGAGCCAATGTTCTTTTTTATTTTTTGGGACGTAAAGAACTGTTATGCTGTATATCCGTGTATTCTGTACTACGTTACTGCAGTATTCGTGATGTCTTTGTCAAAATACGTAAGTCATTCGGAAAGTAAAGAACGTTTTGGAGAAAAAAAAGGAAGTCATCTGAATATATTAAATCTCTCAACTTAATATAGACAATTCCATTGCGAGTTCACGGGTTTTGGTCCAAAATAATAAAATAATTTAGTTTGCCGACATTTCGGAGTTTATTATTGCTCCATCTTCAGGGCTGGACAAGTTTTCACAACACGGTTATTAAAATATTTTCAACAATCTTTGGAAATCAATTTCGAAATCAAAGATTGTTGAAAATATTTTAATAACCGTGTTGTGAAAACTTGTCCAGCCTTGAAGATGGAGCAATAATAAACTCCGCAACGTCGGCAAACTAAATTATCTTATTATTTTGGACCAAAACCCGTGAACCCGCAATGCAATTGTCTATAGAAAATGGTCATGAAATACAGCAGATCAACTTAATATATTAAGTTGACGGAGATGACTTGTTTTATTTCTGCATGTAATTCCGTCAACAGTACCGCATCAGAATTCCCACACTTCAAAGAACGTTTTGTTTTGACTCGTGACCGCAAGGCCTCACCACCGCCGCCGACCGACCACTGATCTTGCCACCAGTGTTGCCAGATTAGGGAGTTTCCCCCTAAATTTAGGGTTTTCTGGTCTTTAGGGGTTGTTTTAGGTGGCAAATTTATTTGGGGATTTAATTAGAGCTGAAGTGTTTCTATGCTTCTATAATGCAAATTTTTGCCTAGAAATCAATTTTTCAAACCAACTTTTGAGTGCTTATTGCGGCTCAACCATTCGGAATATCCACGTAGTTTATTAGACCAAATATGCTTAGAATTGTCTTAAGAGCTTATTTTCGAAGTTTCGACGTTTCCTCCCCGGACACCTTATATGTAGTTGTAGATATGAGGGGAATGCAGCGGTGTTCTGTCAGACACTTCAACGACTTCGCCATGCGACTTAAAGAAAAAAACTCTTCAACGAGAGAAGAAACGGTGCGGAGCGCTAACCAGTGGAGTCATCGTCCTTCACGATACTGCACGTCCGTATGCAGCGGGAGTGATACAGTTTCACTGGGAAATGTTTCAACTTCTGCCATGCAGTCCGGACGTAGCCCCAAGTGAATATTCAGATAATACTAAAAAATAGAAAAATTACAAAAACAAAAGTTACAAGAACACAAAATCAATTAATTACAAAAAGCCTAAAGCTAACAAATCTTTTAATATATTTACATTACACGTTCACAGGTCATGTGTTACAGGAAGTTTTCAAAAACCATGACTTTTAATAGCATTTTATCATGAAAGATTACCAAAAAATATTCACAAACGTACGTAAGATGTTCTGCATCTTCCATTAGTGCTTCTAAGTTAAATATTAATTTATTATTTTCTTTGATAAATATTTTAAATGTTCAGATGTTCACCTTATTCACATTCAAATTAATATGTTATCTTTTATTCAGTTTAGTTATTCAATTCAGTTTCAGATAAAGCAAATTGAGTCAAATAGATCAAATGACCGTAACTTAAAGCAAGATTTAATAAAATTAAAAAATGATTGAATATTGTTTTGATCGTTTAGTCTCAATAGTTCCAGGATGTTTTGATTTTTTAACCCCAAGTGATTATTACTTGTTCCACAAATTGAAATTGTTTTGGGGGTGGACATCACTACGGAAATGATTAATTTAAACAAGCCGTTAATCAGTTGTTGAACAACTGAGTGTGAAGAAGGCATAAAAACATTGGTAAAACGCTACTAGTGCCTAAATTTGAGCTGTGACTACGTAGAAAATTAGCTGAAGTATCTAATTGTCTGTATAATACAGTCTCTTTTAATTATATCAAATAAAAATTTCTGTGGAAATAAAAAAAGCTTTTTACTTTCGGAATGACCGTCGTATTCATTGCAGGATTGTACAATGTATTTTATGTGTCCTTTTTGAAAACTGTGCCAGCTAATTTTGGACAGTTCGGTGCCCCGCTGAAGGGAGATACCTGGCCGTAAGCCGACGTGGGTCGGCGCCGGATCTCGCCATTCAGCGGGGGTTTTCCCCAGCCACGTATCTCCCACCAGCGGAGCACCGTCCAAGCCGGGACAAGTTCTTAGTGTAATCTCCCGACCGGTCTCCCGGCATGTGTGGTAGTGTAGTCCATGTTAGTGTAAGTGTGTGTAAGTAAGGGATAAGGATAGGACAAGGAAGAGGCAGGAAAGATCGCGCGCGGTCCGTGGCCCGTTTGTTAGGGTACTGCTCCGGAATTCGCTTGGTGTTAATCGAAGAAACCACGGAAAACTACCGATCACTCTCTGAATCTGAATCAGTGAAATTGTCGCTGATTCAATCAGTAAGAGCCGAAGTCAATGGTATCTTCAGTTGGAATGGGTAGTTTCGCTGACAGTCAGGGAATATGTGAATCTTTTCACAATGACCGCCAGCATTTCATTGGTCGTCAGTGGTAAAAGTACAACGCCACTATCGCTCACTGATCGTTCATTCGCTGAAGTACTGCTGTTGTCACTGTTTCACTGATTCAAACAGTGAAGTTTCACTGATTCAAAAAGTGCGCCAGATTTTCACCGATTTGTTCAGTTCAATTCACTGATTGACAGTGGCAGGGTTATAACTGTCACCGCCAGTAAATAGTCACTGTCAATCAGTAGTTTTTCAGTGATTCAGACTGAGAGAACCTGTAACAAGTATTGTACCACAGTTTCTGGGTTGATGGCCCCCATCTCGATCAGGTTTTTCGTCCAGTTTCCCTGATCCTTGAGCAAATGCTGAGATGGTCCCTTGTTTTGCTTCTGGACATAAATGTAACTTCATTATTTGTGCACGTCTTCTGAATTTCAGTGGGAAATATAGTTATTCAAATTATCGTTTTTTCATATTATCGCGGCAAAAAGTATTATTCTTTCATGAAGAACATGAGGGTTCAGGGCAGAAATTTATAGCTAATTTACCTTTGAAAATATATTTTATTATATAGGAGCGAATATTTTGTCAACAAAACTCGAAAAAAATCTCTTTTCTGTATTCAAAATTCGACTAGAATATGGTTTAGGATAGAGACCACAGAATTATGAAAACGTGCACAAAATTCACTTCTCCCCATAGCTCGTCATACGCAGTTTTTAACTGTTTTTGACGTAAATAAATAAATAAATAAATAAATGAAGAAAAAAAAAAAGAGAGCAGAGCAGCCGGCCGCTAGAATTCTCCTCCAGACTGCGACTGAATTCGACCCAGCTGAGCGCCTTTGGGACTCGAACCGTAGGCTCTCTCGGTGAGAGGGACCGCAGTGACATCAGTTGATTCCCTGGGCCTCTGTCCTCTCACCGGCCTGTGTCGCGCTGCGTGTGCGTGCGTGCGCGCCGGCGTGTGCGCGGCGGTGCTGCTCGACGCGGCCGCGGGAAGGCCCTCACCTCTCTCTTCGCTCGTGGTGCAGCTCGGTGGTTGGGGGGGAGGGGGCGGGGGCGGGGGAGAGAGAGGGGCAGGCGCGCGCGGAATGTCTTTCTCCCGGGGACGACGCGGCGGAGGCGGCGGCGGAGGCGGCCGGCCTCGGCGGGAGTGGGTGCGGCCTGTATACCTGCCCCGCCAGCAGCTCAGGTGAGGCAGCCGCTAGACGCTAGAGGATCGCTTTGCCGCCGACACTACGCCCAGCCCAGCCCCTTCTCCTGCCCCTGCCTCTGCCCCGCCCGCCGGGCACAGGGTGCCTCGCAAGGAGTTGCTTCTTCTTTTTCTTCAGCTTCTTCTTTTTCTTTTCCTTTCTCTCCGCCTTCTCTTCTCCTTTTTCTGCTTTCCTTCTTTCTCCTTTCCTTTCTTCTTCTCCTCCTTCCTTTTATTCTTGCTTTTCTTATTCTTATTTATTCCTGTTCTTATTTTTCTCCCCCTTTTCTTTGTTTCTCTCTCCCTTCCTTTACTTCTTCTCCTCCTTCCTTTTATTCTTGTTTTTCTTATTCTTGTTTCTTCTTGTTGTTCTTATTTTTCTTCCCCTTATTCTTTACTTCTCTCTCCTTTCCGTTTCTTCTTCTTCGTTTTATTTTTGTTTGTTTTTCGTGGTCTTACTTTTTCCTCTTTCTTCGTCTTCTCTTCACCTTTCTCTACTTTTCTTTTTTCTCTTTCTTCTACTTTTCTTCTCTTCCTTCCTTTTTATTTTTGTTTTCTTATTTTCTACTTGTTCTTTCTTTCTTCTATATTTTCGTTTTATCTTCTTTTTTCTACTTGTCCTTTTTTTCTCGTTCTCCCTCTTCCTTTTCTTTTTCTTCTTGTGTTTTCAGATTTTCTTATTTTTTCGTGATTTTTATTTAGCTAATCCCTTCACCATCTGTGATGCGGCTCGCTCTATTTCCTTTGGTACTCACATTTCGTGATCCCCACGGCACATACGGACTGCTTGGCGTTTGCGGCAGAGTGGGTGTGTGGATACTTTTTTTAAAAAATAAATCTCCCTTAGAGCTGTCGCGCCTAGAGTTCAATTTATCTATGATGAGGGGCTGTTATTTTTTTTTTTGGTTTTGGCATTTGTCTTGGGATATTTTAACTTGTGTAGTTTTTTCTCGTGTTTTACTTTAACTCCTTTGTGCACTCGCTTGTTCTCATATGCGACTGCCCCGCTGTCGAGCTCCTCCCTTCTTTATACGAATACCGGGTTTCTCGCAGATGTGTGCGATATCCCTTCCACATCACAGTGCTGTGCGACACAGACAACAAAGCATCGATGTTTCTCAACATTAATGTTCAAATTATAAAATCGATGTTAATAAAATATCTCCCCAAAACCATCAATGTTTGTAAACATAAAGTTTGTCATCAAACATCTTTGTTCTTTTGCCATTAGTAAACTTACAGAAGAGATTAATTTCACGCAGTTCGCGTTTATTAATATTTAACTGAGATCTTACTGCTAAAATAAAGTTAAAAGACGACGAGGGCAATTTAACAAACGTTTTATTATCCGATTAGATAATTCAGAAATAATCTTCAGGCTTCATTTATCGGTGATACCTCTATTTTCATTATTTTTCACTCTTACACTCTTTGATCGAAAGACTGTCCAATTTATGGATTTCAAATTTATTACAAGTGTTTATTAAGATGGTACATTTTTCATTTAAAAATTAAATATGTTTACTTTATAACATCGGCTTTAAATGACTGATGTTAAATACATCGATGATTTTATAAAAAATGCTTTGAAACAATGTCATCGATGTTGCAATTCGGGTGCATAACCTTATGTCACTCTCTTGCGGCTTAAGTAACTAAAGGAAAGCGTTATATCAGTTAAAATTCTTTTCTCAAATTATTCATGATTTATGTTTTTTTTCTTGGCGCGTTCTTCAACTGAAACTTATGTCTGCAATTGCGTTTCTAGGCGAGTTCAGCATGTTCTGCAGTCTTCCTCTCCCAAACAAAACTTTTAAACACACTGTTGTTTTGACAGGTCGCTTCCTAATGGTGATGGACTTCTTTCACCAGTGTGGAATTACCTGCCTCTGCCCTGGGTGAAAGCATTTTCCACCGATGACGCGCCGTGGGTTCGCCTTACAAGATGACTTGACTTACCTCGAGAAAAAAAACCGTTGGCGACTTCTTGGTAATGTCGACGTCCGAATTGTTCCTATTGTTGAGGCAAATAACCGAAAAGTACTGTTTCATCAGCGCAATTCACACGGTTATTTTCCATATTACTCTCAAACACCCTATAATCATTTTCATGTATTTCTCGAGAGTTTGCTGGAAACCACCTTCCGTAGCTTCGTTAGTTTTTGCGAGAATTTCCGCAGGAGCTTCGCAATATTCTTTCGTTTTGTACGAACTAATCAGTCCTTGGATGCACACGCTGTTTTGTTTATCTGACGTCATATTGACAAATGAGGCACATTTGTCTTTTCATTTAGACCCCCAAAATATGTTTAAAATCTTTGGAGTTCTCGTTTGATTCAACGACGAGCTATGTAAGTGAGCCGTAAAGGTTTTGTATGCACCACGGGCGTTACTGGATGTTTTTGCCCCTCGGGCAACATTGACCCCTCGAGCCAGAGGCTCTTGGGTTTGGGGGTTGCCCTCGGGGCGAGGGCGTCTACTTGGCGCCGTAGGTACATAAATAACTATTGTATTACTTGTAAGGTACTGTTTACTTTCGAAATTCATAATTGTATAAAAACTGGGAATACCCTTGTATTATTAATATTAGTGTTTATTATTTTTATTATTATAATAATCTTGTTTTGCTATTGTATTACATTTAGAATATTTTCAAGATTATTGTATTTGTAACTTACCACCGGACAACAGTCCATTTGCAAGAAAATAAAATTATTATTATTATTATTATTATTATTATTATTATTATTAATCACTAGGCTGTTTTCTGAGTGTTGTCTGCGCGAGACAATAATTTGAATAAACAAAGTATCTCTGTTCTTAAATGCAGTTTATATTATAATTTTGTACGTTTGTTAAAAACCTTATCGAAACGTCGTACGTGCTAGGAATAAAATGTGAAAATATGTGTTTAATATTCCTTTTGTGTGTAAAAAAAATATAAAATAAACTGTGTTTAAAAAATAGGGGTTCTTTGTTTTGTAAAAAAAACGATAGACAGCTCAGAATGTCTAATAAAATAATTTGAATAGCAGACAAAAGAACTGGTGGGTTTCGCGCTATTCGTTATTCTATATCAAATAACATCGACCTGTTGCAAGTAATCATATTATTTAAATTATTTCATTTGCATTGAAATGTTCATTGTACGCGCGAGTTTGTCCGATTTTTACGAGCTCCAATGGAGCAAAAGTAATCTGTTCTGGTCTTTTCTGCAATGCGGTTGGCAATTTCTCGGAACAGTCTCATTTTGTTTCTCGTTCCTAATGCATGAAACATCGCGTATTTTAGAGGAGCAAGCAAAACACAGTGACACTTCAAGAACCTTATTTCATTATTTGAAAGTTACCGTCTCTTCATAATTGCGTTCGAAGCATGCAAACATCGGCAGAACGTTTGTTCATAGACGTGTAAATGTTGTATTCACTAAAGTGTTAAAACAATACGACGTCTTCATTTTCATTTTATTAGTGTTATTTGTTTTATGGGATCGGTTGAAGGCTTCACGTGTATTGTACTATTAGAAATATTTGCATTTTGAACAGGAGATGCGGGGACGAGAAAGTTGGAGGGAAGAGGGTAGTGTCAAAAACAGGCGGATTGAGATATCTTTCAGCCCTACGGAGCTTTGCTGTTCGGACGGTTTATGATTTTTAGCTGCCACTCAGTCAAAATTCCAAGAATACAGGATGTCCGGGGAGGAAACGTAAGCATATTTTGTCTAATAAACTATGTACATGGATATTCCGAATGGTTGAGCCAGTATATGCACTCAAATGTTGGTTTGTAAATATGCTTTTTAGGCAAAAATTTGCATTCCAGAAGCACAGAAATATGTAAATTGTTTATTAATAACAAAAGAAATGAACGTGTGAATGAGAGAGACAGAGAGCGGCAGAGACAGACAGAGAGACGGGCAGGGTGAGTAAGGGAGGGAGAGACAGTGAGGGGGTGATTGAGAGGCGAAAGAGGGAGATGAAGGGCAGAACAAAGTCTGCCGGGTTTTCCGAGTATTGTGTAGCGTGATAAATACACTACAAAAACAATACACAATAGAATAACAAATGTATATAATTTAACAAAAATCTATTATGGTCCCCTCCGAAATGATTAGCTGGATCCGCCCCTGTTGGTAGTGTTCTGCTAGCTTTCATGACAACGATATCAACGTCCGAAGCTCACGTAGATACGCCTACAGGAGTTCCTTGACGTCAGAGAGCTACGTCCTATGCGGCAAACACGTACAGACATTATATAACCGTTGTTTCCTCGATAACTGCTCTCGCATTCTTTGTTGCATAGTTGAAAGCCATTGAAATCTTACGATATTTTGTCACATTAGAAAGTTCGACCGGCCACCTCTATGACCAGCGGAAAGACGATTTCACGTCAATAACAAGTTTCGTTACTTTGTGGAATGTGCCATATTCATCGTGGTGGTTCTAATAGTTGTACGCGTTGAGGTAGGTGCATTAAGTTAATATTTGGAAGAAAAATAGCCAATTGGTTTCGGCGAATTCGTGGGTCACCAGGTCGTCAGCTTCAGTGATTCGGTGTCCACAATTGTTTAATTTAATATAAATTATCCTTAGTTCAGCCTTAGTCAATTTAACATGAAACATCTTTAGTCTAGCCAACGCAGAACGTCCAGCGAATTTTATACCCAAACGCAGAATAAGATTAACATGGCTGCAAAATAGTGAATACGTGTCACAACGCTTCTAATCCCCACCAAGTGTACTGTGCATTCTACTTGTGTTCCGTTTATCCATATAGTCGGTTTACAAGAAAACTAACGCTTCTCCGAAATTTTCATTTTTTAGTTAAGTGAAGAACTGTTTAGAAAAGAGTTGATATTTTCTAGTAACATTTTATGAAGAATACTTACTAACCCTTGTGTGTATGTTATGTGTAATATCCGAATCTCGACAATTCGCGAATTAGCGGGTTAATGAAAAATGTGCAACATAATGCATTACGCAAAATAATTAGATAAAGCCTGAAGTAGAAACAGGTTAGAAGTATATACGCACCTTATACGGACGGGATTGCACGTCAGACAAAACGGGCCTGCCACCATCGGGACTCGAACCTAGAACATCCCGGTGACATTCCAGCCACGTCGGTGATCATTAGAGACCGGATTTTTATGTAATTACATATTTTTTGTCTTTGCACCCATCGTTCTCAAAATTGCAACCTTGGCGAATCATAGCCCTCCCAACACAATATCGAATTTTTTCGTTACATATTTAGTACTGTATTACATATTTTACATATTTTGCTGTGTTCACGATATATTTTCTTGTTTTATCAATTTTCTTCTATTTAATTCCATATTTTTTATGAATAGATGTATTTATAAAAAAAATCAGCATTTTCCCTACATTATTGGGGAAATGTAGGTGTCCAAAGCATCATTGACACCGCGTTTTGTGATCTGTAATCTCTATTTCCGAGAAAAATTTGCGATATCTGACGTCTAACACTTCGATGAAGATGCTACAGTGTATGTTTCCTGGTCGTAGATCTCGCCAGTTTGTGCGATGGCTTCTTTTGCGATTAGTCTGGCTGCTAACTACGGTACTGTATTACAATAGATGAAGCTTTTACTACTGACGAGAAAGTTGTATGACGTAAAGTGAGCAGTTTTTCTAAATGCAATTTCTTGCTATGTAAATAGCTTTTAATTAGAAAATTTTAATATTACATATTACATCTGATTTTACATATTTATTACATATTCTTACTATTTTTATTACATATTTATGTACATATTTTGACGTTTTATACTACATATTTTTTCGGTCTCTAGTGATCATCACCTCTTAGAGACACTCCAGTGACATCGGTTGATGCCCTGAGCCACCTCTCGTGCCAACTGTTCTTTTTCTTGTGCGCCGACCACACGTTTTATCTGTTCGTGAAACCAACTGTAGCGTCGGTTCGTCCTCCGGAGAAACGGGTGCTGGCGTGATGAGCGGACAGGGTAACGAGCGCCGCCGTTGGAGGCTGGTGAGCGGCACGCCTCTTTGCTCACTCCGGGGCTGCCGTCCCGCGCAAGCGAAGAAAACGCTGCTGCCGGCGACACGCGCTGACACCGTCTGTGTGCGCGCAGGGCTGTCCAACTTATGGTCCGATTGAAATAAGATGGTGAATGACACTTGCGAATGAATGACGGATGCCGGGATGACGAGAAAAGTTGGAGGGAAGAGGGTAGTGGCAAAAAGAGGCGGATTGAGGTATCTTTCAGCCCAACGGAGCTTTGCTGCTCGGACGGGTTTATGATTTTTAGCTGCCACTCACGCAAAAGTCCCGAGTATGTATAAACTTAGAATATCAAGGCGTTTTAAATACTTTTAAATTCAGTACCACGAAATGTAATTGAACATGCAATAATATATTTTGTGTTAAGTTCGTACTTCCGCTTCAGTCCGGATTGCCAGGAGTGTGACAAACGACAAAGAAAAGATAGAGGGGATGCACTTATAGTGTGCACGGCGTTAATCCGTCTCATGAAACGTTTCTGATGAAATAGTAATACTCCCTATGGACTGATTAAAATAAGTTGGTGATTGGCAGTTGCGAATGGAAGGGAGCGAGTTGACAGGTTGAGTTCCACTGAGCTCTCGTTCCCGTGACACGAAAATAAACACTTCAGGTAAACGCTTATAAAAGTAATCAAATCATATACTCATATTGTGTGAAGCAGCAACTTCACAAACACAACTAGTCAATCACCAACTTATTTTGATCAGATCATAGAAGGGCTTATCGCCCACATATCAAATTGTAGTTAAGCCGCGGGCCGGACCGTAATTTAAGATGGTTTTTACCCTCACTACTGAGATTGTACTGAATCATACGTAATAGTGCGATTTTTATCACTTTCCCCCCAAGCCCCTATGGCCACGGTGGAATATCACTCGATATTTCGCGTCTTTCTCGCTCGTGCCGCTAGATATCGCATGATCGGTCGAAGCACTGCTTGATACGGTCGCGATCATGCGATATCTAGCGGCAAGACTGACAAAGACACGCAATATCGTGACATATTCCATCGTGAAGACGAACCTTGAGGGGCAAATTTACAAAAATCGCACTATACTTACGACTTTTATTCAACATGTTACTCGTTCACTTTACATTTGCAGACGGAGCGCTGCGATCTGTTTACCGTGAGGTCACCGCCGACTGAATGAGAAACGCGCGTCTGCAGTAGATACTGACCGTTTAATATGATATAGACGGCGGTGAGCAGCACACAGAACCCCGGAGGGGCAAGAACATAACCATTAAGCAGTAGATAAGTGCGAAGAAGAAATAAAAATATTGTACGGGAATGTTGTGAATAGCGTGTGGTGTGATCTATTTTATTGTATATTACTTTAAGTATTTAAGGGACGCGACTCCAGCTCACTGTCAGAAAGGCATAATTCGTCAGCTGTGTCCGCAGCGCTTGTGCTGCCTTCGGAGACAGCTGATTGGTCAGATGCTGGTTGACATCGGGACCATTCGTGTATTCTCGGTTGTGTGTTCGCGCCTTCACTTTCAAAACAACATTAGTTCTTAATTCTGCCGTCTGCAAATGTAAAGTGAACGAGTAATACTTAACGATCAATGTTCATACAACGAGAAAATTAATATATCATAAAATAAAAAATATGCTGAAGTGTGCGATTGTACTGTATTTGGTTCGTAAAATAATTTTTTAAAGGAGTCGCGAGCCACACAAAAAGATCAGACGGGCCGCATGTGGCCCGCGGGCCGCCAGTTGGAAAGCCCTGGTCTATGCGCAGGGCCATTGTGGAGAAAGCACTGCAATTGCACCTCAAGTATGCGCCGGCCTTTCCGCGCACGCGTGTGTTTTGTCTCGCTCCCCGCCACAGAAGCTCCGTGGACGCGACAGCAAAATTATTCACTTACTGTCCTTCGGATTTTCTTTCTTGGAGCGTGGGGGGGGGTGTCATCGAATGGAATATCTCACGGTATTTCGCGTCGTTCTCCGTTGGGCCGCTAGGAGTTGCATGATGGCCAGCACTGCTCGATACAGTCGCGATCATGCGACTTCTAGCGGCACAACCGAGGATGACGCCAAATACCGTGAGATATTCCATTTTAATGACACCCCTCCGTGCGTCATGAAAGAAAAACCGAAGTAGAGTGGGGGCAGCGATGCTTCGCTGTTGTAGTGTATTACACATCGCACACTTCTGGTCACGTGATTGTTAATCGGCTCTGCCGCCCCAGGAACAGCAAAAGGGAGAATTGCCCGACTGCATCCCTCGGTCAGTTTTCCTGCGCCTCCGTTTCCCAGCTGATTTCTTTTCATGTTTCGTTACCTGACAAGTTGTATCCCGACTGCATCTCGTGGTCCGTTTTCCCTCCCCCGTTTCCCAGCTAATTCCTTTTCATTTTCCTTTATCTGAGAAGGCATAATCCGACTGCATCCCGTTTCGTTCATCCGATGTTTCAGAAAGAGTTTTTTTTGTTAAGTTTCTATTTAAAAGTAGCGCCTTCCAGGGTACATGTTCTCGCACCAGTCCAGAGAAAAAAATGGAATATAGCTGATAATGGCAGAATCTTCGGAATTGTGTTTGGTAAGTCAGCGGTTAAGAAGACGTTTCAAGCTTTGTTTCCACAATATTTTAATTGGTTGGAATATTGAAACGGCGTGCAGTACAGGAACGTCGTTTTTCTTACCCCGAATTACAGAATTTAAAACTTGACGTTTCATCGTATAGAATGTACTTTTCGTATTGCCTGCCAAACACTCTTTATGTAATATATTGCACAGATTGTGAATCTATGATAAAATGGAAGACACTATTTGGATTAATAATGTTTTTAAATAATGTAATTCTGGGTGCGATGAAATATATTTTTATGCTATGAAACCTGTTAATAAAAAATATATAATAAAAATCATATGAAGCTTAGTTTACGTTGCTGTATGTATACATTACATTTATTTAAGACACCGACACACTATATTTCAATACAATAATTTTACGAAGTTTGTGGGTCTTACTTCAGTGAAGAAAAGTGGACGAAATGGAAACCGAAGAGACGTCAGTTTCGGAATGCGGCGCAGCAAATTGAGAGCAAGTGAAAGGGTGATATTTCAAGTGGCGAGTGTCAGGTGTCATGTGACGATTCGGAGTCCTTCACCTGACGTCTCGTCTGGCTCCGAAGGCATTCTGTAGAGAGAAACGTCTTGGAATGGACGCTATTCACCTACGTGGCTAGTTTGGTCTAGGGAACAGAATTCTCTGAAAATTATGAGCAAGTGAGGGAAAGAAGAGATTCCTAACAATCATTCTTAACAATTTGTGGACCAATTTTTCAGTTGGTCTACAAGTTTTACTGAAAAGGAAAGATGTTGCAATCCATATATTTTTAATCAAACAAGGTAATTAAATTTAGAACTTATAAAATTGAACTTCCAAACATTTAAATAAAAAATATGTTCTTTGAATTTCTAGTTGGTTTCGTGATTTTCGTTTTGTATTCTCTGTGTGTTCATTTTATAAGAACTTTTAATACCTGAAGAAGGCAGAATTGTTTTGTCGAAACGTTGTGTTATATGTATATTAATGTTTTAAATAATTCTGTATATGAGTGTGTAAAGTACATTTCAAATTGTCTTTAATTACTTATGGGATATAACGAAAAATTAAGGAGCAGAAGCCCCCCCCCCCCCAAATACCGTAATGCTGCTTCAACTCACGGTCATGTCCTGCGTCTTTTTGCAGTTGCAGTAATTGTTTAAGTGAACTATTTTCACATTTATCATACAAATAATACATTTTTAAACGAATTTATTGTACCCAAACAGTGGATAAACGACAGGTTTGAAATAGAAGGGGTTATCTATAGTACAATAATATACCAGCCACAAAACATTTTACAATAAATAATGCCTCAAATAAATTACAACGAGGTCTTTGTCACCTCTGAAGGTAAATGAAATTAACATTTTGCGAAATGTTACGTTAAAATGTCTCGGTGAGTGTAATAAGACTTCGTGCTTCTTATAAATGTTCAATTTTCGAGCTCTTCCGAAAAAGAATTTCGGCATAGGATGGCACCCAACTGGATACTTGCACAACTCATTGAATAGTAACTACGTTTTCATATATTCTTATATTTTGCATCATACAGACTACAATTAATATAATTTACAAAGTCATTTTATAACTTCATTGTTAAAATTAATCAATTGTACCGAAAGATGATTCGATTAATAAATAATCGACCTAACAGCCTGGATCGATAATTCTCCAATCTTGTCTAGTCTTAAGATATATCTGATTATTTCGGAAATTAGCAATGATTGTCATAAAAATGTGGTGATCCTGAAAAAATAACATATGCACTTCAAATGAAAAGTGCATTTTCGCTTGGAGTAATTGCAGCACCCGGGCTTCAAAGACCTTTAAACTGTTGTGTTATGTATTGCTTCATTGGTGCATTGTGCATGCAACTAATCTAAAGTTTGTTTGAAATGTAAATAAAGAGACTTCTTTTAACGGGGGTGCTCAAGTACATACTTTTCTTATGTATTAAGCCAACCCTGTGTACAAGAAGGTCGTAATTTATCTTCAAGCAAGTTCACAAGCTTCAGGATAAATTAATTTAAAAGATAACAAAAATCAAAATTTATTGGAATAAAAAATATAATTGAAATAAAAATAAAAAATTAATTTAAAAAATTTTGTGTATATATATATATTATAATTAAAATAAATATAAAAATAAATTATAAAATTTATATATATGTAATAATTACAATAAATATAAAAAATAAATTATAAAATATATATTACAATTAAAATAATATTGTAAAATAAATTATATAATTAATTGGACATTTTACGTATGTATTTGGAATTTTAGAGCCGGTTTAATCCGACTTATGCCAGTACGATATTCCCTGATGTGGGTCCTGTTTTTACGTATGATCCATGCCCGGGGGTAAGGAAGACACGTGGCGAGCGTGACGTATTCCCATCACCGTACGTAGCTTACATGGCCTGCACGAGCTATCCTTTGTCTCGCAGCTGAAACTGAGATGATTTGTAATAGAAAGCTACAGTTTCATTTCTCCCCTGCCGGGAATCACACCCGGGACCGCCTCACAGAAAGCTTGAACGATGTCCATGACCCACCTCAGATAAACTAATTAGTAATTAAATTGTTATTATTATGTTATTATTATTATTATTATTATTATTATTATTATTATTATTATTATTATTATTCCTCTAATTCACGACTAGAGATGTTATGAGTCGGCTGAATATAAAATCTACTCCAGGTTGCAACCAGCTACCTAAAGAGCAGATCTAGGGACTGTTGGTGCCTCTACAATAATTTGCGCGAAACGTGAGCTGTTCCCAATAAAGCAACCTCAAATAATAATATAAATATTATTATTATTATTATTATTATTATTATTATTCGCTCTACATCATGAGTAAACATGTTATGAGTCGGTTGAATATAGAGTCTACTCCGAGTTGCAACAAGCTATCTAAAGAGCACATCTAGGGACTGTTGCTGCCTCTTCAATACTTTGCGCAAAACGTGAGCTGTTCCCAATAAAGCAACCTCAAATAATAATATAAATATTATTATTATTGTTGTATTTTTAAGTGTGAACAAGAAGATCAAAAATGAATAAACGTAATGAACGTTATTGTGGGAGTGTGGGGCTACGAATTTGGCTCGAAGGCTGTCGTGCGCTTCGTTTCCGGGAAGGAGGTGGCGGCGGCGGCGGCGGCGGGAGAAAGCGAGGAAATGCCGGGGGCGGGGAAGCGCCGGTCGCCCCACTTGTGCCCCCCCCGGCCCCCCTCGGCCCCGGGCCACTCCTCGTACCCCACATTCGGCCTCCCATGCACACACGCCGCTCGCCCGGGGCCCAAGCTCCACACTCACCTCCACCTTCTCCTCACTGCTCCTCCTCCTAATCCCTCTCCTCACTGCTCCTTCTCCTCTTCCTCCTCACTGCTCCTCCTCCTCCTCATTCTCCTCACTGCTCCTCCTTCTCCTCTTTCTCATCCTCCCCTCTTGCTTCTCCTCACTGCTCCTCCTCCTAATCCTCCTCCTTTTCCTCCTCACTGTTCCTCCTTCTCCTCCTCACTGCTCCTCCTCCCCCTCTTCCTCCTCCTCACTGCTCCTCCTCCTCCTCACTGCTCCTCCTCCTCCTCACTGCTCCTCCTCCTCCTCACTGCTCCTCCTCCTCCTCACTGCTCCTCCTCCTCCTCACTGCTCCTCCTCCTCCTCACTGCTCCTCCTCCTAATCCTCCTCCTCTTTCTCCTCTTCCTAATCCTCCTCTTCCTAATCCTTCTCCTCCTAACCCTTCTCCTCCTAATCCTTCTCATCACTGCTGCTACTCCTCCTTTTCCTCCTTCTCTTCCTTCTCCTCTTCTTCCTCCTCTTCCCTGCTGCTTCTCCTCCTTTTCCTCCTTCTCTTCCACCTCCTCTTCTTCCTCTTCTTCCCTGCTGCTACTCCTCCTTTTCCTCCTTCTCTTCCACCTCCTCTTCTTCCTCCTCTTCCCTGCTACTACTCCTCCTTTTCCTCCTTCTCTTCCTCCTCCTCTTCTTCCTCCTCCTCCTCCTCACTGCTGCTACTCCTCCTTTTCCTCCTCCCCACTGCTCCTCCTCCTCTTCTTCCTCCTAATCCTCCTCTTCCTCCTCCTCCTCTTCCTCCTCCTCCTCCTCTTCTTCCTCCTCCAACTTTTCTTCCTCCTTCTCCTCTTCCTCTTGCTCCTCCTCACCACTCCTCACCGCTCCACTCTCACCTGCGCGAAGCCAGAAGCTCGTTCTGGAGGTGGTCATCGGAGATTTCGAATTGAATTGAATTCAGTTCAATTGAATTGATGCCTTATTGTCCGTGACGAGACTCAGGCCATGACACCATGAGTTAATTTAAATGCTCTCTCTTTAATTGCATCTACTCATTAAATCAGTAACATCAGAAAAGTAAGTAATATATGTTACAATTGCTTACATCTACTTGTAAAATCAACGGGTCTGATGTGAGTTTTCCAACTTCGTGAGAGTGTCTTTCACAATGATTATGAAATAATGAATCTTACTGTATGATAAAATCATATATTTAGATCTCTAAAGAGTTTAGCTTGAAATGTAAAACTACTTTAATATAAAACTCCATTGTTTGGATACCTAATGACAAACATTTTAACAGACAAACCCCCAATCACTGACAGAATAGAAGATAACATCCGAAATGGATTAAATATGGCTGCTAAGATAACAGTATATATTTTAACAATAGAGATTTTAAAGTGGAGCTTTACACTGGAGAAATCAACAGCAATAGCATTGTTCATGCGCAATTGAAGTTGCTCATCAAATTTGAACATCTGCGCCTGCGCAGATTACGAGATTGCTATCGATTGCTCGAAGCAACGCTGTGCTGTCGATTGCTGTAAGCAGTGTCCCTAACTAGAGCTGTGGAGATTTTGAGATACTGTTATACTTACAATATCGTTTTTGTTTTCAACTTTTCCACTAAAAGTATCAAGTTTGTTGAATCGATGATAGCGTAGTAAAAATTCCAAAATCTGTATAAAAGACTAGAATTACTATTTATTTACTTAGCGTATGGCAATCACACATGGACCCCAGCATAACAGCCACAACATCAACACAAGTCAAAATCCAACTATCACCAAAAATCACCGCATCGTCTGACCAGCACAACAAAAAAGAAAAAAAAATGTAATAAGACTAACTTCCTTAAGCTGTACGTATCCCCTGGGTGGTACAAAAGAACAGCCACTTTGCCTGCGCTGCTGAAGTTTAGGACGCCGTACCCTAGGATCCCTGGCTAAAATTACAGCATGACTAGAATTACTGACGTATATGAATGAATTGTTCCAAACGTGTTAATATTTCTAATATTTCTTTTATTTCTTCTCGTGGTTTCATACAAAAAGTGTGTAGTCAGTCAGAAAGAACTTTAGTCAGTTAGTGATTGGGATTTATTTATTGATTGATCGGTAATTCTAGGCACGTGAACTGCTAAAGTCCTGAGCATTTTTCTATTGTGTGAGATGGCGGTGAGCTTCTCTCGCTCAATGGCGAGATCCTGCGTCGACTAGCAGGGTTTCCCCAACAAGGTGTCTCTCACCAGTGGGGCATCGCCCCAGCCGGGACAAGTTGTAAGCTCCCGACCGGTCTCCCGGCATGTGTGGTAGTGTAGTGCATATCATTGTAAGTGTGTAAGATATGAGGATAGGACAAGGAAGATGTAGGAAAGATCGCGTGCGGTCCGTGGCCCGTTTGTTAAGGTACTGCTCCGGCATCCACCTGGTGTTGTTCGGAGACACCACGGAAAACCGCCGATCAGAGCAGCCGGCGACGGTCGGGACTCGAGCCTAGGGCCTCCCAGTCAGAGGGACTGCTGTGACATCAGTTGATGCCCTTAGCCATCTCTCCCGGTATCTAACCCGGAGTAGGTGGGGGAGGGGGGTTATTGGCACAATGAATCTGTGCCAGAGGTCTTTGTGGAAGGGGGAATGTGCACTGCATTCCGTAATCGTTCTGACGACTGCTGAGGCCGCGGCAAATCCAGCTTTGTGGTTCCATTAACCTTGAATGAGGATCGTTTCCTTCTAACCAGTCCTGCCCGGATTTGAGGTGGAAAGTCGTTTTCTCCGCCCATTTTTTTATTTCGTGAACGCAGTCAATGCAATCCTGTTCACTATAAAAAGTTCACTTTGATGTGGAAACTTTCGTGGTTGGAATATTTACGTTGTTGGGTTTCTTGTGTTATGGCCACTTTCTGAGATTTGGATGCAAATTTATTAAGCGACTCGTGTAGTTTTATTGTACTTTTAAGAATGGATTTGAGGGCTTTTCGTTGTTTGTGCCTGATCTTTTTGTATTTTATTGTATTTATGCACTGCATTGTTGTAATTCTCAGTGACTGAGTTAAAGCAGCGAAATAAATGTCGGAATTTGAAAAGGTTCAAAGCAAATAAATGTTCTGGTTTTATTAAAGCGATTTTATGTATCCAAAGGACACGAATCAACACTCATCATCATTCTATCACCTCATAATTCATAATTCAAGGTGTAACAACCTTGCTTACGAATACTGTTGGATGTATTAACGAACGTCTCTGAGAATTTTCTTTGAAAAGGTTGTTATGAATTCTCTACATACTTCCGATACCCACGGATAAGAATGAATTATGAAAATCGAATATTTAATTACATTTTTTAAATATTTCCAACACAAATAAAATCTGATCTCCATAATGACAAGCGCTAATCTCTCTGGGATAACGTGTAGTGTTGGTCATAAGCGGCCAATTTGCAAATAATAATGATGATAATAATAATAATAATAATAATAATAATAATAATACTAATACTAATAATAATAATACGCCCTTGAAGTTCCAAACACATGCCCCAAGTGGTACGAACACTCACCAAAACCAGTGACATCGGTTGGATTGTATACAATATTGTACGACTAATGAATTCAAAGGGATCGCACGATAGCAGCAAACAAACCGGATACTGTTATCCGGGATTTTGAGAAAAAATCGTGTCTACTTGTGGATGTTGCTGTGCCTTGCGATCAAAATGTCGTAACCAAGGAGGCAGAGAAACGTCTTTAAGTACAAGAGTTTGGAAATCGAGATCAGTCGAATGTGGGGAGTAAAAGCACAGGTCGTACCGATAGTTATCGGAGCTCTGGGATTTGTTCCGCAAAATTTGAGTAAGAACTTGTCTAAACTCCCAGGTAATTCAAAAGACTGGGAAGTGCAAGAAATCGCTTTATTTGGAACAGCCCATATTTTGCGCAAAGTATTGTAGAGGCACCGACAGTCCCTAGATCTGCTCCTTAGGTAGCTGGTTGCAACCTGGAGTAGATTTTATATTCAGCCGACACGTAATATCTTAAGTCGTGATATAGAGAAATAATAATAATAGTAATAATAATAATAATAATAATAATAATAATAATAATAATAATAATAATAATAATAACGATTCTCGCATCTCATCCTCCCCACATTTTCTTTCTTACACTTCATGTTTTTTCACTGCACATCCATTCTTTCCATTGCGCCATATTACCACGCCCCCTTGTAACTGCAGTGACCCTGGCACTGCAATGGCGCAGTGGAAGGCATGGATGTGTAGTGAAAAAACACGAAGTGTAAGAAGGAAAATGTGAGGGGGATGAGATGCGAGAATCGGGGTTAGACCCGAGAGACCCTAAAAAAATGCCCTGATGAAGGCTCAATAAAAGCCGAAACGTTCGCCGTTTAAAATGGTGTTGTTTAATGACCTACACTCAATAATCGGTCCATAATATTAATCAACAGGTCAAGAAATCAAGCACGAATAATAATATTTATAATACGAAATAAGAATAGTAACAAGAAGGATAGAGCCAAACTGCCTTTTAAATAATTATTTCATTTCTTATTTATCGAAATGAATGGACTTTGGTTTCCCCCCACCAAACTTCAAGTCCAATTTACGCCCATGACACTCCCGTGTCCGCTTCTTGAGCGGGTCGGAGCGCTGCCTTTTTAGCTTGAGCTGCATTGCACTGTGCTTTTTTTAAATTAATTTAATCTGTGCATTTACAGACAATACAACATAACATTAATACATTACAACATAACATTAATACATTTACAGACAATAAAACGTTTAGCCGTGAGGCCCTTCAGTTGATTGGCCGAGCAACTTTGTATCAGAAAAGTTTGAAGGGGGTAACTTCTTGTTACCTCCCTGATAGTGATGACATGTGTTGTACCTTCAACCAAGGTTATTGCGAGGGAATTATGTTAGAGCAATGACAGGATTAAAAGAAAATACGATGGGAGGGACAGGTAATTGCTAGAAATGTTCTTACCTTATCTAATGTCAGAGAGATATTGAAGGAAAATATGGAATGGGAGTCTGTTTCTTAGGTGGGAGAGTGGGGGCTGATCGGTTCCTATTTTGTAAGTGACTGCTGCTTGTACATGATTTAAATTATTGAAAAAATTATGTGCCAGCTTTGTAATAAAGGAAGTAATTGGTTCTATTGCAAGATCGTTGTGGAGGGTCTTATTGCTGACAAAGCAGGGAGCATTTACATGTTATTCTTAAATTTTTGTTTTGGAAGATTTGTAACTTATTTAATGTGGTTGCGGCAGCTGAAATCGAAACAGGGCATGCGTATCTATGCAATATGTTAATATTGGCCGAAGAATAGATTTGTTGATGGTTAAAGCAGAATGAATTTTTAGAGAAGAGTTACGGTCGAGAATCGGACGTAAAATAGGTAACCTTCTAATGGCTTCAATTTCTTTGGACGAGATGTGACTTACAATACTTACAAAAGTACATGATACAGAAAGACATTTTTAAAATTTAGGAATATATTAACAATCGAGGCGACGTATGAGCTGAATATTTTAATATAACGTATCTTTCTGTTACTAGAACGTGAAAGAAATTGACAATTTTTCAGAAAAATACAAGTCAAGTCACCAATTTACATTTCACGAGTTAATTGCGTTTAACATGTGTTTTTTCTTGTAATGGGTTACAGTAATGAATGTAGAGCTATGATAAAATGGTGGATGAATGAGTGTTTGTACTCCATCACTACGTCAGTTTGTTTAGCTTTTCTTTGCATATTCGCGTAATTTAAACGACCTTAATTTGTTATACAAATTGGCCACTTCGAGTATCGTCATATCAATCCTACACGCCTCAGAATCGCATCAATCAAATGGAATATCGTATTCCAAAAATTTACTAACATTAAGTTAGAATTTGCGCTGTAAAGTAGTTCTTTAGTGGGCGTAGCGTGTATGATATTTATGTTGCTTCACGCTGCGGAGAAACTTGCTATCGATTCGCACCTGACATTCCAATTTCCCCCCTCCAGTTATCCCTGGAGGGGCGGGAATTTATTCAGTTTCGGGACTTTATATTATTACTCCAGCCGATTGGGTATTTGGAGATGGTGGAGGGCGGTTAACTTAAATATGCTACTTATAACTAGAACTTAATCCTAACTTAAAACTATTCCATGGCTGGCCTCTTTGGTCCTAGCCTAAGTTACGTACAAGTTATTTTGAATCTTTTTATGAGTTCTTTAAATTGTTCTTCTTCTTTTTAATTTTCTTTTTGTTTCATTCACTCTCTCTCTCAAACATTCGTATATCTATATTTACAACTCATTCTCTCACGCATTCATACACACTACACTGCACTATTTACACTACACTATTAGCGTTTTTCATTCGCCGCACTGGTGCGCACCCAGTGCACACTCAGGACAGCTTTCGTGTTCCATTCGGCCGCTAGGGCGCACCAGTGCAGAGAAGCCCATGTTCCATTCGCACAATGACACGGAACCAGGGTGCACTCGGGGCGCCCTAACCTGCACTGACGAGCTCGACGGTGCAGTCCATTGCACCGGGGCCAGTTTTGAGGTTAGGTACGGAAGTTATGAATGTTGATTTGCATTCGTGGTGAAATTGTAAAGGCAATTGAGGATCTCCTGTCACACAGGGACACTTTAAAGGATGGAGTATACCATGTTTTACAAGAGATGCTTTAAAATAACTTTGTGACTTCCTCGAAGTTCGGAAAATCAGTTTCGTGTTTTCGTAAAATTCAACCATGAATTACTGCATGTTAACAAATCCAGTGCTATTTAGTAATCAAACCTATCCCCTTACTAAATCATTCAAATGTACAATGTGCTAAGAACAGTTTCTTGCATGCGCAAGCGGAAATGCTTGTATTAATATTTTTATAGTTTTCAATAACCAAATAATTCCGCAGAAGCCTTTCGGTTCGAAATGTAGTGTACTATGTTCGAAATCAATCACTGGCAAATCTCGAGGAAATGAACTTTCGACAGATTCGTTTTTGAAGTTTTCGGTAGTTTTTAAATAAAGAATCACACGTTAATACTTGTTCACTTGATTTTCGCCTACGGCGCCGACTTCACTCAAGCGTCCGTGGCGCAGCGACGTCTTGCGAACCTGACATTTGCGAAAACTGCGCCTCTCTTGTATCCCGGCCGCAGGCGCGCCCAGCTGGTGCAACGGAGCCGGCCGGGCCCTCGCAGGCACCGCGCGGGCAACAAAAGGGCCGCGTGCGGGCCCGAAAGGGAAGGCAGGTGCTCCGCGAAGGGGCAGGTACAGGGAATGCTCGGCACGCGACGGGGGGGGGGCGCTAATTCGGGGGGGGGGCACTACCTGGATCCTCACATCTCCTCCACCGCTCCAGGCAGACCACACTGCCGCAGCCATCGCCACAGCTGCCGCTGCCGCCGCACACACCGCCATCGCCATCCCAATACTCACCCCCCAACCAGTGGCAGAGGCAGGGAGCCATGGGGGCCATAGCCTCCCACCCCAAAATGCCTAGAATTTTAGTTTGTTACCTTCTTTTATTTAGTAATTTAAATATTTTTGTTAGAATTATGTAATTATTTAAAAAATAGTATTGTTTACTATCATATATACACTACAACAATAACATACAATATAATAAAAAATGTTCTTCTACTCCCATTGTATAATCCTGTCATATGATGGCTGCTACCAGTTGCATAATGATAGTCATTTCGATACAGTTTTCATTATGATACAGGTTCTTGACCAATCACAGAGAAGTTTTCAAACCAAGAGATTATCATTGAGATTCCCCTCCACCGCTCCAAAGCCAGACCCCACTGCTGCCATCGCCATCCCTTTACCCACCCCAATCAGTGACAGACCCATGGGGGGGGGCAATCAATCAATCAATCATGCCCTCCCCCAAATAACGTACAGTTTTAGTTTCTTACTTTCTTTTAGTTAACAATTTAAATATTTATTTTTGTGAGAAGTAAGTAATTATTTTAAAAAATCTACTCTTCTACCCCCTCCATTGCCCCTCCATCATCATCGCCTACCGCCACCGCCACCGTCTCACGCACCGCCACCCTCACCGCCTACTCCGCCACCCTCGCCGCCTACTCCGCCACCCTCGCCGCCTACTCCGCCTCCCTCGCCGCCTACCCCGCTACCCTCTCTGCCTACTCCGCCACCCTCGTTGCCTACTCCGCCTCCCTCACCGGCTAGTCCGCCACCCTCGCCGCCTACTCCGCCTCCCTCGCCGCCTACCCCGCTACCCTCTCTGCCTACTCCGCCACCCTCGTTGCCTACTCCGCCTCCCTCACCGGCTAGTCCGCCACCCTCGCCGCCTACTCCGCCTCCCTCGCCGCCTACCCCGCTACCCTCTCTGCCTACTCCGCCTCCCTCACCTCCTATTCCTCCATCCTCACCGCCTACTCCGTCACCCTCGCTGCCTACTCCGCCTCCCTCACCGCCTACCCCGCTACCCTCTCTGCCTACTCCGCCTCCCTCACCTCCTATTCCTCCATCCTCACCGCCTACTCCATCGCCACCGCCTCCGGCACCGCTACCTCCGCCACTGTCGTTGCCTTCGCCCCCTCCTCTGCCCCATCCCTCTACGTCTCCGCCACCGTCCGCGCCGCCGCTGTCACCACCCGGTCTTGTCTTCCCAGAAGCCCCGGCCCAGAGGTACTCGCTATGCGCCAAAGCCACAGCAAGGTCCCCGAGGGGAGGAGCTCTGTACGACACCAGGGGAGAGGCACGGCAACGTTCCTATAGCCCGATATACTCGGTACAGTTTTCGTACAGATTCTCGTACAGTTTCTGTACAGAAACTTCAAGATCCCAAACTAGAAGTATAAAGGCCAAAAGTCGCGCATACCCGGTCTACGTTTTCTGCATGAATCGCCACAAGACGCCGATAGAGGGTCTACCAAAGAAACAACTGAATTTCGCCGTCCGAGTACTTCAGTGGTGGTGTTTCTGTGCGTGCGTTCTGCCTGTGATCTTGATGTGAACGTCACTTGTCACTTGTTAGTGAACGATTCTGCCACTAGCGGCGCTGGAGTCAAACTGTATGCTTTCTACACGAAAAATTATGAACGTGTTCATAATTTTTTCATCGAGAAAACGTAAAGTTTGGATTGCACAAAGAATCTGCACGAAAACTGTATCGTTATATCGACCTTATGATATGATATGCATGTAATGCATGTATGATTTTATCATGGGAGGAAGCTGTGATCCTTCCCTCCCTGGATGGTAAGATTCGACGCCAACCTACACGTAAGCATGCGGAGTTTTCCCCAACCAGGAATCTCCCAACAGCAAGGCACCGCCACAGCAGGGAAAAGCTCAAGCTTCCGGCATGTGTGTTAATGTAGTGCATGTTAGTGTGTGTGTATAAATAATGGATGAGGATACGATAAGAGGAAGGAATGATCACGTGCAGTCCGTGACCTATTTGTTAGGGTTCTGCTCCGGCATTCGTCCAGTATTGATCAGAGAAACCACGGAAAATTACCGATCAGAGCAGCCAAACGCTAGTATTTCGCCTCCAGAAAGCGACAGAACTCGGCCTAGCTATGAAGCTAGTGTCGAAAATCCTGCCGCCGTCGGGAGTGGAACCCTAGGACCTCGCTGTCAAACGCGCTGCAGTGACATCAGTTGATGCTCCCACCCATTAGTGCACGACTATCAATCTATCAATTAAAATCCAATATCAATATGTTTATGGAGGAAATGTGAATCGTAGTACTACATAATTTATTAAAGTGTGCTAAACCTGGAACGTCCTGTACACATTTTTTGTACTTTGTATTTGTACTTTGATCACGAATTGCGATATTGCGATTGAAAACGATATTGAATCTGAGTTGTTCATATCTTCTTATCAATACTTTGCTAGTGTTCGTACCGAAACCGAATATAGAGTCGAATAAAGTAAGTGACGTGAGGTGAAATGAAGTAAGTATTGTGAAGTTAACAGCTTCCATTATTGAGAGAAATCATATCGAAAGCATACTTACATAAGTGCATAACAACATACAACTGAGTCAGTTTCGTTTTAGTGGATAAAATCACACATTTCCAAATTATTATTTTGCTAAAAATATAATGTAATGAATTTGTTTTTGTTAGAGAACAAGCTCAGTTTATCAATTTACGTAATATTGTTGCACTGACCCAAAAAATTCAACGGGTATTTTGTGAGGAGATACTCCGTTTTATTCCAGACAGAAAAATATTACAACTTAGTTACGATTAACAATCCTCCTTTGTTTCTCTTTTGCATAACGAAACCTATGATACATGTTTACCAACAGTTTTAATTAAACATTTAAATGTAAAGAGCAGCGTGTACCCCGAGGATAAAAGAAATCGCGCTCAGAACCTATGGAATTGACGGTATAATTCTAATTTCTCTCAAAGGATTGGAAACCTAGGTGTTCCACTTAGATACCTATCAGCAAAAGCTTCTCTCCTTACGCTCCAGAGCTTTTCTTGGCAGCCGAAAGAGACATTTGCTGGCGATTTTCGCATTTCTCCCCTCCTTGCATTGTGTCAAGCCTTACTGCCTTCGCGCATGAAGATCAAAATCTGAATTTCGATACCGCGTCCACTTAAACCTGCCGTTCTTTCATACAAAGCTATCTATGACCGGAAGAGATGGCTCAGTGCATCAACCTGATGTCACTGCAGTCCCTCTGACCGGGATAGAAGGCTCAGTGCATCAACCTGATGTCACTGCAGTCCCTCTGACCGGGAGGTCCTAGGTTCGAGTCCCGACGGCGGCAGGATTTTCGACACTGACTTGTCAGCTAGGTCGAATTCAGTCGCTGTCTGGAGGAGAATTCTAGCGGCCGGCCGCTCTGATCGCTAGTTTTGTGGTGGTTCCACCGATCAACACCAGGCGAATGCCGGAGCAGTGCCCTAACAAACGGGCCAAGGACCGCGCGCGATCTTTCCTTCCCCTTTCTTGTCTTATCGTCATCTCTTACACACACTTACACCAACATGCACCCCCAAGCGGGGACGTATGGTTTAGGCGCTAGCAATGTTCACAGACGGACGGACAGACGGACGTTTTCCTTTCAATTGGGTTTTCGGTATCAAGGACCTAGAAAACAGGGTTTCTCGCTACACCACGTCTTAGGGGATTTTTTTTTCTTAATTTAGCAACTGATTTTATCCACTTTTTCGTTATCACGGCCCGGCAATGAATTTTTTTCCGCCGAAAATTCGCCATTTTTTCGCGCAGCATAACATAATTTTCCCTATACTACGTATATCATTCCGTGTATAAGTACGTATACGGGAAAGTAAAAAGAAAATTCCGCGTCGTTATCTTCATACAACCGCTTGCAGTGTGGCTTATTACCGCAACACCGCCTCCGTTCCTTGACGCATGGAAACAAGGTCTCTGCCGCTAATGGATTGTTATTAGCCACGTGTTCTAATTACCAACGCTTCAATTTTCGAAGTAATTTTAGGGAGTAGTTCGCTTGCTTTTCTGGTCCGTTTTAATTTATAGGCACTTGTGTAACCTACTTCAATGGAAATGAATTTCTCGGGTTTCGTGTTATCTTCGTAATGAAGTGCGAGAGAAACAAAGACGGTAGAAAAAACTAAACAAACTCTGGGATGAAATTGTCTCGCCGGAGTTAATAGTTGTTTTTTTGGCGAGCGGAGGACTAAATTAAGGAAGCGGTTGATAAGAGTTTAAGAACACATAAATTGCGAATGAGTTTCCATTGTTCTGAATGACATTTTTCTTCTAATTTCTGCCTGTAGGAATGTGTTTCGCGTTCTAGAAAAGATTAGCCGTCTCATTGTTTCCAGTTAATGTCTCGCCGATTAAGATGTATATACAGGGTGTCCGGGGAGGAAACGTCGAAACTTCGACAAAAATCTCTTAAGGACAATTCTAAGTATATTTTGTATAATAAACTACATGGATATTCCGAATGGTTGAGCCGCAATAACCACTCAAAAGTAGGATTGAAAAATTGATTTCTAGGCAAATATTTGCATTATAGAAGCATAGAAACACTCCAGAAACATAAGTTGCTTATTATTTACAAAAGAAATTAATATATTTGTTCAGAAAGAAAAATCAAGCTGGAAATAAAAAAGCAGCCAATTTCATAATTCGACTCCTTTTTTATTTTTCGCTTAATTTTTCTGTCTGAGCAATATATTCATTTCTTTTGTACATAATAAACAATTTACATGTTTCTGGAGTTTTTCTATGCTTTCAAAATGCAAATTTTTGCCTATAAATCATTTTTTCCAACCACTTAGAGTGCTTATCGCGGCTCAACCATTCGGAATATCCTCGTAGTTTATTAGACAAATATGCCTATAATTGTCTTAAGAGCTTATTTTCCAAGTTTCGACGTTTCCTCCCAGGACACCTGTACATACTCAATTGCCGTACACGAAGTGGAATGTAATTGTGTCGTGTGCATTGGTATCCTCGAGGGGCTAGAGTGCCATGGTACCACCGACGAAAAGAAAATACTATTTTCTGTGTAAATATGTATATAAAATACAGTTTCTTCAAAATATTTGTTTAGCAATGGATTTGAAAGAACGTCCCTCTCTCCATCTCTAAATAATTAATGCAAATCTTCCCCTAGTCAAGTTATTCATATATGAAATTTCAAAAATAGTGAAGGGTTGCACCGAGACTTGCATTTGCCTTAGGATGGCCCTGTCATTTTATTCTATGTAACATTGTACCCGTCAAAATCCCCGAAAGACGAAAAGTCGAACGGAAGAAAATAAATTTGCGAAGGGGCATTCAGTAATTAAGGAGACAAATTGTTCTGGAGAAATAAACGTTTATTTTTACAAAACAGGACTTCTACTTTTAATATATTTCTCACCAACATTTATGCACTCGTTCCAAAGGGTTACCAGCTTTTTTATATTGGCTGCAAAGAACTCTTATCTTAGTGTTTGAACCAAATTTCCTACAATGTTTTTAACAACCTCGTTATCTTGGGTACTTCTCCAAAGTAATGGCCTCCTTCAGTGGGCCAAACAAATGGAAGTCACATGGTGCTTAAATAGGGGCTGTAAGGGAGATGAGGCAATACCTCCCAACTCATTTTATCAATGGTTTCACGGTTTTGTTGAGTAGTGTGAGGACGTGCGTTGTTTTCTTGGAGAATCACACCTCTCCTCTGAGATCCACGATGTTTCTCTCTCATGAAGGGCTTCACCTTCTACAAAAACATATCTAAAAATCATTGGCTGTTTACTAGACAATGTTTTTCATGATAATCACAAAAATACGCACCTACAGCGTCCACAATTCAGTCAACATGACTTTTCTTGCTAATGCGGCCAGAACGATGTTTGTCAGTCTCTGAGCTTCGATCACTTTTGAACAGTTCTACCCAATTGTAAAAATTCTCGCAGTTATTACAATTTTCAGCATACACTTTGATCATTCTAGAATATATATTAGCTCGTTCGTCACCTTCAGCAAGTTCAAAACGAATCGCAGAACGCTGTTCAATCAATGTGGAATTTTCAAGTAGACTCGCCATCGTTCAACTTAATTTTGAGATGGCCAGGGCTCATCCCAGTAATGCCAACTTAAAGTTCTAAAAATACCAAACTTCTCCTACCGACTGTTTTTTCTCCAAAGCAATTTGTCTCTTTAATTCTGTGGTCACGAGGTAAAAGTTCTTATGTCAAAAATATTAGTTTGGAGAAAACAAGGATGAGATTTTCCAGCCACAGCTTGTTCCTACGTTAAATTCTATTTCTTAATGTTTTTTTTCTCGTTAAGGAGGCAACATTTGAATTCGGTCGCTTTACTAAAAATATAGATACTTAGCTTGTAGTTTCAGTAGTTAACCCAATTTTGCCAAAAATGACTTAAGAACTTTTACCTCGTGGCCACAGAATTATTGAATGACCTATGTAAAACAATGTACTATCTTTTCCAGCGTGAGCGAATGCACAAGGAAATCCCTGAACCCGCATGTGCGCACTTTTGATAAGCGCTATCATTGCGCATGCGCGGGCTCCAGTTACGAGAGAGCGAAATGAGGGCACGCACAGCGAGATTCACAGTCAAAGAGAACCTACAACAAATGACGACCAGCGTTATTTGAATCGATAGTTGGGACCTACTTATTCCAAAACTTTAGACCACTCGGTTGTCGGTGGTTATCTAGAAAACAATTTTATTATATTATTATTATTATTATTATATTATTATTATTAGTAGTAGTATTAATCCGCCATATCACGACTAAAGGTGTTATGAGTCGGCTGAATATAAATTCTACTCCAGTTTGCAACCAGCTACCTAAGGAGCAGATCTACGGACTGTCGGTGCCTCTTTAATACTTTGCGCAAAATGTGAGATGTTCCAAATAAAGCGATTTCTTGCACTTCCAATCTTTTGAATTACCTGGGAGTTTAGACAAGTTCTTACACAAATTTTGCGGAATAAATCCCAGACATCCAATATCTATTGGGATGACCTGTGCTTTTAGGCCCCACATTCGGCTGATCTCGATTTCCAAACTCTTGTATTTAAGACGTTTCTGGGCCTTCTTGGTTACGACGTTTTGATCGCAAGTCACAGCAACATGTACTAGTAGACATGATTTTTTCTCCAAATCCCGGATAACTATATCCGGTTTGTTTGCCGCTATCGTGCGATCAGTTTGAATTTGTTGGTCGTACAATAGAGTCCAACAGATGTCACCGGTTTTGGTGGGTGTTTGTACCACTTGGAGCATGTGTTTGAAACTTCGAGGGCGTTACAGATCTGCCAGTGGAGGTAACTACACACTCTGTCGTGTCTTTTCATGTATTCTGTCTTTGCTAGAATTGGAAAAGCTCAGACGATATGATCAGTAGTTTCTACTTGTTCCTGGGAAATGCGGCATTTATCATCTTGGAACATTTTTAGATGCGCTTTATCGTAATGTCGTGTTGTCAACACCTGACCTTGAGCAGCTATTAGAACTGCTTCCGACTGTGGGTTCATTCTTCCCTTTTTAAGGCATATAATTGATTGATCTTTACTGCCCATTTACCTGCCTTGTCCATTCTTTTTAGATACTGTCCATGGAGTGGTTTGTCTCTCCATGATTGCCTTTAACATCTTTTGCACCTCATCTATCATTATTACACCTCATCTATCATTATCATTATTATTATTATTATTATTATTATTATTATTATTATTATTATTATTATTATTATTATTATTATTATTATTTTGTTTTTGTGTGTTTTCTGTTTTGTTTCTACCCTGACGACGGGATTTTCAAAATCACTCAAGGCCACAGTGGTTTGTACGTAAAATGGAACGAGAACATTCTGTAATATTGAAGAAATGGTGTCAATATAATGCTATGCCACAATACATAAGTTTTGAGAAAAAGGCATGTAAGGCATGCATTCGATACTTCGGGATAAAGAACACTAATTTAAGAATTACACTGCCATTTTGCGGCGAATCTTTAATATAAAAACCCAACATCTAGACACATCTATGGGGCGTCGAAATACAGTAATATTTCAATTTCATCAGAAATGTGGCATAGCATGTCTTGCCGCCTCGTCTTCAGTTTTAACATGATTTTTTTATAAAAAATAATATGATGACAGTATTATTGTTATTATTGCTGTTATCATTCTCATTATCGCTACATGTCCACACATATTTTGTTTGTACCCTGATGACGGGATTTTCAAAATCACCCAAGGCCACAGTGGTTTGCACGTAAAATGGAACGAGGACATTCGATATTATTGCAGAACTGGTGTCAATAACATGCTATGCCACAATATATAGGAGGATTTCCACTTTATGGAAATTCTCTCGGAGTCTTGACGTGTCTGCCCTCGCCCTCCTCCTCCCCCGCCGTCTCCCTGGAGAGCGTCCACGGCGGTGCCGGTGACCTCCTCGCCGCCCACGCCTCTCTCGCCGGCGACGCGATGGAGAACCTCTCTCGACGGACGCTAGTCTCGCGCCCGGCGCCACCTGTGGTTGAGGAGGTGCGGGGATGGGACCTTCGCGTCAACACCGCGCTTGGCGGATTCGATGGTGTAACGGTCAGCGTACCGGACTGTACGGACTGTTCGGACCGGACGGACTGTACGGACTCTACGGACTGTACCGGACTGTCATACCCGAGTTCGCGGGTTCAAACCCGATCGATGCCGTGGATTTTTAAGGGCGAAAAAAATCCTTCGTACGCCTTCCTTCGGAGGGGAAGTAAAGCCGGCTGTCCCATGTTAGTAGATTTACTTGCATGTAAAAGATCCTCAAGTCTAAGTGAAGCCTTTGAGCTAAATTCAAGTCGCCTGTTTCGTCGCCCGAGATAATACCTTCTTTCTCCGCTAGTTGGTGAAAGGAGCGTAGAGAAATTTGCGTGGTCAGGCGGAAGAGCGGGCCTGATGGTCCGAGTCTCGCCACGTAAAATAAGGCATTAACTAACTAACACCTGGATTCCCCCGCGGAGGCAGCGCAGATGTCTCCCGAGACGCCGCGAGCCAGGGGGTGCAAGGCACGAGGGGGCTTGCGACGGGGATGCGAACCCGAGACCGCGCGAAGGCATCGGCTGGGATGGCGGACAAGAAGAAAAGCGACATGTCTCTGTAGCGTCTCTGACGGGGAGGTCGTTGGGTGCGAGTTTCGGCGATGACGGGTTTTCGACACTACATGTGTAACAGGATCGAAGTCCAGTCGCTGAAATTAAACCGTTCACACTTTATTCTTATTGGTAATGGGTGTGTTTAAAAAGTGGATTGAATTAAATCGGACAGTGTGAGGCGTTATTGATGATGATGATTTGTTTATCAAGCGCCCCTGAACTCTACGCAACCCGCCGCACAGTCAAGGATTAAGCGCGTCAAATATTCTACCCTGCGATTGTAAAATATCGGCCGGAATTATTACTTGAATCTCGGACACGTAACGGAAGAGATGGCTCAGTGCATCAACCTGATGTCACTGCAGTCCCTCTGACCGGGAGGTCCTAAGTTGGAGTCCCGACGGCGGCAAGAATTTTCGACACTAGCTTGTCAGCTAGGTCGAATTCTAGTCCCTGTCTGGAGGAGAATTCTAGCGGCCGGCTGCTCTGATCGGTAGTTTTCCGTGGTTTCTCCGATCAACAGCCAGGCGAATGCCGGAGCAGTACCATAACAAACGGGCAACGGACCGCGCGCGATCTTTCCTTCCTCTTCCTTGTCTTATCCTCTCCTCTTACACTCACACACACTGACACTACCATGCACTACATTACCACACATGCCAAGAGACCAGTATGAAGCTTACAGCTTGTCCCGGCTGGGGCAGTGCCCCGCTGGTGGAGATACCTGATTGAGGGAAAAACCTCGCTAGTCGACGGTAGGTCGGCGCCAGATCTCGCCATCCAGCGGGGAAGAAGATCACCGCCCCTCCCGAGAAAAACCCGCACTACACTTACGGAACTAATGACCAAATTTGTTGACGCGCCCGGAAACACGAATCAATCAATCAGTCAATAAACCACGCGCCCAAGAAATGAAAAAAAAAAAACAAGTATAGGAGGTGCCACTGCCGGTCGGCGCTGGATGCAGCAGCGGCAACGGTGGTCGGTGTGCCCGAAGACCTCCGTTCGCTGCCCGGCCGAGGCAGTGGGGCGGGGTGGGGGCAGGCGCGTGGTTGGCTCCCCGCCAGCGCATGCCGACCCCCTCTCCCCCCTCGACAGCCTCCGCTCCGCGTGGGCGACGCGAGCAGGGGTGCCACACTCGCCACTGGACGATGCTCTCTTGCGGACCATACGTACAAAGCGAGCGAAGAAGTACATTTATTTTGATGTATGTATGAAAATATGTGAATGTATTTACGAATTAGGGAGTTTGTGGAACCTCGAACGTTAAAGCACTATCGATCTGGTAATGCGCAGTTCACGTTTCGCATCACTGTTGTGCATCTGCGCATGCGCAGAGAATCGATATTGCTGTCGTTCGCTGCCCGTTAAGTCACGTAAGAACACGCTATTGTCAAATGAAGAGGATATGCAGGGGAAAGGCGTTCAACATACAGTTCGTTGGTTGCAATAGTGGCACAACTTAATAAATCAGGTGTTGAGATCAATGAGTTTGAATTTTCACCTTGTATTGAAATGCATCATTCATGCATTCAAATTTCTGTCATTTGTTGGTGGAATATTGTACTGTCAGATATGCTGCTGTTGCTGCTGGAAAGTAGACCAATCCACAATTCTGGACAGTGCAACACCAGGTAAATACCGAAGTAGTACCCTAACAAACGGGCCACGGACCGCGCCCGATCTGTCCTTCCTCTTCCTCGTCCTATCCTCATCCCTTACTTATACACACACGTACATACACTACACTACCACACATGCCGGGAGACCGGTCGGGAGCTTAGAGCTTGTGCCGGCTGGCGCGGTGCCTCGCTGGTGGGAGATACCCGGCTGGGGAAAAATTCACCACCCGATGGTAGGTCGGCGCCGGATCTCACCTTCCAACGTCGGAAGACCACCACCACCTTCCGAGGAGAAAACAAATGCTACATATTCTGGACTAATGACCTTAGTAGTTGACGCGCCCGAAATCGTCAATCAATCTGAACCCGGATAGTCTAGCTCACCCAAGTCTGGACTAATAAAAGATATATTCTCCGTCAACTTATTTTTTGACAGAGAGCCGGCTTTCGACGGCTTTGCCGTCATCATCAGTCTGCAGATAGAAACAAAAGAAAATATAATGGTTACATTTAAAATTATAATAGGAAATTAAATTACAAAATGTGAAATTCTGATCTCTGTATGGGAAAAATCGGTCTCTATATTAATATCTCCTCCTTGAATTTCATATTTTGTAATTTAATGTGCTATTATTATTTTAAATGTAACCATTATATTTTCTTTTATTTATATCTGTAGACTGATGATGACGGTAGAGCTGTCTAAAGCCAGCTCTAGGAATAAATACACTAAGTTGACGGAGAATGTACATCTTTTATTACTTCATTTAATTACGTCAACAACACCGCATCAGAATTCCCAAACTTCACCCGTCTTTTCATCATGCATGCATGAATTTTCTGGCGCGGTGCAGTTAGGGATGGCAAAAAAAAAGAATGTTTTTAAAATATCGACGTTTTCCACCAGGAACATCGACATATTAACATCGATATTTTGCTTTCGATGTTTTCTTCAGATCGATATTTTGTTGCAAAAACATCGATGTATTTTTTAATTTTTTATCAAACGGCACGGCGTACAGCAATCGACAGCAATATCGATGTTTTGTGTCATCCTCTTTATCACGCTGCACATTTCGCCTGTGCAATCTGAGGAAGTTTGGGAGTTTCTCGTATTGTCGCGAGACGTCTCATTGCCTGAATCGACAGTGCTGTTAGAAATGGCCCTCAGACGTTTTAACAAGTCGTGAACCAGAACCAGACTCACTTCACTGAACCCAGGGAAGCCCCACAGTAACATGTGATGTGTGACCAACCATTGCTTTCCAAACAGGCACGAGTTCTACCATATTAAAAATGGATAGGAAAACAGCATGTTTATTAGTCTATATTTAAAACGTGGATGTTTTAAACATATTGCCAAATATTCGTATATTTATTTCAAATATGTTTGATGTGGATGTTTTCATCGACATCGAAAATCCTTTAGCGATGTATCGAAACATCGATGTATCGCCGTTTTGGTAAAATTTGCCGTCACTATGTGCGGCGCGGCGGTTTGGACAGCCCTGGCGTTGACAATACCTGGCCGTGAGTCAACTCGTAGCATTTCCCCCCCCTCTCTCTCTCCCTCACCCTCTCTCTTTCTCTCTCTCTCTGTCTGTCTGTCTCCGAGCTGCGACGCGGCGCCGCTATCAGCGCCCAGATAAGCATCGCCCCGCGTGTGTGCTCGTAGAGGACGCGCGCGCAATCAACGTTCTGGATCGTCGTATCGCATCACTCCAGGCCCTCCAGAGCATGTGGTGGACTATAACACAGACGTGATGAGCAGGGCTTTCATTGGTGCATTCCAAACTTGCTAACTTGTAAATCAATGTCTGTCGCGACGTATTGGTGATACAATGTATGGTTTTTGTGTCATTTTTTGGTCATTTTTGTCCTTTTTTACGTTTTGTTAGGTCAATTTTTGTGTAATTTTTTTATGTTTGCGTCATTTTTGTCATTTTGTACACATTTTGTATCCTTTTCATCTTTTTAGTTGGTGAATGTTTCATGAATGACAGACTAAAATAAAGTTTTAATCGTATCATCAATTTATGACGAAATTCATTACTGCACTAGACTCTTGTTTTCGAATTCTGAAATTCACACGGATCTTCGGTAACTATTTCGACCTTTCAAAACTGATAGTTGAAAGATCAGAACTAAGGGTTACATTTCCTCCTAAAATAAATACTTTATATTAAATATAATTTTATATAAATAAAGTGTATTTAAAATTGTAAAATTCGTTGATTAAATTAACAATTTCATGCAATTGTTTTGTATTTTTTTAATTAGTTAATTTTCATCTTACGATTCTTTTTCAAAATGACTTAAAAGCTATTTTGAAGGTCATTTTCAAAGAATGTTTTGGTGATTAGAATCCGAGCTGGAGGGACTGCCCTGTCGCGTGTATGTGGTGCAGCTGTCTCGCAAAGGACAGATACGAGCGTTTCGACGCGGCGGGGTCAAGAAAGGGAACGGCAGAAGAATAGGCCGACAATACCAAGGGATATCTGTTCTTATGAATAATGTACATGGCGTATTTGGGATGGTGAAAAGGAACAGACAAAATTCGAAAAGAATTCGTGTCGTCTGGACAGTGGAGTTATCAGATCGGATAAGAAGTGTTTTGGAAAACGTTGCCCGACGTAAACTTCCCCGGTCTGCGCATGCGTCTGATGGCATTACGAACCCGTTTCGTCCGGTGCCGTCCCTTTCCGTTCCGATCCATGTCGTCTCGTCCCAACCTGATCCGACTGATCCGGCCTCGACCAGGCCCGTTCCGTCCTGCCCGCTCCGCCCCACCTCGTCCCGTTCCACCTCGTCCCGTTCCACCTCATTCCGCCTGTCCCGTCCCGTCTCCTCCCGTCCTCACGCCCCACCTTCTCCCGTCCCCCCCGCCCGCCCCTTCGTCCCACCCGCTCGTCCCTCCCCGCTCGTCCCGCCCCCCTCGTCCCGCCCTTCTCGTCACGTCTCCCTCGTGCCGCCCCCCTCGTCCCGCCCCCTCGTCCCGCCCCCTCGTCCCGCCCCCCTCGTCCCGCCCCCCTCGTCCCGCCCCCTCGTCCCGCCCCCCTCGTCCCGCCCCCCTCGTCCCGCCCCCCTCGTCCCGCCCCCCTCGTCCCGCCCCCCTCGTCCCGCCCCCCTCGTCCCGCCCCCCTCGTCCCGCCCCCCTCGTCCCGCCCCCCTCGTCCCGCCCCCCTCGTCCCGCCCCCTTCGTCCCACCCACCTCATCCTGCCTCCCTCGCCCCGCCCCCTTGCCCCACCTCTCTCGTCCCGTCTCCTTCCCGTGGCGCCTCGACTCATCCCGACCCGCCTCGTCCCGTTCCGCCTTGTCCCGGTTCGTCCCGTCCGCCTGGCCCCGTGCCGTGCGGAGCCGTGCGCTGTGCGGCGATAGCGCCGGCCGTGTGGCCGTGCGGCGTGGCAGGCCGGCGGGCGTGCGCACCGTCTGGTAATCGCGGCCGCGCCTTTATCAGCTGCGCCACCGCCCACGCGCCCGCCCGCCAGCTCCAGTCCACGGCCGACGGCCGCGCGCGCCTGCGCAGCCCCGCCGTCTTTTGTTTTTCTTTCGTTTTTCTTTTATTGCTTTACGCACGCGTAATTGTGATCGTCACGCGGTCTCGGTGAAGTTGAAGTTGTGTCTTGTGAAGCTCGTTCACTTTTTTTTTCGCGCGATTCGCCCCGCGTATTTGTGATCGTCATGCGGCCTCGGTGAAGCTGAAGTTGTGTCTCGGGAAGTTCGTTTACTTTCTTTTCGCGCAATTCGGGAAGAGAATTGTGACGGGACGAAGTATTTGTGATCGTCACGCCGTCTCGGTGAAGCTGAAGTTGTGTCTCGTGAAGTTCGTTTACTTTCTTTTCGCGCAATTCGGGAAGAGAATTGTGACGGGACGAAGTATTTGTGATCGTCACGCCGTCTCGGTGAAGCTGAAGTTGTGTCTCGTGAAGTTCGTTTACTTTCTTTTCGCGCAATTCGGAAGAGAATTGTGACGGGACGAAGTATTTGTGATCGTCGCGCGGTCTCGGTGAAGCTGAAGTTACTTGTATGGCTTGTGCCACAACTTCTTTTTATTCTTCTTCACATGTGTGATGTCACCTCTAGTCAAGTGCGCTGGTGTTCAGATAGCGCGAAAAAACAAGGAAGTCTTGAGTATACGCGAGGTGAATTTTTTTTCGGTGAAGGTTTATATGCAGAAGATAAGTGTCAGTGCGAAAGAAGTGTGTGATAGGTATTTAAAGGTTTTCGTTTATTCTGTTCTTGTGTTCGCCTTGCGGTCTTTTAATTGGTGGCTAAGTGTACGTGGAATACTGTCAGCGAAAACCCCGGTTACACTTTGCGGAGTGTGGGTGAATGTGCGTGGTGAAGCGAATGTGTGCCCAAGAATTGTGGAAATGCAAAAGTGGAGTGTGGCGTGAGCAGTGAAATGTTCCCTGGTGGATGCTATTTGCACGAGGTGTCCTTCGTAGGTGAGAAATGATGTTCTTACGTTACGCAATGTCTCTAATTAGTGTTTTAACTTATTGAATTATTCTGTTTGAAAAAAACAACAACTGAATAACATTGCCGTCAATTGAACATATTTCAGTTAATGACATTTGTTAAGAAATGACATAATTTAATATACAACACACCTGTAGGAATAACAACGAAGTTGATATATCAAATTTCATGAAGACATGAACATATTTGTTCAGAAAGAAAAATTAAGCGACAAATAAAAAAGCAGTCGAATTGTATAAATTGGGTGCTTTTTTATTTCTCGCTTAATTTTTGTCTTGAACAAATATTCTCATTTCTTTTGTAAATTATAATCAATTTACATGTTTCTGGAGTGATTCTATGCTTCGATAATGCGATATTTTTGACTAGAAATGATTTTTCAAACCAAATTTTGAGTGCTTAATAGCGACTCAACCATTCGGAATATCCACGTAGTTTATTAGACAAAATACGCTTAGAATTGTCTTAAGAGCGTATTTTCAAGTTTCGACGTTTCCTCTCCGGACAACTTGTATGTTAGGATGGGTTCCCTGGCTACATCTTTGTGGAGATTTGTGGACGTTTCGTTTATTTATTTATTTATTTATTTATTTATTTGTCAAAAAACAGTAAAAACTATATGACGTGTGGGAAAGAAATTTATCTGTGCACATTTTCTTGAATTTAAAAAAAAATCGTTGTCGAAGTCGCGTCACCGATTTCCACCATGGCGGGGTCCGAGTCCTTGGGATGCGCACCTTATGGACAGCTAATCAGAAGTCGCGGCACGCCCCCCTGCGAGGCCACGAGGCTGGAGGGGTCTCCATCCCGGGCCGCGCGCACGCCGGCCGGCACACCAATCAGGACGTCGCGGCGGATGGAAAACAATGGCGAGGCGACGCGCGCTGTTTGGAGGCTCGGAACGGGGTCCTTGTGTGGAGGGCGAGGGGTGTTTGCGTCGCAGATCTGAAGGAATCGCCCGACTGCAGCCCGATGGTAGTTTTCGCTCACCCTCGCTTCGCGTCTAATCCCCTTTTTCGTTACCTGAAAGGGAATAGCCCGACTGCAGCCCGCAGTCTGTTTCCCCCCGCTCGCTTCGCAGCCAAACTCCTGTCACTTTTCGTTACCGGAGAAGGCATGGTCCGACTGCATCCCGAGGTTTGATTTCCGTTACTCTCGCTTCCCAGTTAATCCCTTTTCACTTTTCGTTACCCGAGAAGCCATGGTCCGACAGCATCCCGAGGTCCAATTTCCATTACTCCCGCTTCCTAGTTTATCCCTTATCACTTTTCGTTACCCGAGAAGGCATGGTCCGACTGCATCCCGAGGTCCGATTTCCGTTACTCTCGCTTCCCAGTTGATCCCTTTTCACTTTTTGTTACCCGAGAAGGCATGGTCCGACTGCATCCCGAGGTCCAATTTCCGTTACTCCCGCTTCCTAGTTTATCCCTTATCACTTTTCGTTACCCGAGAAGGCATGGTCCGACTGCATCCCGAGGTCCGATTTCCGTTACTCTCGCTTCCCAGTTGATCCCTTTTCACTTTTTGTTACCCGAGAAGGCATGGTCCGACTGCATCCCGAGGTCCGATTTTCGTTACTCTCGCTTCCCAGTTGATCCCTTTTCACTTTTCGTTACCCGAGAAGGCATGGTCCGACTGCATCCCGAGGTCCGATTTCCGTTACTCTCACTTCCCAGGTAATTCCACTTTACTTTTCGTTACCCGAGAAGGCATAAATACATTTAATACCGTATCAGTGAGGAAAATCTAGGCGAAGCACTTGTTTTAAACAGCAAGCTTGCCACCCAACATTAAATACAGAAATTTATTTCTGAAGCTTACTCGTTAATAGTGTGATGTACACGTGTAAAGTTAGATAATTACTATTTAGATTTTGATCGGCACAATTTCGTTAATTGTATGATTGTTATTCCAAAATACTTTTATTTCAATTTTAAAAGAGAAAAACAAAGATTAAGTGGAACTGAAAGATTGCATGACCCCCGTGATTCGTAACTGAAACGTACGGGCAATAAAACAGTGACTTTGTATGCAATAAATGATGTGTAAAAAATCGAAGTTTGTATCTGTCAATAAAAAACTGTACATTAATGGAGTTTTGTACTTTTCCTTTAATGGTCGATGAAAGAAAATTTTTATTGAACGTCAGGGTCCTACATATTTATTTCGCATTACTTCAGAAAATATTCCATTTACCTACTTTACTTAGTTACCTATTGTTTTCAACTGATGTTCTTCAAAATAAGGATTCTTAAATGTCACGTTAGCGTGTCTTTGTTGTTGAAACAGAGCACGTTCTTTTAGTGATGGGACAAGAAATGTTTGCGAGGAACATATCAGTTTGTAGAGGATAAGGGAATATCTTAAAAGAAAATGCTGGACTGGAATTTTTTTTATGCAATTCTTCACATCCAATTGTTTAACACTTTTGTGTATTATCTTTTTAAAAAGTAAGAAAAAAGTGCTGCAAAGGTGTTGCTTAGTGTACATGTACGAGGTATTGCTTGACCGCTGTGCAAAATGTGGACAATCGTTTGTAGCGAGCACGATAAACACTGCGATAATAGAAATGGTTCAATGTTGTAACGGGAGAGTCTGCTGGTGTTGCTAAACTAGACCGATAAGCAAACAAATGCGAAATGTATTACTAGGGACTTACAAACTAATAGGATGTGCAAGCTTAGGAATTATGTACACCTTTAACAGTACACTCTTTTGTAATTGGAAAACGAAGTGCAAATCATTATTAGCACATAAAACGTTAATTGGGCACGAGGTTGTCTCTTAGCTATATAGTTTTACGCTCTGCAAAAAACATGTAGTGTGAACGGAATTCTTCAAAATTGCATTCTGCGAGCTGGGGGGGGGGGGGGAATCTGTTATACATGATTCCACTTCTGTGGAAAAAAAATTGAAATTGCCGTTGTTTTGAAATGATCAAATAAATACGGCGAATTCGTAATGTATAAGAGACATTCATTCCCAATGCTAAAATTAGATTCGATTTATTTTTAATTCTGCAATTAAGTGTGGGACCTTATTGACAGAATATCTTAACTTTAAATTCATTAAGCTTACATTGACCAACAACACAATTTTCTAGAAAATAATAGTTAATTGAAAATAAAAGTAATAATAAATAACACAATTTCATCACGCAAGCCTTCACAGAACTCCACTTTACTTCACTTCACTCCACTTAACTTCACTACACTGAACTGTGAAGTTTGTCTTCCACATTTTTTACTCCTCTTCATAAAACAATACTGCAAGTAATATTGATAAAAATAGTAATAACAATAACAATTATACAACTTATTCTATAGAAACAAAAACTAGTAACAGAGATACGGGCAGTTCAAAGATTCGGTGCAATTTTGAATTGTGTTCATTGGGAACTCGGAACTCAGGTCCAACCACCTGAAAGCGAGGGCCGGGATAAATTTTGGAAAAGTAAGGGCAAAATAATGCAATTTAAGGCATTTCCTTTGCTTTAAGCTCGGAATACAAAAAGCTTAAAATTATTATAAAAATCAATTTTATAAACAAAAATCAACTTTTTAAATGAAAGTCAAAAATATCGGGACAATTGCCGTCCCCACTAGGTTACTGTGGGGACGCGGGGCAAATTAAAAAAATTCGGGACTGTCCCGACAAAATCTGGACGGTTGGCAACTCTGGCTGTAGTACTCCTCCGGAGCAGCCACGGTGTAAGATATATAGGTGTGTCAGCTAGCCACCTTTGGGGCAAATTTTCTGAAGCCAGTTCGAGGCTAGTTCCTCGCTTGTCCGCACGATCGGTTTGGGTCGCGGTGTAAGATACACATCTTACAATGACATCTTAATATGACATCTCTATACTTTACCAATTCCACCGCGAAACGACAAATCACTGATTTGAAATTTGAAATCAGCTGGACACAGAGCTGTCGAATGGATCACGACCAATCACGGCCTTGCCCAAATGAGATCCAAAGAACGCAGCGCTTCTATGCGAGAACTGTCAGAAGTAGCCTCAAATAAGCTTCAGTTTTAGACTGGGAGTGAACACATCTATATTATATCTTACACCGTGAACACGACCAATCACGACCTTGCCCAAATGAGACCCAAAGAACGCAGCGCTTCTATGCGAGAACTGTCAGAAGTAGCCTCAAATAAGCTTCAGTTTTAGACTGGGAGTGAACACATCTGTATTATATCTTACACCGTGAACACGACCAATCACGACCTTGCCCAAATGAGACCCAAAGAACGCAGCGCTTATATTCGAGAACTAGCGTCAAATAAGCTTCAGTTTTGGACTGGGAGTGAACACGCTTATATATCATAGACCGCGGAGCGTCCCAGCGTGCGGAGGAGCTCTGCCCGCCAGCGCCTCGCGGCCGGACCGGCGGCGGCGGGGGCGGGGGCGTCCTCGGGTGACGTAACATGTTACGTCAGCGGCACGCGCAGGTATGCAGGCGGCGGAGGGGGGGAGGGGGAGGGGGAGGAGCTCCTCGAAGGCGGGGACCGGCAGCGGTGGCTCAGGGCAGCAACTGAGGTCCCGAGGTTCCTCTCCCGATGGTGACAGGCCTCAGGGCATCGGCTGATGTCAATGCTGTTCCTGTGGCCGGGAGGTCCTAGGGTTACTCTCCCCACGGTGACAGGCCGGGAGAGGTGGCTTAGGGCATCGACTGATGCCACTGCGGTGCCTCCGGCTGGGAGGTCGCAGGATTCCGCTCACCACGGTGACAGTCCGGGTGGCAGTCCACGGTGACAGTGGCTGGGAGGGCCCAGGGTTCCGCTCCCGACGGGGGCAAGACTTTCCACACTATCTACATAGGTATACTGCGATTTATTCAACTCTGCCCCTGGCATGTGTCAGCTGTTGACGGTTGCATCCAATCGCGAGCTTGAAAGTCATCGTATTGACGTCACGGTAGCAACGTATGAGTTCCCTATTAGATGAAACCGTCAACAGCTGATACCTGCGAGGTGCAGAGTTGAATAAATCGCAGTGTAGATCAAGTTCACTCGCTGTCTGCAGCAGAATCTGCGGCTGCTCTTATCAGTAGTTTTCCGTGGTTTGTCCATAGGCTTGCGGGTTTTTCCGAAGCAGGTATCTCCCAAAATCGGGGCACCGTCACAACCGGAAGAAGCACTAAACTCCTCACTGGTTTCCCTACAAATGTGGTAGCGCAGTGCATGTAAGTGTGTGTGTGAAAGGCAACGATATGACAAGGAAGAGGAAGCAAAGATCGCGCGCGTATCTGTCATCCGTTTGTTAGGGTACTGCTACGGCATTCGCCTGGAGTTCATGGGTGAAGCAACGGAAAACTACCGATCAGAGCAGCCGGCCGCTAGAATTCTCCTCCAGACAGCGACTGAATTCGACGTAGCTAACCAATAGCTATTGTCAAAAATTCTGCACTGTCGGGAGTGGGACCCTAAGACCTTCCAATGAGATGCACGGCAGTGACATCATCTAGTGGTGGCGATAGTGTAGCGGTTAGCGTATCGGAGTAGCGTACCCAAGTTCTCGGGCTCAAAGCCCGATCGAAGCCGTGGATTTTTAAGGGCGAAAAAATCCTTCGTACGCGTTGTTTCAGAGGGGAAGTAAAGCCGGCTGTCCCATGTTAGTAGATTTACTTGCATAGTCAAAGATCCTCAAGCCTAAATGACGTCTCTGAGCTAAATTCAAAATCGCCTGTTTCGTCACCCAAGAAATACCTTCTTTCTCCACTAGCTGGTGAAAGGAGCGTAGCGAAATTTGCGCTGGTCAGACGGAAGAGCAGGCCTCATGTCATGAGTCTCGCCACGTAAAATCAGGTAATTCAATTCAATTCAATCAGTTGATGCCTTGAGCCGCTATGGCGGTTTGCCCTTTGGAAGACCTTGAATGCCGCCGGAGGAAAGGGCCTGGTTTTATGCCCGTCTTCCACTGGGAGGCCCTGGGGTCTCTAGCGCTGTGCCTGCGCGTGGGAACGGTGCCGCTCCGGGCGGCTACAAGAGGAACTCCCGTCGTGGCGTCGTAAAAATGTAGCGAACACGCGCCTTCCACACGGAGGAACCGACCCGACGCCTTGCGGCAGCGCTGGGAAGCTGCGCGCGTTTGCGTGAAGGGATGGCGAAAATCATCGAGGTTTTTCAAAACATCAAAATTTTCGACCAGAAACATCACTATTAGGGAGTTTTTGCAACCTCGAACGGTGAGCACTATCGATCTTCTGCTCATGCGCAGTTCAAGTTTGGGGGAGGGAGGAGAAGAATGTATGGGTCGTAAGATTTATATAGTCGTTAATGGACGATATATTTAGTTCGTTTTGGATTTGCATGTTTCTTATGAACCAAGGAGCTTGAAGGACCTTTCTGAGAAGTTTATTTTGTTTAGATTGGTTCGTGCGGCACTGTTCCAGTTCGGGCAGGGATATGTGAGGGTTGGTCTTATTATTGTTTCACAGATGATTAAGCCGCAGTCAGTGCTAAGTGTGGATTTTGTATTTATTATTGGATATAATTTAGATATTTTAGCATAAGCTTTATCTGCTAGATTTGATATGATGCTTCCAACTAAGTTTGGTGTCAAGTGATTAAACCTATGAATGACGATTGCTGGCGTTGCCCAGTCCATGTGTAGGGGTGATATGGAACGCGTTGCCTCACACGGCGCCGCAGTCAGGGGTAGGGGCGATTGATGGGAACGTGAAGGGATTGGGAAGGGAAAGAAATGGGATCAAGGAGGGGACGAGGAGAGATCAGTAAGAGAGTGAGAATGAAATGGGTAGGGATTATGGTGGGATCGGAGAACGAGGGAACAGGAAGGGATGGTTAATTGACTGGTGATTTCGGGCGCGTCAACTACTAAAGTCATTATTCCCGTAAGTATAGTGCATGCTTTTGCTCTAGAGGTGGCCGTGTTCTTCTTCCGCTGGATGCCGCCAACCTAACGTCAGTTACCAGGGTTTCCGTCAACCAGGTATCTCCCACCAGCGGGGCACCGCCCCAGCCGGGATCCGCTCTGAGCTCCCGACCGGTCTCCCGGCATGTGTGGCAGTGTAGTGCATGTTAGTGTAAGTAAGGGTTAAGGAAAGAACAAGGAACAGGAAGGCAAGATATCGCACGGCCCGTGGTCAATTTGCTTAGGGTACTCCCCGGCATTCGCCTGGTGTTGATCGGAGAAACCACGGAAAACTACCGATCAGAAGCAGCCTGCCGCTAGAATGCTTCACGAGACAGTGACTTAATTTGGCCTAGCTATGTAGCTAGTGTCGAAAATCGTGCCGCCGTCGGTGGTGGAACCTAGGACCTCCCGGTCAGAAGGGACTGCAGTGACATCAGGTTGATGCACTGAGCCACCTCTTCCTGAAGGAAGGGATGGGAAGAAGGGAGGAGAAACTGAACTTGCCAATAACAGTATATTGTAATACTATAATAAACTTCTGAGTCAATGGCCTTCATCTTCATCAGGCTTCTCGTCCGTTTTCCCATGATTCATTGATAAAACGCTGATATCGTCGCATGTTTTGCTTCTGGACAGTAACGTAGCTTCCACTATCTGCTTACAGTTTCATGAGCTCTCATTTTGCACGCAGCGGGGGGAATGGGATTCAATTATTCGCCTGTTGTACGTTCGAAATTAAAAATCTTCAGCTGATTTGTCAATGGAAAAATTTCCTTTTACATGAATATTTCTTCTATCAGAATGCTAGCCTTATTCGTAATTCAATCTAACAGATACAGTACACGAGAGAGTACAGGGATTAAGGACCTCAAGAAAACATTAACATTTGCTCTTTTCCTCAATCGATACGCACAAATTTCCACTGTGTTGTTTGTTTGTTTGTTGGTTTGCTTTGTTTTCATTTTACTTTCTCGCTACCGCTTACGCAGTACAGAGAAAGTTTTGTAATGCTGCGCGAAAAAACTGCAAAATTCCGGCAGAAAACTCTTATTACTGGGCACTGGTAACGAAAAAGTGGAAAAATCCAGTTGCTAAACTCAAAAAAAAATTGTAACGCGTGATGTAGCCAGAATCCATGTTTTTTGGGTCCTTGATAACGAAAAATCGATTGATGGCTAAACGTCTGTCTGTACGTCTGAGAACAACGCTAGCGGCTAATGCGTTCAGAAGATTTATTTATTTGTCAAAAAAAACTGTAAAAACTGTATATGACGTGTGGGGAAAGAGATTTACCTGCGCACATTTTCTTCAGGGCCAGAATTTAAAAAAAAAACAACTAGAAACAAGAATTTACAAAATAATTATTATTTTAGAAAAATAAAATATTTGAAAAATGTTTGTTCCCGAGTTATAGAAAATCAATTTCAACGGTAAATGAACTACAAGCAAAAGGAGTGCTCAACAAAACGTGCGCACAGTGAAGCTACATTTACGTCCAGAAGCAAAACAAGGATCCATCTCAGCATTTGCTCAATGGATCAGGGAAACTGGACAAAAACCTGATCGAGATGGGGGTCATTGACCCGGAAGCTGAAGTCTTGTCTCCAAAATTGGTGTTCCCCAATCGATGTGGCTGTTGTTGCTGACCCTTAAATTTGAAACAGATATTTTAATATTGGGAGTACTTTATATGAAGCCCCTAGGACATTTTCAAAATTTTCAAAAAAATGGCTCGATCTTTGTTTGTTTTTTGTTAATTTTTGTGTTGGATATGGCGAAGAACATTTAAGAGAATGGTGCAGGTCCTCATGTTCGTGGAAGACCCCTATTTTTTTAACAGGGTTGCAAAGTAGTTCAACATTTTTTTCGGAGTCTTCCTGCAAGAAAAATATTAAAGATAAATATTTTTCTCGTAATGAAATCTGTTCCTTAAAGGTAGATTTTGAAATATGGTCATGTGCAATTCCAGTAATTCCTGCATAATTTTTCTTCAAAGTACGGGCGAGAAAGTACGTCCTGCACCATTAGTATAAGCCCTGAAATGAATCACTCTATAATTTCCAATAACTAAGCAGTAAGCGATCATATGCAGGAATTAGTTTAACTTCGTGTATGTCGTAAGATCCCGAATGCAGTAATGCAGGATTCTAGTGATGTCTTATCTCAATTATTACTGAGCTAATTCCCGAGGAGGATGTGTTGCACATTCCAATTAAGTGAACACTAAAGAAAGCGTGCTTTCGAAGAAAGCTCCAAGGTAACTCATTGTCGTTCTGAAGGTCCTGATCAGTGCTCTATCTCTGTGTGTGTGTCTTCAGCTATACAGCTGATAGCGAACTCGATGTGTGACGTAGAGCGAGATAAGTGTGGAATGCCTGCGATCACAATCGTGTCATCGCGATAGTGTCAAAGCAGAATAGTCTCATTCAAGAACATGAAGTTCGAACCTCTGGTTTTAGTGCCGTGCTTCAGGTACGTCCGAAATGCTGGAGGGGGAGCTTTACTATGCGAATTTCTTGACGACTCTATTCAGCTTACAACTGTGGATAACCAAGCATGACCTACCCGAATTGTTCGTTAACTGATTATCGATTTTGCATACATCTTTATGGTAATTTGTTTGATTCGTTCTACGGACAACAAACAGTAAATAAACGATGTTATCACTTCTTACCGTATTTCTTATATGGTAAGAAAAAAAACTATCGATTGTAAATTTTGTTTTCTTCAAGCAGTGTTGCTTTTGATGGGTTTGATGGATAAATTCCACGCCATGTAACGCCACTGTCTTCAGGATTTTTCAAAAATGTGTAATTATTTATGGAACTGACAAGTTTTGTTCCAGAAACTGACCGTAAATAAAATCGATATACAAACGCGCATCGTCTCCACATATAAATATTTCGTTCTTCAGTTCGAATGTTTCATACGTGTTTTGTTATTAATATTATTATTACTATCATTATTATTATTATTATTATTATTCTGCTTCTTCTTCAAGCATTGTACCGCAGATCCGTTGCACAGTCACTGATCATTCCATCTTGTTTTCGTTTGACCTACAGACCAATTTCCTACCAAACAAAAATCGTCATGCTAATTAGCATACCTCGTAACTCCATATTGGACAGTTTTGCTTTGGGAAGAATAAACATAGCCGGGAAGCAGAATTTTAGTTTCCTTTCTCATTGAACTTATAAATCCTGGGAAACTCAATTATTTAAGAAACTCTATTTGTTATTTACTTTTATTTATTACTCTTATTTCATAATTACATTTTATCATGAAGTAAACAGAAAATAGAGGAGGGAATACGGAGTTACGAGGTTTGCTAATTAGCATGACGATATATTCATTTTAATGCTACTCGAAGTTATACGTTAACATCGACCCTAATAACCATAAAAAATATTCGTTGTATTGATAATATAACATATTGAAACATATCCTACCGCAAGTAATTTTGTTAAGGGATAGCTCAGACATGACGTCATGAAGCACTTTCCGAATTCCTTTTCCAAACGTCATCGCTGTTTCTGTTGTATAATTTGATGGGCGTTGCCCAGCCAACTCCCATGCACCATGCATGCTCGACCATTCACACGCTCGATTACGCTCGTTCAAACAGTCGCGCCCTTGGACAGTCACGTTTTCAAAACTTCTGTCTCTAGAACAATCATCCGTTCATGATTCAGCACGTAAACAAGAGTACTTCAGCCTGAAATGCACTTGATAGTTAAAAATACAATATTTTTTAAATTGGATAATTTTTTTTGTATGAGAAGCAAGAAATCTACTAAATGCTACTGAAATATGTAACATTAGTAATATTTTATTATAATGCACAATGAAATAATCTAATTACTAATAATCTAATACATTATACTAAAACTACTAATAATAATAATTATACTAATGAATCTATTACGAAATAATATATTATTTATTCATAATGCTGATGTAGAAACCTGAAAGTATAATTATGTGCCGTAAGTTGCCATTATAGTTAATTCAATAAATAATCGTTATTTTCGTAAATTCGTCTTTCTAATAAGTAGTATTTTTCAGTCTACATATGCATTGCATCACAACCCCACCTCCTCTTGTCTTTTCACAAATTTTATTTTTACACAACAGTATACCTCATCATGGTTGTTGCCGTGTTTACTTGACCAACTGAATCACAAAACTGCAACATTTACAGCAACGATAATCAACATTCCTCTTCACTTGGTATTATTTTAAATTTTATTGATTCAGCAGATGAATTTGTTGTGTAGTTTACTCCAAAAATGATTGAAAATAAGTTATTGTTGCCCCAACATAGCACTTTGACGTGGGGCCGTGTTTCAATGTTCAATTTTATGACGCCTGGCAATAAAAATCAATCGGATGATAACATTTGGCCTATAATATCACACATACGGCCGCAGGCGACACTAACAGGGGTGATCAAATAGCGAATTCGATTCGTCTCGAGAAGAAAAATTGATTGCTACCATTCTTAGCCGGTTCCCTCTAGGATATTCTCGATAAATTCTAGGAAAACACGAGCTTTTTTTATAATTTGTGTTTCGGGTGCAGTTTTAAATATTAGTGAGAAGTGGGAATAATTACATCCTCTTTTTAGAATAGCATGAATTGTTATGTTTGTAATTCATGAAATTCATCAGATTGACAGATGTTTTAATTTGAGCATCAATGTCTTACGTTTGAGCATCGAAGTTTGAGCATTGATGTTTAATAGCATTAATGTTCTTCGATGATGTTTTATGGATGTTGAAAAACATCGATGTTTAAAGGCATTAATGTTCTTCGGTGAGATTTTATGGATGTTTAAATTTCGAGCATCAATGATTAAAAACACCAATGTTTAGAAATATCTATGTTAAATGACATGGATGGTTTTGTGTCTTTGTTTCATTAACGTGGATGCTTTAATTTTGAGCATCAATGTTGAGAAACACGACTGTTTAGAAATATCGATGTTTAATTACATGGATGGTTTTGAGTCTATGTTTCATTAACGTGGATGTTTTAGATTTGAGCATCAATATTTAGAAACATCGATGTTTAGAAACATCAATGTTTAGAAACATCAGTGTTTTGAAATATGGATGTTTCATTACATGGATGGTTTTGAGTCTGTTTCATTAACGTGGATGTTTTAATGTTGAGCATTAATGTTTAGAAACATCAATGTTTAGAAACATCAATGTTTAGAAACATCAATGTTTAGAAACATCAATGTTTCATTACATGGATGATTTGGGGTCTATGTTTCATTAACGTGGTTGTTTTACTTTTGAGCATGGATGGCATTGATGTTGGTGGGCGCTGTTTTCTTAACACTGATGTTGGTGTGTGTGCGTGCGCAGGCCGCGGCGGCGCTCGGGGGGCGTGGTGGTGGTGGACGCGGAGCCCGTGAAGCAGCCGCTGGCCGCGCTCTCCCCGGCCGAGGCCCAGGCGCACGCCATGATGCTCGCCGCCCTCCACGAGCAGCCGCACAGGTCAGCACTCACTCCCCCTCACTCCCTTCTTACCGCTCTTGGCGCTCTCTTCGCTTCCTTCCCTTCCATCCTGCCGCTCTTCTTACATCTCTCAATGCTCTTTGCTTCCATCCTTGCCGCTCTTCTTACGACTCTTGATGCTCTCTTTGCTTCCATCCTTGCCACTCTTCTTACGACTCTTGGTGGTCTCTTCGCTTCTTTCCCTGCCAGTCTTCTTACGACCCTTGCTGTTCTCTTTGCTTCCCTCCCTCCCTCTCTCTCTGCTTCCCTCTATCCCTGCCACTCTTCTTACCACTCTTGATGCTCTCTTTGCTTCCTTCCCTCCCATCCTGCCGCTCTTCTTACGTCTCTTCACGCACTCTTTGCTTCCCTTCCTGCCAGTCTTCTTACGACTATTAGTGCTGCCTTGCTTTCCTCCTTCCCTCCCTTTCTCCCTCCCTCTCGTCTTAAGACTCTTGACGCACTTTTGGCTTCCCTCCCTTCCATTCTTGCTGTCTTCTTACGTCACTCAATGCTCTTTGCTTCCCGCTCTCCCTGCTACTCTTCTTACGACTCTTGGTGCTCTCTTTGCTTCTTTCCCTTCCATCCTGCCGCTCTTCTTACGTGTCGATTCTGTCTTTGCTTTCCTCCTTCCCTCCCTCTCTCCCTCCCGCTCGTCTTAAGACTCTTGACGCACTCGTGACTTTCCTCCCTCCTTCTCTTCCATTCTCTCTCCCTTTCATTCTCCCTCTTCTTACGTCTCTTGATGCTCTCTTTGCTTCCCCCTCTGCCTCTCTTCTTATGCCTATTGGTACTCTCTTTGCTTCTCTCCCTCCCACCCAGACTTCCTCTCTTCCATTATGCCTCTCTTCCTATCGACCTTAATGCTTTATTTGCTTCCCTCCGTCCCATCCATTCTCCCTCTCATCTTACATCTCTCAATGCTCTTTCCTTCCCTCCTTGCCTCTCTTCTTACGACTGTCAATGCTTCTTTGCTTTCCTCCCCTCGCTTCCTCTCGTCTTACGTCTCTCGGTGATCTCTTTGTTTCCCCTTCCTTCCTCTGTACGTGCTGATGCACCTGTGGCCCCGACCTCTACCTCACCTTTGTTTCCGTCCTCTTCTTCCTTTCTCCCTCTTCCACCCTCCCTCCCTCTCTACATGCATATGCACCTCTGGCCTTCCGTTGTACCATCCCTGTCTCCAGCCCAGTTCATCCGCACTTTCCCATTTTCATTTTTTCTTCCTTGCCATCCCTTTCTTCATTCCGCCCTTCCTCCCTTGCAGTCTCCTTTCATCCATTTCTTCCCCATTTAGTCCCTCCCTAAATCCCTTTTCTCTTCCTCTCTTCCATCCATTCTCCCTCTCTTCTTACGTATCTCAAATTATTTCTTTGCTTCTTTCCCCTTCTTACACCGTCCCTCCAATTCATATTCCTCCCTTTACTTCCTGATGTCTCCCTCCCTTTCCCCTATCTCCTCTGTCTCTCTATGACTCCCTCTCATCCCTTCTCTCTCTTTCTCTCCCACATCTCTCAATTTTGTCCCCAGCCTTCCTTATTTCACTTTCGTTTGCTTTCTTTATTCAATTTTTTCGCCCTCCATTTTGATCCAACCATATTAATCACATTAGCTTTATAGTTTATTACGAACTTTTATCATACATGTTGTTGTAAATTAAATTAAAACAGTCCAGGAAAACAAAGAAGACCCAACTATGGAAGAAATTCCCACTAAGCTGAATGTTTATTGTTTTAGTTATTACTCAATTAAAGTACATAATACGTCTTCCTCATTTGGCACCATAAATGAATATTCCATAAATGATTGGATTTGCGTTGTTTTATCGATCTCCATCTCGAAAACTATTAAAATTACAAGAAAGAACATTTAACCATTTTTGTTGATGCTTTCTACCACTTTTATAATAACCACTAATGTGTGGCGCATACGAGGAGACCCATTTACGAAAACCTAGTTTTTTGTACTTTCGATACCTCTAATCACTCCAGTGATGTTTAAGGATTCCGCGTATTTTTTTGTATCGTCAAAACAAAATAGTAGAGTAAAAACGCAGCTTAGCGGGAAGTTTTTCGACCTCAGTTGGCTCACTTCAATGAATGAAAAACAAAACAAACAATTATCGATTATACCATTACCAGGGTCCAGCAATAAGAGCTTTTTTGTATTCCAGCATTACAAATTTGAAACCCGGCTCCTAACGTCGCTCGTTTTCAAAAAAATGTACTCATGCAATAAAGATAATATTGTAAACTGGTTGCATAATATACTACAGTAAAACTTGCTCAAAGCAGAACCTCAGTGTGTCAGAATTTTTTCGTATTAGACAAGATTCCGCTTTAAGCAATGTAATTCTGTAGAATTTCTGATTGACAGGACCAAGATTTATGCTCACATGAGACAGATTTCCGCATTATACATGTTCGATATTGAGCAAGTTTTGCTGTGTTCTCTCGTAAAATCATTTCCTTCCCCACGTTCCCAATACAGTCAACTCCGGTTATAGTGAACTTACGAAGACTAACAGTTTCGCTCCACTATATCAAAGGTTCACTACATCCGATGAAGTCAGCATTACGTCATCAGTAAGGTCCCCATTCAGGGTCCGCTACCTTCAACTCTGTGGGGAATTCTTCGGTTATGACCTTTGGCCGACGATATTTTTTTCAAGCTGCCTGGTGTCGGAATTTGTGCCACTGAGGCGAAATTTTCTTTTCCAGGAGGGAATTAAGCTCCAGAACGTTGTATTTTCGTTCGCTTTAGCCGAGGTTCATGTTCATTGTAACGAAATCTTCTTATACTTATTAGTAATGAAAGAGAAAAAGACTTAAGTTCATTATAACCGAGGGTTCACTTCACCCGAGTTCACTACAACCGGAGTCGACTGTACTTTTGTTAGGAAGGGGGAAGAGAAAGTTACACAACGACCGAGAAGGAATGCTTAGCCATGGTGTGTGTGTGCGTAGGGAGATGGCCGTGGACGTGCCGGACTCGTTCGTGGCGCGCTCCAAGACTCCCCCGCGCTACCCGCCCCCGCGCCCCGTGCAGCAACAGCAGCCGCCCCCGCCCGGCGTCGCCCCCGCGCAGCCACAGCCCAGCGCGCGCCTCGCCCCGCAGCAGCAGGTGAGCCACTCTTGCACGACCATTTCAGTCGACGCGATCCATTTGGATTTGAGCGTATTGAGAAAATAATGTTTAACATGACAGGCCTACAGCAATCGACTGGAATTTCGATCCTATGTGCATGCCCGGAAGATCGATAGCTCTGTCGATTGCTGTAGGCTATGCCGTGCAAAAATTCACTGAAACCGATGTTACCATAGACATTTTTCCCTGAGATTGATAGTGCTGTCCACTATGGGGAGCTAACTCCCTATTAGGGAGTTTTTGCAACCTCGAAGCGACAGCATTTTCTATCTTCTGAGCATGCGCAGATGCACAAAAGTGATGCGAAGTTTGAACTGCGCATGCGCAGAAGATCGATAGTGCTGTCGATTGATTTACACTTCAAGTTTGCAAAAACTCCTTAATAATGCATTTTCATTACCAACGATGCTTCGATTGTGTACTGGTTTTGACTGTTAGATTGTTGTAAATACTTTCGATATCAACTGCTATCGAAAGTTTGATTAATTATTGTCCATGTTTGATGTTTTCATCAATATTATGATGGACGGAGCACAAATTTGTATTGATACTTTGTAGATGTGCATGACGTCTCTAGATTGATTGCAGTAGATACTATCTAGGACTATCAGCTTTGGAAAGTCTTTCTTGATAAAAGCATGTTATTTCTTCTTCTGTCTTGAAAGCAACTTCTTATTCGCAATTAATCCATACAAAATAGCTTTTTGGTTCATGATCCGGGAACTTTAGATCTGTCTCGGATATGGACAAAACCTGTTAATTTCAAGTTTGTAATGTATCCATTAAACTCAAGCATGAAATGATAACATTGAAGATCCGTTCCAGATTCCTTCTCCTTCGAAAGTAGATCTAACGTAAATCAGCATGCAAATAACACACAGCTTTGGAGACTTGTTACTGTATTTCTCTGTAGCATTTGAAAATCTTGTTAACAACGGTAACTAACTTGCCCTTTGAGAGCAAGAAACAAGTAATCAATGCATTGATGAACCAGCTTCAACTTTATTTATTTACTGAACATCAAAAAACAGCTTAAATATTTATGAGGTCCTATGGGAAGAAGTGAAGTCTATGCAAAATTTCTTAAATTCTGAGATCTCCACCCTAACCCAAGTACAAGTGGAATTAGGAATGCAAGTGGAAATGTTTTTTGGTAAAATATTGATATGAAAATATTAGTTTTTCCATGTACTAACATTATTTATCGAAGAAAAGCTAACGATTTTGAAAGTTATCCCTCATCGTGCCCATTGTGAAGGAATCACCTTATTGCCGCGAGAACGTGGATATCGATAATTTGAATAAGGACTTCCTCACTGAATTTTAGGAAACGTGCACGTATAGTGAAGTAGCATTTATGTCCACAAGTAAATCAAGGGGCAATCTTATTCGCATCAAAGGTTCAGGGAAGCTGAGAGGATCATGGAATTTGTCGTTGACAAATACTTCTATCAGCTTGCAAAACTTTATTTACCTTTGACTATGGAAATGGCAATATATGTTTAAGCGTGCAAGTAACATTTTTTATTTCGGGATTTATTTCTTCTCCGGTTTTGTAAATCTGCTAGTAACCTCGAATAGAAGTTTGTGAGCTGAGTCTCTAAGGTAGTTTAGTGAGGCAGGAGACACGTAATTGGTATATAGATGTAATTTCAACCACTTGTCGTTCGTAAGTAGATCCTACGATTCAGTTTGCAAAACGTTAGGCGTCATTGCTTTTAGGAATTCTGAATGCATAACTCTTGGGCTTTGAAATTGAACACATCTTGTCAACATTTTTCTTATTAGCATGTTTCTTTGATCTTTGAATCTTGGGTTCTCTTGATGTCTTTGGCTGCAGAAACCTACAACTAATCTGGAGCTCAACAAGTGAGGGTTCTTTTCTCTTTAGATGTCTGGCTAACTTACTCGTTGGATCTCTTTCTCTCTGGCTTTGGAAAACTGTGACTAACGCACAACCCATGAGTACGCTTCTTTTCTCTTTGGATCTGTAGCTCTTTCTCTCTGGCTGTGGAAACCTCTGACTAACGCGAATGCCTACGACTATGGGAATCTCATCTCTTTGGATGTCTGGCGCTGTTACTCTTTGAAGCTCTAGCTCCTCTCTTTCTCTCTGGCTGTGGAAATCTGTGACTAACGCGAAGCTCGATGAGTGTGGGGGATGTTATCTCTTCGGATGTCTGGCTCTCTTCCTCTTTGACTCTCGCTCTCTTTCTCTCTGGCTGTGGAAGCCTGTGACTAACGTGCAACCCGACGAATACGGGGAATCTTATCTCCTTGGCCGTCCGACTCTCTTTCTCTCTGGATCTCTCCGGCTGTGGACAACCACAACTAACTCGGAGCGGGCTTCTTCTTCTTCTTCCTCTCTGACGGCGAGGCGGCTGTTGGGCGCAGGTGTCGCCGACGTACGCCAACCTGTCTCCGCCGCCGCCGCCGTCGTCGTCGTCTCCGTCGTCGTCGTCTCCGTCGTCGCCCGTGAGCAACGGGTCGGCGGGCGGGGCGGGAGGGGCGGGGAAGCCGGTGCCGCCGCCGCGCGACCACCTGCGCATCGAGCGCGACGGCCGCCTTGTGAACCGCGCGCCGCCCCCGCAGCTGCCCGCGCGCGCCCTCATCCCGGCGCCGGCCGTGGCGGCCGCCGCCGCCGCCCCCGCGCCGCCCCCCGCCCCACGACCCCACCAAGGAGCAGCTCGACTCCATTCGCAAGTTCCAGGTAAGAGTCTTGGTCGAGACTTTGAGTCAGCTCGAGACTTTGAGTCAGCTCGAGACTTTGAGTCAGCTTGAAACTTTGAGTCAGCTCGAGACTTTGAGTCAGTAAGAGGCTTTGAGTCAGCTTGAGATTTTGTCAGCTCGAGACTTTGAGTCATCTCGAGACTTTGAGTCATCTCGAGACTTTGAGTCAGCTCGAGACTTTGAGTCAGTTAGAGGCTTTGAGTCAGCTCGAGACTGAGTCAGCTCGAGACTTTGAGTCAGCTCGAGACTGAGTCAGTTAGAGGCTTTGAGTCAGCTCGAGACTGAGTCTGTTCGAGACTTTGAGTTACCTTGAGATTTTGTCAGCTGGAGACTTTGAGTCAGCTCGAGACTTTGTGAGCTCGAGACTTTGAGTCAGCTCGAGACTTTGAGTCAGCTCGAGACTTTGAGTCAGCTCGAGACTTTGGGTCAGCTCGAGACTTTGGGTCAGCTCGAGACTTTGGGTCAGCTCGAGACTTTCAGTCAGCTCGAGACTGAGTCAGTTAGAGGCTTTGAGTCAGCTCGAGACTGAGTCTGTTCGAGACTTTGAGTTACCTTGAGATTTTGTCAGCTGGAGACTTTGAGTCAGCTCGAGACTTTGAGTCAGCTCGAGACTTTGAGTCAGCTCGAGACTTTGAGTCAGCTCGAGACTTTGAGTCAGCTCGAGACTTTGAGTCAGCTCGAGACTTTGAGTCAGCTCGAGACTTTGAGTCAGCTCGAGACTTTGAGTCAGCTCGACACATTGATTCAGCTCAATACTATGTCAGCTTGAGAATTTGTCACCTCAAGATTTTGCCGCCTTCAGACTGTATCTCAGCTCGGGTTTGGGTAATTTCGGTGACGCGAAAGATCCGTCTTCGTCTACAATTTGTTTCTCTCTTTTGACATCGCTAATAGCCCTCATCAAGCAACAGCTCGACTCTATTCGCAAGTTCCAGGAAAGAGACGCTAGCCCACGTCGTCACCGTCGACGACGGACTCGGCTGCTGGTTGGGGAGAGACTGTCGGTGGCAGCTACAGACTTCGTGTTGATCCCAGATTTTGAGTCAGCTCGAGACTTTGGGACAGCTCGATGCTTTCAGTCACACTTGGGTTAGCTCGAGACGTTCAGACAGCTAGAGGCTTTGTCACTTCGAGACTTGGAGATATTTCGAGACTTTGAGTCGGCTCGAGACATTTAGTCAGACTTAGAGGTTAGCTCGTGACATTCTGTAGCTCGAAACTTTGATTCAGCTCAAGACCTTATGTCACCTCGAGACTGGGTGCTTGAGACTATGTCATTTCGGATTTGGGTAATCTCGTAGCCGCATAAGGTCCTGTGTTTGTCTTCAATTTTCTTCCCTCTTTTGGCATCGCTAGTAGCCCTCACTAAGGAGCAGCTCGACTCCATCCGCAAGTTCCAGGGAAGAGACGCTAGCCCACGTCGTCGTCTTTGTCGACGAACTCGGCTTCTGATTGGGGCGATGCTGTCGGTGGCAGCTCGAGACTTTGAGTCAGCTCGAGACTTTGAGTCAGCTCGAGACTTTGAGTCAGCTCGAGACTTTGAGTCAGCTCGAGACTTTGAGTCAGCTCGAGACTTTGAGTCAGCTCGAGACTTTGAATCAGCTTGAGACTTTGAGTCAGCTCGAGACTTTGATTCAGCTCGAGACTTTCAGTCAGCTCCCTACTTTGAGTCAGCTCCAGGCTTCCAGTCACTCGAGACTTAACGTCAGCTGGAGACTATGTTCGAGACAATGTATGTTCGAAACTTTGTGAGCTCGGGTTTGTGTAATCTCGGCTTTGATACGATACACATTTTGTCTACACATTTCTTCCCCCTTTTGCTATTCATTCGCAAGTTCCAGGTAAGAGCCATGACACACAGCGGGAGAGGATGTTCTTAGTCTTCTTCAACACGCTCTTCATGTTTCGTGCTCGAAACCTTCAATGTCAGCTCGAGACTTTGTATCAGCTTCAAATATCCTGTATCAGCTCAAGAGTTTATTTCAGCTCGATACTTCATGTGATCTCGAGAGTTTGTGTCAGCTCGAGACTGCGTACAATTCACGTTTTATCTACAGTTTGTTTCCCTTTTTGGTATCGCTAATAGACTCCACCAAGGTAGCAGCCTGACTTCATTCACAAGTTCCACGACGCACGATGATGAAAAACGCTCTAGGACGTCTTTATCCGCAATTTCAGCTCTTATTCTTCTGCTTCGTTTTGTTGCCTCCCCAAGAAGGAACTTGGCTCCATTTGGAGGTAAATGGGATAATGATGGACATTGAAGTTGTTTTCTGCAAATAGCTTTCCTATTGTGTATTCGAGACGGTCAGGGTCGACAGTGAGTGGTAGTGATTCTCTTTCTGCGGTTCGTTTCTGGAGACAGTTTTTGTGTTCTATGAATATTTTTGAGTTGTACTATTTTTATACATTCTTATACTTCGGTTTTTCTTTCTTGGCGTACGGGGGTGTCAATAAAATGGAATATCTCACGGTATTTCGCGTCGTTCTCCGTTGGGCCGCCAGGAGTCGAATGATCGCCAGCACTCCTCGATGCAGTCGCAATCATGCGACTCCTAGCGGCACAACCGATAACGACGCGAAATACCGTGAGATATTCCATTTTATTGACACCCCCTGTGCGCCAAGAAAGAAAAACCGAAGTATAATGTTCTCAATTTATTTCAGTACTTTTCCATCTTCGATTAGACTAGTTTGCAGATTCTAATAGTTAGTGGACGTCCTTTGGATTGTTGACGAGTTAGGGGATTCTGATTTCTTCGCTTTAGAAAATTACCTGTCATAAAGCGAAGAAGGCCTTTGGTTTCTAAAGAAGATTTTCAAAGAGATCTACTCTCTCACAAAATTCCAGACCATTTCAGGAGATGGTGATTGGTTTCTTTTATTCATCGTATCTTTTTAATTTGTCCTCAACGTCCTTTACGTTTTTGTCTCACTGTGTATTCTTATGAATTCCCTTCATTTTTATTTGTATCTTCCTCCACTTCGCCTGAGGAAAATTTTTCATCGATTTACACATTGTTTTCCTTACCTCTGGGTCAAGGTTCAGTCTCCAATAAGTGGCAGGGGCAAAGTACGAAGTTTCTCTGTTCGCCTTCCATTTTTTCGCTTGTCGGTAGATTCTATTCGACTTTTAATATACATTTCATTGTTTCTCGTAACATTCAATTTTTTTCATTGACCATTGTGTATTTTTCATCAATAACCTTTATCTGCAATTGAAATTTTTTATATATTTTTAACTGTTTTTGTGTCTTCTCATATTTCCATCGCATTGTTTTCCGTCTATTTGTGATTGCCACCTTTTTACTCTCTCGCCTTAAGTTCGGAAGAAAAGAAAGTATTGTAATCGTTCACCGGAAAACGGAGGATATTTTTTGAAAGAAAAACTTCTATTTCCGGGCGCTCGTACCGAAAATGTCGATAAATCTTCTTCATATTATAGTAAATTACTTTCTCTAACTCGTGAAGTCGAAATCCATGCTTTGTGAGTCCTTGGTACCGAAAAATCGATTCAGGTGATAGCCCATCCGTCCGTTCGTCCATCCGTCTGTCCGTCCGTCCGTCCATGTGACCATCCATCCGAGTGTCTGTGGTCAACACTAGCACCAAAACCCAAATCAAAAAATTTAAAGAACTTGGGGCCCTTTGACTACGAAACGCATGTTTGAATTTATGGGGATAATGAACACTAAGCCTCAGCATTTTCAAATTGTTCACAAAATGGCTTCGATTTTTTTTATTTAACACTGTCCTCAAGTAGTATAACACACTTAAAATAGCGCAGACCTCATTTTGGTTTATATTCCTGATTTACCGAAAAATGCAAAAAAATCAAATGATCTATAACTACATTATTCAAGATGACTTTTTCTTTAATAAAATCTCTTCTGCAAATACAGATCTTTAAATAACGTTAGGTACAATTATTCGAAAATAGGAGTAGTTATCGCGTAATTTTGCGTGAAATTTAGGATTTTTAAACAATTATTGTCTCAAAAACAGTTCCATTTTTTCCTTAAATTTTCTCTTCAATATATCAAAAGATGTAAAAAAAGTTTTGTGCTGGTCCCATTCCGACGAACTCTGTATTTTCGAAATTGCAAAAAGTTAATATTGTGGTTACTACAAATTTGAAGATAGATATTTTGCCTTAAAGAAAATTAATTCTAAAATTATAGATTTTTTAAAAAAGGTCATGCACAATGTTTTGGACAAAACGAGTAGTTTTCGTGCAATTTCTATTTGAATTTAATGCAAATTATTAAAAAACGTTTCTCAAAAACCACGTCAAATTTTTTTTTAGATTTTTTTCTCAATTATAACAAGGGAGGTTTAAAAGCATGGCGCAGGTCTCATTTTCGTTGAAAATTCAGAATTTTCGAAAATTGCAAAGTTAGAAATTAAGCGGGAAAGTATCTGCTGTTATAGTACGTCTAATTTCTTTTAGGGTGAAGGTTCGACAAATTACAAAGGAAAAAAACACTAGTGTCCCCAACTACGTTCAAAATCCTCCGTAAAAATTCCTCGAATACGGAACTGAAATGCAGTATTTAGACTGCTCGTGCAAGTCTGAAAATACACAAAAAATGTATAAAAAGAAATAAAATAAAAATAATAGTGATAATAAAATATTAATAATAAATTTTAAAAAATAATAAAAAAATAAAAGAGGACAAATTTAAAATTAAATAAATAAAAATAAAAATGAATAAATAAATAAATAAATAAATAAATAAATAAATAAAAACTAACAAATGTACTAAATTTAAATTCATTTGGAGCTAGGTTCTTGGATCCTACTAAATAATGGCGTGCTCTTTTAAAGTTGCGCTGGTTCTTGTTGATCGTCGCTGACTCTTGTTGAGATTCTTACAAACCACGGTGTAAGATATATATGTGTGTTCACTTCCAGTCTAAAACTGAAGCTTATGTGAGGCTAGTTCTCACAGTTCTCGCATAGAAGCGCTGCGATCTTTGGGTCTCATTTGGGCAAGGTCGTGATTGGTCGTGATCCATTCGACAGCTCTGTAGCCAGCTGATTTCAAATTTTAAATTAGTGATTTGTCGTTCGCGGTGGAATTGATAAAGTCTAGAGCGAACAGTTACGAAAATGGGTAGGAAATGTTTTGTAAAACTGTGTAATAGCCACAGTTTAAGATGTTATCTTATGACGTATACCTTACACCGTGACTTAAACCGATCGTGCGGACAAGCGAGGAAAAAAAACCCTCAAACTGGCTTCGGAAAATTTGCCTCAAAGGCGGCTAGTTAGCACCTATGTAAAATAATAAAAAAGATAAAAGAGAACAAATTTAAAAATAAATAAAAATGAATAAATAAATAAAAACTAACGTATGCACCGTGTCGCAAACCTACTCACTGGGGAACTGCCCGCCGACCGTGTTTCCTGGAGGAAAACGTCGTTCACCTGTTCGAAGGAACGTGCTGGAATTCTCGTTCCGTGTGAATGTTTCCGACCGCACGTGCGAATTTCACAACAGCGGACAGCGGAAAACGTCCGTTCTCGCACAATGCGATAATTCTCCCGCTGTTTGCAGAGCAGAGGAACACGACAGGAATTTTTCGTGTCCGTGATCCTGAAATACAGTTATACGAAGTTGAGACCTCGGACACAAACCAAGGTTATTGTTGGATCTGAGGCAAGCGATATGAAAACTGGTGGTTGTACAACAGTACATTCTTTTTCACATTATCATCATTCAGTTATTTCTAACTTTTGCATTTTTCGATCATTCAACAAACATTAAGCCTGCGCCATTGTTTTAAGCGGCCCTTGTTCTATCCGTGAAAAAGAAAGTTTTAAAAATTGAAGCGGTATTTGAGAATTTCTTTTTTTTATAGATTGCATTCACTTCCAAGCTGAAATTAAGCGAAAAATATTGTTGTTTTATTTTCAATTCTACATGGCCTTTATTAAAAATCTGATTTTTAAAACAGATTTTATTTCAGATAAAAATCTCTTTCTTCAAAAACTACTTTTGGGATGTTTTTCTTCAAAACATCTGTCAATAAGTTTGTCTCTCTATGGCCATCACTAAATCAGGGAGATACCTAAGTGGGGAAAACCCTGCAAGTCTACATGAAGGTCGATGCGAAGGACGTGGAAGCGTGGAAGATCACCCCCACCTCCCGAGGAAAAATCATATCCGGACTAATGACATCAGCATTTGACGTGCCATGTAACACAAATGAATCTTACAGATAATACGAGAAAGAATCTTCTGTTGTGGTACCATTATGTTACGTGTCGGGCTTGGCGGGGCTAGTGATGGCAAAGTTTAGCAAAACATCGATACTTCGATACATCACCAAAGGTTTCGATCTCGATTGAAAAATATCGACAAAAACATCCATGTTTATATATACGATGAAACATTTCGAAGTAATGTGTCCTAGTTCTAATGTGATACATAACACATCAATATTATGTACTTTAATGTCTATTCTGCCTTAAATTTGACTGTCATCTTAATTTTCTAAAAATTTTTCCATGTAGTCATGGTTCAAATTGCAGTTTAACAATATTACCACGTTCGAAATAAAGAGAAAGAAAGGTAACGACTCGGGAGAAATGTTGTGAATAGCAGTCGATTTCATGCCGCCTGGGGATCGACAACAGTGACAGTTGTCAATGGCTGTTGATTGCGAGCAATCCACAAACAAATAGACATCAGAAACTTTATTTATCTCATGGATTTTTTTTTCAAAACATCGATGTTTCTGCACAAATACATCGATCTGAAGAAAACATCGATATTATATCGACAATCGAAAAAAACATGGAGAATAGAACATCGAAAGCATCAAAAACATCGAAAATAAAACATCAAAGCAAAACATCGATATTATATCGATCATCGAAAAAATATCGAAAATAAAACATCAAAAGCATAAAACATCCGAAAGCAAAACATCGAAAGCATCGATGTTTCTGTACAAGTACATCGAACTTAAGAAAACATCGAAAGCTAAACATCGATGTTATAATATATGTTTTAAACAACATGGATGTTTTGTAGCTGTCTGTAGACGGGGAAAGTCGCCGCCTGGCACTCGGAACATCCGCTGTGAGTTCTGCTAGGGCTTCCCGCGCCCTCACCATTGCACGAGGCCGCGGGGCGGGGCGGGGCGGGGG
>JAHLJT010005437.1:95864329-96171391 GCA_031308135.1 Acheta domesticus | reverse complement strand
TGCTCTCTTTGCTTCCCCCTCTGCCTCTCTTCTTATGCCTATTGGTACTCCTCTTTGCTTCTCCTCCCTCCCACCCAGACTTCCTCTCTTCTTCCATTATGCCTCTCTTCTCTATCGACCTTAATGCTTTTATTTGTTTCCTTCTCCGTCCCATCCATTCTCCCTCTCATCTTACATCTCTCATGCTCTTTCCTTCCCTCCTCCTGCCTCTCTTCTTACGACTGTCAATGCTTCTTTGCTTTCCTCCCCTCGCTTCCTCTCGTCTTACGTCTCTCGGTGATCTCTTTGTTTTTTTCCCCTTCCTTCCTCTGTACGTGCTGATGCACCTGTGGCCCCGACCTCTACCTCACCCTTTGTTTCCGTCCTCTTCTTCCTTTCTCCCTCTTCCACCCTCCCTCCCTCTCTACATGCATATGCACCTCTGGCCTTCCGTTGTACCATCCCTGTCTCCAGCCCAGTTCATGCGCACTTTCCATTTTCATTTTTTTTCTTCCTTCCCATCCCTTTCTTCATTCCGTCCCCTTCCTCCCTTGCAGTCTCCTTTCATCCATTTCTTCCCCATTTAGTCCCTCCCTAAATCCCTTTTTCCCTCCCTCCTCTCTTCCATCCATTCTCCCTCTCTTCTTACGTATCTCAAATTATTTCTTTGCTTCTTTCCCCTTCTTACACCGTCCCTCCAAGTCATATTCCTCCCTTTACTTCCTGATGTCTCCCTCCCTTTCCCCTATCCTCCTCTGTTCTCTCTATGACTCCCTCTCAATCCCTTCTCTCTCTTTCTCTCCCACATCTCTCAATTTTGTCCCCAGCCTTCCTTATTTCACTTTCGTTTGCTTTCTTTATTCAATTTTTTCGCCCCTCCCCTATAGATTTTGATCCAACCATATTAATCACATTAGCTTTATTAGTTTATTACGAACTTTTATCATACATGTTGTTGTAAATTAAATTAAAACAGTCCAGGAAACAAAGAAGGACCCAACTATGGAAGAAATTCCCACTAAGCTGAATGTTTATTGTTTTAGTTATTACTCAATTAAAGTACACAATACGTCTTCCTCATTTGGCACCATAAATGAATATTCCATAAATGATTGGATTTGCGTTGTTTTATCGATCTCCATCTCGAAACTATCACAAAATTACAAGAAAGGAACATTTAACCATTTTTGTGATGCTTTCTACCACTTTTATAATAACCACTAATGTGTGGCGCATACGAGGAGACCCATTTACGAAAACCTAGTTTTTTGTACTTTCGATACCTCTAATCACTCCAGTGATGTTTAAGGATTCCGCGTATTTTTTTTGTATCGTCAAAAACAAAATAGTAGAGTAAAAACGCAGCTTAGCGGGAAGTTTTTCGACCTCAGTTGGCTCACCTTCCATGAATGAAAAACAAAACAAACAATTATCGATTATATCATTAACCAGGGTCCAGCAATAAGAGCTTTTTTGTATTCCAGCATTACAAATTTGAAAACCCGGCTCCTAACGTCGCTCATTTTTCAAAAAAATGTACTCATGCAATAAAGATAATATTGTAAACTGGTTGCATAATAATATAACTACAGTAAAACTTGCTCAAGCAGAACCTTAGTGTGTCAGAATTTTTTTCGTATTAGACAAGATTCCGCTTTAAGCAATGTAATTCTGTAGAATTTCTGATTGACCAGGACCAAGAGTTTATGCTCACATGAGACAGATTTCCGCATTATACATGTTCGATATTGAGCAAGTTTTGCTGTGTTCTCTCGTAAAATCATTTCCTTCCCACGTTCCCAATACAGTCAACTCCGGTTATAGTGAACTTATGAGAACTAACAGTTTCGGGTCCACTATATCAAGGTTCACTACATCCGATGAAGTCAGCATTACGTCATCAGTAAGGTCCCCATTCAGGGTCCGTTACCTTCAACTCTGTGGGGAATTCTTCGGTTATGACCTTTGGCCGACGATATTTTTTTCAAGCTGCCTGGTGTCGGAATTTGTGCCACTGAGGCGAAATTTCTTTTCCCAGGAGGGAATTAAGCTCCAGAACGTTGTATTTTCGTTCGCTTTAGTCGAGGTTCATGTTCATTGTAACGAAATCTTCTTATACTTATTAGTAATGTAAGAGAAAAAGACTTAAGTTCATTATAACCGAGGGTTCACTTCACCCGAGTTCACTACAACCGGAGTCGACTGTACTTTTGTTACGAAGGGGGAAGAGAAAGTTACACAACGACCGAGAAGGAATGCTTAGCCATGGTGAGTGTGTGTGTGTTGCGTAGGGAGATGGCCGTGGACGTGCCGGACTCGTTCGTGGCGCGCTCCAAGACTCCCCCGCGCTACCCCGCCCCCCGCGCCCCGTGCAGCAACAGCAGCCGCCCCCGCCCGGCGTCGCCCCCCGCGCAGCCACAGCCCAGCGCGCGCCTCGCCCCGCAGCAGCAGGTGAGCCACTCTTGCACGACCATTTCAGTCGACGCGATCCATTTGGATTTGAGCGTATTGAGAAAATAATGTTTAACATGACAGGCCTACAGCAATCGACTGGAATTTCGATCCTATGTGCATGCCCGGAAGATCGATAGCTCTGTCGATTGCTGTAGGCTATGCAGTGCAAAAATTCACTAAAACCGATGTTACCATAGACAATTTTTCCCTGAGATTGATAGTGCTGTCCGCTATGGGGAGCTAACTCCCTATTAGGGAGTTTTTGCAACCTCGAGCGACAGCATTTTCTATTTTCTGAGCATGCGCAGATTGCACAAAAGTGATGCGAAGTTTGAACTGCGCATGCGCAGAAGATCGATAGTGCTGTCGATTGATTTACACTTCAAGTTTGCAAAAACTCCTTAATAATGCATTTTCATTACCAACGATGCTTCGATTGTGTACTGGTTTTGACTGTTAGATTGTTGTAAATACTTTCGATATCAACTGCTATCGAAAGTTTGATTAATTATTGTCCATGTTTGATGTTTTCATCAATATTATGATGGACGGAGCACAAATTTGTATTGATACTTTGTAGATGTGCATGACGTCTCTAGATTGATTGCAGTAGATACTATCTAGGACTATCAGCTTTGGAAAGTCTTTCTTGATAAAAGCATGTTATTTCCTTCTTCTGTCTTGAAAGCAACTTCTTATTCGCAATTAATCCATACAAGATAGCTTTTTGGTTCATGATCCGGGAACTTTAGATCTGTCTCGGATATGGACATAGCCTTCTGTTAATTTTCAAGTTTGTAATGTATCCATTAAACTCAAGCATGAAATGATAACATTGACGATCCGTTCCAGATTCCTTCTCCTTCGAAAGTAGATCTAACGTAAATCAGCATGCAAATAACACACAGCTTTGGAGACTTGTTACTATATTTCTCTGTAGCATTTGAAAATCTTGTTAACAACGGTAACTAACTTGCCCTTTGAGAGCAAGAAACAAGTAATCAATGCATTGATGAACCAGCTTCAACTTTATTTATTTACTGAACATCAAAAAACAGCTTAAATATTTGTGAGGTCTTATGGGAAGAAGTGAAGTCTATGCAAAATTTCTTAAATTCTGAGATCTCCACCCTAACCCAAGTACAAGTGGAATTAGGAATGCAAGTGGAAATGTTTTTTGGTAAAATATTGATATGAAAATATTAGTTTTTCCATGTACTAACATTATTTATCGAAGAAAAGCTAACGATTTTGAAAGTTATCCCTCATCGTGCCCATTGTGAAGGAATCACCTTATTGCCGTGAGAACGTGGATATCGATAATTTGAATAAGGACTTCCTCACTGAATTTTAGGAAACGTGCACGTATAGTGAAGTAGCATTTATGTCCACAAGTAAATCAAGGGGCCATCTTTTTCGCATCAAAGGTTCAGGGAAGCTGAGAGGATCATGGAATTTGTCGTTGACAAATACTTCCATCAGCTTGCAAAACTTTATTTATCTTTGACTATGGAAATGGCAATATATGTTTAAGCGTGCAAGTAGCATTTTTTTATTTCGGGATTTATTTCTTCTCCGGTTTTGTAAATCTGCTAGTAACCTCGAATAGAAGTTTGTGAGCTGAGTCTCTAAGGTAGTTTAGTGAGGCAGGAGACACGTAATTGGTATATAGATGTAATTTGAACCACTTGTCGTTCGTAAGTAGATCCTACGATTCAGTTTGCAAAACGTTAGGCGTCATTGCTTTTAGGAATTCTGAATGCATAACTCTTGGGCTTTGAAATTGAACACATCTTGTCAACATTTTTCTTATTAGCATGTTTCTTTGATCTTTGAATCTTGGGTTCTCTTGATGTCTTTGGCTGCAGAAACCTAATCTGGAGCTCAACAAGTGAGGGTTCTTTTCTCTTTAGATGTCTGGCTAACTTACTCGTTGGATCTCTTTCTCTCTGGCTTTGGAAAACTGTGACTAACGCACAACCCATGAGTACGCTTCTTTTCTCTTTGGATCTGTAGCTCCTTCTCTCTGGCTGTGGAAACCTCTGACTAACGCGAATGCCTACGAGTATGGGAATCTCATCTCTTTGGATGTCTGGCTCTCTTACTCTTTGAATCTCTCGCCCTCTTTCTCTCTGGCTGTGGAAACCTGTGACTAACGCGAATGCCTACGAGTATGGGAATCTCATCTCTTTGGATGTCTGGCGCTGTTACTCTTTGAAGCTCTAGCTCCTCTCTTTCTCTCTGGCTGTGGAAATCTGTGACTAACGCGAAGCTCGATGAGTGTGGGGGATGTCATCTCTTCGGATGTCTGGCTCTCTTCCTCTTTGACTCGCTCGCTCTCTTTCTCTCTGGCTGTGGAAGTCTGTGACTAACGTGCAACCCGACGAATACGGGGAATCTTATCTCCTTGGCCGCCCGACTCTCTTTCTCTCTGGATCTCTCCGGCTGAGCCAACCACAACTAACTCGGAGCGGGCTTCTTCTTCTTCCTCTTCCTCTCTGACGGCGAGGCGGCTGTTGGGCGCAGGTGTCGCCGACGTACGCCAACCTCTCTCCGCCGCTGCCGCCTCCGCCGCCGCCGTCGTCGTCGTCGCCGTCGTCGTCGTCTCCGTCGTCGCCCGTGAGCAACGGGTCGGCGGGCGGGGCGGGAGGGGCGGGGAAGCCGGTGCCGCCGCCGCGCGACCACCTGCGCATCGAGCGCGACGGGCGCCTCGTGAACCGCGCGCCGCCCCCGCAGCTGCCCGCGCGCGCCCTCATCCCGGCGCCGGCCGTGGCGGCCGCCGCCGCCGCCCCCGCGCCGCCCCCGCCGCACGACCCCACCAAGGAGCAGCTCGACTCCATTCGCAAGTTCCAGGTAAGAGTCTTGGTCGAGACTTTGAGTCAGCTCGAGACTTTGAGTCAGCTCGAGACTTTGAGTCTGCTCGAGACTTTGTCAGCTGGAGACTTTGAGTCAGCTTGAGATTTTGTCAGCTCGAGACTTTGTCAGTTCGAGACTTTGAGTCAGCTCGAGACTTTGAGTCAGCTCGAGACTTTGAGTCAGCTCGAGACTTTGAGTCAGCTCGAGACTTTGTCAGTTCGAGACTGAGTCAGCTCGAGACTGAGTCTGCTCGAGACTTTGAGTTACCTTGAGATTTTGTCAGCTGGAGACTTTTTCAGCTCGAGACTTTGTCAGCTGGAGACTTTGTAAGCTGGAGACTTTGAGTCAGCTTGAGATTTTGTCAGCTGGAGACTTTGAGTCAGCTCGAGACTTTGAGTCAGCCCGACACATTGATTCAGCTCAATACTATTCCAGTTTGAGAATTTTTCACCTCAAGACTTTGTCGCCTTCAGACTGTATCTCAGCTCGGGTTTGGGTAATCTCGTAGCCGCATAAGATCCTGTGTTTGTCTTCAATTTCTTTCCCTCTTTTGGCATCGCTAGTAGCCCTCACTAAGGAGCAGCTCGACTCCATCCGCAAGTTCCAGGGAAGAGACGCTAGCCCACGTCGTCGTCTTTGTCGACGAACTCGGCTTCTGATTGGGGCGATGCTGTCGGTGGCAGCTCGAGACTTTGAGTCAGTTCGACACTTTGTCAGCTCGAAACTTTGTCAGCTCGAAACTTTGAATCAGCTCGAGACTTTCAGTGAGCTCCCTACTTTGAGTCAGCTCCAGGCTTCCAGTCACTCGAGACTTAACGTCAGCTGGAGACTATGTTCGAGACAATGTATGTTCGAAACTTTGTGAGCTCGGGTTTGTGTAATCTCGGCTTTGATACGATACACATTTTGTCTATAAATTTCTTCCCCCTTTTGGTATTCATTCGCAAGTTCCAGGTAAGAGCCATGACACACAGCGGGAGAGGATGTTCTTAGTCTTCTTCACCACGGTCTTCATATGTTTCCTGCTCGAAACCTTCAATGTCAGCTCGAGACTTTGTATCAGCTTCAAATATCCTGTATCAGCTCAAGAGTTTATTTTCAGCTCGATACTTCATGTGATCTCGAGAGTTTGTGTCAGCTCGAGACTGCGTACAATTCACTTTTTATTTACAGTTTGTTTCCTCTTTTTGGTATCGCTAATAGACTCCACCAAGGTAGCAGCCTGACTTCATTCACAAGTTCCACGACGCACGATGGTGAAAAACGCTCTAGGACGTCTTTATCCGCAATTTCAGCTCTTATTCTTCTGCTTCGTTTTGTTGCATCCCCAAGAAGGAACTTGGCTCCATTTGGAGGTAAATGGGATAATGATGGACATTGAAGTTGTTTTCTGCAAATAGCTTTTCTATTGTGTATTCGAGACGGTCAGGGTCGACAGTGAGTGGTAGTGATTCTCTTTCTGCGGTTCGTTTCTGGAGACAGTTTTTGTGTTCTATGAATATTTTTGAGTTGTACTATTTTTTATACATTCTTATACTTCGGTTTTTCTTTCTTGGCGTACGGGGGTGTCAATGAAATGTAATATCTCACGGTATTTCGCGTCGTTCTCCGTTGTGCCGCCAGGAGTCGAATGATCGCCAGCACTCCTCGATGCAGTCGCGATCATGCGACTCCTAGCGGCACAACCGATAACGACGCGAAATACCGTGAGATATTCCATTTTATTGACACCCCGAGTGCGCCAAGAAAGAAAACCGAAATATAATGTTCTCAATTTATTTCAGTACACTTTTCCATCTTCGATTAGACTAGTTTGCAGATTCTAATAGTTAGTGGACGTCCTTTGGATGGATGACGAGTTAGGGGATTCTGATTTCTTCGCTTTAGAAAATTACCTGTCATAAAGCGAAGAAGGCCTTGGTTTCTAAGAAGATTTTCAAAGAGATCTACTCTCTCACAAAATTCCAAGACCATTTCAGGAGATGTGATTGGTTCTTTTTATTCATCGTATCTTTTTTAATTTGTCCTCAACGTCCTTTCCGTTTTTGTCTCACTGTGTATTCTTATGAATTCCCTCATTTTTATTTTGTATCTTCCTCACTTCGCCTGAGGAAAATTTTTTCATCGATTTACACATTGTTTTCCTTACCTCTGGGTCAAGGTTCAGTCTCCAATAAGTGGCAGGGGCAAAGTACGAAGTTTCTCTGTTCACCTTCCATTTTTTCGCTTGTCGGTAGATTCTATTCGACTTTATTATACATTTCATTGTTTCTCGTAACATTCAATTTTTTTCATTGACCATTGTGTATTTTTCATCAATAACCTTTATCTGCAATTGAAATTTTTGATATAGTTTTAACTGTTTTTGTGTCTTTTCATATTTCCATCGCATTGTTTTCCGTCTATTTGTGATTGCCACCTTTTTACTCTCTAGCCTTTACTTCGGAAGAAAAGAAAGTATTTGTAATCGTTCGCCGGAAAACGGAGGATATTTTTTGAAAGAAAAACTTCTATTTCCGGGCGTTCGTACCGAAAATATCCATAAATCTTCTTCCTATTATAGTAAATGACTTTGTCTAACTCGTTGTGAAGTCGAAATCCATGCTTTGTGAGTCCTTGGTACAGAAAAATCGATTGAGGCGATAAGTCTGCCCATCCGTCCGTCTGTCCATGTGACCATCCATCCATCCGAGTGTCTGTGGTCAACGCTAGTACCAAAACCCAAATCAAAAAATTTAAAGAACTTGAGGCCCCTCCGACTACGAAACGCATGTTTGAATTTATGGGGACAATTAACACTAAGCCTGAGCATTTTCAAATTTTTCACAAAAATGGCTTCGATTTTTTTTATTTAACACTGTCCTCAAGTAGTATAACACACTTAAAATAGCGCAGACCTTATTTTCGTTTATAGTCCTGATTTACCGAAAAATGCAAAAAAAATCAAATGATATATAACTACATTATTCAAGATGACTATTTCTTTAATAAATCTCTTCTGCAAATACAGATCTTTAAATAACGTTAAGTACAATTATTCGAAAATAGGAGTAGTTATCGCGTAATTTTGCGTGAAATTTAGGCATTTTCAAACAATTATTGTCTCAAAAACAGTCCCATTTTTTCCTTAATTTTCTCTTCATATATCAAAAGATGTAAAAAAAGTTTTGTGCTGGTCCCATTTCCGACGAACTCTGTATTTTCGAAAATTGCAAAAAGTTAATATTGTGGTTACTACAAATTTGAAGATAGATATTTTTGCCTTAAATAAAATTAATTCTAAAATTATAGATTTTTTTAAAAAAGGTCATGCACAATGTTTTGGACAAAACGAGTAGTTTTCGTGCAATTTCTATTTGAATTTAATGCAAATTATTAAAAAAACTTTTCTCAAAAACCATGTCAAATTTTTTCTTTAGATTTTTTTCTCAATTATAACAAGGGAGGTTTAAAAGAATTGGCGCAGGTCTCATTTTCGTTGAAAATTCAGAATTTTCGAAAATTGCAAAAGTTAGAAATTAAGCGGGAAAGTATCTGCTGTTATAGTACGTCTAATTTCTTTTACAAATAAAAAAATAAAGAGGACAAATTTAAAAATAGATAAATAAAAATAGAAATGAATAAATAAATAAATAAATAAAAACTAACAAATGTACTAAATTTAAATTCATTTGGAGCTAGGTTCTTGGATCCTACTAAATAATGGCGTGCTCTTTTAAAGTTGCGCTGGTTCTTGTTGATCGTCGCTGACAGTTGTTGAGATTCTTACAAACCACGGTGTAAGATATATAGGTGTGTTCACTTCCAGTCTAAACCTGAAGCTTATGTGAGGCTAGTTCTCACAGTTCTCGCATAGAAGCGCTGCGATCTATGGGTCCTCATTTGGGCAAGGTCGTGATTGGTCGTGATCCATTCGACAGCTCTGTAGCCAGCTGATTTCAAATTTTAAATTAGTGATTTGTCGTTTCGCGGTGGAATTGATAAAGTCTAGAGCGAACAGTTACGAAAATGGGTAGGAAATGTTTTGTAAAACTGTGTAATAGCCACAGTTTAAGATGTTATCTTATGACGTATACCTTACACCGCGACCTAAACCGATCGTGCGCACCGTACGGACAAGCGAGGGAAAAAAACAACCTCAAAATGGCTTCAGAAAATTTGCCTCAAAGGCGGATAGTTAGCACCTATGTAAAATAATAAAAAAGATAAAAGAGAACAAATTTAAAAAATAAATAAAAATGAATAAATAAATAAAACTAACGTATGCACCGTGTCGCAAACCTACTCACTGGGGAACTCCTCGCCGACCATGTTTCCTGGAGGAAAACGTCGTTCACCTGTTCGAAGGAACGTGCTGGAATTCTTGTTCCGTGTGAATGTTTCCGACCGCACGTGCGAATTTCACAACAGCGGACAGCGGAAAACGTCCGTTCTCGCACAAAGCGATTATTCTCCCGCTGTTTGCAGAGCAGGGGAACACGACAGGAATTTTTCTTGTCTGTGATCCTGAAATACAGTTATACGAAGTTGAGACCTCGGACACCAAACCAAGGTTATTGTTGGATCTGAGTCAAACGATATGAAAAACTGGTGGTTGTACAACAGTACGTTCTTTCTCACATTATGATCAATCAATCAGTTATTTCTAACTTTTGCATTTTTTCGATCTTTCAACAAACATTAAGCCTGCGTCATTGTTTTAAGCGGTCCTTGTTCTATCCGTGAAAAATAAATGTTTTAAAAAATTGAAGCTTTTTTTGAGAATTTCTTTTTTTTAATAAATTGCATTCACTTCAAGCTGAAATTAAGCGAAAAATATTGTTGTTTTATTTTCAATTCTACATGGCCTTTATTAAAAATCTTACTTTTAAAACAGATTTTATTTCAGATAAAAATCTTTTTCTTCAAAACTACTTTTGGGATGTTTTTCTTCAAAACATCTGTCAATAAGTTTGTCTCTCTAAGGCCATCACTAAATCAGGGAGATACCTAAGTGGGGAAAACCCTGCAAGTCTACATGAAGGTCGGCGCGAAGGACGGTATCTGGCCATTCAGCGTGGAAGATCACCCCCACCTCCCAAGGAAAAAACCAGGTCCGGGACTAATGACATCAGCAGTTGGCGTGCCATGTAACACAAATGAATCTTACAGATAATACGAGAAAGAATCTTCTGTTGTGGTACCATTATGTTATGTGTCGGGGCCTGGCGGGGCTAGTGATGGCAAAGTTTAGCAAAACATCGATACTTCGATACATCACCAAAAGGTTTTCGATCTCGATGAAAATATCGACAAAAACATCCATGTTTATATATACGATGAAACATTTCGAAGTAATGTGTCCTAGTTTAATTGTGATACATAACACATCAATATTATGTACTTTAATGTCTATCCTGCCTTAAATTTGACTGTCATCTTAATTTTCTAATCAATTTTCCATGTAATGGTTCAAATTGCAGTTTAACAATATTACCACGTTCGAAATAATCAAGAAAGGTAACGACTCGGGAGAAACGTTGTGAATAGCAGTCGATTTCATGCCGCCTGGGGATCGACAACAGTGACAGTTGTCAATGGCTGTTAATTTGCGAGCAATCCACAAAACAAATAGACATCAGGATTTTTTTTTCAAAACATCGATGTTTCTGCACAAATACATCGATCTGAAGAAAACATCGATATTATATCGACCATCGAAAAAACATGGAGAATAGAACATCGAAAGCATCAAAAACATCGAAAATAAAACATCAAAGCAAAACATCGATATTATATCGATCATCGAAAAAATATCGAAAATAAAACATCAAAAGCATAAAACATCGAAAGCAAAACATCGAAAGCATCGATGTTTCTGTACAAGTACATCGAACTTAAGAAAACATCGAAAGCAAAACATCGATGTTATAATATAGATGTTTTAAACAACATGGATGTTTTGTAGCCGTCTGTAGACGGGGGAAAGTCGTCGCCTGGCACTCGGAACATCCGCGTGAGTCTGCCTAGGGCTTCCCGCGCCCTCACACTGCACGAGGCCGCGGGGCGGGGCGGGGCGGGGTGGGACGGGGCTGTGTGTGGCGGAGTGGCGGGATGGGGAGGGCGGGGACCGATGGGGGCGACCGCGGTTGACGGAAAAAGGGGGGCGTGGGGAGACTGAGCTAGGCGGGCAGGACGAGTGGGTGGAGGTTGGGGTGGGTTGGGGGCGAGGACTGGGTTAGGTGGGAGGCGGCGTGTGGGGATACGTCGAGGCGGGGAGGAGCGGGGCGGTTCAGAGTTGGGCAGGAGAAAGAGGAAAGGGGGGGCGATAGGTGGCTGGGCAGGGCGGGCCGAAAGTGGCTTTGGGACAGGGGCGGGAGGGCCAAGTCGAGACAGGTGGAGTTGGGGGAGGCGGAGGCTGAAATGGGTTTGGCGGTTTGGCGGAGGGAGGGATGGGGCGGGGCTGGGAGGGGGTGTGGAGGGGAGGAAGGGGTGAGGCGGGGTGAAGAGGTACTGGGGCGGGGGTTTCCACGGGCGGGGCGGGGCAGTTGGGCGTGGCGTGGCGGGGAAGGTGGGGCGGGGAAGGGAGGGGTGGGGCGGAGCGGCGAGAAGCAGTGGCGGGGAGGAGGCTTCAATGGGCGGGCCGGGACGGGGCGGGGCAGTTCGGCGGGGCGGGGCGGAGACGTGGCGGGGGGTGTGGCATGGCGTGGCGGGGGGGGGGGAGCGGAGCGGGGAGGTGTGGAGCGGAGCGGGGAGAAGTGACAGGGTGGAGGCTGGGTGGGCCTCCAGCCAGAGCGGGGCGGGGCGGGGCAGTTTGGCGTGGCGGGGCGAGGCAGGGGTGTGGCTGGACGTGCTGGGGAGTGGCGGGGCGGGGCGTGGCTGGGGGGCGGAGCCGGGAGAGGCAGTGGGAGGGTGGCGGCTGGGGGGGGGGGGCGGGGCAGTTGTCCAGATTCCCAGCGCACAGCCCCCGGGCTTCCTACACGGACGCCTCCGGCGCGGGTCGAGGGGTTTGCACGAGCTGCACTGCACTGCAGGGCGGTGGCCCAAACCATGCCCCACGCCCCAAGAGAACGCCGGGCTCCTCAGGAAAAGTTTTCAACTGATAAGTCAAAGGTGAACCGGCACAAAAAAGCCGTGTATTTACGAGATAAATAATTCTCGTACCTTACTATGTAGTTAGTTAATGCCTTATTTAATGTGGCAAGACTCGGGCCATCAGGCCCGCTCTTCCATCTGACCACGCAAATTTCGCTACTCTCCTTTCACCAACTAGCAAAGAAAGAAGGTATTATTTCGGGTGACGAAACAGGCGATTTGGCTCAGAGACTTCATTGAGGATCTTTTACATGCAGAAAATCTACTACATGGGACAGCCGCCTTTACTTCCCCTCCAAAGGAAGGCGTACGAAGGATTTTTTCGCCCTACGTGCGCAGGAAAGAGAAACTATTGTGTTGCTGGGGGCGGAAATCGGCGATATATCGACAGATTTTGTGAGGCTCTGGATAATGAGAAACTGAAAAAAATCGTGTTCCTACACGAAATAAATCACTTCTTGTAAGACGTTGTATCGTCAGAACCCATGATTTGTGGGTCCTTGTTACCGAAAAATCGATTGATGGAAAAACGTCTGTCTACGTCTGTTTCTCCGTCTGTATGTCTGTCTGTCTGTCTGTAGGTCTTTTGTCAACGCTAGTGCTTAAACCGTTCAGTCGATTTTCTCCATTATTCGTTTTCCACAATTGATCTAAAATGATTGAAAGACATCAGTTTCAAAAAGGTATGAAGCCTCAATACATTACATGAAGCCTCAATAACATTTTAACACTTTTTTCAAAAATGGACTCAATTTTCTTTATTAGTTTTGCCCTCGAATAGCCTAGAAAATGCTTTAAAATGGTGCAAGTGTCGTCTTCCTACAACTACAATATTTAGAGATTTTTTTCTGAATGGAACGTGTTCTTTAAGACATCTTCAAATTAGTTCATATACAATTTTTCGAAAATGATAGTAGTTTTCGCGCAATTTTGCATGAATTACAGTTAATTTTTAAGCAATTACTTTCTCAAAAACTGTTGCCCTCATGTCTGGTAGTGTTGTTCTTGAAAGTGTGTCTATAAGGTGACGGACACGAAGAGGAAGGAAAGATCGCGCGCGGTCCATGGCCCGTTTGTTAGGGTTCTGCTCCGGCATTCGCCTGGTGTTGATCATTGGAACCACGCAAAACTAGCGATCAGAGCAGACGGCCGTTAGAATTCTCCTCCAGACAGCGATTGAACTCGACCTAGCTGACAAGCTAGTGTCGAAAATCCTGCCGCCGTCGGGACTCGAACCTAGGACATCCCAGTCAGAGGGACTGCAGTGACATCAGATTGATGCACTGAGCCCTCTGTCTCGGTCCGTCGGAATTCGAATCCTGAGTGCTGAATGCTTGAATTAGAATCCTGAATCCTCCTGGTCAGAGACACTATAGTGGAAACAGTGACTCACCTGAGCTAACTCAGCTGATGAGAGAGACAAAGAGCGAAGGGATGAAGCATATATGAGGAGCAAACATTCAAATCTTGATGTGTTCATGTGGCAAAAATTGAGTTCTTCTGTTGTTTTTACCCAGAATTTTATTTCCGGAAAAATAAATGTGAGATGCCTTACTATTCATTAAATAATACTCTATTCGTTGAGTTAAATACGGCGTTGAAAGGTGAAAAAATTGTGCTCTAAATTTCATTTATCTTGGAAAAGAGTGAAGTGGACGTGTTACATTTTGAATGTTGGCTTCTCATATGTTGTTTTTCAGTGGAACCGCCTTTCTGCAAAAGGCGAGACTTATCTGAAAACAAATTGCATCACTTCGTTTGTAAACTTGTAGTTCAACTTCCCACCACTATTAAGTGTTGTCGACGCGCTTTGGATAAATACTTTGCGTGCCTACCCGCTCTGGGGAACATTTGAACGTGGCGGATGCCAACAGAGATATCAACTCCCCGTTGGGATTGTGGTGCTTTAGAAGGCCATGGGAATATTGCGGGCGATGTTCGCATGCTTTCGTGTGGTAGGTGCATATGTTTCCACAGTTGGCCGCATGGTAGCGCCGTAGTCGTCGAGTTAGTTCGCACGGCGAACGGTAGAGCGCGCTGGCGTAGTGTTTCTGCACCGAGATTGTACTTCGAAAGCAGTAGACAAATATTTGCCTGTAGACCTACCGGTTTTTCTGATAGGAGTGTCCGAGATTTGACCCATATTTTCCTAATTTCATAATCGTAGGCAATGAAACAGTTTTATTAATTGACACTTTCAATTTATTAAAAGAATTCTATTAATTTCATAATCGTAGGCAGTGAAACTATTCTATTAATTAACTAGTCAATTAAATAATACTGTTGAAAATTTAGCGGATCAAACTTAAAAATGTATAAGAATTGAATAAAATGTAAATAACGCCATTCAATTACTTATAATACTCACTAAATTGTGGAAAAGAACAGCAAAGAAATAAATACTATCTTAAAACTGTAACTAACGCATTTTCTACATTTGGAAGTGTTCTTGCCTATTTATATCACTTTCTCTATAATTTTTATAATGAATTGTGTGTTTTTGCAAAACGAATTTGAAAAAAAAAGAAATTCTAGGCACTCCCATGTATGTATTTATCTTTTTTTCATTGAACTAACTTCATTTTACAATTTAGCCAATAGACTCGCAGTTTATATATGCACATACGATTTCATTCTTTCTACCTTTTCATAAAACGCTCTTTTACATTTCTTCTCTTCATTAATGTCCAGAACATTCAGGAAAGTAAGATCTAATCGTACATTCAGGAAACTAAAGATTTCTTTTAAATTTTTCTAGGGGTATCAAAATGTAATCATAACCGAAAAGGTTTTTTTTATTACGTTTCCAAACATTTCCCGAATTCTAACAAGAAAATATGCCATTAATATTTATTGAGTCGTTTTTATCAGTGTTCATTCTTTTCAATTTCTTTTTATCCTGAGTAAGTAATAGATTAATGAAATGTTTAATAAAAGAGATCTTAACTTCTGTAATTCGGTTTAACATTTGAAGTCTGTACATTATCATAGGTAATGTACCCCAACTCGCGAAGCGAGTAGGGGATTTATCTGAGTATTTCCTAAGCACGAGTGTTATTTAATAGGACTATACCACGAATGAAACAATGTCTAACAGAGTTCCAAAATGCGCCAAATATTGATAAGAACTGAAATCTGTGTTAAAATCAAGGAGATTATATTATAGTATGTGCGTGGTTTATTGGGCATCGATATCGCGATCGATGAATATCGCCTCCTAAGATAAGTAAGTCGTAGTTTATAATGGGCCAGTAGGGAGAATCAGTAAGAAACCTCGGATAGAAAAACGATAAACTTTTTGAGATACACCCCCCTGATTGGGGCATTTTGTACGTATAGTTATACACTTTCGTTTTAATTTCACGAGAGGAATAGTCAGTGAAATTTACACGTAAAAACGAGCAATTAATTATTAATTAAATAGAAATGGTGATTTACTTATAACTAAATAATTATAAATCATAATGAATAGCACTTGGTAGCAGTGGTACTGGCTGTTATCTCTGGGTTTATATTATTGTTATAACGATAGGAAATAGAAATATTTTATGATGATTAATCGTTTATAATATTTTATCATTTTTTCCTAATAATTTTATTACATTCGCAAAACTGATGCTGTTAAGTGGGAAATTATTCAACTTTGAGTTTACGAAAGTTGGTGGAACTAAAAATTGAAATGTTTGTTCTGTGTTTGTTTGTTTTTTGGGCGTTTTTTTTTTCGAACGTATCGGAATGTCGTTTCTTCGCTTTCCCCCAGAAAGCAAGCCCTGTTTATAGGTGTCAATTAAGTCATCATAAGTACGTAAACGGACAGGCAATAAATATATAATTTCAAAGAACCCGCGTTGTTTACTTTCATCATGCTTTGAAATAAACTCGATATTGACTAAATTTATTATCGCAGAATTATGCTTGTAAATAATATTTCTTAAAAACGACGTTTTAGTGTCCTTTATTGCATTGTAGCTACGCAAATATATTGATATCAGGCAAACTTTCTCCAGTTGTCGGAACGACAAGAATAACAGGGAGTAAAACGGCACAAGTACAAGTTAGCCAACTTTTGTGAAATTAATGTGAATCATTTGTACGAGTAGATTTCTGATCACGTCTCCGAGTCTGGTTTGGTATCAATGAGTGTCAAAATAATCGCTTACAGACAATTCTCGCAGAGAACATCTGTAAATGAATTGAAGACCTTGGGGCAAAAACGTGCTTTACATGACTGAACAGACAATACACGTACAGAACTTCTGTAATGAATACACGTAATGAACGTAATGAACAATACACGTAATGAACTTCTGAATTGAAGACACTGAGGCAATTCTGATGAAATTGAGATATTAGTGTTATTCGATGCCCCAAATAAGTATCTAGATGTTGGGTTTTTAATTTAAAGTTTCGCCGCAAGATGGCAGTGTAATTCATAAATTAATGTTCTTTATCCCAATGTCTACAATGCAACGTCTAAATCTTTACTCCCCCTTTTTCTCAAAACTTACGTATTGTGGCATAACGTCTTATCACATCGAGGTCTTCAATTTCTTCAAAAGCTGCCTGATTCATTCGATTGCGGTTTCTTCGATTGCTTCCTTATTCGTTCGCTCTCCACGCCCTTGCAGTCAATGTGGTTCGACTTTTCCTCGTGCACGTCACCTTGGGTAGAAAAGGAAAGCCCGGAGGGGCTAGTCTCTTCAGGAAGAGCGCGTATGCATTGAAGGTCATTTCAAAGGCATGAATGATGCACAAGCTTTCGCGTTTCGGAGAGGGAGGGAATACGACAGTAGACTTGTGGTAATGAAATTGGACGGAGTTATGCATCAACCGGCTATGCGACATCATACAAGTTTTGAGATAATCGTGTCCAACGGTTTTATTACATTTTCAGCTCTAAAAACTGGAATTTAATTATTTCATTCATTGAAGCGCCAAACTACACAAACATGAGTGGAATATCTGGCGCTTACCTGCATAATTTGAAAATAAGAACAGCAGATTTGAAGATGTAGGTTTATAGCCGGTTGTTGCGAAACATAAAATCCCTGATGTGTCTGATGGCGTTTACATTTTTCATTAATTATAAGGCTATATTTACAGGTTTGGCGCCAAAATTTTGCGTATACTTAGAACATGGTCCAATGCAACTGATGACGTCCACATCTCATTTTTTTCAAAAATGGCGCTTAGCCGATTGATCCATAACATCGTCCGATTATTCGTTGTGCAATACGTGTACGGGGTAGCTACAATTGCAAAATGCTGTTCAAAGTTTAGTATTTAATATTATCGTTTTAAAGGCGTCCATGATGCTTATGCTGCAAAAAACGCGAAGACGACAAAATCTAAAAACTTAGGAAAATTTTTAAGACGATATTACTAACAGTATGAAAGGAATTAGAGAAAGAGAGAGAGGGGGGAGAGAGATTGTAAAAACAGACAGAAAAAAGTTTAAAAAAACAATAAAAGAAATATCTTAATTTTTAGAAAATATGTTCAATAAACCATCATATATTTTAGTAAATTTATCGGATTCTACCTGTGAAAGAAAAATTAAGCGAGAAATAAAAAACACCCAATTTACACAATTCGACTCCTTTTTTTATTGCTCGCTTAATTTTTCTGTCTGAACAAATATATTCATTTCTTTTGTAAATAATAAACAATTTACATGTTTCTGGAGCGTTTCTATGATGCAAATTTTTGCCTACAAATCAATTTTTCAAACCAGCTTTTAAGTGCTTATTGCGGCTTAACCATTCGGAATATCCACGTAGTTTATTAGACAAAATATGCTTAAAATTGTCTTGAGAGCTTATTTTCGAAGTTTCGACGTTTCCTCCCCGGACACTCTGTATATATTGAAAATATAGACAGAAACGGACAATCTTAATTAGTCTACTGTTTCCCCTTTGAGCAGCGCCTGTCGACGGCGGCGTCGCGTTGCGATCTATTGGAAGCCGTTTCCGTGTGGAGCGAGGGCTTCGCCCGGCGCTCTTCCGTTGTTTCCCGGCCGCCATTGTCCGGCCGCGGGGGGGGGGGGCGTCGCGCATGAGCGTCCGTGGGAACGCAGGGGGCCATGGAGATCGCCATGCCACGGAGGCCGTGTCCCCGTGGCGGCTCGCGACCGAACTACGGACCGGGGCTCCCGTGAGGTCTGTAAGACGGAGACTCGACCTCTCGTACTACACTTAAGATTAATAGACATGGGACGTGTCAACTGCTAAGGTCATAATGTAAAGCAAGATTTACTAATGATGACCAGGTATCTCACACCAGCAGGGCATCGCCTCAGCAGGTGCCAGCTCTCAGCTCCCGATTGGTCTCCCGCCATGTATGGTATTGTAGTGTATCTAACGAACCGACTAAGAAACTATTTGATATGATTGTTACATAATACAACTCAGAAATCCATTATTAATAAATAAATTCATTTGCAAATATATTTGTAAATTTCTTCTGGTCGGCGATTTTTATAGGGAGGCTCCGCCTTACAGCCTTTAATGACGAGCCGAGCCTGGTCAATCGCCAACTTATTTTAATCGGACCATAGTGTCCATTCCGTCATTGGTCGGGGCCATCTCTGCTGCCGGGGGAAAGCGGGTCGCGGCAGAGCTGGTCGCCCGCGGGCGGAGTTCCGGGCGATCGCCCTCGTCCTCTCGCCCGCCCGCCCGCCCGCCCGCCCGCCCGCCCGCCCGCCCGCCCGCCCGCCCGCCCGCCCGCCCGCCCGCCCGCCCGCCCGCCCGCGCCTCCTTCCGCTGCTTTGTGCGACACCTGCCGGCTCTCGCCGCGCCCACTACACACACACACACACAATCACACACACGGAAGGACCGTGCACAGTGAACTGGTGGCCCGCTTCCTCTCGCCCATGACAGGCCGGTCTCGGGGCCGGAACGCTGACACTACGAAATTGCACACAGTTTTATTTATTTATTATGTATTTATTTGTCTATTATTTATTTATTATTCATGTATTTATTATTTATGTATCTTTTTATTATTTATCTATTATGTAACGGGAGAGATGGCTCAGTGGTCAACTGATGTCACTGCAGTCCCTCTAACCGGGAGGTCCGAGGTTCGACTCCCGACGGCAGCAGGATTGTCGACACTAGCTTTTCAGCTAGGTCGAATTCAGTCGCTGTCTGGAGGAGAATTCTAGCGGCCCGCTGCTCTGAACGGTAGTTTTCCGTGGTTTCTCCGATCAACCAAGGGCGAATGCCGAAGCAGTACCCTAACAAACGGGCCACGGACCACGCGCGATCTTCCCTTGCTCTTCCTTGTCTTATTCTCACCCCTTACATACACACACACACACACACACACACACACACACACTAACATGCACTACAGTACCACACGTGCCGGGAGACCGGTCGGGAGCTTACAGCTTGTTCCTGCTGGGGCGGTGCCCCACTAGTGGGAGATACCTGGTTGGGGAAACCCCGCTAGTCAACGGTAGGACGGCGCCGGATCTCGCCATCCAGCGGGAAAAGATCACTGCCACCTCCAGAGGAAAAACCACGCACTACACTTACAGGACTAATGACCTAAGTAGTTTACGCTCCCGGAATCACGAACAATCAATCAATCAATGTATCTATTATTTATTTATCAATCTTTTCATTATTTATTTATCTATTTATCTATTTATGCATTATTTATCGTTAAAAATAGTACGTGACATGTGGGGGAAAGTACAAGAGTATGCGTCATTTTAATGACGAAAGTATTTTAACCTGGTGATTGCCGGCGGTTTCTCATTTCTTCTTCCTCTCTGTCTGATTCTGCCAATTTCTCTATCCTCCCTCTCCCTCTCTCGACCCTGTCTGTCTGCTTCTCTCCCCTTTCTCCATCACTCCCCCCTCTTTCTCTCCTCTCTCACTTACTTTCCCTCACACACACACACACGCGCACACGAAATAGTTGCCCAAGTTAAGTAGGTGTCATGCAGGAACTCTTTCATTGAGGGTAGTGCCATCTCCATAACATAAAGCAACGAACTCGCAGTTGTCAAAACTTGAATCATCATGATGTACTGTAACATATACGAGTACTTCCGCAGTATCTCTCATGCACCCACAAACGGGTTGTATACGTGATTACAAACGTTGTATATGTGATTTTGAAACCTACAAACTAAATTGACAGCTTTACTTATTTTGAAATGTCTGGCAAAGGATTTTAAGACATTACAAGGCGAGTTTGCATCTTGCTATATACCTCTATAACATCTTTGAACTGTAATATACACTATCCATTTGCAAATGTTATAAAATTGATACAATATACTGCTCTACCGTAATGTACATTTAACTCTCTATGAGTAAAAGAGTATTCGTCTACAAATAAAAGGGAGCTGTCCGCTAGGTGGTCTTGGCTGAATTCTGAATGTGCACTGCCACGAAACGATTCAGTGTAAAAGTTTAACATATAAAAGTTACCATAAGCCGTAGAAAAAATACCGTATGAAACTTGTAATGTAATGAGTGTTAATTCACTCGTGTGAAGTATACGATACTCGCTCGTTTCTCGCTCGTATCGTATTATCACACTCGTGTATTAATACTCATCATTAGAGGCCGGAAAAATATGTAGTATGAAACGTCAATATATGTACATAAATATGTAACGAAAACAGTAAGAATATGTCATAAATATGTAAAATCGTATATAATATGTAATATTAATATACTCCAATTATAAAACACATTTACATAATACGAAATTATATTTATAAGAAATTCCTAAACAAAAATTAAAAATAATACAAACTTTTTAAAAATCATTTGGAGGTCACAAGTTGATGCATACGTTGCACGATACAACTTTCCTGTCAGTAGTAAAAGATTAATCTATTGTTATCCAGGATCGTAGTTTAGCAGTCAGGCAAAGCTGTATCAAGATGTATCCTGTAAGCAAGGTTACATGCACATTTAGCCAGACTAGACGCAATAGAAGCCATGGTGATAACTACGACCAGCAAACAATCACTGCAGTGTGCAACATTCTTATCGAAGTGTTTGTTACTCGTCAGCGATCGCCAAGTTTCTTTGAAAATAAAGTTAAAGGTCACGAAACGTGGCAAAAATTATACTTTTCACACCTACATTTCACCAATACTGAAGGGAAAATTCTGATTTTTTTGAAAATACTTCCTTTCATAAAACAATACGTAATAAAATTCAAGAAAATTGGTAGAATAACGAAAATATTTTGTGAAAATAACAAAATATGTAACATAATACTAAATATGTAAAAATATGTAATGAAAAAATTGGATATAATGTTAGGAGAGCGACGATTCGCCAAGATTACAATTTCGAGAACGCTAACAAAGGCAAAAAATATGTAATTACATAAAAATCCGGTCTCTACCTATCATTACATCATCGTTTCATAATGTACGTACTATTTAATATTGTATTCCTTTCTGGCGATCACGCACTGTCTTGTATCTCACGCTCGGATAGCACACGCGTGAGGTGACCGAGCGCAGCGGCGAAGCTGCACTTGTTCCACCCGCACGCGCGTGCGTTGCAGCCGTGTGTGTGGGAAGGGGTGGGGGAGGAACGGCTGGCGTGCCGCTATCGCGTGCGTACCCCGCCCTCCCCCCCAGCCCACGTGCCACCCTTCGGGGCGAGGCAGGCAGGCAGACAGCCCGCCCATCCGACCGTCGCACCGGAGAGACACGACGCGCCCCAGTCTAGGCCCCTGCGGAGCACCGGGGTTAAGGCCCATTCACAACGCAGACGTAAACATAAGCGTAACGCTTAGATATAACCAACATACGTCGCGCGGAAAGATCATGGCTTCAAAATTCGGCAAAGAAAACAGAGAACAGATGTATGTAAATTCTCATTTATTAATAGTACCATACAAAATTGGAACAAATTACCTGCAGCAGTGCTAGATACTTTCCCTCAGAATGTCAAAAATTTTTAAATAAGATTAAATAAATTGTAATTTCGTTTTAGAATATGTTAACATTAATTTTTTTTGTATTATTCTTGTTATTTTATATTAAGGTTAGCTTTAGCATAGGGTTAATACATTACTTTTATAAAATTGTATTCAGTAATGTTGTTTGATGTTCATTTTGTATATTTGTTGTATTTATGTAGTGGTTTGATGTTTGTTTTATGTATATTAATTGGTTAGAAAACGCTACTACCGGACTTATTTCATGTATCCTAAGTAGCGAAATAAATATTGTATTCTATTCTATTCTATAAACTTTACCATAAGTGATAGACTGAAGCATTCACAGTGTCCAACATAAGCGTAAGCAAAGATTTTCTGTAGGTCATTCTAGTTATTATTGGTTGGATGTGAGAATCTATATTTTATATATATTGAAATTTTGTGAAACGTATGTACTGTGGCACAACAGCTCTTTATGAGCCATGGCCTACCAGCGGCGTCTCGGCCTTGCGGCCATGGGTTGGGTTAGGTTAGGTTAGGTATTTTAATTTCAATAAAAATTAAAACCAAATGATACCACTAAGAATACTACAACAAAACTAACCTACAAAAAATCGTACGCTACAAACCAACGCAGAAAACCGTCGAAAATCAACCAAGCAATTTGGAAAACAAAGCGTTTGTTTGATCTATCGACTTCGATCCTATTTCGATACTCGATTTTGAGTTCAACGTCCTGTGACTGGTTCATTTCTTATTTCTGAAGCACAGAAGCTTGAAGCTTGCAAGTTTTCAAGTTAACGTCTTACATGCTATGCTTATGCGAAGGCATTGTCAATGAGTCCGCTTATGGGCATAGTTCTAACTTTTATGTTAACGCCATGCTTATGTCTATGTTTGCATTGTGAATGGGCCTTTACTCAGCGAATGCCCTTGCTTTCGAAGCTTGAATGGCAGGAGTACGCGTGCGTTGATGAACAGCCCTTCGTGATACCTGTACATTTTTGTGAACTCGTGCTTGTGTTCTGAAGGCCGATGTGTTCCTCGCGGGAGTGTAGTTGTCTGTTGGTGAACTTCCGGTCCTCCGAGAATGGGCGTCGTGTTTAGATTGCGTGTTTGGATGTGAGTTCATGAACTGCCCATCACCATACACGTACTGGAATCTGCTTTGATGAACTCGTGCTTCTGTTCTGAAGGTCGATGTGTGCCTCCGGGACTCTGGTTGTGTGGTGATGAACTCCTGGTCTTACTCTAAGAGTGAACCACGTGAACGGGTTGCATGTTTGGATGTAGCTCATGAACCTGCCATCATCATAATCTGCTTTGATGAACTCTTGTTTCTGTTCTGAAGGCTGATGTGTTCCTTCGCCGGACGTCTGGTTGGGCTGTTGGTGGACTTCCGGTCCTTCTCCGAGAAGTGGGCAATGTGATCCGTGTTTGAGTGTATGTCGATGCCGTGAGTTCGTGTTTGAGTGTATGTCGATTGTCACTCATGGTACATATATGGAAATCTGTTTGAATTATCTTTTCCTTCTCTGAGGTTGACATATTCCTCACGCGTTTCATTGTGCGTTGAACTGTAACTTCCATGCTAACGTTCACTACACCTTGCTATAATGGACTTACGCCCCTGCTGTTCTTATCATCGTGATACGTGAAATGTACTTTGATAAATTATTGGTTTTGTTTTGATTATGACCTATTTGCTTCGGATTTAGATTTTGTCGCTTGTGAATTTAACAAATCGCGAATGCAATATGGATTTTTACTGAACTTAACCAGTAAAAAATTACATAATTTCTAGTCGTTTCCAAAAAAGTATAAATAATTTGAAAAGAAAAATAGCTATGCTAGTTTTGATTGATACAATTAAAACTGACTAAATCATTTTTTATCAGCTGGTTTACGTCAGGTCACTTCCACGAATTAGAAATAACCCTTTAGCTGCTCACTACCAGAATTTATTAATCCGTCCTCCTCTTCAAATGTCGTCAGTAAAACGAAACATTCGAAAAACTGAAGATTCCGCTGTACCACAACTAAGCAAACGTGTGATACGCGAAGTGTACGTTGCTGGATGTAGTCAGTTTTTAGCAAAAAGGATATGTTTCTTCTAAGCATATTTTATTTGCATATGATGAAATTTAAAAATTCTACGCCTATAGTCGTTATGAAGAAACTATACTACTGGTCTTCCAATGTGACGGGGAAGGTCGTGACATTTTTTTCACATTTCAGTGCAGGTTGTCGTGTAGGAGCTTTAATTTTCGGAAAGATTTAAATCAGGAATACCATGGGGAAGTATTTTGTGCTTCACGAGTTGGGAGAGAATGGGAGAGAAAATAAACAACAGATTTCCGCTAACTTGAGTTATTTTGCTTGTAAGGTTCTAACGATTATTACATGTGAAAATATGGTAATTTTAATTAACATATATTGTCAGAATCCCATCGTAATATAAAAACTAAAAAAAATTAAAAGTTTCTTGCATCTCTCCCTAATAATATCGTAATGAGACTAAGTTGCATTACATGTACACTTTCATATCACGTCTGCATAGCTTAGTATTTCCACCACTTGTCTAAGACGTTGATTAAAAAAGTAGATTACAGTGAGTTAAGAAACACAATCCAATTTCAATCCTTCATTATTGCCCCTTCTGTCCAGTATTCCTTGATCCTTTTGTACGTCTTCTTCTCTTCGAAACATTTTGACCTAGTTTTTTCTTTTCTGTCTTTGGATTTAGCATTTTCCCCTAAAAATCACTCTTATCATCGTTTCTCCTTCACTTCCACCTCTGAAACCCAGCGTGCGTAAAGTTAAATTTCTTTTAATAATAATAATAATAATAATAATAATAATAATAATAATAATTATATTTATTATTTCTGGGAAGGATTTTTTTATTTCTGGCGAGGCTTATATCTACTCTTTCCGTCCAACAATTTAACTATTTTTACATTTACATAATTACAGTTGAGACGTTCGGGCGCAAATAATGTTAACTGACATTTATATTTATTCAATTAGTTTTTTATTTAATTTTCGCCCCCAGCCTTCGTTTCCGGTCCGCGCTTCCGATCGACGTCTCGCGGCTCTTGGCGACCGGAAACTCGGCGTCCACAGCTCCTCTCTCTTCCCTTGGCGCAAGCGCCCAAGGACCTTGCGTCACCCTTCGGCTCGCGTTGAAGTCCTCTTCTATTTGCGTCTGTGACGCCAAAGTCCACGCCGCATCGCCTGCATGTTTCCCCAAGGTGTTTTCGCGGCTACCGGCGACCTTGCGCGCTAGGCCGGGATGGCAGATGAGGACTGCGGCTCTTGATCGGTATTCGTACGTCCACAGCAGTGAGGAATATCGATTCCTTAACCTTCGGATTGTTACACCCAAGTTCGCGGGTCCAAACCCGATCGAAGCCGTGGAGTTTTAAGGGCGAAAAAATCCTTCGTACGCCTTACTTCGGAGGGGAAGTAAAGCCGACTGTCCCATGTTAGCAGATTTACTTGCATGTAAAAGATCCTCGAGCCTAAATGAAGCCTCTGAACTATTCAAAATTCTCTTCAAAATTGCCTGTTTCGTCGCCCATGGAATACCTTCTTTTTCCGCTAGATGGTGAAAGTATCGTAGCGAAATTTGCGTGGTCAGACGGAAGAGCGGGCCTCATGGCCCGAGTCTCGCCACGTAAAATAAGGCATTAACTAACTAACTAACTAACTAATCCCAGGTGTTTAACAGGATTGTTAGGGGGGCACCAGTATATTGTTTTGCTATTTATTGTTAGGGGGTGGGAGAGGTATAGGGTCTTGAGAGAAGCTCATCGCGGATCCTTTCGCTTGCGTCGAAAAAATTCTCTTTGGAGCCCGCACTGGAGTGTGGCAGCGCTGGCGCCGAAGGCGTGTTTCGCGAGATAAGGTGTCCGCGTGGGAAACGGGGCGGGCCTTCGCGTGAACGCGTACGAGAAAGTGTGCGCCGAGGATCACGAGGTTCCCTGGCCCTGGCCGCCTCCTCGTGGCGCCGGCCGACGGGTTGTCGTGTTTCCTTTTTTAATTTTTAATTTTATTTTTGGTGTTGCTCAGCCCTTCTGCCTTTCAAGAGTTTGAACAATTTAGTTGTTTTTTTGTTATTTGACGTTCGTAACATATTGAGATTTCCATCGTTTCTCTCAAAATATAGATTTTTAAAATTTTATAATTTTATTCAATACATAATTAGGTATATTTAAAGTAATGCTTATGGCTGTTGTGTAGTCAGCCCTTCTGCCTTTCAAGAGTTTGAACAATTTAGTTGTTTTTTTTTATTTGACGTTCGTAACATATTGAGATTTCCATCGTTTCTCTCAAAATATAGGTATTTAAATATTATAATTTTATTCAATACATAATTAGATATATTTAAAGTAATGCTTATGGCTGTTGTGTAGTCAGCCCTTCTGCCTTTCAAGAGTTTGAACAATTTAGTTGGTTTTTTTTATTTGACGTTCGTAACATATTGAGATTTCCATCGTTTCTCTCAAAATATAGATGTTGAAATATTATAATTTTATTCAATACATAATTAGGTATATTTAAAGTAATGCTTATGGCTGTTGTGTACTCAGCCCTTCTGCCTTTCAAGAGTTTGAATAATTTAGTTTTTTGATTTGACGTTCTTAACATATTGAGATTTCCATCGTGTCTCACAAAATATAGATTTTTGAATATTATTATTCTATTCAATATATAATTAGATATATTTAAAGTAATGCTTATGGGTGTTGTGTAGTCAATTCTGTATTTAATTCTTTATGTGTGTGGGGGAAGAATTTTATCTTTTGGAAATTTTGACTTTGTCTGACAGAGTATAGCATTACGACATAAATTTAAAAGTTTTGATTAAAGGAGAAAAATTGAGTACAGAATAAAAATTGTTCAAAGTTTTGTAAACATGATTTTTTAATTGTATTTACATGTAGTTCTCTGTGAATCTGTGATTGGTATAAACCATTGGGCCTGATTTATTTTTATAATAATAATAATAATAATAATTATTATTATTATTATTATTATTATTATTATTATTATATTTCCTTGCAAATGGACTGTTGTCTGGTGGCAAGTTACAAGTACAAAAATCTTAGACAATATTCTAAATCTAATACAATATTAAAACAAAATTATTATAATAATAAATAATATTAATAATACAATAATTAATAAGATATTTACTTTGTACTAATCTTTTGAAATCTATTGATGATGATTGTGGTGTTCTCTGAGCCCGCGACGAGTTTTAGAAGGCAGTTGTTGGAAAGCGGGATCACGGAGTTTGTGTTTCCAGATCGAATCGAAAGACATTTCTCCGAGATACTGATCTAGAAAAGTAAGTGCTTAAATTCGGCCGGAGACGAAAGAAAGTGAAATGAGATTGGAGATGTGCGTTGATGAAATCTGGTGATAATTAGAGATTCGTTACAAAAAAAGACTGAAAGTAAAATTTTACGCAAGGCAAAAAGATATTCGAATGTGTTCTAGTGGTTCCTGAGTAATAGAACAAGTATGGTGTAATGTATTTCAGAAACATTAGTTGCGGATATAGAAGAAAACTTAAATTCTATCCGAGTCGAAAGAAAGTGAGATCGAGTTAAGGGTTTGTTGATGAAATCTCGCAATAATAATAATAATAATAATAATAATAATAATAATAATAATAATAATAATAACAGCAAAGACGTATCCTCACTCAATGCTTTCAAAAACCTCTACGATCGCTTTGTAAATAGATGAACTCTGCATATTTGGTTCTATCTCAACTATGTTAAAGTCTCTACATTTTTGCTTTGTGAATAGATAACTTAACTTTATTATTTCTCAACTGTAACTCGCTATACGCCAATTCCATATATTTTGTGATAAAATAGTTTTCGATTAATCATTATATATTATATCTGCTCCGAATCAGGTTACCATCAGTGTTACTGTTGCCTGTATTAATTACAAATAAATAATAATAATAAATTAATAATAATTAGTAGTAGTAAAGAAAGGAAATATAACAGGGTCCAAACATATTTTAGCGTGCTTATGGTCAGTTTTTAATAGCACGAATATGCTTACGCCAAACTGCTTATTCGTCAAAAACACATACAGAACCTAAGTCAATACTTTTAAACGAATAAAAATACAGTGAAATTAGGTTCTTTATGTATGTTGATATCTGGCTATGACGTAACATTAGATACAAATAAAGAATTAACTTAATTTTTTACGAATTATAGAAGAATCCAAGCGTGTTTGGGATAAATGAAAGTTTTGTAATACGATTTGGATGAGTTAACCGTGACTTATTCAATAAAGATCGAAACAGATGACGATCTAGAAGAGAACCTAAATCTCCCTGAGACGAAAGATAGAGAAATTGGATCGTGCATGTGTGTGTGTGTTGATGAAATCCGGGGATAACCGTTACGAATTAAGAAAGTAAACTTTTACGGGAATATCGAATAATCCAATAGCCTCCAACAGGATTGCAGTTGTGTCACAAAGTAAAACGTTATTTGAGGAAAACCGAAACAGATTGTAGTTGCATACCTGAAACAAAATTTCGTGACGAAGAAAATAGTTCTGTTAATGAGGTGAGAGCGTGCGTAGGAATGTAGAGAACGCAACTGGGTAGGTAGATAGTGCGAATTCCGCCAAGTTTAGGGCGCATGAAAGAGCACAGTTTCAACCGGACGGAGAATAAGAAAGTAAATAGAATAGGACATTTCAAAACATGACAGCGCCCGCACAAGTACCAATTTTAACGTATGTGTTTGCTGCCGCGGGAAGACGTAGATTTGTGGATGCAAATTGTTTACAATGTAGCTAGCAAAAAAGGAACACGGCATGTTGTGAAGTTTGACAAGGGAGGTGGAATCGTGCAAGAATGATTACTGAAACACCAACTCCGGTTTATAGAAAGAATCTATACATTCTTTTAACAGGTGTTTGATCAAAATAATACATTTGTGGGACTCCTGAGATTGTTTCATAAAGGAAACAGCGCAACTGTATGAATTGTTGATTCGTTCGAAGAATACTACCAATTGGTTACGAAATATAATTAAAAGATAATATAGAAAATTCAAAATTGGTGTTATTTGATGGTGTTTTTAAATTTCTTCGCGGTTTTAACAGCACTTTTTGATCGATGGAATTCCACGAAAAATTCCCAACGACAGGAGGTTTTCGATTTTACTTTCTTTCAGTCTTTCATCGACTTCAAATCACTTCATATCGACTTGAAATGAGAAACGAAACGTTTCACGTGTGTCACAACTTCACCGATTCCAAAACATCGACTTAGCGACTGAGTGCTGAACACAAAACGATTCTCATCCTCCGGTTCCTGATTTATAACTATCGATACTCAAAGTGTGTGCTAGAATTCGACGCCGGTCGTTTTGTGACCCGTTCATTTATCGACGCCCCACCACGATGCAACAATTCTGAATATTCCAAGACCATGCTTAATACGAACGCCGGACTCTCCTCCGTTAGCAATTTCCAATCGCGACTTAGTAACGCGAATTCGGAAACAAAGCAAAAAATAACAAAAAAAAATCGACGCAGGTCTTTCCAGACCCGTTCATTCATCACCGACTCCCAACCACGACTCACCGACTTGGACTCGAAAACAAAAAAACAAAATATCTCCCTATTCAGGCACCCTATTTACACGCTTGATTCCGACTGTTAATACCCAAGTATACTGCGATTTCTTAACTGTGTCTGTGACAAGAATCAGCTGTTTCGCTGCCATCCAATCGGGAGCTTGTATGTCACCACAGTAACATCTCTACGGTGACGTTCAAGCTCCCGATTGGATGAAACTGTCAGGGGCATAGTTAGGAAAATCGCAGTATGGTTGCCAAACTTCGACGCAGGTCGTTTTCTGAAGCGTTCATTCATTATCGACTCCACAGTGTACGATATATAGGTGTGTCAACTAGCCGCCTTTGGGGCAAATTTTCTGAAGCCAGTTTGAGGCTAATTCCTCGCTTGTCCGTACTTAAGATGACATCTTAAACAGTGGTTATTACACAGTTTTATATAATATTTCCTAACCATTTTCGTAACTGTTCGCTTTAGACTTTACCAATTCCACCGCGAAGCGACAAATCGCTGACTTGAAATAAGTAATCAGCTGGCGACAGAGCTGTCGAATGGATCACGACCAACCACGACCTTGCCCAAATGAGACCCAAAGATCGCAGCGCTTCTATGCGAGAACTGTAGGAACTAGCCTCGCATAAGCTTCAGTTTTAGACTGGGAGTGAACACACCTATATTATATCTTACACCGTGATCACGACCAATCACGACCCTGCCAACTGAGACTCAAAGATTACAGCGCTTATATGCGAGAGCTGTGAGAACTAACCTCACATAAGCTTCAGTTTTAGACTGGGAGTGAACACACCTATATATCTTACAGCATGTCCACTCCCAACCACGTACAGCGTCTCTTTCTCGAAAACAACTTCCTATTCCTGATTTCCGCGCCAGGTTCCGACCCTCTATAGCCGAGAAGTGGCCGAAATTCCACGGGGGGGGGGGAGGGGGGCGGTCGTTTCTCGGCCCATTCATTGCGCATCGCGTCCCAGCCGCGACGCAGCCACTCGGAACCGCGGGTGGACACGGCATCGCGGGCGCCGGTGGGAGCTTTTCGACAGCTTCATTCACCGCGTGACGTAAGAGAAGCCGCACACGCCGAGCTCTCGCAAGCGCAGCGCGCGCTCTCCCCGCCCCCGCCGCCGCCCCCACTGCCCCTGCACCGCCGCCCACGCCGCTGACACCGCCGCCTCCACTGCCGCCCCCGCTGCCGCCCCCACCGCCGCCATCACCGCCGCCACCGCCGTCTCCACCGTCGCCGCCGCCCCCGCAGCAGCCCTCGCCCCCGCCGCCGCCCCCGCCCCCGCCGCCGCCCCCGCCCCCGCCGCCGCCGCCGCCGCCGCCGCCCCCACTTCAATAGCCGCCCTCACCGCCGCCGTCTCCACCGCCGCCGCCGCCATCACTGGCGCCCCGCCGCCGCTTCCATCGCCGCCCTCACCACTGCCGCTGGCACCGCCCACACCGCCGTGCCCACCGCCATCGCCGCCGCCCCCATCGCCGCTTCACCGCCGCCCCTGGCCCCCGCCACCTCCACCGCCACGGCCACAGCCTCCGCCCTCACCGCTGCCCCCACCGCTGCCACCGCCGCCGCCTCCTCCACCGCCGCCCCCACCGCCATCACCGCCGCGGCCACCGCTACTGCCCGCGCCCCCACCTCCACCACCACCGTCACCACCGTCGCCGCTGCCGCCAGCGCCACAGCCTCCGCCCCCACCGCCGCCGTCCCTGCCATCGCCGCCCCCACTGCCGTCTCCACCCCCGCTCCCGCCACAGCCCCCGCCCCCACTGCCTGTGCCGCCGACGCCTCCGCCGTCGCCTCCACCGCCGCCACCGCCGCCTCAGCCTCCGCCCTCACCGCCGCCCCCACCGCCGTCACCACCGCGGCCACCGCCACTGCCGCCGCCGCCAGCCTCCGCCCTCACCGCCGCCGTCGCCTCCTCCACCGCCGCCCCCACCGCCGCCGTCCCTGCCATCGCCGCCCCCACTACCGTCACCGCCCCCGCCCCCGCCACAGCCCCCGCCCCCACTGCCTGTGCCGCCGTCGCCTCCACCGTCGCCTCCACCGTCACCTCCACCGCCGCCGTCCCTGCCATCGCCGCCCCCACTGCCGTCTCCGCTCCCGCCCCCGCCCCCACTGCCAGTGCCGCCGCCGCCTCCGCCGTCGCCTCCACCGCCGCCACAGCCTCCGCCCCCACCGCCGTCACCACCTCGGCCACCGTCACTGCCGTTGCCGCCTCCTTCGTCGCCTCCACCGCCGCCACCGCCTCTGCTGTCACCGCCCCCCCCACTACCTTCACCGCCGCGGCCACAGCCACTGCCCCCGCCCCCACCTCCTCTGACGCCGTCGCCGCCGCCAGCGCCACAGCCTCCGCCCCCACCGCCGCCGTCCCTGCCATCGCCGCCCCCACTGCCGTCTCCGCCGCCGCCCCCGTCACAGCCCCCGCCCCCACTGCCTGTGCCGCTGCCGCCTCCGCCGTCGCCTCCACCGCCGCTACCACCGCCTCATCCTCCGCCCCCACCGCCGTCACCGCCGCGGCCACCGCCACTGCCGCCGCCGCCAGCCTCCGCCCTCACCGCCGCCGTCGCCTCCTCCACCGCCGCCGTCACCGCCGCCCCCACCGCCGCCTGCGCCGCCGCCGCCGCCGCTGGCGCCAGTCGTGGCCGCGAGCGCGCGCCCGTGCACACGCGCCCGCTGCGCGCCCGCGGTGATGCAACGCCGGTGACGCCGCCGCGCCGCCCGCCACCATGGTGTCCACGTCGCCCCGCGCCGCCTCCCCGCGCCCGCCGCGCCTGCCGCCCCGCCCGGTGAGTCCGGCGAAAAAGGGGCGGTCTTCGAAGTGTGCAATCCAGGGGCAATTCCAGCTCGACGTGGTGGTTTGAGTGGGATCCAAGTGTTCATTTGAGTGGGATCGAAGTGTTCATTTGAGTGGGATCGAAGTGTTGATTTGAGTGGAATCGAAGTGTTGATTTGAGTGGGATCGAAGTGTTGATTTGAGTGGATCGAAGTGTTGATTTGAATGGGATCGAAGTGTTCATTTGAGTGGGATCGAAGTGTTGATTTGAGTGGGATCGAAGTGTTGGTTTGAGTGGGATCGAAGTGTTGATTTGAGTTGGATCGATGCGTTGATTTCAATAGGATGGAAGTTTTGATTTCAATTGGAACGAAGTGTTGATTTAGGTTGGAGCAAAGTGTTGATTTAGGTTGGAGCAAAGTGTTGATTTAGGTTGGAGCAAAGTGTTGATTTGAGTTAAATCAAAGTGTTGATTTGAGTTAAATCAAAGTGTTGATTTGAGTTAAATCAAAGTGTTGATTTGAGTTAAATCAAAGTGTTGATTTGAGTTAAATCAAAGTGTTGATTTGAGTTAAATCAAAGTGTTGATTTGAGGTAAATCAAAGTGTTGATTTGAGTTAAATCAAAGTGTTGATTTGAGTTAAATCAAAGTGTTGATTTGAGTTAAATCAAAGTGTTGATTTGAGTTTGATCGAAGTGTTGATTTGGATTGGATTGAAGTGTTGATTTCAATAGAATGGAAGTGGTGGTTTCAATTGGAATGAAGTGTTTAGGTTGGAGCAAAGTGTTGATTTGAGTTGGATCGAAGTGTTGATTTGTGTTGGATCGAAGTGTTGATTTGGATTGGATCGAATTGTTGATTAGTGTTGGGTCATAAAACTGATTTGAGTTGGATCGAAGTGTTGATTTGAGTGGAATCGAAGAGTTGATTTGAGATGGATCGAAGTGTTGATTTGTGTTCGATCGAAGTGTTAATTCGAGTTCGATCGAAGTGTTGATTCGAGTTGGATCGATGTATTGATTTCCGTTTGACAATTTTTGTTGGATCTAAATGTTTTTGCCACGTGTATAATTGGATAGAAGTGGTCATTTGGGATCGATGTGGAATTTGAGATTTCTCGATCTCTTGATTCGAATTTCATCTAAGTGTTGTGTTGGTTTTGAGCCAAGAGTTGGTTTACATTCACTCGTGTAATGATTTGATCCGGACTGAACTGACGGTTCATTTAAATTCAGATTATTTGAATGAAGTGAAAGTGACGATTTACATTGGCAAAAAAAGATTTTTGGGTATTTTTGAATTGCATGGAATTGCTTTCAACTGATTTGTCTACATGTGCAGAGAAAATTAGGTAAAATTGATTAATTTAATGGTATTAATTTAGGCTTGGTGGCGTAGAATCTTTAAATTGCCTTCACTTTTCAATTCGATTACGTACAGATAGATAATATTGCTTAGGCAGTGTCGTTACGTTCGTAAATCGCTAAATGATGTCAGAAGGTTAAATTCATTTTCTCTACCTTTTCGTCATGTGTGTTGTCTTTTTTTTACAATTTGCATAATTATGTGCAGTTGAAGGTCTTGTGACAATTTATTGGTGAGAGCAGCTGCCGTTAAAAAAAATCATTTTTCCTTCGTAATAGCGTGACTTGCCGTCTGCCGTTTACAGTTGTAATGTGGCATGTCTTAGAACATGCGGAGTCCATGCAAATGGATTGTTTGTATGTATATGTTTTAATATCATTATGAAAATTCCGCACAGTGTGTAAAGGTTTAAAAGTATTGGCCTTTTCTACAATGCGTTTTGCTGATATCAAAATACCAATATTTTCGATGTGAGAGCGTAGGCTTCCGCGGCCGGAGTCAATATTAAGTTGGCTGTCCGGGTGACGCCGCGTCCATGGCAAAGGTGCCGACCGAAACGTCGGCACCTTTGCCATGGACGCGGCGTCACCCGGACAGCCAACTTAATAAATATTTTCGATGTTTCGCATCGCTCTTAAGACCTGAAACTATTCATGTTAGTGAAAAGTTGTATAACTAACAAGAAACCACGATACAAAGTTTTTCACATGCTTTAGTTCTACAGGAAAGTATTATTTGCTAAATTAATATTTAGTCTTTTAGAATAAGTCACAAAGGACTTACAAATTTGTAAAGAAACGTGTCTATTATAATGAATTCTAAATAATACATAATATCTATCAAATCCACAATAAATTCGGAAATTAAAACTGTACGGCCATATACTCTCATCAAGAACATAGATCTGCACGCGACAGAATACTTACAACATTGAATGAGTGTAACGTAGGGTGTAAATACAGTTCTCTAGCCGGAAAAAAACATAATACACTATTAGAAAACAAAAAATAGGGGACTAGTTGTCAATCAAATGCGATACGTTGTTGTGGGTCAGTAGTTGAAGCTTTGTAGACAGGAGGCCCTTACCGATGTTGGCGTGATTTTGACACCGGTAAATAGCTCGGTAGAAGCTGATCATTGCGTAGAGGAGAATTCTAGAGGCCAGTTGATCTGTCAAAGCTGTACATGCCTTTTGATTGGCTCCAAAAAGTATCCCCAATAAGTAAATTGATATACTATTTAGTTTATAAGAAAGTGAGGACCAGAAATGCGCAGAAATCAAGTCTTTTGTAATAAATGTATAATTAAGAATGTTTTTGTCAAGAAATTTGTCTTTATTTACAACAGGTTTATGTTGAATTATACGTTTTAAAAATATTTTGACGAGGAGAGGGATCAATATTTTATTATGCCGATTCGTCCCATTGTTTTCCCTTTTTAAAAGGTCTAAACAAAAGATAATATAAACAAAAGAAAATCAGGGGAAATGTAACATGTATATCTCCATTGTATTAAATTTCCCACTATATGTCCATTGACAAAAAGTGATCAGTGTCGACACACTACATACCCCATTTCTGTAGGTATATACAGATGTCCGGGAAGGAAATGTCGAAAATTCGAAAATAAGTTCTCAACACAATTTTAAGCATATTTTGTTTAACAAACCACTTGGATAGTCTGAATGGCTGAGCCGCAATAAGCACTCAAAAGTTGGTTTGAAAAAAATGTTTTTTTTGAACAAATATATTCATTTCTTTGGAAACAATAAGTACTAATTTACATGCTTCTGGAGTGTTTATATGTTCTGCAATGCAATTTTTTTCAAACCAACTTTTGAGTGCTTATTGCGTGCGGCCTAACCATTCAGAATATCCACGTAGTTTATTAGACAAAATATGCTTAGAATTGTCTTAAGAGCTTATTTTCGAAGTTTTGACGTTTCCTCCGCGGACACTCTGCATAGTTTAGTTTAATTTTAACTTTACGTATGTACGATAGCTTAAACCTTTAATTGCCAATTTTATTGGAATTTTTATTTTGTTTGTAAATAAAGTAAATCACACACTTTAAACCAGAAAATTAATCAATTCTTCCAATTTCCTAGGTGCAAACGAGCGTAATTTGCAGCACAACTTTGATCGTTTTGATCAGCAACATCAATGAGCCATCGGTATAGCATTTTTGAACACTTGTTTTGCCCCATCAGTAGCTACATAATCTGGTGGAACGTATATGAAATGTAATTTTATTACTGTACTATATTGTACAGACAATATTTTGTTGTTTACATTTACCGTACTTAAAGTAAGGCAGTCTTCACATGTTACGCTGTACATACTAATCACATCGTTGTGCCATTAAAAACGTAATAAATACTACGTTAAGACTTATTCATCCACTCCATGCCAATAACAATTATAGATATAAGCTTTATTCTACAATTGGGCAGATGTTGCTGCCCAATTGTCCCCTATGTCCCATTGGTAGTGAAAGGGTTAACAGCTATCTTAAATTAAAACTTAAAACTATTACAATAGTTGAGGGTACACTTCGGGCTCCTCTAGTCGGAATCTAGTTCGGAGAGTTTCTTGAGAAAAATCTAAAACGGAAACTTACTTTGTTTTCTGATTCTACTTTTTGGGTTTTTGCCGAGTCTGTGTACTGATAGTGAAGGGATTTGGAATATATTTGAAAAGAAGTTAGTAGCTAAATAGATGATGATCGATAGTTTCTAAGCTGAATTATTTGTGTAATTGGTTATTGGTGATATACCAGGGATCGTTTGACATAATTCTGAGAAATTGATTTTGTGTTATTTTTATTTTCCTTTGTTTAATTTTTGTTGGTTGGATTTAACCAGATTGAGCAGGCGTAAAATATCAAGGGTCTTATTATTGCTTTGTATATTTTAATGCTGAATTGTGTGGGAAGGGGCTGGATCAGTGTATTAATGGCTTTAATTGTATTAGCTTGATTCTCGCTTGGCGTCTCATACCAACGTTGGTCCATCACCTTTCAGATCATATCTTTATATTCATCTGTTCATCCAATCATTAGCCCATTCCAGGTGAGGCCAAAAGGCTTGAAGATTAGCATCATAATAAAGAATATAAAGGATCCTTGCCCACCATTAGATACCTCGTTAATAGTGTGACTCATCAGCATATCGCATTGAGTATTCGAAACGTAATAGTAGAATCAGCAAGATAAAAACGATTGTCTTTCTCATATTTCATGGAATCGAAATGACACATCTGTTATTATTTACTTTATCACGCGAGGAAGCTGTGTTATATGACCGCAGCGTATTGGATTTCTCCAGCACGTTATTTTCGTGACTGCATTGCAAGCTTATTTTGCTGCGAAGTTTTGTTGTTTTTTATAACTGAATTGTAGGATTCATTATTATGAACTCGTTTGATTATCGTTTCTTTGGGAGAAAAGGTTTGTGGAAGACTTGGATTAACTTGCATGAAGATTCAATCTTTCTTGATGTTCCTTTCTGTTTATGTCAAGGTATTTCAATTTACATGCATTGTTACTTCGTGATCAAAATTCACTCTCGTCTTATTTGTGGCGGCGATGGTGTAACGGTTAGCGTATCGGACTGTTATACCCAAGTTCGCGGGTTCAAACCCGATCGAAGCCACGGGGCGAAAAAATCCTTCGTACACCTTCCTTCGGATGGAAGTAAAGCCGGCTGTCCCATTAGTAGATTTACTGCATGTAAAAGATCCTCAAGTCTAAATGACGCCTCTGAGCAAAATTCGAAATGGCCTGTTTCGCCGCCCATGGAATACCTTCTTTCTCCGCTAGTTGATGAAAGGAGCGTAGCGAAATTTGCGTGGTCAGACGGAAGAGCAGGTCTCATGGCCTGAGTCTCGTCTTGTAAAATAAGGCAATTCAATTCACTTCTTATTTGCACTACAAGTAGTTGACAATTGTGTCAATTCAGATGTTTAGAAGGCGGACGGAATCGACTTTTCGTATTTCTCGCAGAAAAATTCTCTCAGTGTACCAGGAATATAGTGTAGGACTATTTCATTAAATATGAAGTTTCTTTCTCTTAATTTGCAGTTATCATAAAAGATGCCTTTCTCGTTTTGCTGTAAACGCATTGCTGATGTTTGAAAATTATTAGACTCCGGAACATATTTTCAAAACAAGTACATATTTTATGTTTCGTTCTTAATGTGTTTTAATAGAAATTAATTTTTTGTGCGAATGCACTAAACAGCACTGTTCTACACGTTTTGGAAACCTTACTAAGAGAAATGGATATTTTGTAATATTTTCATTGTTATACCGTATTTTACTGAGCTGCTAAACTAGTTGTAATATGGAATGTCTTCAATTTTTGCATCACACATGACTACTGATCCTTTTTAGGATTCCTATCTCTAATGTTTTCAGACCATGGCAATGGTCACATTGATTTCATCCAATACTTTTTGTATTGACTTTGATTAATGACATGATTATTTACACCATCATCATTATTTACATTTACATGATGATTTAATGACGTCGTTTATTTATTTATTTATTTGTCAAAAAACAGTAAAAACTGTATAGGACGTGCGGAGAAAGAGATTTATCTGCGTACATTTTCTTGAGGCCCAGAATTAAAAAAACATATAACCATATATATATATATATATATATATATATATATATATAAACCAAACCTCCGTTAGGAAACCACAGCTGTAACAGAGATAAAATTTCTATTTCTAGAATTTTTTTACATTGTTGCTGATTCTTGTTGCTTCTCACAATAATCAACCTGCCAGTAACCTAAACTATCATTTCGTGGTACATCACACGGGGACGAAAGTCAAAGAAACTAAATATTCTGCAGATATATGCTTCTGAGTCTAATACTTTCCACGTAATGAAAATATTGCCCCCTCTGTTTCGTGTTTGATCCCTCCTCACTCCAATCCTTGCATTATTCTTCCACACATGTTGAGGCACTGCACCTCGGCGGGAGATACTTGGAGGGGGAAAGCAAGCCGACTGTTACCGGCTGAGGTGGCCTAGGACATCAAAAGACGTCGTTGCAGTGCCTCTGCCCGGAAGGACCAAGGGTTGAAGTCCCGACGGCGCGGTAACCGTATTTTCGACACCAGCTACATAGCTGGGTCGAATTCAGTCGCTGTCTGGAGGAGAATTCTAGCGGCCGGCTGCTCTGATCGCTAGTTTTCCGGGATTTCTCCGATCAACACCAGGCGAATGCCGGAGCAGTACCCCAACAAACGGGACCATGGACCGCGCGCGATGTTTCCTTCCTCTTCCCTGTTCTATCTTCTCTCTTTACTTACACAAATTTTCACTACCACATATGCCGGGAGACCAATCAAGAGCTTAGAGCTTGTCCCGGGTGGAGCGGTGTTCCGTTGGTGGAAGATACCTGGTTGGGGAAACCCCTGCAAGCCTCTGTGTGTGTGTGTTTGTGTGTGAGTGTGTGTGTAGGCCGAAGTCGGATCCCACCATCCAGTGGGGGTAGCACACGGTCACCTTACGTGATGACATCAAGCACTACACTTACGGGACTAACGATCATATCAGTTAACGCGCCCGGAAACACTAATCAAACGCTCAACCGGCGTATAAGTCGGCGGCCGATGACTCGTTCTAACGGGGGAATACCGCCACCTGCCCAGATATAACATACATTACATCTCGCGACGTATCCGCCGACATGTGTACTGCGTACAAGGGTAAGTGTGTGTAAATAAGGAACGAAGATAGGACAAGGAAGAGGAAGGAAAGATCGGACGCGGTACATAGCTTGTTTAAGGCAATATTGCCCCGATATTGGCCTGGAATTGGCCAGAGAAAATACGGAAAATTACCAATCAGAGAATCAGAGCAGCCGGTGAGTATACTTCGGTTTTCTTCCTTGGCGCACGGGGGGTGTCAATAAAATGGAGTATTTCACAGTATTTCGCGTTGTTCTCGGTTGTGATGCTAGGAGTCGCATGATCGTGACTGTATCGAGCAGTGCTGGCGTTCATGCAACTCCTAGCGGCATAACCGAGAATGACGCAAAATACCATGAGATATTCCATTCTATTGACACATCCCCGTGCGCCAAGAAAGAAAAACCGAAGTATAGAATTCTCCTCCAGACAGCGACTGAACTCGACTTAGCTAACTGGCTAGTTTGGAAAATCTGTCACTACTGAGGCACTGCGGTCACATCAGTTGATGCCCTGAGCCACTTAAGCTGGTGGGGAAACGCGTAGTGTATTCCGACCGTGAAAAAGCGCCGCCAGGGCGAAAATTGCGCATGTGGTCGTGTGTCGCCCGCATGGCCTTCGCCCGTGGGCGTTGGGAGGGCAACGGGAGGCGATAGTAGAAAGACTCATCGCAGGTGGCTCACGAGCAATGACCCGGTCAGTGGTCTCTGCCACTCGACGCGTCTGACTCTCGGTTCAGTCTCGTGAGCCATTGTTTACGTTAGGCCACGGTGTAAGATCTATAGCTGTGTCAACTAGCCGCCTTTTGGACAAAAGTTTTGAAGCCAGTTTGAGGCTAGTTCCTCGCTTGTCCGTACGGTGCGCACGATCGAGTTGGGCATTCATGATGGCGTCTCGCGATTTAGTGGCTTCCACCAGAGGTTACAAATCTATTAAATGGATCACCATCTTGTCCCCCAAAAAATGCCCAAGCAGCGCTTATGTAGCGAGAACTGTGAGAACTAGCCTCACATTAGCTTCAGTTTTAGACCGGGAGTGAACCCACCTATATCTCTTACACCGTGGTTAGGCCCACGGTGTTAGGCCTCATTCACAATGCAAACTTAAACGTAAACGTAACGTAGCCGCAAAACCTAGAAATGTGTTATTAAGCGAGACCATTCACAATGCCTTGACGTAACCGTAGACGTAAGACCGTAAACTTAAGAGTTCGCAAGCTTTAAGCTTTTGTGTTAAGTTTACGTCGGAAGTCTACCGGAGACCAATCAGAGAGCAGCATAGAAGTTCGATTTCAGATTGTGTTCAGGTAGTTTGTGGTTATGTCATTGTTATTGTAATGTAGAGAACTAGCTTACGAACGCTTTTGATGGGTGTAGTGAATTCTATGTAAGAATTTGGACAATTTTTGTTGTGACTTTAACCTGAGATGCCGCATACACTAATTATGTCTGACGAATTACTCGTGAATTTGGTTCAAGAGAATCCTTGTTTATAAGATGAAGGAAATGTGAGCACTACTACATCTACTCGCATGTACATAAAGACAAATCGATAGGAATATCGAAGAAAACGCTAGAAACCATGGTGGAAAGATTTTTTCACCATAGAGACGAATCGATCAAGTTTCAGTATATTGAATTCTGATTGGCTCAGGCGAAACTTACGTTCGTCATTGTGAACGCTTGTTTAAATTTTGCGGCTAAGTTTACAGCATTACGTTACGTTTAAGTTTGCATTGTGAATGAGACCTAAGATACGTAGGTGTGTTCATTCCCAGTCTAAAACTGAAGCTTGTGTGAGGCTACTTCTGAGAGTTCTCGCATAGAAGCGCTGCGATCTTTGGGTCTCATTTGGGCAAGGCCTGTGATTGGTCGTGATCCATTCGACAGCTCTGTGGCCAGCTGATTTTAAATTTCAAATTAGTGATTTGTCGTTTCGCGGTGGAATTGATAAAGTCTAGAGTGAACAGTTACGAAAATGGGTAGGAAATGTTTTGTAGAACTTGTTTGTGTAGAAGGCTGGATTTCATGGTTTTCCACAGGTTGCTCCACTTTTCGTCTTGATATTGTGTAGTGTCTGTTCATTGATTTGTTTTCGCCATATCGTACGTTCCTTTCTTGGCATACCCTGGTACTCGTAAAGACTTTTCCCCTTTTTTCTTCTTTTTTTTATTTTCGGCTATTTTCATTCTTTTGCTTTCTCGATTCTTGGGAGCTGTAAACAGTCGCAAAAGTTGTGGAAAATCCGTTTTAATGATTATTTCTATCTATTGATTTCTCAAGGTCTCCAAGTACTAGTGACCTAATTTTCTACTATGTCGTAATGAATAATTTTGTTTTCTTTGATATCTGGGAACTGGTTGGAATTCAATTGAACGCCCTCCACCTCCATTTGTGTTATTGGAAACATCCGTAGCATTTGAGACGATTTTTACATTCTCGCATTCCACATGCATAGTATGTAATGTTGCATTTTTTGTAATGCTGCAGTGAAAAAATATGATTTTTTCGGCAGATCGGGGAATTGTAGATATCTGGTACCAAACAGTAGATAATTATTGTTCCTACATGTAATAAACTAGGAAAACCGGGCAGATGTTGTTCTGCCCTTTATCTCCCTCTTTCCCCTCCCATCTCCGTTTCTCACTGTCTCTCCCTCCCTCCATCACCCTGTTCCTGTCTGTCTCTGTCTCTGCCGCTCTCTGTCCCTTTCGTTCACATTTCCATGCAGATTCTGCACGTCTCTGAACAGGTGAGGTAATATCGGAAAGCGCCCTACCAGCAAAAATGTAATAGAATGTTCAAGAAGAGTTCATTCTGTAGATTACGGTGTGAGAAACGTTTCTTGCCCTAGAACACCTAGTTTAGGAGTTATTTATCGATATAAATTCAAAATGCTGCAGAGTGTGTTGTAGGTTACATTTGACGTGAAAATGTAGTGGATGTGTAGTAAATATGTAGCACCATGTAGTGGAGTTACAACAGAATTAACAACACATGAATCTTCTCGGAGAAAAAATACTTAAAAGTGCCAACTTTTATTGACATAATTCGATATGTTGGCCCTTGATTTGAAAAATTAGTTTATGGCAAAACGTCAACGCGTCATATATATTTCAAAATGTGAGCAGAGCAAAGCCCGCTTACCATTGGAGCAGGTTTCATTGTTGTTAAAATATCTGAATGTTTCAAAGTGTCAAAAGTTACAAATAATTCTAGAAAGTACTTCAATTCATTCAAGGCCAATTACTTCTATTCATTAAATAATTTTATTTTTCCATTTTTATTTCCATAAACTGCCATTCGAACTTTTGAATATTTGATTCCTCACATATCAAACTTTTCTTTTTATTTTCCAAAAAGAAAGTTAAAATCAGTCTCATCTGCAGTAATGGCTAATGCAGTTGATTCTTCATGAATGTGCACTCCTATTAATTTACACTCATCATTCTTTCCTTCGAAGTCTTCTACAGAAGAAGATTTATAATTGTATATTCACACAAAGAAGGGATTCACTAATATTTTTCTAAATAAAGAGCGTTATCACAGTGTTATCTTCATAAAGAACGCAACAAATGTACACCTACAATTAACTTAAAGATAATTAAAATTTGTGAAATAAATTAGCGAAATATTGTCGGTTATTTCGGATAAATTGCACTCGTCACTTTGAAAGGCATTCTTTCTCTTTCTTCGTGAGAACCAGGGCGTTCTCAATTTTGCTCCTGCTCCCCCTACTCTCTCCCTTCCCCCTCCCCTACTCCGTCCCGAACTCATCACCTCACCGCCATCTTCGTTAAAGAAAGCAAGGGACATAATACCTTTTCAAAAATGCCTCTTCTGCATGTGCCTTTTTTGACAGATTGAAGTCCTTTGCAATATAAAGGATAATCATCCCTCTTTTTGTAGTAGATTCTGGTAATTTTGGGTTATTGAAGGTTATATTTGCAATCAGGAATTCATATAATTAACTGAACTTACTAGGCACACCAAATAGTGTCTCGTGCAAGATATTAACTGTGATTGGCAATTGTCGAATCAGTGAATGAAATTTCTCTATGTACATTCCAATGTTAATTTAAAGAGAAAGTATTTATAGTTTTACAAATATTCCAGAATCCTATTATTATTTAAATATTTATTTGAAGCATCTTCTGAGACGTTTCTGACGATTAGAAGAGTCTATTTATTATTAGAGTAATTCACATCCAAAACTACAAGATGCTCTCACATTTCTCATCAAATATATTTACGATTTGCTTTTTTCTTTAGATTTCTATGTTATTAGTCGCATTATTTAAACCGATTCCACTGTTATCACTTCTTTATATTCTTGTCTCTCTCCTAGAATTGATTTTTTATGGATTTTACATACTTATTTTGTTCCAAGTTTGTATGCTTTCGACGTCCATGTTCGTCTCTGGCGATTTAAAGTGTATAATAATAATAATAATAATGATAATAATAATAATAATAATAATAACTTGGCTAACTCCCAGGTCATTCAAAGACTGGGAAGTGCAAGAAATTGCTTTATTTGGAACAGCACACATTTTGCCCAAAGTATTGTAGAGGCACCGATAGTCCCTATTACTATTTGTTAGGAAGCTGGTTGCAACGCGGAGTAAACTTTATAATCAACCGACTCATAACATCTTTAGTCGTGAATTTGAGGAATAATAATAATAATAATAATAATAATAATAATAATAATAACGTAATGATATTAAAAAACCATACATCGTTTTTTTCCAAAGATTGTTGTTTACATCCGTTCCTCAGTCTCAAGCTTTGTATTCCACACTAGTAGCTGTTGGCCTAGGCATGCATTGATCGAGTGATTCATGCAATTCCCGCTAGGATGCGCTGTAGTGTCACCGCATGGTAGTTTTTAAAACAGCACTGACACGATGTACTTTTCTGTTGTAGCTGTTTTTAAATCGCTGTAACTATCCAAATTGATGTTTCTATTGGTGATGAATGTATTACTACTGTATCTCCAAACCAAAAGAGTGTAAACAGTAATACGTTTTCCAGGATCTGCTGTTTGGACTTAATTTTACTGTTTAACCCCATGGTTCACCTCTCTCCCTCTCTCTCTCTCTCTCTCCTCTCCTCTCCTCTCCTCTCTCCTCTCTCTTCTCTCTCTCTGGCAACACCTTCTTTGCGCTTTTTTCTCATATTTCTTTCCTGCCTCTCGCCTTCCTCCCTATTCCTTCCTGTCTGATTTTTCTTTCTCTCTCCCCTTCTACCTCTCCCTTCGTTCTCTCTCTCTCCTTGTCTATCTGTATTCTTTCTTACTCTCTGTGTCTCTCCTTATCTGTCTGAACATTCGCCCTGTCTCTTCTTTTTCTTCCTCTCCTTCCCGTCTCTTGTCTTTCTCTCTCTCCTACCTGTCTCTTCTTTCTTTCTCTCTCTGCTTCATGCCTCTCGCTTTGTTCTCTCTCCTTGTCTATCTCGATTCCTTCTTTCTCCCTCCCCTTATCTACCTGTCCTTTCTTTCTATCCCACCCTCTCTCTCCCCCCTCTCTCCCTCTCGCCCCCTCTCTTCTTCTCTCACTACCATTCTCTTCCTCTCTCCCTGTCTCTCCCTACCTCTCCGTCTCTCTCCCTCTGTCTTCCTCTCTCCCTGTATCTTCCTCTCTCTCCCTTTCCTTCTCTCTCTCTTCCTCCCTCCCTCTCTCTTCCTCTCTCCCTCTCACTCCCTCTCATCCTCCATTATTTTAAGTTACATTGTATTTAATTCTTAATTATAATATGTAATTTTTAATAATAATGTAAATTTTAGTGTTCTGCCACCAGGTTGCATAAACCTATTTGCGGAAATAAATCTATCTATCTATCTATCTATCTATCTGTCTATCTATCTATCCTCTCTCTCGCTCTCCCATCGTCTCTCCCTCTCTCCCCCTCTCTTTATCTCCTCTCTCCCCTCTCTCTTCCTCCCTCTCTCTCCTTCCCTGTCCTCCCTCTCCCTCTCCTCCCTCTCTCGCCCTCTCCCTCTCTCTCCCTGTCTCTGTCTCTGTGCGTGCGCGCGTGCGAGCGCGAGGTGCTGACGGGAAGGAGCACCTCGCGCTCCTTCTCTCTCTCCTACCTGTCTCTTCTTTCTTTCTCTCTCTGCTTCATGCCTCTCGCTTTGTTCTCTCTCCTTGTCTATGCGGATTCCTTCTTTCTCCCTCCCCTTGTCTACCTGTCCTTTCTATCCCTCTCTCTCTCACTCTCTCTTACTATATCTCACTCTCTCTCACTCTCCCCCTCTCTCTTCTTTCTCTTTCCCTCTCTCCGTCTCTCTGTCTCTCTCCCCCTCTCTCCCTCTCTCTGCCTCTCTCTTCCGCTCTCCCTCTCTCCCTCTCTTTCACCCTCTCTCTCCTCCTCTCTCTCCCTCTCTCCTTCTCCTTCCCTCTCTCTCCCTCTCTCTTCCTTTCACCCTCTCTCTTCCTCTCTCCCTCTCCCTCTCTATCCCTCTCTCCCCCTCTCTCTCCCTCTCCCCCTCGCTCTCATCTCTCTCCCTATCTGTCCCTCTCTTTCTCTCTCCCTATCTGTCCCTCTCTTTCTCTCTCCCTCCTTCTCTCTCTCCCCCTCCCTCTCTCCCTCCCTGTCTCTGTACGTGCGTGAGTGCGTGCTGACCGCGTGGGCGCGTGGTGGTTGCGTGCGCAGGAGGCGCTGCGGCGGCGGCGCGAGGAGGAGGAGCGCGCGGCGGCCGAGGCCGAGTTCCTCAACCGCTCGCTGCGCGGCAGCCGCAAGCTGCAGGCGCTGGAGGCGCACCCGCCGCCCGCGGGCGTCGTCAACGACGCCTACTCCTCCTCCGCCGACGACGACGACGACCACCACCTCCTCCACCACGCGCACCCCCTCCACCACGCCCCCGCGCCCCAGCCGCCGCCCCCGCCGCCGCTCTCCGAGGAACAGCTGCGCGCACACGACCTGCTGCGACGCGTCGTCGGTGAGTACGCTTCTTTTTTATCACGTTCAGTTTTCAAATCGGGATAATTGTTTTTTTAATCTTGAGTTTTTAAATCTGGATTTAAAGTTTTGTTTCAAAAGTTTTGAATTGTTTTAAAAATTTTGTTTTGTTTTAAGAGTTTTCTTTTGTTTTAAAAGTTTTGGTTTGTTTTAAAAGTTTTGTTTTGTTTTAAACATTTTCTTTTGTTTTAAAAGTTTTCTTTTGTTTTGAAAATGTTGTTTTTGTTTTGAAAGTTTTTTTATTTAAAAGATTTCTTTTGTTTTAAAAGTCTTGTTTCTTTTTAAAAGTTTTATTTTGTTTTAAAAGTTTTCTTTCATATTAAAAGTTTGGTTTTGTTTTAAACGTTTTGATGTACTTCTAAAATTTTATTTGTTTATCAAAAATATGCTTCAAAAATATTTCTTTAAAAAATATTTGTTTTCAACATTTTCATTTCTTTTGAGCATCTTCATTTTCAAGTATCACGATTTCTGTCCTGAGTTTCTAACTTTTTTCAGTCTTGGTATTTTGTAATTTTTTAAAAAATGTTTGTATGTCGTATATTTTATTCCTTTTAAATCATAATTTTTATATTTAAAAAATAAAAAAAAAACTTTCTATCTCCGAAGTAAAGGTTACTGAGACTCATTCGCTTAATTTTACAAGAGAAAGGCTTAAAAAATATTTTTGTTCTCTAATGAGAGTTCACTTCATCCTGTTTTGGCCGCTTTTAACTTTGTTAATGTCGTTTGGATATATTTCTCACACTTTCAGGAGATCCTTGGAATTTCGAAGTGTGTCTATCAAAATATTCCAGTTTTCAAAAAAAAAATTGTGACCTTTGCTCTCGAAGTAAAGATAGAAATCAGATTTTTCATTGCAATATTTTGTTACAATAAAAAATATATTTTTTAATAACGTACTTTTGCCAATGGTTATTAACTGGCACATAGCGATAGTCTTTTTTGCGAAGCAAATCAAATTGTGATGGACATGCTATTTCTTGGAGCCGAGTGTAATATTGTGAAATGTCACTCGTACAAGTTAGGTAACTCATAAGAATATTCTCTTGATATTATTATCAGCGTATCAGACGACAGCCATATCACCGTAGTATTTCATTCACTTTGCTGTAAACGACCTTCAAAGTGCAACTTTTCGATCAATGCACAAGAAGCGAAAGTACTGTTTTCCATGCATAAGTATTGAAAAACGTATTCAAGAAATCGAAATCGCACATTTACTGCTATTGAGATATATATTAGATAACAGTCATTAAAAATAATTTATTACAAATAATTATTACTAATTTAGACTTTTGAATTGTGGAAAATGACCCTTAACAGAAACGGAAATTACAATTAAGCAGACGAAAATTGCTATCAATTTAATTTATTTATATTTACTTGTGAGAACATTTATATTCTTCATTTAGGGAAGAATATTACACATATTTATAGTTAACATATTATGCCTCATAATTAACAAGCCATTTAGCAATTACTTAACAAATGAGACCTACCAAACTCTCGTATCTGGTTTGTCTTGTTATTGACTGTATTAATTCAAATCTCCTTCATTTTTTAAATGTTCATTTGGTGTAATAAATTGTTCTGTGCTCATTACAAAATAATTCACAAACGTTGTGCCTTGCATTAATTAAAATTACGACAGGCTGTTAAAAGGCTGGATTTGGGAAAATGTTGGTGGAAAAAAATTTAAAATGCTGATTTAAATCATTAATTAAAAATGATTTGATTTAAATCCCGATAAATTGTCTAATTATTTTCATTTTCGTAACTTCTTTGTATAATTACTTTTGCGAGTCGTAAATAAATTTCAATTTTCATGCATGAACTGCAAACCAGATGCGTGACAATGAGGGTCGAAAGAGTAAATTTCGCTTTCTCCCAGTTGGCGTATAGACTTAAAAAAAATACGGTTGAGATAGGATGGAAAAAAGGGATTCATACTGGTGCTTCGAGAAAGAACGTGTATAGGGGGGAGGACCGATAAAAAAGGGATGTTCTCACAATATTCTTTGGTTGACTAGTTTTGTATATTATCACAGAGGAAAATCACTGTGAATTGAAAGTGCAAGTTTGATTTTTGTTTTGAGAGATGTCCTGCTTGGAGATATTAATGTTTTGGCTTTGACATTTTTTAGTACGTTCCATATTTTTGGAGTTATTTTGATTTGTCAATGAAATGGGACACTTCTGTATATATAGGGTGTCCGGGGAGGAAAACGTAGAAACTTCGCTCTTAAGACAATTCTAAGCATATTTTGTCTAATAAACATCCTGGATATTCCGAATGGTTGAGCCGCTATTGGCACTCAAATGTTGGTTCGAAAAAATGATTTTTAGGCAAAAATATGCATTATGGAAGCATAGAAACCCCCCAAAAACATGTAAAGTGTTTATTATTGATAAAATAATTGAATATATTTGCTCAGACACAAAAATTAAGCGAGAAATAAAAAAGCACTCAAATTGTATAAATTGGGTGCTTTTTTATTTCTCGCTTAATTTTTCTTTCGGAACAAATATATTAATTTCTTTTGTAAATAATAATCAATTTATATGTTTCTGGAGTGTTTCTGTGCTTCCATAATGCAAATTTTTGCCTAGAAGTCAATTTTTTAAACTGACGTTTGAATGCTTGTTGCGGCTCAACCATTCGGAATATTCACGTAGTCTATTCGACAAAATATGCTTAGAATTGTCTTAAGAGCTTATTTCCGGACACCCAGTCTCTCTCAATATATATATATATATATATATATATATATATAAAAGCTTTTTTATTGCATTGAATTCCGGGCGTGCGCTGGGGCAGCGCGCGGCACCTGTTGACGGCGCGGCGTGCGCACGTGGGAGTGAGTCAGGGCGCCGGAAGGCCCGCGTGCGTGACACGCATGGCGACGCGGCGCGCCCCTCCGCCCACGCAGACCCCCCACCCCCACCCCCACCCCAAATCCCTGCGCCCACGACGCCTCGCCGCGTTGGCTCGCGGACGGAGCAACATTCGGTGACAACGGAGGGTACGCTCTAAGAGACGCAAGACGGGGAAGATTGACTGATTCGTGTTCCCGGGCGAGTCAACTACTTAGGTCATTAGTCCCGTAAGTGTAGTGAGTGTTTTTTCTCGGGAGGTGGCGGTGACTTTTCCCACATGGATGGCGAGATCTGGCGCCAACCTACCGTCGACTACCGGGGTTTCCCCTCAACCAGGTATCTCCCACCAGCGGGGCACCGCCCCAGCCGGAACAAGCTGTAAGCTCCCGACCGGTCTCACAACATGTGTGGTAGTGTAGTGCATGTTAGTGTGTAAGAGAAGAGGATAGGACAATGAAGAGGAAGGAAAGATCGCGCGCGGTCCGTGGCCTGTTGTTAGGGTACTGCTCCGGCATTCGCCTGGTGTTGATCGGAGAAACCACGGAAAACTACCGATCAGAGCAGCCGGCCGCTAGAATTATCCTCCAGACAGCTTCTGAATTCGATCTGGCTGACAAGCTAATGTCGAAAATCCTGCCACTGTCGGGACTCGAACCTAGGACTTCCCGGTCAGAAGGACTGCAGTGACGGGGGAAGAGTGAGAAGGAAACGAAAGCAGATAATGCAGGGAAGAAGGAAGGAGAAGAAGAATGAAGTTAAATTTGTTACCGGGGGAGATGTCTCAGGGCATCAGCTGATGTTGTTGCAGTGTCTCTTGACTGAGAGATCCTAGGGTCCCGACCTAGGATCCTAGGATCCTAGGTCGAGTTCAGTCGCTGTCTGGAGGGGAATTCTAGCGGCCAGCTGCTCTGATCGGTAGTTTTCCGTGGTTTCTCCGAACAACACCAGGCGAATGCCGGAGCAGTACCCTAAAAGTGACACGTGCCGCACGTTATCTTTCCTTCCCCTCCCTTGTCCTATCCTCACCCCTTACTTACACTCACATTTACATGCACTACTGAATCATGCTTGTCGGTAGACCAGTCTGGAGCTTAGAGCTTGTCCCGGCGGGCACAGAGCCCCGTTGTTCGGAGATATCTTGTTGGGGAAGATCCCGCTAGTCGACGGGTAGGTCGGCACAGGATCTCGCCAACCAGCTGAGGAAGATCGTCGCCTCCTCTCTATATAAAAGCATATATTACACGTACGGAGGGATTGACCACAGCCCACTAAATAATCAATTACTTCATATTTTGCCATTTCGTTTCTACATATCGTCATGCTAATTAGCAAACCTCGTAATTTCATATTCCCTCCTCTATTTTCTGTTTTTACGATAAAATATAATTATGAATGAAGAGTAATAAATAAAAGTAAAAAGCAAATCGAGCATCTTAAATAATTGAGTTACCCAATATTGATAAGTTCAACGAGAAAGGAACTAAAATTCTGCTTCCCGGCTACTTTTATTCTTTCCGATGCAAATCTGTCCAATCTGGAGTTACCAGGTATGCTAATTCTGTGGTCAAGGGGTAAAAGTTCTTAAGTGAAAAATCGTAGTTTGGGGAAAACAAGGGTTAGACGATTGAGCCAACGCTTTTTGTTACTCTCAACGCTATTTTCCAACGTGTTTTTGTCGACAAGGAGGCAACATTGGAGTTCTGCAAATAAAATAAAATATAGATGTTTCACTTGTAGTTCCAGTACTGAACCCAATTTCGCCCAAAATTCGACGGTGTTATGCATCAACCGGCTATGCGACATCATACAAGTTTTGAGATAATCGTTTTCAAAGGTTTTATTACATTTTCAACTCTAAAAACTGTAATTTAATTATTTCATTCATTGAATCAGCAAACTACACAAACATGAGTGGAATATCTGGCGCTTACCTGCTTAATGTGAAACTAAGAACAGCAGATTCGAAGATCTAGGTTTATAGTCGGTTGTTTCGAAACATAAAATCCCTGATGTGACTGATGGCGTTTACATTTTTCATTAATTATCAAGTTATTTTTACAGATTTGGCGCCAAAATGTTACACTTAGAACATGGTCCATTGCAACTGACGGGATCCATATCTCATTTTTTTTCAAAAATGGCGCTTAGCCGGTTGATGCATTACACCGTCCGATTGACTTAAGAACTTTGACCCCGTGACCACAGAATTAGTATGACGGTATGTTTCCGTGCTCTAGTGATGGCGAGTACTCCGCCCTGTGCAGCCTCCAACTCCGCCCGCGGCCCGGTCGCTCTTCCTTCCGGCGCGTACCGGAAGTGGCGGAACCGTTGCACATCCGGCCGCGTCCCGCCCCGCCCCTCCCCACCCCTTCCCCCGGAGCCCCCGTCTCCCCCCCTCCGCGTGACGGCGCCGCCCAGCGACGGGAGCAGGTGAACTACCTGCCGGGGAACGACGCCCGCTCCCAGCCATAGCCTCCTTCTAAAGGAGGCTGCGTCCCAGCCACGGTGTAAGATATATATACGTGTGTTCACTCTCAGTCTAAAACTGAAGCTTATCTGAGGCTAGTTCTCACAGCTCTCGAATATAAGCGCTGCGTTCTTTGGGTCTCATTTGGGCAAGGTCGTAATTGGTCATAATCCATTCGACAGCTCTGTGGCCATTTCAAATCAGTGATTTGTCGTTTCACGGTGGAATTGGTTGGAAGTCTAGAGCGAACAGTTACGAAAATGGGTAGCCAATGTTTTGTAAAACTGTGTAATAGCCACAGTTTGAGATGTATATCTTACACCGTGACCCAAACCGATTGTGCGCACTGTACGGACAAGCGAGGAACTAGCCTCAAACTGGCTTCAGAGAATTTGTCCCAAAGGCGGCTAGTTGACACACCTGTATTTGTTACACCGTGGTCCCAGCACATGCCCCGCCCCACCGGGAGAGATGGCTCAGTGCATCGACTGATGTCACTTCAGCCCCTTTGACCGGGAGGTCCTAGGTTCGAGTCCTGACGGCGGCAGGATTTTCGACACTAGCTTGTCAGGTAGGTGGAATTCAGTCGCTGTCTGGAGGAGAATTCTAGCGGCTGGCTGCTCTGATCGGTAGTTTTCCGTGGTTTCTCCGATCAACACTAGGCGAATGCCGGAGCAGTACCCTAACAAACGGGCCACTGGCCGCGCGCGATCTTTCCTTCCTTTTCCCTGTCCTATCCTCACCCCTTACACACACACACACACACTAACGTGCACTACACTACCACACATTCCGGGAGACCCGTCGGGAGCTTACAGCTTGTCCCGGCTGGGGCGGTGCCCCGCTGGTGGGAGATACCTGGTTGAGAGGAAAACCCCGCTAGTCGACGTTAGGTCAGCGCCAGATCTCACCATCCAGCGGGGAAAAGATCACCGCTATCTCCCGAAGGAAAAACACACTACACTTAAGGGACCAATGACCTCTGTAGTTGACGCGCCCAGAATCACGAACAATCAATCAATCAATTTTAACCCCCCTTTTCCCCTCTATCGCCAGTGGTCGTCACCCGCCCCGCCCCACTCTGCCAGCGCTGTGTCCTACGGTACTCAGCTTTGTTACTCCTCGTCTCGCCCGAAAATCCTTTTCCGCCGATCAATGCACTTTCGTCTGTCACTTTCTTCTTTTGTCTTTTGATTGAAATGAAACAACGTGAATAACAAGAGCACAAATAAAGTAAAACAAATTAACAGAATGAAAAAGAGCAAAAAAATCCCTGCTCCAAAATTCGCCCCTCGGTGACTCGCGTTCGGCTTTCGCACACCCCACCCTCTCTATAGCGCCCACACACAAACACACACGCACAAACACAGAAACACACACAGTCACACACATAATCACACACACACACGCACACATAATCAGACACGAACACACACAAACACACACAAGCACACACAAACACGCACATAATCACACACAAAATCGTACCCAATCACGCACATAATCACCCACACGCACACATAAACACGCACATAATCACACACAAGCACACAAGACAAGCACACACAAGCACACACAAACACACACAAACACACACACACATACACAATCACACATATTCACACACACATACACAATCACACACACAAGCACACACACACAAGCACCCACACACATAATCACACAAACAAGCACACATAATCACACACGCATAATGACAAACAAACATACGTACAAGACACACACACATACAAACACATCCCACCCCGCCCGCCAGCCTCCTGCTCCAAAATTCGCCGTCTGTAGTTCGCGTTCGACTTTCGCACACCCCACCCTCTCTCTGTCGCGCCCACACACAGACACAGAAACACACACATACACAATCACACGCACATAAACACACACATAAGCACACACCCACATAATCACACACGCATAATGACACACAAACACACGCTCAAGACACACACACACACGCTCAAGACACACTCACATACAAACACATCCCACCCCGCCCGCCAGCCTCCTGCCGGCCCCCCACTCCGCCCACGGGAGGAGGCTGCCGTGGCGACGCCGTCCTCGTCGTCGTTGCGAAACTCGCGGCGTCGGCGTCGGCGTCGTCGCTGCTTCCGGCAGAGGCGTCGCGACCGCCGGGGCGTCGCTTCGCGCGCAGTCGTTCACGCGCCGCGCTCAAACCCTTTCTCTCTCTCTCTCTCTCGCTCGCTCTCTCTCCCTGTCGGGTGTCCCACGCGTCGCGCCGGAGGAATTGTTTCTGAAGCGACAAGAAACCCGCGGTTCGCTTTCAAGGTCCGTGTGATAGAGCCGCCTTTTGTCGACTGTCAGATCGCGGCTTCGTTCGTGCGGTGGCAGACCGTGGTTTCGTACGCGGCGCGTCGGATCTTTTCGGGTCGAATCGCATAGACGCAGTGAAACAGCCTGTGTGTGTAGTGTCAGTGCCTGAATTCGTGCAGTGTCCGACCGTGGCCCCAGATATGTAGGGTCGGATAGCCGCGCCGTAGTAGTTCCAGACCATGGCTGCATACGTGCAGTGTCAGACCATGGCTCTAGATGTGTAGGGTCGGATAGTGGCGGCGTAGTAGTGTCAGACCATGGCTGCATACGTTCAGTGTCAGACCATGGCTCCAGATGTATAGGGTCGGATAGTGGCGCTGTAGTAGGGACAGACCATGGCTCCATGTGTGTAACATCAGAACGTGGCTCCGAACGTGTAGTGTCAGACCATAGATCCATTTGTATCCTGTGAGATTGTGGCTCCATTTGTGCAGTGTCAGACCATGGCTCCACGTGTGTAGTGTAGGACACAGCTCCAAATGTGTAGTGTCCGACCATTGTTTCGTGTGTATAGTGTCCATACATCCTGTGTCAGACCATGACTCCATAAGTGTAGTGTGAGACCACAGCGGCATACATGTAGTGTCAGACCGTGACTTTGAACCTATCGTGGTAGATCATGGCTCCTTAGGTGAAGTGTGATATCGTGCGTCCATAATTGGAATATTGCAGTTCGTTCATGTCTATCTGGTGAGTCAAAACGTTCAGTATTTCTAGCTAAGCTCACAAAATTCAAAAGTACGCTTAGAAGCTCTGTGTGTGTCTATTTCTTCATATAATTGTACTCTTGTGATGGATCCTTGGCAACTCCGATGTATTCTAGGCTCCGGCGCGTGTTACATTAGATTTTTTAAAAAATTTCCCGATTCATCACATTTTAGGAGCCGGTATCTTTTGTTTACAAGAGTTGCTTTCAAAGCGACGATAATTTTTAACAAACGAACATTTCCTGTAATACTAACACGTATTGGCCGAGTTGTGTAGTGTTTATTTATTTATTTATTAAAAACAGTAAAAACTGTATATGACGTGTGGGGAAAGAGATTTATCTACGCACATTTTCTTGAGGCCCATAATTTAAAAAAAATTGAAAAATTAGAAACAAGAATTTAGAAAATAATTATTATTTTAGAAAAATAAAAAATTTGAAAAATGTTTGTTCCCGAGTTATAGAAAATCAATTTCAACTGTAAATGAACTACAAGCAAAAGGAGTTCTCAACAAAACGTGCGCACAGTGAAGCTACATTTACGTCCAGAAATGTAGCTTCACTGTTCAGTGACGCGTCTCCATCTGCTCTGTGATGTGAAGCAGGAAAAAAAATTCTAATTGTGTGCTTTTAACCCGTCGTCATTACCGTGTGGTGTCGGAGTTAGTAATGTCACTAGCGGCCCGCCAGGGTCGTTGCCCGTCAAGGATGGCGCCTGCGTCTCCAAGCGTAGATGGAACCTCTGCTTTTTCCCGCTTCCAACGTAATCCTGCTCAACTCACGATCCACGAACGGTGGCTTCCATTAGTAAATGCTACAAATGGCTTGTACCGGAAACGGAAATGTATTGTGTCATGTTTAGGGACCGGTAAAATATGTAGTATGAAACGTCAAAATATATACATAAATATGTACGAATATGTAATAAATGTGTAAAATCCGATATAATATGTAATATTAAAATTCTCTAATTAAAAACCTTTTACTTAGCAACAAATTACATTTAGAAAAACTGCTCACTTTACATCATACAACTTTCCCTTCCGTAGGAAAAGCTTCATCTATTGTAATCTTGGACTGTAGTTTAGCAGCCGGATTAATCTTAATAGAAGCCATCACACAAACTGCTGAGATCTACGACCAGCAAACACACACTGTAGCATCTTCATCGAAGTGTTACAGATCAGAAAACGCGGTGTCAATGATATTTTGGACAGCTAGATTTTCCCAATAATGTAGGGAAAATGCTAATAAAAAAAATACATCTTTTCCCAAAAAATATGGAATTAAATTGAAGAAATTTGATAATATAAAATACGAGTATATTGTGAAAACAGCAAAATATGTAAAATATGTAATACAGTACTAAGTATGTAAGAATATGTAACGAAAAAATTCGATATCGTGTTAGGAGGGCTGTGATTCGCCAAGATTACAATTTTGAGAACGGTAATTAGAGAGACAAAAAATATGTAATTACATAAAAATCCGGTCTCTAGTAATGTTATATTCCTCCTCAATACATATCTCACGTCGGAAGAGGTGGCTCATGGATGACACGGCAGTGTGCCTGACCGGGAGGACCTAGGTTCGACTCCGGCTGTAGCGGGATTTTCGACACTAGCTACGTAACTAAGTCGCGTTCAACCTCAGTCTGGAGGAGAATTCTAGCGGCCGGCTGCTCCATCAGTAGTTTTCCGTGGTTTCTCCGATCACCAAAGGGCGAATTCCCGAGCAGTATCCTAACAAACGGGCCACGGACCGCGCGCGATCTTTTCTTCCTCTTTCTTGTCGTATCCTCTCCCCTTACACACACACACTAACATGCACTACTCTACCACACATGCCGGGAGAGCGGTCGGGAGCTTGTCCCGGCTGATGCGGTGCCCCGCGGGTGGGAGAAACGTAGTTGCGGGAAAGGTCGAGGGCAGTCGAGGCACCGGATCTCGCCATCCAACGGGGGAAGACCACCGCCACCTTCCAAGAAAATATGTAGTACCCTTACGGGACTAATGACCTTGTCAGTTGACGCACTCAGAATCACTAATCAAACTCCGTATATTGCCTTCACTTTTTTTACGAATCAAATCAAAGTTTGGTTTCTGACAAATTATATACGCGCTAATAAAGCTCTAAATTAAGAAAGAGCGTGTCGTTTTTTATTGACTTTGTAAACGTAGGTGCAACGTAACGTCATTGAATTAATGCAACGTGCATTAATTTGTTGTGAATAGAATTTGTTCTGTAGAATGTGCACTAATTCTGTAGAATTTGTTTCCTGTGCAGCAGATCTCTTTAATAGAGGACTGCCGCTGTCCACTATGAAGTGATGGAGTTTGCAAGCTATTTCATGTGTTTATGTTCGTTTCATATTTCTGTTAAAACAAAAATGTCGGAAACGATGCAAGTGGGTTGGTAATAATGATTTAATAAATTATACCATTAAGAATCCTCAAGCCATCTAATTCAAATAATGAATGAAATAAATCGACCACACCAAAAGAACTGGTCACCAACATCCTGTAAAAAATTCTCCCATCAAAAAGAGAAAGTTTCTGTAATAATGGTCATTCAATATTAGTGGATGGTAGCGGTTAGCGTATCGGTCTGTTATACCCAAGTTCGCGGGTTCAAACCCGATCGACGCCGTGGATTTTTAAGGGCGAAAAAATCCTTCGTACGCCTTCCTTCGGAGGGGAAGTAAAGTCGACTGTCCCATGTTAGTAGATTTACTGCATGTAAAAGATCCTCAAGCCTAAATGACGCCTCTGAGCCTGTTTCGTCGCCCAAGGAATACCTTCTTTCTCCGCTAGTTGGTGAAGGGAGCGTAGCGAAATTTGCGTGGTCAGACGGAAGAGCAGGCCTCATGGCCTGAGTCTCGCCACGTAAAATAAGGCATTAATTCAATTCAATACAATTAAATACGTTTGTCTCCGCCCAGACCTTATCACTGCCTCTGGCCGTGCCCCTCCCCCGTTCTGCCTCGCTTTACTACTCTCTCTGCCACCCCCGTTCTGCCTGGCCCCCGCTTTCGCCTCTCATCCACCGCCACCGACCCGCCCCCGCCCCTTCAGCCAACGCCTCTTTCCCACCGCCGCCTCCGCCTCCTCCCCTCCCTCGACCCCTCCCCGATCTCAATCGGCAGCCTTCCTTCTAAGATGTTGTACATTAGATGCTTTCCTCACGGAACTTACGATATTTCATCCACACAGCCGAAGTTCACTGTTAAATTTCCGTCGAGGTATCGCCCTTTCTCGCTCTCCCTCCCCCTCTCTCGATCGCTCTGTCCTTCTCACGGTCGGTCTCTCTCGATCGCTTTATCTCGATCGCTCTCTCTCTCTCTCTCTCTCGATCGCTCTCTCCCTCGATCGCTCTCTCCCTCGATCGCTCTCTCTCTCGATCGCTCTCTCTCGATCGCTCTCTCTCGATCGCTCTCTCTCGATCGCTCTCTCTCGATCGCTCTCTCTCGATCGCTCTCTCTCGATCGCTCTCTCTCGATCGCTCTCTCTCGATCGCTCTCTCTCTCGATCGCTCTCTCTCGATCGCTCTCTCTCGATCGCTCTCTCTCTCGATCTCTCTCTCGATCTCTCTCTCCCTTGATCGCACTCTCTTTCGATCGCTCTCTCTCGATCACTCTCTCTATCGATCGCTCTCTCGATTACACTCTCATTATCGATTGCTCTCTCTCGATTACTGTCTCTCGATCGCTTTCTCTCGATCGATCTCACGATCACTCTCTCTTGATTGCTCTCTCGAGATCGATCGCTCTTTCTCGATCGCTCTCAATCGTTGTCACTCTCCCTCTCTCTCTCGATCGGTCTGTCTCTCTGCCGGTCTCTCTCTATCTCGATCGCTCTCTCTCTCTCGCTATCTCTCCCTCTCTCTCCCATCTCCCTTCTACTCTCTCCCTTTTTCTCTCTTCTCCTTCTCCTTCTTCTTCTCTGTTGCGTGCCCCGCCCTTGTGCCCCGCCCCTCTCGCGACTTTCCCCGCCCCGTGGGCGTGGGAGCGCGCGGGGCCGCCTTCCCAGAGAGCGAGCGCGCGCCAGCCAAGTAGTGCGCCGCGGGCGACCGGCGACCGGCGACCGGCGGCTGGCGGCTGGCGGCGGCGGCGGCTGCTGCGTCGTTGGCCGTGTCATCACGCGCCTCGCGTCACGCGGACACGCGCCGACGAGGGGACCCGTGCGTCCCCTACTCTCCGAATCTGAATCAGTGAAATTGTCGCTGGTTCAATCAGTGAGTGCCCAAGTCACTGATATCTTCACTCGAAATGTGTAGTTTTGCTGACAATCCGCGAATATGCGAACCTGTTCATAATGACCGCCAGCATTGCACTGGTCGTCAGTGGTAAAAGTGCCGCGCCACCTTCGTTCACTGATCGTTCAGTCGTCACGTTCAACTACTTGTCACAGATTTCACTGATTCAAACAGAAAAGTTTCACTGATTCAAAAAGTGCGGCAGATTTTCACTGATTTGTTTAGTTCAATTCACTGATTGTCAGTGGTAGGGATATAACTGACGCCATCAGTGAATAGTCACTGTCAATCAGTAGTTTTTCACTGATTCAGACTGAGAGTACGTGCGCGTGTTGAGATTGCTGATTCCGAGCGCGTCAGCTGATGAGGTTATTGATCCCGTAAGTGTAGGGCATGCTTTTATTGCGGGAGGTGGCGGTGATCTTCCCTGGCTGGATGGTGAGATACAGCCTCCACGTCGTGTAGCGAGGTTTTCCCCCAACCAGGTATCTCCCACCAGCGGGGCACCGCCCTAGCCGGGACAAGCTGTAAGCTCCCAACCGGTCTCCCGTCATGTGTTGTAGTGTAGTGCATGTTAGTGTAAGTGTGTGTGTAAGAGGAGAGGATAGGACAAGGAAGAGGAAGGAAAAATCGCTTGCTGTCCGTGGCCCGTTTGTTAGGGTACTGCTCCAGCATTCGCCTGGTGTTGATCGGAGAAACCACGGAAAACCACCGATCAGAGCAGCCGGCCGCTAGAATTCTCCTCCAGACAGTGACTAACCAGTGACTAGCTGACAAACTAGTGTCGACAACCCTGCCACCGACGAGACTCGAACCTAGGACCTCCCAGTCAGAGGCGCTGCAGTGACATCAGTTGATGCCCTGAGCCACCTCAGCCGGCACAGAAACTCGTGAAGGCGCTCTTTTTCTCGTCGTAACGAAGGTGAAAGCAAACGGGGGAAACCAGTAGTGAATATCATGTTTTTCAAGAAATCTTCTGAAGATAGAAGCAATCATGCGAGTGTGCAGCAGTGGAAGTGACGCAAGAAGTAAAAGAGCTTCTGCACTTTTGAAAACAAAACGGTTTAATCGTGTGTTGATTCAAGATTCCTCTCATATACACACTTGCACTTGCGTTAATACATGCGTCGCCTTCATATCTTTAAACCCAGAGTTGCCGAGGGAGAGAGGGGGTTTAGTCGCCTACGGATTTTTTTTAATTTTATTTTTTTAGGTTGCAATAATTTTAGGAACGTAAAAATTATTTATATTATTTCTTTTTGTTCAAATTATGATGCAATATATCTTAAGTGTTTGCTATAACTTGAGTTATCACACCGTATTTGGCTGTAGATAAAAACTGGGGATCTATTCACTCGTAAACTGAATATTCAAAATCATTTGGGAAATATTCGTAGGATTATAATTCTTATTACAATTTTTTTTTGAAAATCGTACAGAAAGTGTAGGATTATGAAACTTACTTAAAGAATGCCTTTTTTATTTATGGAAATTGATTTTTTGTTTAAATTAATGCACGTATATGTTTCAGGTGTATCAATTTATTAACTTATCAGAATCGTCAAGAAGGTCACTGAATTCAAAATTTTAGCGATGGACTCGGGAGTCCTCTTAATTTTGTGTTTTGTTAAAGTTTATTCTATATTAATTACGATATCGTTTTGCCAACTTCTTTTAGTACTTAAGATATTTGCAAATCGGGCTAATGAAACGTCTGTTATATGTTTATTTACTTTGATTGCTGAATCGAAAAAAAATCAAATATAAAATAGCTGTTACTTTGTATTTATTGTTCGTGGTAATAAATATATTATTCAGTATATACTTAAACTTATATTTACATGTTATGTATATTAGATACAGGACGTGTTACTTTGATGATTTATGAAAGAAGGTCAAGAAATGAAGCAATACCAAAACACCATGTCAGGAATAGAAACAGGATGGGAAAATACAATCTATTTTATCATATTTAAATCATCGATATTTTAAACATCGATTTTTTGTCGTATCATCAACACCGGAAACTTTTTGATGATGTATCGAAATATCAATTTATCGATCTTATGAAATTGGTCATCACGCGAGGTTTTGCACGTCTTTTCGGGCAGCAATCGTCTGCAATTTCAATCATCTGCACATGCCCAGATGCACAATAATGATGCGAAACTTGAAATACGCATGCGCAGAAAATCGATAGTGCTGCCGGTTGCTTTAACGTTCAACGACGCAAAAACTTCCTATTACTATTACATGTCCAAACAATAAAAGATATTGGTATTTCATTTAAGTACTCTAATTAAAGTGCAAAAACAGGATGGGAAAATACCATATATTGTATAATTTTTAAAAATCGATATTTCAATCGATAGTGCTGTCGATTGCTTTGACGTTCGAGGGCACAAAATCCTTATTTTACTTTGCGTGAGTACAAGTAATAACGTATATCAGTATTTCATGTATGTACTGCAACCAAAAATGAAAACATGGTGGGAAAATACCATCTATTTTATCATAATTAAAACATAAATGTTTTTAACATCGGTATTTGAAACATCGATATTTTAAACATCAGTATTTTAAACATCGATATTTCAAAAATCGATATTTTAGACATCGATGTTTTGTCGATGCCTAAACCTTTCGACATCGGAAACCTTTTTGTGATGTGTCGATATATGGATGTTCTGATGAATCGATGATCGATGGCTCCTCGCTTCTGCGCAGGCTACGGCGAGCTGGTGGCGTCGCTGCAGCGGCTGCAGCTGCAGCTGAAGAAGTCGGCGGGCGCGGGCGGGGCGGGCGCGGCGGCGCTGCTGTCGCCGCTGGAGGCGCAGCTGGCGGCGGTGCACGCGCTGCTGCTGTCGCCGCAGTTCGGGCGCGCGCTCGCCGTCCACAACGCCCTGCAGCAGGCCCGGCGCCGCGGCCTCGCGCGCCGCCCCTCGCCCCCGCCCGCGCCCGCGCCCACGCTCGCCCCCGCCCCCGCCCACCGCCCCCGCCACCGCCCCCGCCGCCGTCGCCGCCCTCGACGCCGCCTCCACGCTGCAGCCCGCCTCCGCCTGCGCGCAGGCCCTCGTCAGAGACGTGAGTGGCGCGCGCGCGGCTGCGTCGCTAGGCACTCGCGCCTCCATCGCTAAGCACTCACACCTCCATCGCTATTCACTCATGTCCCCATTGCTATGCACTCACACCTCCATCGCTATGCACTCACACCTCCATCGCTATGCACGCATGTCTCCATCGCTATGCACTCATGTCCCCATTGCTATGCACCCATGTCTCCATCGCTATGCACTCACGCCTCCATCGCTGTGCACCCATGTCCCCATTGCTATTTACTCACACCTTCATCGCTAAGCACTCACGCCTTCATCGCTGTGCACTCACACCTCCATCGCTTAGCACTCACGCCTTCATCGCTGTGCACTCACACCTTCATCGCAGTGCACCCACGTTTCTAACGCTATGTACCTACATCTCCATCGCTATGCACCCACTTCTCCGTCACTATGCACTCACATTACCATCGCTATTTACCCATATCACCATCCCCATTCGTCCATATCTCCATCGCTAAACATTCATTTCTCCATCGCTATTCACCGGCGTATCCATCGCTGTGCACCCACGCCTCTATCACTATGCATCTACGTCTCCATCGCTGTGAACTTACATCACCATTGCTATTTACTCACAACACCATTCGCCCATATCTTCATCGCTATACACCCGCGACTACATCGCTTTGCATCCGCGTGCATCGCTGTGCATCCACGTCTCCATCGCTATGCATCAACATTCCATCACTGTGCACCTACATTCCTTCATTGTGCACCTACATTCCATCACTGGGTACCCACATCTCCATCGCTATACGCTTACATCTCCATCGCTATACACCCACATCTCCATCGCTATACACCCACATCTCCACCTCTATACACCCACATCTCCATCGCCATTCACCCACATCTCCATCGCTATACACACACATCTCCATCGCTATACACACACATCTCCATCGCTATACACCCACATCTCCATCGCCATGCACCCACAGCTTCATCGCTATACACCCACATCTCCATCGCTATACACACACATCTCCATCGCTATACACCCACATCTCCACCTCTATACACCCACATCTCCATCGCCATGCACCCACAGCTTCATCGCTATACACCCACATCTCCATCGCTATACACACACATCTCCATCGCTATACACCCACATCTCCATCGCCATGCATCCACAGCTTCATCGCTATGCTCCCACATCTCCATCGCCATACACACACATCTCCATCGCTATACACACACATCTCCATCGCTATACACACACATCTCCATCGCTATACACCCACATCTCCACCTCTATACACCCACATCTCCATCGCCATTCACCCACATCTCCATCGCCATTCACCCACATCTCCATCGCTATACACACACATCTTCATCGCTATACACACACATCTCCATCGCTATACACCCACATCTCCATCGCCATGCACCCACAGCTTCATCGCTATGCACCCGCGTCTCCATGGCTATTTACCTACATTCCATGACTGGGTCCCCACCTCTCCATGGCCGAGCGCCCAGACGGCTAACTGCACCTTCCGTGCCGCAGTGCCTGGACGCGCTGCAGCCGTGCTCGCTGGCCGCGGCGGCCGAGCTGGCGGACCTGCTGACGCGCTACGAGCTGGAGGGGCTGCTGCTGGCGCACGACGCCATCGCGGCGGCCGTGGGGGCGGCGGGGGCGGGCGCGGGGGCTTCCCCGGCGCCCAGCCCCGCCTCCGCCGTCTCCGCCGCCCCGCCGGGCCCCGCCGCCGCCGCCGCCGCCGCCGCCCCCGCGCCCGCCCCGGCGCCGCCCGCGCTCCTGCCCGTGCACCCCGACGACAACATCCGCATCATCAAGATCGAGAAGACCAACGAGCCGCTGGTGCGTATGCCCACCTCCACTGCCCGTCCTCACCAACTGGCGTTACCGCCTGCCTTTACTTCACATTCTCACTGCTCATCCTCACTTCCCGTCCTAACTGCTCGATCTCACCACCTGTCTTTACTGCCCGTCCTCACAAATCGACCTCACCACCTGTCCGTCGTCACTGCCCATCCTCACTGCCCGTTCTCACTGCCCGTTCTCACTGCCTGTCCTCACAGATCCTCACCATCAGTCTTTACTCTCCGTCCTCACTGCCCGCCCTCATTGGCCGTCCTCACTGCCCGTCCTCTGCCCGTTCTCACTTCCCGTCCTCACTGTCCATCCAAACCGCCCGTCCTCATCACCTGTCTTTACTGCCCGTCCTCACTGCCCGTCCTCAGCGCCCGCCCTCACTGTCTGTCCTCACTGCTGGACCTCCCCGCGTATCCCCATCTCCCTTTCCTCCCCGCCCGCCCTCACTGCCTATCCTCACTGCTGGACTCAATGCATATCCTCATCTCCCTTTCCTTCCCGCCCGTCTTATTCCAGTTCTCCCTCCTCCGGTCGTTTCCAAGGCCTGGGAGGCGCCGCCCCCCCCCCATGGAGCGGGCTGCGCGCTTCATGTGTCCCGTCCTCATTGCTTGACCTTACCACCCACCTTCACTGCCCGCCCTCACCGCTCGTTCTCACGAACTGTCCATACCACCTGCCTTTATTGCTCGTGCTCATAGCTCGATCTCTCCATCTGCCTTTACTGCCAGTCCTCCCTGCCCGTCCTCACACCTGTCCTCACTCCTGTCCTCACGCCCGTCTTCACGCCGTCCTCACGCACGTCCTCACGCCCGTCCTCAAGCCCGTCCTCTCGCCCGTCCTCACGCCGTCCTCACGCCCATCCTCACACCGTCCTCACGCCGTCCTCACGCCCATCCTCACACCGTCCTCACGCCGTCCTCACGCCCGTCCTCTCACCCATCCTCACGCCCGGCCTCACGCCCGTCCTCACGCCCGGCCTCACGCCCGGCATCATGCCCGTCCTCATGCCCGTCCTCATGCCCGTCCTCACGCCCGGCCACTCGCCCGTCCTCACACCCGGCCTCTCGCCCGGCTTCACGCCCGTCCTCACTTCCGACCTCACGCCCGTCCTCACGCCCGGCCTCTCGCCCGGCCTCTCGCCCGGCCTCTCGCCCGGCCTCTCGCCCGGCCTCTCGCCCGGCCTCTCGCCCGTCCTCACTCCCGACCTCACGCCCGTCCTCACGCCCGTCCTCATGCCCGTCCTCACGCCCGGCTTCACGCCCGGCCTCACGCCCGTCCTCTCGCCCGGCCTCACTCCCGGCCTCACGCCCTTCCTCACTGCTCCACCCGACCGCGTATCCCCATCTCCCCTTCCTCCCCGTCGGTCCGTCTTCTTCCAGTCGTGCCTCCCCCCCGCGCGGTGCGTGCTTCACGTGTCTGTGTGCGTTGGCAGGGCGCGACGGTGCGCAACGAGGGCGAGGCGGTGGTGATCGGGCGCGTGGTGCGCGGCGGCGCGGCCGACAAGTCCGGGCTGCTGCGCGAGGGCGACGAGGTGCTGGAGGTGAACGGCGTGGAGATGCGCGGCAAGAGCGTGAACGACGTGTGCGACCTGCTGGCCGGCATGACCGGCACGCTCACCTTCCTCGTGGTGCCCGGCGCCGCCGGCGCGCCCGCCGCCCCGCGCCCGCCCGGCCACAGGGACACGCTGGTCAGTGCGCTTCACTCCACTGTCAAATGAATGGATGATGGAACGATTGAGATATTGAATGATTCAACGATTGAATGATTGATTATTAAATGATTGAGCGATTGATTGAATCGACGATTGAATGATTGAACTATTAAATGATTGAACTATTAAACGATTGGACGAATGAATGATTGAACTGTTAAATGATTGGGCGATTGGATGATGGAACGATTGAATGATTCGATGATTGATTATTAAGCGATTGAATGAATCGACGATTGAATGATTCAACTATTAACTGATTGAACTATTAAACGATTGGACGAATGAATGATTGAACTGTTAAATGACTGGGCGATTGGATGATGGAACGATTGAATGATTCGATGATTGATTATTAAGCGATTGAATGAATCGACGATTGAATGATTCAACTATTAACTGATTGAACTATTAAACGATTGGACGAATGAATGATTGAACTGTTAAATGATTGGGCGATTGGATGATGGAACGATTGAATGATTCGATGATTGATTATTAAGCGATTGAATGAATCGACAATTGAATGATTCAACTATTAAATGATTGAACTATTAAACGATTGGACGAATGAATGATTGAACTGTTAAATGATTGGGCGATTGGATGATGGAACGATTGAATGATTCGATGATTGATTATTAAGCGATTGAATGAATCGACGATTGAATGATTCAACTATTAACTGATTGAACTATTAAACGATTGGACGAATGAATGATTGAACTGTTAAATGATTGGGCGATTGGATGATGGAACGATTGAATGATTCGATGATTGAATCATTGAACTATTAAATGATTGAGCGATTGAATGATTGAATGACTTGGATTGAAATAATACTGAGATAAATGCTGTATTGTGCTAACATAGCGAGTATAGGCGGGTTGAGTGTTATCAGCTAACATTTAATTTTTATGTGTTCTTTGTTTCACGTCAGTTGGGGAATTTTTCTGTTTAGTTTTTAAACAAAAACAATTATTTTTGTAATGTTTTGGGGTTTTGGTTAATATTTATTATTATCTGCACACTACATTATACATATTTTTCATTTCAAATACAGGCGATCAATTTTCTAACTTCTTCAGAATTCAAATATTTACCTCCTTTGGTAAAGCGAATTTTGACTGCATTATGCATAACTTTGACAAGACAAATGTAGAATGTTTTAATTTAGAAGTTGTTGTGGCAATGTAGAATAGATAAAAATATTTACTTAGACTCGGAATCGAACCCGCCACTTTTCTAGTTCGGGAACAACACTTTGCCACTGAGCTGTCCTTTAGCTGCTCGATTACCTTTATTATAAAAACACATTTTAAACTAACTTAACTTCAATGCAACATTACGTATACAAAAATTAATGTCAATTTAGTCTCGTGGGCAGGAATCATGGAAGTCTTTTATATCTGTACTAATTTTTAGCTCTTAATGGACGTTAAAATATTTCATACGCTCCAATCAAATGAATTTCATCTTCATAGTTCGGTCGAGAGAACCTAGTTTTCAAACCCACCGTTAGATGTCGCTTTCGGCAGTGAGGGATGTCCATCGCCATCAAGCCCGCGGGCCGAGGCATTTTCGACGAGAAATTTTATGTTTCCATGCGTGTACATATCTGTGCATGGTTTTTGGCGCTAGCATTGTTCCCTGACAGACAAACGTGAGAATTGTCTCTTCGGGCTCACAATAGTCTTACTTTTACACTGAAAGAAATGTTGTAGTGCAACGTACTATGGTCCAATTAAAAGAAGTTGGTGATTGACAGTTGCAAATGGAAGGGAGCGACGTTGACAAGTTCCTTACCACTGAGCACATATTCCCAGAACATGAAAATAAACACTTGTAATAAATACTGATTAAAGTAACCAAATCATACACTCATATTGTATGAAGCTTCAGAAACACAACTGTCAATCAACGATTTATTTTAATCGGACCATAAACATGTTTAGTAAGCGATCATATAGTAAACACAATTATTCGTGTGGTAAGATTCACTAAACACGATGGTAGCCGAGATAGACCCCGGGATTACGAGATTGTTACACGCCAGGGGTAACAACCTTGGGGAGTAAAAAATAGATTTGTCATACCCCCCCCCCCAAAAAAACAGGTCACGTGCGCTTGCCCCCGGGAGAATACGACTGGGCCTCGGTGGGTACAAGTGGCGCGTTCTTGTGGTCCTATACTGCGATTTCTCCAACTTTGCCCCTCAAGGCCCATCTTCGCGATGGAATATGTCACGGCATTTCGCGTCTTTCTCGGTCTTGCCGGTAGAAGTCACATGGTCGCGAGCGCTGCTTGATACGGTTGCGATCATGCGAAATCTTTCGGATGGTACAACGGTCTGCGGATCTGTAGATTCGGATGGTATAACGGTCAGCGTATCGGATTGTCGTACCCAAGATTGCGGGTTCAAACCCGATCGAAGCCGTGGATTCTTAAGGGCGAAAAAATCCTTCATACACCTTCCTTCGGAGGGGAAGTAAAGCCGGCTGTCCCATGTTAGTAGATTTACTTGCATGCAAAAGATCAAGCCTAAATGAAGCCTCTGAGCTAAATTCAAATCGTCTGTTTCGTCGGCCGAGACACCTTCTTTCTCCGCTAGATGGTGAAAGGAGCGTAGAGAAATTTGCGTGGTCAGACGGAAGAGCGGGCCTCATGGCCAGAGTCTCGCCACGTAAAATAACGCATTAACTTAAACTTAAACTTAAATCTAGCGGAACGACTGAGAAAGATGCGAAATACCTTGACAAGGTGGGACTTGAGGGACAATGTTAGAGAGATCGCAGTATAGGACGGCCAACTGACGACCGAAAGAAGACCGCCGCGTGTGTGTGAGAGAGAATGGTTTGCGTTCGCAGCTGCACATGAAGGCCCACTTCGACTACGACCCCGAGGAGGACCTGTACATCCCGTGCCGCGAGCTGGGCATCTCCTTCCAGAAGGGCGACATCCTGCACGTGATCAGCCAGGAGGACCCCAACTGGTGGCAGGCTTACCGCGAGGGCGAGGAGGACCAGACGCTCGCCGGCCTCGTGCCCTCGCGCTCCTTCCAGCACCAGTGAGTTGCCTTCTCCTCCTCCTTCACACGATTCTTCCCCTTGTTCTTCGTCCCTTCTTCTTCCCCTTCTTCTTTATCCCATTCTTCTTCCCTTTTTCTTTATCCCCTTCTTCTTCCCCTTCTTCCTCCCCTTCTTCTTCTTCTTTCCCCTTCTTCCTCCCCTTCTTCCTCCTTCTTCTTCCCCCTTCTTCCTACCCTTCTTCCCCGTCTTCTTTCCCCTCTTCCCCTTCTTCTGCTCCCTCCCCGTCTTCCCCTTCTACTTCCCCTTCTTCCTCCCCCTTCTTCCCCCTCTTCCCCTTCGTCTTCTCCCCCTTTCTTCTTCTCCCCTTCTTCTTCTTCCCCTTCTTCTTCCCCTTCTTCTCCCTCCCCGTCTTCCCCTTCTTATTCCCCTTCTTCCCCTTCTCCTTCTTTTCCTTCTTCCCCTTCGTCTTCCCCTTCTTCCTCTTCTTCTTTTCCCCCTTCTGTTTCCCCGGCTTCTTCTTTCTCCCTTTCTGTTTCTCCGTCTTCTTCTTTCCCTTGTTCTCCTCCTTCCCCTTCTTCTTCCCGTCTTCTTCCTTCTCTTCTTCTTCCCCTTCCCCTCTAATTTAAATGTATTATCCCATTGTCCAAATATATTCAATAGTTCATTGCTGTTAATTTTTGTATTTATTCATATCATCTGCTTTTGAACTTATTACTCATCCGATCCTTTTAATCTGTACAGTAGAACCCCGGTATTCCGGACTAATTGGAGATGTGGTCTGTTCGGATTCAGAAATGTTTGGATTATTCGAAAAAAAAAGTACAGTACATATTCAAATATTTCTATAGGATAACAAAATACAATGCAACGTAGCATAACAATGTGAGAAAATGGCAAGGTAGCGTAGCGATCGCATCAGAAAGCAGATTCAGTTCCGTACGGCAAAAGAAGATTAGCGATTTTTCAAGTGAATATTACTAATACATAAACATGTGATATTCATCGTAGTTACCGGTGCAATAAATGTTTCATTTTGAAAACTTGTTTGAATAATTCGTTGTCGAGCTCTACGTAATTATAAAATCCTTAATTCACGCTGTAAATATGGATTGTATTTACTTTGTTTATTTTTCCTCTGTCTCGAATTTTGTTCGGATTACCCGAAATTTCGGATTTGCGGGGTTCTACTGTATTGAAAACTTATCTGCAAGATGCTTTTTGGTTTTAAATGTAATTAACATCTATTTTACTGTCAGTGAAAATGTGTGTTGTGTATGTACCACAAAAAAACTTTTGAACATCAGGAATGATTGTTCCTAAATTGGGCACAAAATCTTGTGAAATCTTTCGAAAATCCAGCCGTGAGTTGCAATTCAAAATACAACGTCCAAATTATTTTAACAAAATTGTGTTTAATGCAACCCGCACTGCACGTATGTATGAAGGGATTGCGTTGCTGCGGTGCGAATAGGGGGTGGCCAGGGCGACTGGGCGACTAGGGCGACCGGGCGATTGATTGTTAGGAACAGCTGAAGGAAGTTGTAACACATTGTTTCAGAACTGCTGTTACAAGGGTGCAATAGATCATTCATAGGTACAGTAAATGCCTTCATTCTCACAATTAATAAGTAGAGGTCCAATCTTTCAACAAGTGGGAGAGATTTTAGAAGAACACTATGGTTTATGGTCAACTCCACATAGACCTCTCCACACTAGAAAAGATTCTTAATGAGAGTGTTTCTCAGAGTAATTTGATGGGGACAATTTATAATAAAAGTAATCTTAAAATGAAAGAAAACAACTCACACTGTATTTTGTATTTTTTATTATTTATTAATGCAAGAGATTAATTTTTTCCTGCCTTTTTGGATGGTTAATACCCATTTTGATAGAATTCATTCCCTTTTTTTCCTAATAAATGATGGTGATACGTGCCCAGCCAATATTGCCTTACTTCCACCAGCAACTTACATACTGCATTTGTAATATTTATAACAAATTGCACTATGTTATTGAAATTGTTTTGAAGTTTCAATACAATTTCATTGTATTTGTTAAGAAATCTCTACCTTGTCAGTAACTTTCTGATGACCCAAAATGGAACATTAAATATTTAAGGAATGAGAAATTTATATTTCAGAAAACATACAAAAATTGGTGTGTAAAACATCTGAATTTGCAACTAGCAACTAACACATTGTTACATCCTTTATAGTATTCCTTGCAATCTTCAAAATGTGTACTTTTGTTTACATAATTAATCCTCATTTTGACACAATTCACATGTATTTATTGCTGAGAGGACCAAATTGAGTTTAGTCAATTTATTGGAAAAATTCATATTGGAAACTTCATTTTTCAGGCGTGAATCAATGAAACAGACAATAGCGGGAGATCGGATGACTAAGGAGAAGTCGAAGAAGGCTGGAACATTGCTTTGTGCAAAGAAGAATGCAAAGAAAAAGAAGAAGAAAATGCCATATAATGATGGAGGTTATCCCTTCTATGCAACTAGTACTATTGATGGTAAGTATTACACAGAACTGTATTATCTTCTGTAAATGCCAGAAGCAATTAATTATTAATCATTTATTTAATAAATGTAGTTTCTTAGTGAATAACTTAAATACTTTAATTAGATAAAGTTATATGATAAGGAAAGAACCCAATTTTGTACGATTTGAAAAATGCCTTTGATCCAAAACTGTGTGTGCTGAAGCATTGTAATCCCCCAGACATGTGTCAAACAGATTTAAGATGAAAATTGTAGAATTTGTAAGTTACAGTATTTGTTTAAAAAATCAGCAAGTACCCACATGTCTTACTGTTTTTGCATACTCACCAATATCACCTCATGCAGCATGTATTTTGGCAGTTTTTTCAACTTATTTATATGTTGTGTGTTTTAGCATTTGTTGTGTAGGTTATGAGTAACCTGAAGAAGTTTATCATCTATGTTATCAAACATGGGTTTTAATTTCTATTTTATGACAGAAAAAACTCTGTTATGTCATTGAAATCTCTTTTTGCCTTCTATTCTACAATACACACATTGCACTGCATCACACATTACGATTAAGAGTAACTCAAAAACTGTACAATCTAACCTCTCTAAAACTTGGTGTCTGGGCCCCCATAGGAAATTGAATAATTGAATGTGTCATAGGGTGAAATATTCTAGTAATTATTATTATATTAGGAGTGTAAAATTATTGTTTTTTGATTATTGTTTTTCCCAATTGAGCAAAACACAAAAAATTCACTCTCGAAATATAAACGACATATTTTCTCAGATTGTATAAAAATGCTTCTATCACAAATCATGATTTGTTTCATCTCTATTCTTCATGGTTTATTCAAAAGGAATCTTTGTTAACATTTTTATAATAGGAGTCTCTGGTTTCACATCATAAGGTTGTTGGTTGAGGCATTAAAGTAAAGCACTGTTGTTTCATATGAGTTCCTATGTATAATTGGCACATGGCGGTTATAATTACTGAATTTAAAATGGTTAATAGCGATGTTGATATTCCACAAGAGTATTTCAAATCTGCAAATGCTGCAGTATCAAATCTATTACCCAAAATTCCGTAGGTATTTACAAAAAAGCCTTACCATCAGTTGAGAAATTGTTGTACATCTAAGAGAGTAGCTACGAGTTTCATAATATATTGTGTTTATAGTTACGTACTAATTATGCGTTAATAGATAATTATAAGTTAATAGTTATTGGGAAGAGTTTAATAATAGTGATATTAGAATGGCTTTTCCGTTAATATGTGCTTCATTTGCATACTTCTCTTGTAAGCTACCTACTGTACATAAAAGTCTTTTTTGTGAAGTCACTGTGAAAAAGTCTTTTATGTACAGTGATGGTACATTTTTCAGATGTTTTAAGAAAAGTCTAACTTCACGCATGGGTAACAGCACATAGAAATCCACATTTTATACAATTGTGGAAAAATACGACCATTTCAGACCTTTTTCTTAGTGTGGAGGTTTAGCTCCTCTGGGAACACCCATTCCAAAGCATGGGTGATCAGAAATATGCAAAATATTGACTTATATGTCAAATAAATTGTCTATGTGCAAGCTGCACACTTTCTGAAGAACTTGAAAAATTGGGGAAAATCAGGAAATTTCATGGATCTGGAAAAGTTGGAAAAATCAGAAAATATGTGGAAAAATCATTAGAAGTTAACAGAAATTTTGAGACAATGATATAACTAGAACTTAATAAATAACGTGGATATTATTCTTTAAGAAAATTAATCCAGCAAAAAAATAGTGTCTCAATTTTAATTTTTGAGTGTGTTTTTTTTTTTAAAAACACCTGGAAAACTGGGAAAAGTCAGGAAAATTTGTTCCAAAGAATGAGCAAACCCTGATACACCCTGAGGTAATTTTAATCCCTCAGGTCCTTGTGGGGGTGTGGCAGGACCAGGACCTGTGCAATTTAATCACACAGGTCTTTCTGGTTTTATAAAGAACACTTATCAAAGTTATAAGCCTTGCACAATACTGTGCCTGTAATGTGTTGTAATGACAATTCAGGCATAGAATGATTGCATATATTGATTGTATCTGTTCAAAGTTGGATTCCATTATTAAGCTATTTTCATGTTTAAAGCAATAATTGAAATTTCCCCTGAACAAGATGGAAATATGATCCAGATCATTCTTTGAATGATGAATTTAATTAGATCCAGTGTAATCCAGTATTTAGATTACTTTTTCAACACGTTATTGAAATAGTAAGTCTAATCAAAAGTAGGTTATCTCATTTTTTCTTTTTTCCACTAGCTCAATACACAGACTCAAGAAGAAATTCTTACAGTACAGAAAATCCATCTTGTACCTCAGTTAAAAAATAACATTTTCTGAGATTTTAATTTTTTTTACATCATAATGATTTTGTCTATTTATCCCTACTTGTTTAATGACTTTTTACAGGTCTATGATCATTTTCTGCAACCTTATTTCTGTGCTTTTTAACATATATATTCTTTTTTGCATGACCTCTATTATTGCTAAGTTATTTTATTGCATTTATACACTCATTATGTTGCTTTATTGCATTCGTACAAATCTGAAAACTTGCTCCTAACATTGCTTGTTTTCTCTCTCTCTCTCTCAGAACATGTACTCCTGCAAAAAGCTTAACATTACAAACTACAAGCATAAGCTACTATTTTCATTCTTTCCTTATGTCTTCTATATCCCCATACAGATTTTTGAAAAAGTCAATCTGACTTCAATCTTATGCCTACACTACTTCAGTTTTTTTAATTTAGATCATCACATTTGAGGTTGTTTAATACCTCATTCTATACTTTGTCAGTTAAAGTTTGTACACTTCTTTGCCAGAATGGCATTTCTGCTGCATGAAGTTTGTCTCTCTTTTTTCTTTAGCTGTATCCACACCTTTGCCCCAAGGATTACACTCATTGAAACTTTCATCCCCTTTCACTAGCTTTTTAAACAAATATTCTGCATTATCTTCATTTTCTGCCACCTGCCTTATGGACAGCTGCAAAATAGCTTATTGTATAATGTTTCATTTCTTATTTTCACACCCACATGACTACAATTTTTCTTCCATTCTTTTAAGGTTTCATACATGTACCCCTTAAACAGGGTTGGTGATTTCCAGCAGCATCGAGTTTTATTTACTGAAAAGTTGTCTGATAGAGATGTTTCCACTGTCACTTGACTTGTGAGGTCGCTTTTGTGAATGTTCTTTATACTCCTTTTCTTCCATTGCTCCCAGTGCCTCTTTTACTTGTGCATTTTCCTGGGCCTTCTTTAAATATATGAAAATTATATATAGGTACTTCAGGGGTGGATCCAAAGACAAATTTTGCGAAGGAAATTAAAAGTGTTTTGGTTGAATGTGTCATTACAGATTTTGTTAAATGTCACACACTACACTCAGCTCATGCTGCAGATACAATTTTATTCATTTGAATGATTATTTGAAAATATTTTTGCTTGAAAGTTTTGTGACAAGTTAAAATTAATAGTCACAGAAAAAATTAAGGGGAGAATTTCCCTCCCCATGTATCCGTGCCTATTTACTCTCTTCACTCAATTGTTTTCGCTGTCATTTGCTTGAGAAATGTTGCCTATACAGGATCCTCTTGGCCTGAACCCACTTTTGCTCTTCTGAGTTTTCCATTTGTGCACTCATCCATACATCCTAGATGTATAGATGTATGCTGAAGCATGCTACACAAAGATGAAAATCATACTTTTCCTTCTATAGTTATTGCAATGTGTTTTACTAGGTACTTTTTTTCCTAATTGAATTTACATAGATTAAACTTATATTTCTAATATTTTCTCTCCTTTCAAAATGTCATTTGATATTTCTATACGTAGCTCCAATGGAACACAATCATTGTGTTTCATAAGCTTTAAGGGTGTATCTCCAGCACAGAATCTTAACTATTCTTCATGTTTATTAAAAATTTCTTTGTTTCTTTCAAAGTCCTTCTTGCTTCAAAGAAGATTTACCTTCACTGGGTCATAGTATATTTCCTGAGATTAAATTCTTAAATTTTTCGGACAAGTGCAATTGATTGAAAACTGCATGAGAAGCATTTTGAGAACTTTCAATATTATATTTTAGCCATATCTGAATAAAGTTATCTTTTTAGGTAAAGTGAAAGTAAATCTTACTTTCATATAAACACGCTATAACAATTTTTTTAAATGTATGAATAATTTAAAAAATATTTTGTTTTTGTCACCTTTCAGATTATGATGCAGATGAGATTCTCACCTATGAGGAAGTAGCATTGTACTACCCTCGGGCGAACCAGAAGCGCCCCATCGTACTCATTGGACCTCCAAATATCGGTCGTCATGAGCTGAGGCAGCGGTTAATGGAAGATGCAGACCGATTTGCTGCAGCCATCCCACGTAAGCCTCTTTTAGTTGTTGCTGTTTTGCTTTTGCTTCCTTCTAATTTCTTCTTTTCTTCTTGTAATACATTTCTTCTCTTTCTTCTTCTTCTTCTTCTCCTCCTCCTCCTCCTCCTCCTCCTCCTCCTTTTTCTTTTGTCTTCTTCCTTCTTTCTTTTTCTTTCTTCTTCCTTCCTTCCTTCTTTCTAACTTCCTTCTTCATCTTTCTTCCTCCTTTCTTCCTTCCTTCTTCTTTCTTCCTTCATCTTCCTTCTTTCTTCCTTATTTCTTCCTTCTTCTTTCTTCCTTCTTTCATCCTTCTTCTTTCTTCTTCTTCTTGTTTCTTTCTTCTTCATTTTCTTCCTTCATCTTTTGCCTTGTTCCTTCTTCTTTCATCTTCTTCTTTCTTCTTTTATGATTTTGAACAAGCTCACTGAATGGTCGAAATGTCATTCTTAATTTATTCATTGTCCATGCTGGTTGATTGTTATTGATTGTTAATTGTTATTGATTGTTGATTGTTATTATAAACTTCATTGAGTTATAAGAGAAAAATGCAATATAAAGAAAAAATGGCAGGATGGCTAATCTAATCCCCCTGTCAGTCACCTCATATGATGGTATACAATTAAATATTTACATGTTTTTCCCTTTCTTTCTTTCTTTCTTTTTCATTCAGTATTCAACAGACAAAATAAACAATATGAAAAGTTATTAAATATGTACGGTACTTAAACAATAACAGACATTGAAATTTTTAGAAAATGAATTCTACATGACATATTTTCTTGAGACAATTTGACCCTTGAATGGAGTCTTCTTCTGGTACAAAACTGTCAAAACATCTCAAGATGTGTGACGAATTGAATTCATTTTTTAAACATTTTAATGTATATTTATCTGGCCTATAATTTTATGAATACCCATAATAGACTGTACAAGCATGCAAAAAAATTAAATATCATATAAAATGTTTAGTTGTATTTGTAGATCTGATGCCCTATTAGTATACCAAAGAGGTTTTTTTTTATTCATTCTTTGTTAAATCTTTAAGTCATACAAATCAGAAGATTGTAAAAAAATGCTTATAATATGCTTTTCTATTAAACTCCTTAACTAATTATACATTACTTCTAGTATTGTTCCTGACATGCATTTATGACAATTTCCTTACTTATTCTCAGAATTATTATACACTGTATTCTTCCATTTAGTTCATTATGATCTTGCCACAGTTTGAAAAGATTTCCCAGAATTTCTTTTTCTGTAAAATATCTATTTATATTCATTATATTTTTTTTCTCTACACAAAGATTCAGATGGATAATATTTCCTTTTTCCAAAAATGATTTTTACAATTATCTTCTGAATGTGTGCTGAAAATAATGTTTTAACTTAATTAAAAATATATTTAGTAAGTACACGTTCTTTTGTTGTCATTTATCCTTCATTCTCTGGAAAAAACAGATTTTTGTTAACTCAGATTGGCCCCAGTCCCAGTTGATCCAGGTTATCGTGGTTCTACAGTGCTGCTAAGTTGTTTCAAATCACAGGATTTCCATCTGTCTCACAGCCTCTAAGGGCAAGAGAATCAGACAAGGGAAAGGCTCAGCTCACATCGTTCAATTAATTTTGAAAAATTTAATGTTATGAAGTAAATAATATAATTTTTTATGTGTTCTGGGTCACTGAACATGAAAATGAATTTAAATTGTTTAGCTAGTTATTTTTGAGATGACAGCACTTATAATACTTGTAAGTCAGTGGAAGGTCATCAGGTGAATCATCAAGTGGGTCATCATTCACCTGTTTCTTATAGTGCTGGGCATTACTTTTTACTTTCTTACACATTCTTTTCTGGAATTTATTTTAGTAATTCTTTATTTGTTCAAAATTATGAATTTGATTTTCTTGCTTTTAAAGGGCATGCACTACTTTAGGTTCATTTTAATTTATTTTCATCAAGAACTTCAAACTGCCTGGGTCTTTTGCCCTGCACATGACGAACTGCAAAAATCCCTTGCAAAAATCTTAACTGTATGGAAATTATTACCATTGAAATGGCATTTTGGGGTTGCCTGAAATGTGTATTGTAAACTGGGACAATTTTGCCGTTTTTTACTTCTTCTTTAAACTATTTAGTTAACTTACAATTTAAACATTTGTTCCAAATCTATCTCAAACAATTAGCATGATCTCTAGTTTTATAATATGTGGAAAAATGATAGCTTAACTTATATTTTTCTGGGCTAAAATATAAAGACAATGGTGGCAAGTGGAAATGCACCACCTTTACCAACTATTTTAAAAGTGGGTGGAACACAAAAAAGGAATTTTTAAACTATAAAACATTGCACATTAACATTGCAAAACTTGCACACTAACATTAAATAAAGTAAGGAAAATATATTTAAAATTTTTTGAAATGTTTTTTTTAAGTTAAATATAGTATAAAATTTCCATTGAAATTTTTATTTTAATAGAATTTTCATTATTAAAGTACCATGTAATGTTTATTAAATGAAATACATATAGACACATGCTATAGACACTTATTAGTGAAGATAATTATTAAAAATAAATAACAAAAATATTTATTGTTAATTATTTCAATTAACTTGTAATCATTAATATATACTTTTATGCAAACGATTTTGCAATTATAAGAATGTTATCTAATATAAAAACACACACACATATTTTTATATTTATGTATATGGTAAGTTTTAATATCTAGTTTATATTTAAGCAATGATGTAATAAAAACCATGAAAAATATTTGCTTTTTAAGTTAAATCATAATAAAATCACACTGCCATGCACAATTAAGAAAAATGAACAAAATAACAATAACAACATCAACATTATGCTAGGATTTGAAAAAATAAGGTAATTCAGGTTGGTAACATTATGTTATGATTCACATTTAAATCCTTTCATGGGTTACACATTTCTGCCAACTTTTCTTTTTGTGTTACTGAGCTCTGAGATTGTTAGTTTTTTGCTTTTTTATTGGCTCTATTTAGTGCCTCATTCTCATTATCATTCATCAGGATTGGAACAGCCCTGCATTTATAAAGTTTGTGAAAAATATTCATTCTTTCTTTATTTTCAAATAGATTTTTAATGGTATTTACATATATCAGAATTTACGATATGTTTGCTCTTGGTTTTAGAAAGATGCATTACAGTGTGGGTAATATATGAACGTACTCTGAAAAACAGAAACTCCTTCAAGAATTTGACCATAGATATGAATTGTTAAAGATGGAACTAAGAACCAGTGGATCAAGTCTGAAGCACTCTGCATATCAATAGTCCTGACATTTCGTCAAAATAGTTTTGACCTTCTCAGAATTCAGCTAGCATGCCTGCACCTTATAACTTTTTTAAAAGGAGAACAAAAATGAAAATCAAAATTATTAGCCAATTTCTCTTCTGACAGTTTTCTCAAAAATATTAGAGAGGCATTTTTTGTAAGAATGGAAAATTTTTTCAGAAAAAACAAAGCATTTTCAGACTTCAAAATACTACATGATCTCATTAGTTGCCCTCAACATCTTTCTCTTATCTCTCTTCACATTCCCTTAGATGAAAATGAGAAGTCACACTTGCTTTTGGGTGGATGCATGTTCCTCTAACTACAGCTATCATGATACCTTTGAGAGACTACCGAACCGCCAGTACTGATCAATTTGATTTTTTCAATCATGACATTAAAAATTTTTGTAGGTCTCTTAAAATTCTTTTACTCACTGATCCTGTTACTTTACTTCAATTTTTGCTATTTTGTATCTGTATAATTTTGTCTTTATAGTACGCAATTTATCTTTTTGTAGAGGGTTTGTCCCATTTATTGGAAATAAATAAATAAAATGAAGCATCATCTTTATTAAGCAAGTATTGGAATATTTTTAGATCTTTCAAAAGCTATTTATGTCATTGACAATTACATTTTGATTTGAAAATTCCCTTCAAATAGAATTTGTAGTGTAGCACCAGATTGGATATCCAGGGCTACCTTCAGCAAAGAGTAGAAATACTCTACTGGCACAAAATAACATTATTTACTCATCTTTCCAATTCTTTACAAACTGAGCCAGAGGCACCACAGGCTTTGATCTTAGGTTCTATCCTATATATACGCTTTCATCCATTAGAAATGGAGAAATAAGTTATATTTGCTGATGTTACAAATGTTCTTTGCAAAAAAGTAAAAAAAACAGTAAGTCTTATGATTTCAGAGAAATTGGTTTTATAATAAGAAATTAGTAGTAAACAAGGAAAAACCATTTCAATTCAGTTTTGCATTGCAAATTGGCTGATGTTAAAATTTGCAGGTCTCTCGATTCACTCAAACCTTAAATGGAATTTCCATATAAATGAACTGAACATTAAATTAAGTTCATTATGTTATGCATTCAGAATTCTTTCAAATGCAGGCAGCCTTCACAGAGCTAGTTATATGTTCTTTGCAAATGTACATTCCCACCTAAGATATGGCATAATATTCTGGGGAAGCATATCCAAACTTTTAGATTCCAGAAAAATTTGTACAACGAATAAGGAAATGCCATTGTGTGATTCTAGCTAGCCTTTCTTCATTGACCGTGGAATCTTACCATTGCCTTGTCTACATATTAACAAACCTGCAGTTTTTGTTAAAGCTGACTTACTTAGGGTGCGAAAATAGTTTCATGCAGTACAGATATAATAATTTCAACTCGTATCTTAGGAATCATATTCATCAGGTACTAACAGCTCACTACAAGTAATTCACATAAAGCAACATGTACATTGCTTTATAACACATCACCAGATGACATTAAACAACTAAAATTGATACACAAGTTTAAGTGCAAAGGAAAAGATTTTCTGCTGTGTAACTGTTATTATACAATTAGAAACTAAATTGACCATCAAAAAGAAAATTTTTGTTTTGTTTAACGATGATATATAATGCATTAGTTAAGATTTGTACTGTAGAATTTTAAAAAGACTAAATATGCCTTTAACAAGTAATATACTTTAGCTTCTGGGTAAATGGCCCCATCTTGATCAGAGTTTTCATCCAGTTTCCCTATTCCTTCGAGCAAATATGGAGGTGGCCCCTGGTTTTGCTTGGGAACACGCAAGAAGCTTCACTGTGTAAACATTATGTTGCGCTCTCATTTTTCTAGTTGTAGTAGGAGTGGTACTATGGTTTTGGGTTGCTATTTTGTTAACAAATCATATAGGTAGTACACATACCAATGCAAATATGTTTAGTGTAACAGAGGAGTGAATATCCTCTTTTTTTTTTAATGTTGTTATCTTGCTAACATTGCATATACTGTTGTTGGTACTGTTATTCATTATACATGTAGTAGAAAGATGTAAAAGAGATTTTGGAGCTCAGAAAAACATGCATAAATTATATTTCTCCTGCATATGTCATTTTACTGTTCTTTGATGAAAATTATTTTTAAAAAAGAGTCAAAATAAACTTTAAATTTAATATTCAAATCTTGACTTTGTTTACAATACTGCCATGTTAATTTAAGTTTATAGTTCTTCCATTTCCACGTCCTAGATGTAGGACTTTTTGTAAATTGATGTCCAGGTATGCAGATTTTCCAAATTAAGATAGCTGTCTACCTCAAAATTATGAAAAATCGTGAAATTTCATCTTTTTCAATTTTTATTGGGTTGTACACTCTATTTTATCCTCTTTTAAATGCTTTAAATAATTTATTTCAACATTTCTTAGTATGCGCAATTTTTTTTTTAAGCAAGTGAAGCCCTTAGTGAGTGAACATCAGATACATTTTTCCTATACAGGGAATTTTCAACACATTCATGCATGTCAAACGTCATAAATCATAAATCATGAAAGGTAATGATATAGTTCTTCTTGCAGCTTGCAACCCGTGATTTGCTCTAGAGAATGGTCTAGAATAATTAATATATTACATAAAGTTTCAGTTCAATGAACTTAAATGTCCAGTATATTCTTTTTAAACAATTATTTTTTTCTTAAATAATCAAGTCCTGACTTTTAAGTTTTTACAGTGTCTTTACCACTCTGGAACATGTATTTGTTACAGTTGTTTGTTAATTTACAAAAAGAATTATCAAAAAAAAATCAATATGTTGTGGAGAAAGGATGTCTGAAGTAAAATCCTACATTTTGGCCAGTAAATTACAAACAAATCAAGGACATTTTTTTAAAATTTGATTTTTAAGAGCATAAATAAATTAAATGTACAAGGGAAAACAAAATCAAAACAATATACTTGAAATTATTTCCTCAGGTAGACAGCTACCTTAATGGCATAAGTTTTTGAAGTGGTCCAATCTAGTTTGAAGAAAAATTAGAAGATAAAAAATATAATTACTATTAGTTCATGCTGATTGTTTAAGACTCAATCCACTGGTCCTTTCTTTCCTGATTTACAATCTTGTATATCAAACATCAGTTGCATTAACTTGTTATTAATTTTTCTTCAGATACTTCCCGCGTACGCAAGGAAGGAGAAGTGGATGGCCAAGACTACCATTTCATCTCAAGAGCGCAATTTGAGACAGACATCTTGGCCAGAAGGTTTGTCGAGCATGGTGAATATGAGAAGGCATACTATGGAACATCGTTGGATGCGATTCGAAGCGTGGTACTTGCAGGCAAGATCTGTGTGCTCAATCTCCATCCGCAGTCTCTCAAGATCCTTCGCTCTTCGGATTTAAAGCCATATGTGGTTTTTGTGGCACCACCATCACTTGAAAAGTTAAGGCAAAAGAAGATCAAAAATGGAGAAGCATTCAAGGTAAATTTAATTTTTCATTATTCATTTATTTACCGGAATATCTCTTACAAATGTAGTAGTAAGTACATCAGAATATTGGTTTTGCAGTGAATTGTCATTAGCATTTAAAATGAAATAATTATAGGTGCTGACGTTGCCAACTATATTGTTTATTTGGAAAGCAGCTACAAAACTACTATATCATAGTCGTTTTGTACATTCCATACAGCTGAAATGGCTAAGCCATCAAAAGCTGCTGTTCAAATAAACAATATTGTCGGCAATGACAACACCTATAATTATTTCATATACATCAGAGTACAATGACAAATTTTGGATCATGTAATATGCTCTCGGAATCTAAAATGTAAGAGAAATCAATAAATGTAAAATAGATAAAATTACAAATAAACTTTAAAAATAAACTATCAACAAACATCTTGGTTAAAACAGTAATACAAAATGATGATGATCATCATGAACTGCAGGTTGGAAAGCCAGGAGACCTGTTCCTGGTTAAGCAGTAGATCTGAAATACATTTCAGTCTTCCAGGTGTTCCTGCATGATCAACGTCTTTCTTGGTCTTGCTATATCTCTCTGTCCATGTGGTTTATGAAATACAAAATGATTAAGCACTAAAATGTTTAAAATAATCATTAAATATGTATGTAATAAGTACAGGAGTTAAAAAAAACAGTGGGAATGCCTGGCTTACCAAAACTTCTAGTTTTATAAAACTCTTAATTTAGTTATTGTAATAAATACTAAACAAGGCAGTGATGTCAATTCTTCAAAAATCAATCTGTTTTGGAGAAATGTTTTCATTACTGGTGACATTTGGAAAATTGTCACAATTTCTATCAATATTACTTAACAACTCCTCTTTTTTTTTTATTGTGCTTGACATCATTTATAGATCTAAAATTGAGATATAATATGCAAAGAAATTTTTCAAATTATCAGCAGAGTTATTGTATAGTTTCCTGAATAATCAAGCAAGAAAATAAAAATTTAGCACATAATATCTCAACATAACACTTGTTTTTAATACAAAATTTCAACCACTTAGCTCTGACCATTACTGTAAAAATTAACTGTAAAGTTGATGTTTTTTTTTTAAAAAAGGCCCAAAATAGTATATTTCAGCCCGTATTTACCAAAAAATATTTTTGTGAAATGATCTAAAATATATTTGATTGGAAGGAACTCATTGCTAAAGCCCTAGAAGAGTGGTTTCATTTGTCAATACTGGGATATGATGCCTTAGGTTAGAGACAAAGTTGAAAGACACTGTCATAGTAGTGGGTTACATTTAATGAAATTAAATCGATTATTTTAAACCTTATGCATTTTAAGATGACTCTTTTTTTATATTGGTCTATGGGAATTGTCATTTCCATTACCATTTTCAGTGTCAGAATTTTTACTGTAACCTCATTTGAACTTTTGAAAATTTTCATTACAATAACTTGATGATGGATCTTTTCTTTTGTGTTGACACTAACTGCAGCCAAATAAAAAGCACTGGAGGACATTTAAAAATTCAGAACTATCATTTTTGTCTGTACCTCATTATGTTTGTTCAGCTTCCTGTAATCCACTGAGAAAATGTGGAGATAAATGCTTTCTTTCTTTCTGACCTCAAAATATAGCTTTCTGTCTCCTTAATGTCTTACAGTTTTTAATTAGGCATTACATGAATAAGATTATCCCCAGGCTCTAGAACTTTGCATTCTCTGGTTCTCATTGTTTTAAATAGAAATAGCTCTCAGGAGGCAAACTATCTGAGGAATGACAACAGGAGCAGCCATGTCACAATGTTCAAATGCGTACAGATGCAAAGGAATGGACAATCAATTTTGAATTCTCTTTTTCAACAAAATCTAGGCACCTTTCTACTTCCACTCAGCCATTAGCTCCAAAGAATATTTTCAGAATTCAGTTTGCTCTCATGTATTCCTTTAGCATCAAAATTTGGATATAAGGACAAACACACAAACCTTCACAAAGGCATTCTACACAATTACATGATCAGCTCATTTTTAACTTTTCCTCCCTTCCCTACAATAGAGAGAGAAAATTATTGGAATCACGTCAACAATACAATCCCTAATTTTCAGTTAGTGAAATTTGGGATTGAGCTGTAACTTTGCTCACATCAGGATTAAGGTACTCATCTACCTGAGTTTTAAAATTTCTATTTGTAGCATGTATCTGAATTTGAACATGCTTACTCATAGGATTAGGTAATAACGAAAATTAAACAATATTTTAAAACAAGAATTATTTCCATTATTTCGTCTGATATGCCATTTTTCCTTCAAAAAACAGGGTGTGATTTAGTAACATCATAATTCATGAATTGTTAAACATTTTGTGATGATTCTTTTTTAAGATTGTTATTTGGATCATATTTTAGTGCCTTAAACTAAATTTGAAGAGTGATAAAAGACTTGTATGTAGGTTTGAATTAGAACTTTTAAAAATCACTGAGAACAATATCGAAGAGCAATTAATTATTGCTAATATGTATTGTCTATAACAATTTTAGGTTTAGACACAAGAATTGACTTTCTTCTATTAAATAAAAAGTTAATCATAAAGATACAGTATCTTCAAAACTGGAATAATTATGATGTTTCAAGACGGGCCAAACAAGAGAAAATGTAACATTAAGGAAAAGACAGATTAAGATTCATTATCTCTAAAATAGTGAAGACTAGTTCCCTAAATACAAAAAATGTTTGTGCAAAATGGATATACTACTTTAGATCTAACTTGACATTAGTTTACATGGCATTTTTAGAATTTATCATGAAATAATCTTAGTTTTTCTTTCATTTTTAATGAGCAGGACCATATGCACATACTCTTGAATTTCTATTCTATTTTATTTGACACTAATTTTTTTGGCAACATCATACACTTCTTACCACATTTGAGCATTTTATGCCTTTGATGGACAATCAAATTAACTTTTCTATAAACTTTAAAATCTACTCTTTCTAATGAGATAAATTAGAAAGAATTTCTAGAAGGTATTTTTCTGTGAAAGGAGATTGAAAATATCCTACTTTTAGGGCTTTTTGCCAAAATCATCAATTTTAAAATTAATTTATGAAGAAATGGTAAGAGCTGAAGGATTGAAATTATGCTTTCAGAAATAATGTAATGTTGATGTGTTATAGTCAAAATTATATTATAGGCTTTTCTTACTCAAATATTAGGAAGGCTATTCAATGTTAGTCTGGATTTTTGTAATATTTTTTCTGTGACTTTGTTGCAATATGCCTACTATATGTTAATAAATGCAAAATGGATACTTTATCACATAGAGAGAAGAAAGTAGTTTAAGTATGCATATTTTCATTTCTTCAACTTAACAGAGAAGGGAATATTATTTCTCAAATTTGTTAAAATCTCCACTCATCGCAAATCTCAACTCACTCAACAACATTGTAACGAACTATGGTCTCAGAATATCAACAACGAAAACTAAAGCAATGGGCTTTAAAGACAAGGATCATATCAGGATAAAAATAGTTATTGAAAACAAAATAATAGAACAAGTGTCAAGTTTTACCTACCTAGGTAATAAAATTTCAATACAGGAAGAGGATTTTGAATCAAAGTTGGCAAACTACAACAAAATCAATGGCTGTAAAAAGACACTTCAAACACATGACTACAGAAGCAAAATTTAGACTCCACAACATCATTTCCAAACCTACACTTCTCTATAGGAATGAAATGTGGATACTGAAAAAAAGAGGTAGACAAAGAATGAAAGCAACCCAAATGAGGTACGTGAGACCAATTCTAAAAGTGACAAGGAAAGACAAAATAAGAAATAAAGAAATAAGGAAGAAACTAAAAGCCAAAAACATATTTGAAGACTTGGTAAAATATCAGAAGAAATGCAAGACCATGTAAAAAGAATGAAAATAACAAGGATACCAAACAGGTGGTGAAGTACAGACCGAGAGGCGTAAGAGTAAGAGAATGGCCAAAGAAGAGGTGGGAAGACCAGGGCAGTGACTGGGTGTTTACTGGTGGAATAGGAACAGGCCATTGGGCCTATGTCTAAATAGTTCATGATGATGATGATGCAAAAATCTTATAGTTGTACTGTACAATGGCCCCACATGAGGTTAAACAAACTGCTACATTTCAAAAAGTATTTTCTCTAAGAAGTTACAACTTCAGAGAAGTTCTTTTGAGATGAGTGGGACTCGGCAGGTGAAATTTCATCATAATCCAACGTGGTCATGTGGGGAACTTCTTCAAAGTTACCTTGACAAAGAATAAACCCATAGCTTTGTAGAATGATTAAACCTCTTCCAGGCAATTTCCTATTGTCGTATTTTTGTTACATATCCATGCAAGCTATGACTGCTGCCTTGTAATATTTGTCGACTGATTGCATTATATTGAGAGCCCAGAAGTTTGACAAATTGCCTTTTTATTATTGTTACAGTTTTATGACTTTTAACAAAAAGAATCTCTTAATTGTACTTCTGGGGTTGTTTAAGTAGAATTTTATTTAGCTCTTTTTTGCCTATTTTAGCTTCTGATGTACCTATATTTGGTGTATTGCCTTATTTGTGTCTTTTTCTGCCTTATTTATGGCTTTCTCTGCCTTTTTCATCATCATTGTCATTTTTCCCTCCTGGCACTAATCTTTATCGAGCTGGAAACATACATACAAGCCTGGGAAACTTGAAGAGATTAGATTGGTCATGTATCATCTTTCTGTGGATGCGGAGGCTCCACATCACGTTGTGTTAAAAATCTAAAAGGGAAACTTCACATGTTACCTGTGAAATTTTTTTATATTTTTCATTGATGCTCACAGACTTGTTCATTCACAATAAATCTCATTCTGTGTTTGTGTATGGCCTTGGATTCCTTTTGAGGACAGAGCTGCCTGTACATAATGTACCCTTTCTCAGTTCCTTCTTGTTGTCTCTTTCCTAATGGTGATTACACAAGTGCAAAGAATAAAATCTATAATTCCATTTTCACTGATACCATTTCAAGATGCAAAAGGAAGTCCACAATAGCATTTTGTAGAGACAGTTTCACGACTAAAATAAATTCGTAGTCATCATACCGGATGGTCATGTGCAAGCAAGATTACAAAGAGAGGTAGTTTACTTTCACCTGAGTTCTAATGAAAATTTTAGAGTTAGATTAAAAATGTGAATCATTTTAATTATTTATTTTTTACACAAAATACTTTTAAATTGTGATTTTTTAAAATATTTCCTTGGTTTTTACCACTTGCTTTAGCCAGAATAAATGCCTTTTTGCATGCCTATTTTAGGTAAAATATGTGCCTGAACTTCCAGGCTCTAGTTATAATATTTATTTATTATTTCAATTCAGCAAGTTTGATGTTCTAATTATTTGAATTTCCATCATTAAAATTTCTCTTCTAAATGAAGTGATATTTACTCATGTGAAAATTTATTTTCTGATGATATTACATGATTGTCTTGTTAAAAACACTTATTAAGTGTTTTCCTTCAATTAAAGATAATCAGGTAGTAGAATTTATTAAGTCTTTCAATGGATCGTATCAACTTGCATTTTATGTTGTGAAATGCAATTCACATGAGAAGATATTCAAGTACTCTTTCTTGCCACAGGAGCATGCAGAATCCTTTGAAACTGCTTCCCTGAATATGTTATTCTAAACCAAAATAAATACAATCATGGATGTTTCATTGTCCAAAAACGTGAAACATGTAGGTGCAAAAAAAAAAAAAAAAGAGGGAAAAATTTAATTCAAACTTCACTAAAACTTGAAAGGGGTGATTTAAAAACCTTTTTGTTTGCACTTTACAGCAGTAAAATGAGACAACTGTGTCCAAAATGAACTGTTTGTCTAAAAACAGATTACAGAACTGGTTTTGGAATTGAACACAAAGAACAGCTATATGACAATTAATAAAACATAAAATACAATAAAAACTTATAATAAAATTCAATAAAATATTAGCCATGTATTTTCTTAAGCAACCAACATTTGGTTACCAAAAAAAAGTCAACATACTAGAGGAAATATTTTAAATTTCAAAATCAGTTCCTTCTTGAAATAGTTTCCATTCTATCTGACAGAATTGATTTATAGAAATTTTCCAATAATAAAATTTTTGTTTTACATATATTGTGCATTTACAGGAAGATGAACTGAAGGACATCATTGAGAAGGCGCGTGAAATGGAAGACAAGTATGGGCACTTCTTTGACATGATCATCATCAACAACGACACAGAGCGTGCGTATCGACAGTTGTTGGATGAAATCAACAGTCTGGAAAGGGAGCCTCAATGGGTTCCAGCTGCCTGGGTCAAGACCACATAGGTGAGAGCGCATTGAGGATTGGGAGTGTGCTTTTGGTTGTGTGCGTGCGTGTGTTTGTGTTGTGTGCATGCATGTGTTGGTTGTGTGTGTGCATGTGTGTGTGGGTTAAGACCAACATAGGTCAGAGCACATTGAGAATTGTGAGTATGTGTTTGGTTCTGTGTGTTGTGGGTGAGTAGGTGTGTGGTTGTATGTGGTTGTGTGTCATTGTGTGTGGTTGTGCATGCAATTTTCTTTTAGCAATTTTTTTTTTTTTTAATGCTGGGTAGCCCGTACTACCAAGTATGTGAGATTTTTGCTCACTAAAACCAAACCTCCCTTCTCTCCATGGAACCAGCTACAGGCATTACATCATGGATAGTAGAATAGTGACTCATTCACAGGACTTATCTATTTTATCGTGATAATGGTAATGGTCAAGTGGAATTAGATTCTCCAGATGCCTTAATGCCAGCAGTACTTCTTGTGCAGAGTCATACTCCAGAGTTTTGTATCTAAGTGAAGGCCTAGATACTTGATTGATGAAGTGAGTGCAGCTCAAACGAGAGTTGCTTAGTTGTACTGGTAGTGAAAGTGAAAGGGATGGGTAATAGAGGGTGAACATTTTTGACAGTTTTTTAAGGATTGAGCATAAGTCTCCATTTGGTTTGGAGCATTTTCTTGATTAGATCTAAGTGCCTCTGTTGTTGATCAGCTGGTGTCTTTAGTTTGGTTCCAGAAATCAATAGTGAAGTGTCATCAGCAAATTGCATTGCATATATAACTTCTCTCAACAGTGTACAATGCACACGATTCTCAGAGTTTGGGGGCTTGCATACTGACACCATTCCTCATTCTTAGCTTTGTGTCTGGTGGCGCTCATTAGAACAGAATGTGTGAATTCGTGTGTGTGTGTTTTGGGGGCTGGGGGCAGGCATGTTTGGGTGGGCACGAGCGGGCATGTGTGTGTGTGTGTGGGGTGCATGTATGCACATGTGTGCACTCATGTATGTTTGTCTAGAAAGGTGTGCATGTAATGTTTGTGAGTGGAAAGGTAAACATGCATGTGTGTATGTGAGAGCCATTTATTGTGTGTGTATTCATTTGTATGTGTATGCACATGTGTGAGTGTGTACGAGTGTTTGTGGAAAGGGGTGGGGAGTACGAATGTCCTGATGAGGGGAAGTATAATGAGGATAGATTTTCGAGATACCATATAAACATTTTTTTTATTTCTTTAGTAAAAGTTATTAGATGCCAACAAATAGTATTTCTTCAATGTTTTCAAATTATGAAAATAAAAGTACCATTTTAAAAGCTTTGATTTCTTCATTTCAATTGATTTTCTAATTTATTTGTATTATGAATTGAAAAATAATTATAACATGCTAAGAATTAATACAAACTAGTGGCCTGCAGCAACAAAAAGCTCTCAACTATTAATCGACATTTTAAAAGCTTTTATAAAACCATTTGATTAAAGAAATATAACAAAAGGGAATGAAATCTAGTTATATGACAGTTTTCATTTGTCAACATCACAGCAATCAAAGTCAAATCAATGCTTTGCATATTTGTTAGGAATGTGAATAATATTTTCATTGTATTATAATTCTATTATTAGTTTATAGTGCTCCAATTCCTAATTTATAAAATTACATAGAAAATGCTTGTTCATTGAAATTAGTACTTTTTTTAACAAATTTAATTTTTAACAAAAGAAGATCTTAAGTCTTATTGAATTTTAAATGCAGGATTCCACTCTATAGACTTCAATTGCCCAGGCCTTAAATTAAAAAAGACAACAAAAATTACTTTTCCTCTCACAGAAATAATTCTTAATTCTGAACCCTTACTCTTCATGATGTCACTATTAAATAGTCTTTACAGTCAACTGTCCCCACACAACACCAGAACAGTACCCTAACAAAGGGGGCCACAGACAGTATGCAATCTTACTTTCCTCTTTGTTGTCCTCTTCTCTTTTTCTCGTGCCACGCTGGTGGGAGGTACCCGATTGGGGAAAATCCCTTCAAATCAACGTAGACCGGTGCCAGATCTCACCATCCAGCAGGGAAAAATCACTGCCACCTCTCACGATAAAAACCACGCACTACGCTTACATGATTAACAATCTTAGCAGTTGATGCACTTGGAATCACTATCTATCCATCTAGTAACATCCAGTTGTAATAATTTAATAATTTTATGTTCACAGGGCTAATGAGCACCGTGGAAGAGGCCCATGCTGCAGCTGGATCAAACAATCATTGCGAAGAGTCTTCTGATTTCCAAATAATTTTTATACTCCACTCAACTTCGGAAGAGAGTGAGTGATGATGCAATAAGTTAAATGTCTCATCATTTATACAAGTCTATCGTTGAATCAAGTGTGTTCGTATTCAGCAGCAGGAAACATGCACATACTAATAGAAACATTGCCTGTTGCTGAACCAGTGTTGTTAACAAAACTTTCTTTTTTTTTTTTAAAGAATAGTGTTCTTGTACATTGTGTTTCATTGAAGGGTAGTGTTGTGTGGTGCTTTGAGATTGTAAATACATTCACAGGGGCAAGTGTAAGGAGTGATTTCCTGTTGGTGTACAAAGACCTCTGATGTTAAGGGCAGTGTGAGAAGATATCAATAACAAGCTTCATGGAGTTGAGTCATGATCTTTGGTAAAATTGTTTGACGTGAAGTGATATAATTGATAGTGGAAAGCATTGATCGGAGAAAGAGTCATGGGTTGGGACTTGTGATTTTGTTGTCTTATGATCATAATTATTATAAGTATTATAATTATTATAAGTATTATTATTACTATTATTATTATTATGAATTTTTATTAGAGCATCTGAAAATAAATTTATTTGTTGATTTATGAAGCAAAAGGTGCTTGATAATTCAGTTTTGGTTGCAATATGTTAATATATTAATATATATATTTCATTCTCTTTACATACATATGTACATACATATATACATATATATTATACATTACATACATATGTATGTATATGTGTGTAAATATATGTATATATTACATATATGTGTATGTATGTATACATTACATACATATGTATGTATATAAATTAATTTTAAGCATTAACTATGAGTTTATGATTCTTTTAAGTATATTTTCAACTGAACATTTTTGTCTTCTTTCTGTTACTCCAGTTTATTGTCAATTTTTTTCTTTCTTTTTTCTTATAGAAATGCTAAAATGTGCTTGATATTTTATTCTAAAATTATAATATAGGAAACATATAGGTGCTTATTATCACTATACTATGTATTGAACTTCTTGAAATATGGTGCCACAAACCTTAAAACAATTATCATTGTGTGTCCAGTATTTTTTTGAAATATCAAACAAATATCACAAGTCTTCTGTTCAAACACTCTCCTAATGTCGATGTGCCAAATTTTCTAAAATTATGCAGTTATAATTGGTGATGATTAAATGCTCAAACAATTATCTTTATTGCTGTCTCTAGAGAGATGTAACAGATGATCTTTTTTTTTGATGGTATTTAAATATCATCATTTCTAAAGGTTGCTTTTTGTAAAATGATTGCATAGTAAAATCTGGGTGTATCATTTTTGGGAAAATTAATTTAAATCATAAAATATTTCAATTCATTTGCAAAATTCCACAATTCTGAAGTATCTACTGAAAGAAAATACTAAATGCTCATTCGCTTTTGTCTTCTTAAAAATAGTCACATATCCTGTAAAATGTTTGAGAAATACTTTTTTGGGGTGAATGACTTACATAGATTTTACTATGCAAAATATGAACTTTTGTTACTCAGTTATACCAAAAACAATCATCTAAATTTAAGTTACAATAAAATTTGTATAAGCATTGCAAGGTAAATATAATTTACTTATATTTGCAATTATAAATCAAGAAACTAGGAACCTGTTTATAAAGTTTCTTAATGCTTCCTAAGTTTCAGACACTAAAAAGAAAAAAAATTGTAATATGGTGGCTTTGTGTGGACATTTCAGTTCATAAGCATGTTTTTCTTTTTGTTTTTTTAATTCCAAACTGACTGCTCAAAACATTAGAACAATATCTGTTTCTACATAGCATGAAGACTGTAAGGAGGAGACTTAGCTCCGGTGATGGAGGCATGGTGAGGGTATGTATGAGAAATGTTGGCAGTTAATCAAACACACTTAGCTCCAGCAGTATCACATGGTCAATGAAGGAACTTAACTTGGCCAATAATGACATGCATACACATAGATGAACAATGCCATTTACACTTTGGTGTGTTTAAGTGTAGATGGTGGTGACTCACACATGAACTTCAAGTGGCCTTTGGTTGAAAAAGCCTAAAAGGATTCTCCCATTGACTCTGTGATGTCACTGAAGTGTGTCCAATTAGCTGCCGTCACTTTTCATACTTCCCCTACCACTGAAGTTGATTCTCTTTCTTACAGACATCATGCTAATCCGTAAAATATGGCTTCCAAGGGTGTCTGTACCCCTCATCTATGAAGTATTTTTCTTTCTTCATTTCGAATTTTCTGTATTATCTCTCTATACACCCACACAAAGTTTCCAGATTTCCGAAAAAAGTCAGTGATCTCTTTCTATCAGTGACAGTGACAAAGATTTAAGACAATGTGCTTATCTTGGATTAGGTGATCGAACTTAGAGCACAATATAATGCAGTTAATCATTCATGGCAAGACTTGGGTTTATAAATGGACAATGCCAATTATAGCACTGAAAAATCATTATTTATGTAGGCAGGAATGCTGGATTTCTCAAATTTGAGAAAAAATGAATTGAAAAATTAAAGATTTGTTCCCTGTATCCCTTTCACTACTTTATCATCTAGATTTCCATAGACAGTTCACAGGAAGCCCTTTGCTTCCACGAAAAAATGGAAAAAAAAATTGCAAAGTGATGAAGCAAAGTTTGAAATATTAACTTTGTCTGCAAAGTAATTGAATTGATGAAATACTTCATATTCAAAAATATTTGCATTTGTTTCTTAGGCTTTTGTTTAAATTTATACGTTTTGAAAAAATAGACATTTGTCTTGAATTTTCAGTGTGAAAAAAGAGTTGTCAGATAAAACAGTACTGTTCCCTATCTTGTCAATTTTGAGTAGTTTAATATTTACAAAAGAATGCGTGTTTTCACTTGTTTTCATACAATAGATGGCTGCAGGCTGTTTTAAAATAGCTTTCAGTAATTTTTTAAATTTCCATTTAAAAGGATGTGAAATTGTAATGCCATATCCTTTAATATTGCTTTTCATATAGAAATTCAGATGTATAAATCATTTGCTTTACGATTGCAGAGTTATCTTGATTTGTGCATTTACATGAAGAAAAAATTGACCTCTGCATGCTTCAAGAGGTTTATAAATTTTATTCTGAAAGAGGATACTGGAACTTTAAGCAGTGCCATAAATTACTATAATCTTATTTCAGATCTTGTCTTTAAAAGTGATCAGTAATAAAATTTACCTTGTAATCATAGCACACAAGAATCTTGTGTAGCATTAAATTGAACCCTGACCATTCAGGTGTATAAAAATCATTATGGTTCTTATAAAGAGGAGGTAAAATTCCAAAATCCATTATAAATTGAGGTCTGAAACTAAATGAATGATATAAAAATTGGAAGTTTAAAAACTGATTTTGATTGTGAACAAGTAGTTATAAGATCTTTACTTTTCTTTCTATACTTGTTCTTTTTTAATCAAATATTTTCTTTCTCCTATAACAAAGTACTTGATGTTTAGCAGAGAAGTTTTGCAAAAATTTAGAGTGATGGAGTTATAAGAGCAATGTGAACCTTTTAATAATTCAAATGTTGATCAAAAACTCGTAAAACCGAGTCCCAAATCCCCAGCAAGCTCACAAGAAAACTTTGTTGATGACCAAGCTTCATTCTTTTTTTAAAACACACAAATCTAACAAATAACTAACTTATTTGTAACAAAAAATTGTTTGTTTCAATCAAAGTGTTTTTAGATAAAATGTACAGTTATTTTTATTAATAATATAATACTCCATAACATAGCCTTCCAAATGATTGTATTGTTATTACAATTTAATTAATTTCTATTTTCTAGGGATAAAACACTTTTTCAAAACAAAAATAAAAAAAGAAACTGCTCAAAAAAATTTCGCTGGACTCGGGACGCCGCTTGATGTGAATGATAATGTATTTTAACCCCGACAAACAAAACCTGTGTATATAGACTAATAACTGTTTTTATTGAGCATGGAACTCTTGAGTGAGTTATCACTCTTTATACATAAATATTATATATACAGAGGTCTGGCTTCCTCTAGTTGTACTTACGGAAAAAACCATGTATATTTCTGTTGTGAATTCTTTAGTAAACGGTACCACTGTGTAACCGGATCTTGTCATTTTAACATATTCATCCCTTTCCTGATCTTCTCATTTTAACATATCCTTCCCTTTCCTGAAAACAACTCTGTTTTAATGAGACTGTTGTCAAGCACTTGTAAATATATCGATCTATTTCGATATGCATCAAATTATTAAAGCAATGCAATGAAATAAAATTTGGAGCAATGAATTAATAGCTGTTTATCTTAAAGAAGCTAAAAAAAGACCACAAGAGGCCATTATGTGCAAGCTGGTTGATTAATTACAAGCATTGGGCCATGAGTGTATAATTGCTAATTAGTACATAATGCTCTTTTAGCCACATGTAATATGAAATGGTTCATCCTCTCCAATTCCCTTTTTAACATTCTGGTATATTTTATACTTGTATGCCTACATGATTAATGGTAATGTATTAACTTAGGTATCCCCTTTATTACATAGGTTATAATAATGAGCCATTTAATCTATTCTGAACTCGCAAGTAAACAACACATATAGTGATCAAATAACATTAAAGCTTTTTAAGTCGTTGGATTAAAACTATTTTGTTTACATTGTCAAGACCAGTGCTGGTTTATCTGTAATGAATAAAATATATTTAAATATTTGCTTTTTGAAATTATGGTTTCAGCAAGAAATTATGGTTTCAGCATTTGAAAAATTGAATTCATGGTTTCAGCAAGCCAGCTTTAGTAGCTTGGTATATTTTTCTAACTAGTCTAATTATACAGAGGCGAAGGCTTTAGGTTGGAGTCTTATGTGATGTGAGTTGTTTGCACCAGTAGACAGTGGTGTGGCTGGTTTCTTATACCACCAGTCTGAACCATCTGAACTATCAATCCATCCATAATCCATTGATCTCTCATTATTATTCACCCCTTACAATCATCCGAACAACTCACAAAAAGAATGGAGAGTAATAGAAATATTGCATTAAAAGTGATATAATTTTTAATTTAACAAATGAAAGAGATTGGTTTTATTTATGCTGTGGGGTTTTCAGCAACAAAATTAATATTTCTAGTGTTGTAGATTTCTGTTTCTAAATCATAAGTTAGAATACATTAAATGTTATAATTAATGGAAGGTTCATCAAGAGAGACATGCATTATTTTTCCAAACAGTGGTGATGGTGTAACGTTTAGCTGGATATCGGACTGCTATACCCAAGTTCATGGGTCAAACCTGATCGAAGCCATAGATTTTTAAGGACGAAAAATCCTTCATACGCCTTCCTTCAGAGGGGAAGTAAAGCTGGCTATCCCGTGTTAGTTGATGTACTGTATGTAAAAGATCCTTAAGCCTAAAAGAAGCCCCTGAGCTAAATTCAAAATTGCCTGTTTCATTGCCCAATTTCATCTTCTTTCTCTGCTAGTTGGTGAAAGGAGCGTAATAAAAATTTGCGTGATCAGACGGAAGAGCAGGCCTCACAGCCAGAGTCTTGCCACATAAAATATCTTTCAGGTGGAGGAAAGCAAAGCGATACCAACACCTGCCCAGGAATGAGGACGTTAAGGTGCAAGCCTTTTCCCTCACCTACACTCATACAGTGCTGTGTTAATGCAAGGGCCCAAAAAGGCCTGGGTGCAGAGCCCCTGATAGTTCTTAAAAAAAATTATTTAATACTAAATTTTTCAAAAAATAAAATTAAAAAATGCATAAAAAGTGATGTATGATTAAGCTATATGCAAAAAATTGGTGTAATCAAGTGATGTGTTGCACATCATTGGATAATATTTATAATATTATTGATGACTATTGCTGGTTGATGGGAGAATGTCACTCAGTGATGAGAAGTTTTGCTTTTTTAGCAAAACTTGTCTTTAAATATTTAATTTTTATCCTTTTTCAATGTAATTATAAATATCTTATTCTTACTTACTTATTTATTTTACACATTTAATTTTTTGGTTTGAATAATGTTAATTTGAGACACTAATAAATACTTTCAAAATATAAAAAAAATGTCAAAATACAATGTAAATTGATAGAATTTTCTTTATATTTCAGCATCAAAATTGGGTGGGGGGGAGATCAGTAAAAGTAAGCTGCCTCCAGGTTATAATAATAAGGGAAGGGGGCTCCCAAATTAACCTTGCCCCAAGGGTGCCAAATGCTGTTAAAACAGCCCTGCACTCACAAGACGATCACATTTTTTTTTTAGTAAATGACAAACTATAATAAATAGATAATCTCTTTGTGGAAAGTTATGAAAACAAATCTCTGCAATATAAACTAGATTTGAGATTGCTTTTTTCTCAAACTACTTGGCAGTTTTATCACAATGAGAAAATATCGACTTTTGATGAAAATCTTTTCCATTGAAGACACATGTGTAATTTAGATAGCATGTTTGTATTTTACAGAAACAATTCAAAGAGAATGTGCGGCATTGAGTGACAATGGAGTGAAATGAAAATATGGCATTAAAAGTGATATAATTTTTAATTTAAAAAATGAAAGAGATTGGTTTTATTTATGCTGTAGGGTTTTTAGCAAAAAAATGAGTATTTCTAGTGTTGTGAGTTGTTTCTAAACCATAAGTTGGAATACATTAAATGTTATAATTAATAGAAGATTCATCAAGAGAGAAATGCATTATTTTTCCCTAGGGTAATTGTAGCACAAAGGCTGCAATTGTACTGAGGGGAAAATAATTTATCTCCTGAGGTGTATATGCTATTTTTTCAGGTCCATAATAGTTTCAGATAATGTATTTAAAATTTGTGATTTGTGAATAGTGATTATTATTAGTCGTGCAAATTTTCTTGACCGATGGCTTGAAGAAATGCGGGTAGAGAGGGGGTATTAGTTAGGAAATTGCCCACTAGATTATATGAAGCAATGCCAATTTTTGGAATATCAGTCATGCTTTCACAACTTTCTCAATAATTTGAATTCTAACTTTCTCAGGAGTTCAAGGTATCTCCTGTGATTGATCTGGATCTACTTTGGCTATTTTTGTAGACTTTGTTTAGAAAAATGCGACCCGGTGATCTTGATTTCAACAGTAAATAGATTTTATTATGCGCCAATGAAGATGTGTTTGGAATGTTGTCATCAGTGCTCATTGCAGTGCTTTTGCCTTCAACTGTTTATTGCCCAAGGGAGGGGTAAGCAAGGTCAAGGGTAAGCAAGAGAGAAAATATTAAATCCCTAGGGAGTAAATATTGTCTCCCTGGGAAGTGAATGCTTCACAGATTTCCCTCATTTGCTAACAATAAAATCCACTTTTACTTCCAGACATGAAAAAAAACTTATTTTAACTAGCGGTGCTACAAAATGGCATTAACTTTCTTGTCCCAGCTAATTTCCTTATCTCTTTAGCCTGAGTCATCATTTTGGTTGTGCCCCACTCTCTTTGTATCTGCGGCCTAAGAGTGCCTAAAAGTGGTTTTCCATGACTGGGAGTAGAAGTTTCTACATTAACAAATGCGGGTCAGAAGTGAAACACTTTGTACCTAGGGAAATAATATTGTCTCCCTTGTTTACATTGCAGCAATAAAACAAATGACACACATGAGTATCTTCTCATATATTTACACAGAGCATGAACAAAAAATATAAATGAAACTGAATTATTATAAGCATTTACTTTTACTTATTGACATTAACAGTAAATGTAATATGCTTAATTTTTTTTAATTAACAATTGGCAGAGAATTTGGAGCTATTGTAACTACATTATTACTTATGTCAACAAAATTAGTTGATAAACCTTGCATAATCTTATTGGCAATATTTGTTTTATATTCAATAGAATTTTCAATGTAGCTCTCAGCTACTCCCAGTCTCCATGTCATCTTGTACTTGTGATATTGACCCCTGCATAAGCCAATATAGTTGCTGGCATCCAATGGCCTGTGTAAGAAGCAGGATTTGGCAACTTTAAAAATGAAGCAACAATCTTCGGAATTTTTTTTCCCATCTGGTTGCTTGCTACATTTTCCAGATAGATAATAGGCAACAGTGTTCAATGTGGTTAGGTTGAAAAGCAATATATTTTCAAAAAACATGAAGAGCATCTATTTTTCCTTAATTTTCTGTTATAACAAAAGTACGATCTGTTTTAATCTTGCAATTTTTCACTTGTTCTATTAATAATGTTTCCAAGTCTGTAATGTGAAAATGTAATTGCAAATTATTAATTCATCATAATGACATGCACCACCAACACCGCAAAGTAGAGCCACCTAAAAAATTAAAATATAATAAATAAAATTGAATTAAATTATAGTCAAAATTAATTAATATATTATACAATAATTTACAGTATCATTTATACATTTACTTTCATCATCAAATGTTCATCTTCATTTGCTTTTGTCAAAGAAGTAGTAATATTCTCTCTGCTTAAAATATTTGACTTTTTGGGATTGCAGCCTTCAGAATTTCTTTCAAGAAGTGCTACGAGTTTCATATATTTGCTAACGTCAATATTCTCTTTAATAATAAGGCATGCCTTTACCATGGAATATAGAATCCAAACAGTAGAGGATTTATATTCCTTGAGTAACTCGACAAAATATGCCAACATAACATTTTCATTGACATGGCATACAAAGTAGGCCAACATGACATTTTCATTACTTAGCATACAAGTAAAAACACAAGTTGGTTATTTTTGAGAGTAAGAGTTATTTTTGAGAAAATGTTGTTTGAGGATTCAAAAAATCTGCATATTTGAGCTCATTTCCACCAAAAACATTTGAGTTTTTGACAAACTTGAAGCATTTATACTCATAAAGGCAACAATGTTTGTGAGACATGCATTAAAAACTACATTTGTTTACAGGGTCCAAAAGGACCTGCAAAACTGGAGAATCTGGAAATGACAGGGAAAAAATAAGAATTAAAAAATTCAGGGTAAAGATAATTTTAATTCAATACCTGGAATTTTATTTTGTTCTGTAAGTCTTCAATGTTGTAGTTGTAGGAAGACACCAAAAATGTTCTGAAGTTTTCCAACTGCAGCAATTTCAAAAGTTATCCAACTTTCGAAGTTTCAGAGAGTTCAATGAAAATGCATCTGTGGGATTTTTCGAAGAGTTCTTTGTTCTATTCAATAAAAAGTTTAATCCAAAAATTTGAAGTCATTATAAATAATATAATAAATACATATACATATACATATAATAAATTCTGAAAATGTGGTTGAGGCTTCATGTAAAATACTCCCCAAAATCAAAATATTTATTTCAAATTTGCAAGGCCTGGAGTGGCCCTTTTGGATAAAATTGTCTGAACAGTTTAAGTGCTTGACCGCAGAGAAACATTTTAATGTAATTTCCAATTCTCCTATTTCTCCAATCACGAACCAATTTCTCCTATCAAGAACCCACAAAATGTGGATTCTGATGACACAAGGCATTAGAATTAGAGGAAGAGGAAATAATTTACAACATATTAGAACAAGGTTTATCCATTTTATCAGCATCAGGGACCAACAATAAGAGTTTGTCGAAAAATCACTGTTTTTCCCCTTCAGGATTAAAATACCTTTTTATTACTACATAAGTAGTTTGTGAGAAAGTAAAAAACAAATAACTTGGCTACCTCTGTGAATGAAGTATTTATATACAAAATTCATTAAAACAATTAAAAATCATGTTTATGATATGCTGTCAAAAAACTGCTTTACATTAACTATCATTATTATTAACTATTACAAAAAGAGCTATTATTAACTATTTTAAAAAGAGATAAAATTCATGATTTTTTTAAAGTCTAGTGCTGCTAAACAGCAGACACTTTCTCACTCTTAGTAATGATTAAATACTTCAGTTGAGTTTATAATACTGCAATTTCTCTCTGAATTAACATGATGAGTCCTAATTTTTTTTGTAAAGCTCATTACAAATCATGGAACTTTAGGTGCGAAAACTAAATATTTTCCTGCAAATATCAACACAAATTTGACAATAAACAGCATTTCATACAGCTAATTTAAGTCTCAACAACGAGACATGACATTGTAGTATTCCAATGAAGGCCAGCAATTTTTCTTTCATGTTATATTTAGATTGTATTTTTAAGAGAGAAAACCTAATTGGGTTAATTTCGATTGAGGTTTGCGGATTCCTTGAAAGAACTTACTACATCAATACAGTGAGAATGCAAATACATTCCTCGCAACACAGACAAAAAAAAGATGATTTATCAAGTAGGTTTTAAATACATTCTAAAAGATTAACTTGTAAATTTATAACATTACACAAAAATACTCATATTTATGAAAAATTGAACATAATCTTATTTGAAGATCCATTTTTGATGAACACATTTCATTAAGAAAAAAATGTATCTTCACAATCGTAGTTGTAAGTAGACACCCCCCCAAAAAAATTAATTTTTTCAATTTTCGAAAAATCAGGGATTTTAATACACATGAGACCTACAACATTCTCTTGAGCGTTCTTCATGCTGGTCAAAATTTAATAAAAAAATTTTGTGCTGTTCTTCTGTCTTTCTTTACTTATTTGTTTGTTTGATTGATTGATTGTTTGTTTGTTGTTTGGCCAGAAGATCTTTTAAGAGCTTCAGTACAATTTCATTAATATTCACAAGAAGGTTTTGGCACTATCGCTAATTGTTAATTCATTTACACCATCACTAATATTGTTAGTTTAAGATAGTTATTTAGTTTTAAAGAATTTTGACATTAATGACATTTTTTCTCTGGGTATCAATAATACTACTAATAATAATGAAGGTGTCGTTTTTAAGAGTAAAAACTGTAAAAAAAAATGCCTGTTTGGCACAAAATTACGGAAAAAATTATCATTTTTTTCGAAAAATTGAATACAACATTATTTGAAGATTGTTTTTGATGAACACATTTCATTAATAAAAAAGTTTATCTTCATTTTGTATTTGTAGGAAGACACTGAAAAAAAATTTGAATTTTTGCAATTTTCAAAAATCAGATTATTCAATAAACATTGAACTTGCCCTATTCTCTTAAGCATCCTATATATTATTTAAGATCAAAATTTATTCAAAAATTTGGTGCCATGTTTGAGAAAAAATTGTTTAAATAAAATTAATAATTGCCTATATTTCACGCAATATTACACGAAAAATAATCAAAATTTCGAAAAATTGTACGCAGTCTTTTTTCAAAATCTATCTTAGAAGAACATATTTCATTAAGGGGAAAATCTCTATCTTAACATTTTAGTTGTAAGAAAACCCGAAAAAATGTTGAACTTTTGTAATCTTTGAAAAATTTGGGTTTTGGTCAACAAACATGAGACCTGCACCATTCTTAAACGTCCTTCACACTACCCAACAACAAAATTTAATGAAAAACGTGAAAGCCATTTTTTTGAAAATTTTGAAAATGTCCCAGGGGCTTCATTTACAGTAGAGACGTTTTGCGGACATGCGATTTTTCGGTATCAAGGTCCCACAGAACATGGATTCTGGCGACATCACGTGTTAGAGTATTTTTACTTTCTCGTATACGTATGTATATACGGAGTAATACGCGTAGTGTAGACAAAGTTATGTCACGCTGCGGAAAATCGATTTCGAGATTTCCACAGAAGTACACGTTTTGTGATCCTCTGACACCGAAAAAGTGTTTTTTTTTTCTTTCTTTCAAAACGTCCGTCCGTCTGTCTATCCGCCAGTCCGTCTGTCCGATGTATGTGAACAACACTGGAGCCTAATCCATGCGTAGGATTTTTCGCAAATTGAAGAAACTCCTGTTCATCTGGCCTGAGTCGAAACTGCGACTTTGAAAAAACATTAATTAATTTTAGGGAATGCTGTACATGAAGTCTCTGGGACATTTTCAAATTTTTCTCAAAAATGGCTCAAAACTTTTTCTTGAAATTTCTTGTAAAAATAAAGAGCACTTATAAAAATGGAATAGATCTAATTTTCACGGTTAACTCTGAATTCCCGATACTTGCGAAAGTTTGAATTTACAACAGCGGCTTCCTACAACTACAAAATTGAAGATAAAGATTTTTCCTTCGAATGAAATTTATTGTCCATTATTAGTTCTTTCATTAAGGTATTGTACATTTATGTGAACATTTCAGTAGTTTTCGCGCAATATTGCGTGCAATATGTACAAATTTAAACAATAACAAAAACAAGATTTTCGCAAAAAAGGCTCCAAATTGTTTCTTTAAACTTTTGGTAGGGATGGTGCTAAATGTACTCTATGAGATGACGTAAACAACAGTTTGCTCTATTCTTTTGTTTTTTCAAAAATTACCGAGGATGTCCGGGGGGCTTCATGTATAGTACCCCCAAATTTTAATTAATGTTTTTCAAACTCTCAAAGCTTCGACTCGAGTCAGATGGACAGTGGTTTCTTCAATTTGGAAAAATTCCTATGCACGGTTTAGGCGTTAGTAGTGTTCACAGACGGACGGGCAGACGAATTACAGGCGGACAGACGTTTTGAAAAGAAACACTTTTTCGATATCAGGGGACCCCAAACTTTGTATTTCCGTTGAAATCTCGAAATCGATTTTCCGCAGCATTACATAACTTTCCCGTACATGCATAGGTACACGGGAAAGTAAAATGTGGATAAATCCAGTTGCTAAATAAAGGAAAAGTCCTCTAACACGTGGTGTAACCAGAATCCGTCTTGTGGGACCTTGATACCGAAAAACCAATTGATAGCAAAGCGTCCCACCGTCTATATGTTAGTCCATCTATGAACACCACTAGTGCCTAAACCATGCATAGGATATTTTCCAGATTGAAGAAACATCTGTCCATGTGGCTTTTTTCAAAATCTCAAAGCTTTGAGATTTTGGAGAAACATTTTTTAAAATTTGGGAGTCATTTACATGAATCCCCTGGGACATTTTCATTTATTTTTTTTAAAACGGCTCCGTTTTTTTTCTTTTCCCCTCAAATTTCTTGTAAGAATAGAGTAAAACACACTTATAAATGTGTATATAATTGTCAACATTCCCGTCACCTTGTTGGAAGCTATACGCTCGGAGAATATGTTCCGCAGTCATATAGACTTGGTACTTGGTAACATGGTCACAATTTGGACTCTACCAACACCCCTTGGGTGATGATTCTAAATGACTGCGGAACATATTTTCCAAACGTATAGCTTCCAACCATAGAGGAGTATCTCTCCTCTATGCTTCCAACAAGGTGACGGGAATGGTAACAATTAATATACATACAAGGAGCGATAGTGCGCTGTTTGAAAACTGTTCAAGGGGTTGGTTGACTCGGTAGCGGTCAGAGTAGCTGGGCCCGGGACCATAAACCAGAAGGCCCGGGTACGAATCCCGGTCGGGCCGACCGATTCTTTGAACAAATTTGCTAATAAATGTGGCACACTCCCGATTTTCAGGGTTGAAAATTGTGAATTTTTTTCGGCGTCTTCCTACAACTACAAAATTGAAGACAGAGATTTTTTCCTTCAAGTTTGTTCATTCATTCATAATAGTTACGTTAGGTTCTTTCACGTAATTACTAATATATGTAAGTTTCCGTAAGTTGGTAGAAACCTGGTGCAGAACGGATTGGCATCAAAACAAAAGACGAGTGCAATCCGCTACGTTCCCCACACGGTTTAAATCCGTACTCTGTGGTTTAAATCAAAGGGTATAGCTTGCCAGGGAAATTAACTAATTGTATCAGGTGTTGGAGCTCATTAGAACGTGGTCTCTAATTGTGTTAAAACAGTACATTACGAAATTTCTTACTAACATGGACCAAATAGAAATATTGTCTGAGAGTGTGATTAAACTAGAAAATGTAAGTTTTATATTTTAAATTAGCATAAACAGTATTTTGTGAAAGAGTACATTACTAAAATTTTGTTTTAAGGTTTTCAAATTTGAACTCGTTACAATAAGACATTTTCAAACTATTATGATTTTTTTTTTTTTTTTTTTTTGTTTGTTAAAAACAGATATATTATTGACTGTCAGAATCTAGGAAGCTAAGGAAATGTACTATTTGGGAGTCATGTGATTATTTTGCTCCTACAATGACTAGGTTTAATATGTTGTATTAAATAAATAAAAAATAAAAAATTAATGATCAGAATTAAAAATAGAAGTTGTTTTCTAAAAATTTTTACTTGTTGTCAGGTGAAACAAGAACCTGATGATCATGCTGAAGAGGAAGCATACCTGTTCACAGTGAGTTGTTTATTTTCTTTACAGTTAGTATGTTAAAGAATTCAATTTTGTTTTCAGATATAGTCTGGGAATTTGAGGACGACATGACTTAAGCTCAGGTATAACCCAGTCACAAGCTTATGTTGAGTCGCAGAGCTCTAGAGAAAAATAAGAATTATCAGTGATGTACATGATTGAATATCCTGTACAGTAGTAGTTAATTTGACACATTAAAACAAAACTGTGCTCTTAAGCAGTGCTTCTCAAAGTGTGAAGTATGTTGTTTGAATAGAATAGTTGAAAAAATTTTGAATATTACTGGTACCAGTGATGTCGGTCAATAGTTACTTAGTATCTTGGTATCATTCTTTGTGTGTTTAGGAATTACTTTAGATAATTGTTTTCTCTCTCTTTTATTTATTATTTTTACGAACAATAGACTACCATTTAGTACTATCTTGAATTTGCATACCATCTCTGCAGAATTCCTGCAGAAATGGCTACCATCTACACTGGTAGCCAAACTTGTTAGCCAAGCTATATGAAATCATGGAAGTTAAGTAGCTCGAGTCATCACATGTTCCTGGATGGGTGGCTGTGTGGGAATCCCAGATACTGACATTGTGTATCTCTTGCTTGATAGGGATAAAAGTCAATGAATGGCTTGATTTGACTTGACATAGGTCTGACTTCATGTATGTTTAAGGAGAATTACTCCTCACGTCCAACGCTAAAAGGGCCTGAGATGTAATTTTGCAACTAACAGAAAAAAGAAGTAGAAAAAGAAATCCATAGTTTTGTTGCTATTGTAATGATGAAATAATGTCATCAAAAGATTGAATGGAATAATTGTTGAAATTATCCAGAAGAGTTCAGCTGCACATTAGACTTCTATTTATTAAAAGCCAGATAGTTTTGCATTTGTTTTCTGAACTTGAAACCAGTATATTATGCTATTTTTGTTTGTCTTATTGGCTTCTTGTATTCTTTGTTTCATTTTAAAATGTTTTTAAACTGATTAATTCTTAGTGAATCAGAAAGGCATCAAACAAAGCTTGGACACTAAGAGGAAAACAAATTAAAACAATTACTTCCCAAATACTTTATGTAATAATAAAAGCCTTCATCATGGATAAAATCTTATTAACAATGGTTGAAAAGCCGTACATAATATAAACTTGATTACATAAACATTTTTGCCTTGACACTTTTAGACAGACAACACTTGATGTACATTCACATATCTCTATGAACAACAATGTTTCGGAACTCTCTGTGCTCCGTCATCAGGTACAAAGTCAGTATTCTGACAAATAATTCATCATAATCGCCTACTAGTCATATATAAATATTGAAACACTTTTGCATTTTAGAATGAAGTATTCAGGTCAATAGCTAGGAATGAACTGAGTTCTGAAACATCATTGTATTCAGAGATGTGAATGCATGTCAAGTGTTGCCTGTCTAAAAATGTCGAGGCAAAAATGTAAATAAACAAAGTTAAGGAAAGACAGTCTTGAAAAGATTTAATAAATTGTTTACATAAACTTTGTTCAATTGTTAAATGAAAGATCTTGAATAGTTTGTTAGGGAATATAAAACAATGAAAAGTAAACTTCAGATTAAATGGCAAAAAGAGGACTTATCTAAGTAAGTTATTTTCATTAATATCATACAGAAAGACCAAGTCGTAATGTGAAGGTTCTAATTTTTTCTTGTTAGTGAATCAAATTCATAATAAAAGAAATAGAAATATCCATTTAATTATTAGGGCTGATGATTCTATGGCATACATCATAGACCTGAATAATGGTAACTTACTGTTTAATTAAATTTATAAAACATTTTCAAGTTTCAAAATAGAAAAAAAGACATTTATTTATAACAGCCAAAACAATAAAATGAAAATAAAGAAAAAAACTTGGTAGAATTTACAACTAGAAAACAAAACAAAAACCCAAATTAAACAGTTCTCTATATTACAGTTCATTCATGTTTCTGCATATAAGAACACTTTGTTCATATCCATAAATCATTTATCATCTGTATTCCGAACCTTCCGATATATTTTTAAACTCCTTGAATTTAAGACGCAAATTTGTGTGTAAATTGTGTTTTATTGCATTTTAATGTTGTTTTGTTAAGGAATTAAAACTAAAACTAAAATAAATTGAATAACTTTGTTTTATTTTTTGATTTCTCCTGTACTTACTTTTTATGAATAATGCAAACAGGAATATTAAAGCGAAAATATAAGTAGTATACTGTAATGATTCTCACTGTCTCTCCAAATATTTAATTTAATCTGTTCATAATCTGTGGTTAATTATTATAATCGGTTAGAATTTACACATGTCTTATATCAATACTACCAAATATTTATATTGTGATTCTTTTATGTAAAAGAAATATATTCTTTCTCTATTACAGTTGCCCTGCTGTGCTCAAGTCTCTAATAATCAAACAGTTTCCTTTATTATCAGTATCATTAAATTGCTGACTAACATATGGTGACTGGATTGCTTTGTTTTTACTTTCCCGTATACATACTATATACGGAGTAATATACGTAGTATAGGGAAAGTCGTGTAATGCAGCGAAAAATCGATTTCGAGATTTCAACGGAAATACAGGTTTTGGGGTCCCCTGATGCTGAAAAAGAGTTTTTTTTCAAAACGTCCGTCCGTCCGTCCGTCCGTCCGTCCGTCCGTCCGTCCGTCCGTCCGTCCGTCCGTCCGTCCGTCCGTCCGTCCGTCCGTCCGTCCGTCCGTCCGTCCGTCCGTCCGTCCGTCCGTCCGTCCGTCCGTCCGTCCGTCCGTCCGTCCGTCCGTCCGTCCGTCCGTCCGTCCGTCCGTCCGTCCGTCCGTCCGTCCGTCCGTCCGTCCGTCCGTCCGTCCGTCCGTCCGTCCGTCCGTCCGTCCGTCCGTCCGTCCGTCCGTCCGTCCGTCCGTCCGTCCCGTCCGTCCGTCCGTCCGTCCGTCCGTCCGTCCGTCCGTCCGTCCGTCCGTCCGTCCGTCCGTCCGTCCGTCCGTCCGTCCGTCCGTCCGTCCGTCCGTCCGTCCGTCCGTCCGTCCGTCCGTCCGTCCGTCCGTCCGTCCGTCCGTCCGTCCGTCCGTCCGTCCGTCCGTCCGTCCCGTCCGTCCGTCCGTCCGTCCGTCCGTCCGTCCGTCCGTCCGTCCGTCCGTCCGTCCGTCCGTCCGTCCGTCCGTCCGTCCGCCCGCCCGTTCGTCTGTCTGTCCGTCCGTCTGTCATTCTGTGAACAACTCAAGCGCCTAAACCATAACCATAAGTACAATTTCTTCCAAAATGAATCTTCCCCGGCAGATTTGGTTCCACTTGAGGCGCCGCAGTTTTGAAAAACATTCTTCAAAGTTTTGGGGTACTTTACATGAAGCCCCCCAAAAAATGAAAACCCAAATATACCAGCCTAATATAATCTTCACCCTTTTGTGCAGGCGTCCTCTACTAGTATCCAGGGTTCGCGGCTAGAAGTTCTGTTCATGTAAAGTGTGTGTCTGTCTCTTTCACAGATGCTGGTGCATTTAAAGTGAAACAAAAAGTTGCTTATTTATGCCGTAAATATTGTTTGAAGGAATCTACGACCCACATCGTATGCAAATAACTGTACCGAGGTGTCATAGGATTCTGGCTATTATCCGCGCACGTTTTCTTGAGCCCTCACTTCGCTATACTTCGGTTTTTATTTCTTGGCGCGTGAGGGCGTGACTTCAGGATGGAATATCTCACGGTATTTCGCGTCGTTCTCGGTTGTGCCGCTAGGAGTCGCATGATCGCGACTGTATCGAGCAGTGCTGGCGATCATGCGACTCCTAGCGGCACAACCGAGAATGACGCGAAATACCGTGAGATATTCCATTTTATTGATACACCCCCGTGCGCCAAGAAAGAAAAACCGAAGTATAGTGTACTGCTTTTGTTGCAGGAATGTGGTGGCGAGCTGCACCTTGTAAAGAGTAAATTGAAGGAGGAAGATGAGGAGGTAAGTTAGTGATATCCGGGGCTGAGATTATGATCACATGTCATCTTTTCATTGGTGCATTCTAGACGTAGCTAACTTGTAAATTAATGTTAATGACGACATATAAGTAATAGAAATGTATAGTTAATTGGGTCACTTTTTGCAATTTTTTCAATTTTTAGGTTATTTTTCTGGATGTTTGCGTCATTTTTACGCATTTTGTTTCCTTTTTGTGTTTTCATCATTTACCTTTGTAATTGATTTTCTATAACTCGGGAACAAACATTTTTCTAATTTCGATTTTCTAAAATAATAATTTTTCTAAATTCTTGTTCTAGTTTTTCAAATGTTGCTAATTTCGCTTTTTTTTAAACTTTTGAAAATGTGCGCATATAACCTCTTCCCCCATACGTCATATACAGTTTTTTGACCAAATAAATAAATATTACAGGTCATTTTCAAAGAATTTTTAGCTCATCAGAATCCGAGCCCTGGTTGTTATGAAATAACAAGGGAAACTAGGTGGGGCAGGTTCTCGGGTAATTTTATTAGAAGATCAATAAAGTTAAAGAGAATTCTATGCTTTATTTGTTTTGTCGGCCGCCTAAAGGCAGCCTAGGGTGCTCCGGAGAGCAAAATTTTCTGAACAGTACTGAAAGAATGGCGCGCTCTGTTGAGCGCACACATACAAAAATTTGACACACTTAATTTCTTCAGCATGTGACCAAGGATGACTGATAAAATTTATTTACATATTTACATATTTACAAATAAATTATAGGAGGCCAAACTGCCGCCAGGGCCTAAGGACACTCGCTAAGGTATGCAGAATCTACTGCAGTATTGTACTGCTTTTACGCAAAGTGACATGTGGGGCGTATTCGCCTCCACATCTTTAAAGAATTATTAAAGAATATACTGCTGAGGCAGCCTAAGCCGCATTTAATAACACAAATTTTTACATCAAAGGGTACCAACCTGAATACACATACTTTCTCCGATTACGCTCACAACTCGGAGCTCTATACACAGTAACAATTTAAACCCTAAATCAACCCACCACCGATATTACATTGTTCTCCTCCTGCTGCTGTATTAACTCTTGGCACATTTTGACACTTAAACCATCTGTGAACTCTCTCTCTACGCTACATTCACCTGTGATGCTATCATAACTAAAAATACGCGACGGCGCGTACTCCCAACACTCGTCGCGGGCCTCTCTGCGCCCGCCGCGAGCGTGACTCCCGCTTTATAGCAGGGGTGACGTCACGGGGCAGATTATTGATCGGCCGGCGCGACGCGGCGCGTAGCTTTTGGCGCGTAGCAGCGCGCACAGAGCTTACAAAAAAGGGCGGAGGCAAGGAATAACTTAGAGAATTTTGTGAGTTCTCTGGGGGTCGTAACATGGTGATGTCTGTCAATTGATCCTCTTTTGTTTTCTCGCCTACTGCGTCCCCAGTGTTGTAATGCTGCGGGAAAACGAAATTGCGACAGAGAAACTCATGTTGCCGGGCCCTTGTAACAATAAGAAAATGGATCTTTTTCCTAAACAGTAGTAAATTACTTCTTATAACAAGCTGTGTGTACTCCGATTTAAACATAGTCACTTCAGGGTCACGACCTGAAAGAAGAGAGGGACATTATCCAATCAGGAGCTCCAGTACCAAAATTGAAGTAGTGACGAAGCTCCCGGTTGGATGACAGTGTCCACCTCTCTGTTCAGCCCGTGACCTTGAAATACCACTATGTTTAAATCTGAATATCGTCACAATCTACGTTTGGTGAGTCCTTAATGCCGAAAAGGATTACTGCAAAACGTCTGTGTCCGTCCGTTTGACTGCGACAAACGCTAGCGGGTAAACCATAAAGCAAGATTTTCACCAAAATTGATATTCACCGATTGATGTGAGTGACGTTGCGGCCCCTTTAATTTGAAACAGATATTTTGATTTTGGCGTACTTTAAAAGAATCGTAACATTTTCAAAATGTTCTCAAAAATGGCTCCTAATTGAAGGACTCGGTAGGACAAGGGGGTATCCCAAATAGACATAAAGTGCAATTTTTGTAACTGTGTCCCTCAAGCCCCTATGACCACGATGGAAAATCACACGGGATTACGCGTCTTTCTCCGTCGTGCCGCTAGAAGTCGCATGATCGCAAGCATTGCTTGATACGGTCGTGATCATGCGATATATGGCGGCACGACTGAGAACGTCGCGAAATACCGTGACATATTCCATCGTCAAGACGGACCTTGAGGGGCAAAGTTAGAAAAAATCACAGTATAGTTGTGAGATAATGAGGATTTTACCTGAACTTCCTTCATAAAGCTTTGATTCCAGCCGTATGGACAAGGGTTTCTTCAATTTTGAAAAAAATCCTACGCATGGTTTAGGCGCTAGAGTTCACAGACGGACGTTTTGAAAAGAACCATTTTTTCGGTATCAGGGGACCCTAAAACGTGTATTTTTGTTGAAATCTCGAAATCGATTATGCATTGCATTACGTAACTGTCCTTATACTACATATATACGTATGTATACGGGAAAGTAAAATTATTGAACGTTACTTGAGAGACCTTACGTCTTCTTTGCGATGCATTTTGACATTAATAGTTTTTTTTCTGCCTTAGGACCCTTTGGCGTTGTGCAATGAATCTGTTCTTGGTGAAGGCGCATGGCGTGTCGGTGAGTTAAAAGAAACAAATTTAATCTATAGTATTTTTGTGCTAGAAACTTTCGAAAATACCCTTTGATGGTCCTTAAATTGTCTTAAGGTGCGTGTCCCCTTGAGGGGTATACTCTCGCAAGTTTGTGTTGAGAGCGTTTCTCGCCAATGGTCGCATGCAGTTATGAGGGAAGGCAACAAAGAGTATACTACGGTTTTCCTTTCTTGGCGCGTGGGGGTGTCTCTTCAAAATGGAATATCTCACGGTATTTCACGCCGTTCTCGGTGGAGCCGCTAGGCGTCGCATGATGTCCAGCACTGCTTGATACAGTTGCACCGGGAGATGGCTCAGTGCATCAACCTGATGTCCATGCAGTCCCTCTGACCGGGAGATCCTAGGAAGGATTTTCGACACTAGCTTGTCAGCTAGGTCGAATTCAGTCGCTGTCTGGAGGAGAATTCTAGCGGCCGGCTGCTCTGGTCGGTAGTTTTCCGTGGTTTCTCCGATCAACCCCAGGCGAATGCCGGAGCAGTACCCTAACAAACGGGCCACGGACAGCAAGCGATTTTTCCTTCCTTGTCCTCTCCTCTCCTCTTACACTAACATGCACTACACTACCACACATGCCGGGAGACCGGTCGGGAGCTTACAGCTTGTCCCGGCTGGGGCGGTGCCCCGCTGGTGGGAGATACCTGGTTGAGGGGAAACCCCGCTAGTCGACGGTAGTCGACGCCAGATCTCGCCATCCAGCGGGGAAAAGATCATCGCCAACTCCCGAGAAAAACACGCACTACACTTACGGGACTAATGACCTAAGTAGTTGACGCGCCCGGGAACACGAATCAATCGATAAGTCGCGATCACGCGAATCCTAGCGGCACAACCGAGAACGACGCGAAATACCGTGAGGTATTCAATTTCTATGATAGAAAAAAACGAAGTATAGTGGATCCGCCTTCGGGAGAACTCTCCTCATTCGAAACGTGCTGGAAGTGACTGTGAGCGTCTGCGATATTTATTTTCACGCACTTACTGACGTGAGAGGAGTAAGTATTGTAATAGTGCGCCGGAAAACGGCGAATTTTCGACACAAAAACTTGTCCTTGCTCTTGCTGAGCCTTGGTAACGAAGAAGTGGATAATCCAGTTGCTCGCTTCTTGGATGAATTAGACCTTTTCAAATAATAGCTTAGATGCTCTAGGGCAGAAAGCGCTATATTTCAGTTCTACGTAGCTGCTTCCAATGATACGGGAAAGTATGTGCTGTTGTAGCACCACTAGTTTTAAAATTGTAGTTGTAAGAAAACGACGAAAACGAAACGTAGTCAATTCCGAGTGGGCTATTATGTTTGTATGGGAATTACAGAAAAACTACTCATATTTTCAAAAAATTCAACATGACCTTATTTGAAGGTCTGTTTTTGATGAGCGTATTTCATTAAGAAAAACAATCGTATCTTCACAATTGTAGCTGTAGAAAGACGCCGAATTGTTTTTACAATTTTTTGCAAAATCAGGCATTTTTACGACCATGAAACCTGCACCATTCTCTTAAGCTTCCTTTATGATATTTCAGGTCCCAATTTAATAAAAAAAATGTGCGGTTTTTAAGAAAAAATGGTTTAAAGAAAAAATAAAAAAAATTGTCTATTTTTGACTCAATTTTTCGAAAAAATACTTGTTTTTGAAAAATTGAATATAACCTTTTTTGAAGTCCTATTTTTTATGAACACATTTCATTAAGAAAAAATGTATCTTCATAATTGTAGTTAGTAGGAAGAAGCCGAAAAAAATTTTGACTTTTTCCAATTTTCGAAAAATCAGAGATTTCAACAAACATGAAACCTACGCCAGTTCTCTTAAATGACCTTCAGACTATCCAGTAACAAAATTTAAGTCCAAATTGTTGGCGCCATTTTGTTTTGAAAATGTCCCAGTGGCTTCATATAAAGTACCCTCCAAAATTAAAAGTATCGGTTTCAAATTCAAGGGGCCTGCGAGAATTATTCAGATCGATCGGGAGAGTATCAATTTTGGAGAAAATCCGGCTGAACGGTTTAGTACGCTAGGCGTTGTTCACAGACGGACGGACGGACAGACGTTTTGCTTTCAATTGGTTTTTCGGTGTCAGGGACCCACAAAATTGGGATTCTGGCATGCGCCACGTGTTAGATTTTTTTCTTAATTTAGCAACTGGATTTATTCACTTTTAGATACTAGGGCCCTGTAATAAGAGTTTTACTGCCGAAAATTGCCGTTTTTTCGCGCTGCATTACATAACTTTCCCTATATTGTTCGTACGTAAACGGGAAAGTAATGCCAGTTTTTCTCAATTAAATGTATTATCAAAACTGCATCTTCAAATAAGGTCATACTTAATTTTTTTCAAAATACGAGTAGTTTTTCTATAATTTTGTGACAAACAATAGCCCGCTGTAAATTTACTGCGCTTCGGACAGCTGGATGCGTCGTAAATTAGAATCTGCATTTTGTATTTTATTTCTTTGTTCGTTTCTTACATTCGGCCTTTTGTTGTACATTTACATATTAATATTTTAGAAATTGTTTATTTTGAAATATTTGAAATAAAAAGTAAAAAAGTTAATAGCTCTTAGAATAGCGACAATGTTGGGTCTTCAACAGTAGAATTCCATTTGCGCCCGCGAATATCTGTGAATTACGTGTGATTGTTGTGACCTGATGGAGCTGTATGAAAAGGAGTTATAAAATTTTCTAATTTCTGTTGATATTTGCATGAAAATATTTAGTTTTCGCACCAAATGCTGTACCATTTGTAGTGAGTAGAGTATTTGTTGCATGGTTTTAGAATACTCTTCTCTAATCATGGCCCTATAAAATGCATTTCTATATTGTCCAGGGTATCAGTCTTCTTTTTCCAATAGAGGTTTACAAAACTTTTGTATTCTATTTTTGTGCATCACATAGTTCTGACAACACTGCGATGGAAACAGTGAGATGTTCGCTTCTTGGTTGAATTGGACGTTTTCAAATAATAGCTAAGATGTTAGTACGGCAGAAAGTGCAATATTTGAATTCTACGTAGCTGCTTCCTATAATAAGGGAAAGTATGTGCTGTTGTAGCACCACTAGTTTCACCCACGTAGTAAAGAAGGAAACATAAATCGGTGCTGATACTACTGTCGGCGCACTCTGTAGAAAATTGAAAAAATATTCTATGTTAAACTAATGTTTTGTTATATTGCTGCTTTCCGGTGCATCTATAACTTCTGTTTAACTAACTAATTAAGGATTTGTTTGGTTGTAAGTCTTTCTTTAAAAAAATTAAAAATTGAGGATGAATTTAGAATACACTTGTAGGTGAAAACTAAAGTTAAGTATTAAAACAGAAGCAAAAGTGTTCAAAAAAGAACGCATTTTATGAACTTTTATAAAACCCACAACAATGAAAACTGAAAAAGTTCCGTTTGCGGCAAGAATGGCGGAGAAACTTGTGGCAAGAATTGAGAAACTGTGCGCACATTGTCACCATCGCCCACCGACTGAGATGTGTTGATGTGGACAGAAATTTCGGTATAGCAATTTCGGTATTGCAATTGCGGTATAGCAATTTCTGTTACTAAGGGGGAGAAAGTATGTCCAGATTTGACACCATTACTTGGGTCTAAAAAGTCCCTAAATTACCTTCGTTTAATAAGAAATCTGTTATCAGCACTCTATTGACACAAAACGTACTACAGAAGTCTAAATATTTTGGTAGATATGTATCGCGCAATATTCTGGCACTCGAATCAATTGAAATTGCAGTGACGTAGCGTCAGGGGACGCTGAGATGCTGAGCATCCCCGTATATAATATTAATAAAGAACCCTAAATACAGCATTGATAATCTTACAAATGGTCCGTTGAGCGAAACACGTTTTGTAATAATTTTAAATTGATTTCCTATGATTGAATTCGGCGGGTTGTTGAAGCCTGTGATTGCTTGGATGCTAAAATGCTTCTAGCGTCTGCCGCGAGATTGCGACGAGCAATGACGCATGCGCAGATGGCGAGATTCCCTTCTCCCCTCTTCACCACTGGCCCAGAGAAACCCGACTGCTTTACGCTAGCATGTACTGCGGAAAGAAGCTATTGAGCAAGTTGCTCGTTTGTGCACGAGAGCGCAGCACACTTCAGGCGGTCAGTAAATTATCTTTCACTCGGGAGTCCCCGCTTGGTCATGGGCACAAACTGTAGAAATAGGGCCTGTCTACTATTCTCAATTAATATCCAAGAAATTGAATTATCCCTTAAATACGTTACACATTATTTTAGCCTGCAATGTATAAATTAACAAGTGGTGTCATTGCCATTCGCGTATAAGAATTAAAGCTGAGCCATTGTATAATTTGCTTTCAAGACATCGCCAGTCCCTACACCGTCGTAAGCAATCGAGATCGTGGAAGTAGTTCCAGTGTATCTGCCTTGTGTTGCGTTCGCCTGTAAGATGATAGTGACATTGTGTGTGTTATTGTTGAGAATCCCCAAACGTGCGAGTCACGCTACGCAACTGTGAAATTGTCTATATTATAAAATAAACAGATGGTGCTACTGCAGCATACACTTTCTGGGATTATTTGTAAAACTGATGTAATATTGTATTTCTTGAACCCGTAAAAGTGGCGCCTTCTCAGACAGTGACCCCCATCTTCATCAGTTTTTTGTCAAGTTCATAGAACTTGGAGCTAAGGGAAGGCGTCAAGAATTTATAGAGCGAATTCTGATATGGCTCCTTGTGCTTCTGGAAATAAATGTAACCACTATCTGCGCACGTTTTCTAGAGTTCAGTGGGAAATGTAGTTATTCAAATTAACGTTCTGCAGGCTGCGGAGAGTCGATTCGTTCATGGAGGACACGATGAGGAATAGCCGAACTGTGCAGCTAAAACTGAACCGCTCGCAAAACAAAACATCATGGCGGACGTGCCTTCGGTGAAGCCTCGTAGGCTTCCCCCACCCTGCGGCAGTTGAGATTTCCCCTCTCGGCGACAAGGAGAGGCGACTGTGAGACGCAGCGATCGCACTGGCCGTCACTCGTCATTACTGCCCTCATCAGAACAGGAACTCGCATTGCCAAGAGTGTCCAAAGAAATGACTAATTCATCAATGGTTGGTTCATCACATTATCCTATTACTGAAACCCTTTTTCAAGACACGGCTCATTTTCTGTTGATCGTTTTGAGAGCCCCTTCTGTAGAAACACGTAAGCTGCCTTTCGTCTGATCCTTCTCACTCTCATCAGTTTGTTACCGCCAAACCCGCAGTGTTGAAAGACCGCGCGACCCACGAGGGAAAGACGGAGAGGGAGGTAAGTTGAGACAAAGAGCGCAGGCTGCCGGAGAAATGTTTGTAGCTTTGGAGGAGGCAAGACATTTTCGGGCATGCGCAGTAGAAGGTTTTCTTGAGTCTGGTAGTGCTGTAATTTGCTTTTGCAAATACTTTTATTTCACAGGTGCCCAATATTTTCTTATTAATTAATGCCAAAAATGCTCACCCATCTGTATTCATAATTCAATTTGTACATGAATTTAATAATTATAATAATAATAATAATAGTAATAATAAGTTTATTATCTTGTAAATGGACTGTTGTCCGGTCGCAAGTTACAAATACAATAATCTTTGACAATATTCAAAATGTAATACAATAGTAAAACAAGATTATTATAATAATAAACAATAATATTATTAATACAGTAAGTACAGAGAGTTAATAATACAAGAGTATTAGTATAACTGTTGATAATGTAGATACCTTTTTCAATAAAGGATGAGACACTGATATTGTCTGGTATCAATGTTTTATTAGAGCTTAAAGATCTTTTTCGATAGCTTAGCTATCATCATCAGAGCTATCTGAAACAAATTACAAAATTTTTGAACGAAAATTGCATTACAAAAGGTTTAACGGAAGAAGTTAAAGTTCAAAGGTTTAACAAAATTAAGTTTTCGTAAAAAATTGTTGGTGCTAGATACGTAAGCAAGCTGGATCGTTACCTTACAGCCTCTGGGCGGAAAACGAAGTTCTGCGAATATTTCTGTGTGCCTCCGCTTAAGAGGACAGACGGCCGGTCGAGAGCATGAAGGGCGTGGTGGGGGGCGGCGCGGCCGGAGGGGCGCGGCAGGTTGGTGGCCGGCGGAGGCGTCAGGAGCCGACGGGCGGGCGAAGGCAGGGGGGGGGGGTTAGAGTTAGGGGTGTACAGATTGAGCTAATTTTAGTAGAGGTGACGAGAGTTCAGGGATCTGTTGGTTGAGACAAGTTATGTTCTGTTTTTTTATGTGGTTGTGTATGTGGATGGATTCTAATTTTATTCTGTGCCAGTACCTATTTTCAATTTCTAAAATATGGAAATTAGTGTGTTGGTTGAATGTGTGTTTGTTTAGGTTCAAGTGATCAGCGAAGTGTGAGATTGTTGTGGTGTTGTTTTTCCAAGCTTGCTCGTGTTCTTTTATCCTTTGTGTAAATTTCCGGCCGGTTTGTCCTATGTATATAGCATTGCAGTTGTTACAAGAGAGAGCATACACCCCGCATAAAGAGGTGGGTGGGATTGGGGCTTTAGTGCTGGCTAGTGTTTTTTGTAATGTGTGAGTGTTGTGAAATGTAGTTTTTAGACCGAATTTATTGAGTGTGGAGGCTATTTTAGAGAAAGTGATCCAACATAAGGGATAGAGAGGTATGTGGGTGAAGTGTTCTTGCCAATTGGGGTGAGAGTGGTGTGTTTGCGGATGTTGAGTGTGTTGGTTTTTTTGATTACTAATTTATCAATAAAATTACTGTCATATCCATTCGCCCTGGCTATATGTTTTATGATGTTTAATTCTTTTTTTGTGTTAACTGGAGACATGGGTATTGAAATTAACCGATGTACCATGGCATGGAAGGCAGCATGTTTGTGTGTGGGCGGGTGTTGTGACGAGTTGTTTATAACTGTGTCTGTGTGGGTGGGTTTTCTATATATGTTAAATTCATGATGGTCCTCTACTAGCGTGATGGTAAGATCAAGAAAATTTAAAGATTTGTGTTCATTTTCTATTTCAGTGGTGAATTTTATCTCGGGGTGTAATGAGTTGATGTGTTGTGTAAAAATATCCAGTTGTCTGGTGGTGCCTGTCCATAGTGCCAACACATCATCTACGTATCTATACCAGTAAAGGATATTTTTTAGAAGTGGATGTCCAGAACTAAATAGTATGTTTTCCCAGTTGTCCATAAATATTTCAGCTAATAAAGGTGAGAGAGGTGAACCCATGGGTAAGCCAGAATCTTGGGTATAAAATTTGTCATTAAATTTGAAATAGTTGGCATCTAAGCAACAGGAAATTAGGTTGAACAGTTCAGTTTTGATGGGCACGGCACACTGTGATCTGTCAATTAGGTCTTGAACTATATACTTGCACTCGGATGTAGGTACACTGGGAAATAAGTTTACTACATCAAAAGAAACCAGTTTAGCGTTGGAGGGGACTGGGAAATCTTTAATTTTGTTGATGAGCTCAGAGCTGTTGAGTATTGTGTGCTGAGGCGTGTAATTCACGTGTTGTTTGAAATCTTTGTTCAGCTTGTATGCAATTCTGTGTGTGAGTGTGTTAGTGTATGATACTACCGGTCTAATGGGGATGGTAGGTTTATGCACCTTTGGTAAACCGTATAATCGTGGAGGAAGTGGGTTGCGGGGAAGAAATCTCTGTGGATGAGTGAATAGCGCTTTTGATTCTGCAAGTTCTTGTTTTAAAGATGTGTGGTATTTGTTGGTGGGGTCATTTTTGAGGAGTGAGATACCGTTGTTGCAAGTGATAAAATCTTGTACTTTGTTGTTATACTCTTCCTTGTCCAGAATCACTATAGAGTTGCCTTTGTCAGCTTTCGTGATAATAATGTTCTCTTGTGAGATTTTCTCTTTTAGTTTTTTGGCAGTTGATTGTTCTGACGAGATAGGTTTGGGGGGTGTGTTGTGTTCAATGTGTTGTTTAATAGTGTGTGTGACTGTGTGCTTGATTTCCGTATTAGTTGTGTCGTTGGGAAGGACCGTGTCTAGGTGAATGTACAGATTTTTTAGTGTATTGGCGTTGGGTGGAGAAGGAGGTGAGTATTTGAGACCTTTTTGTAAGAGAGTGGCTTCGGAATGGGATAGAGTAGCAGAAGAAAGATTTATGATACGAGGATAAAAGTTGGGTTGAGTCATGAAGGCAGATGGTTTCTTACTGGTTTGATACTGCGCTTGGCTGCAGGATAGACGTTCCAGCTTGCTTACCTGCTTCTGTTTCCGGCGGCTGCATATTCCGAAGATGCGGCTTCTTATGGAGTCCAGGAGTGTATCCCATTCAGCAGGATGTAGTGAAGATGCCAGGTGGAGAGATAGTTCATACTTCTGCAATGAAAGACGGTCACGAGTAGCGTACCATCGTTTCCTCTCCCAATGTAGCCAGGATGAGCGGGCCGCAGCGGTTGCTTTTGTGGCGGCTAATGATGAGCCTTTTATTCTTATATTGATGAATTTGGGGGTTACCCCCCTCACAATGCACTGTGTTATGAACCATATATGTAAATTTGCCAGCCCAAATTTTAAAGAAGTCTTGTAGAAAATGGAGATCAACGAGGCTTGACTAGCCGACATTATTAGTATAACTGTTGATAATGTAGATACCTTTTTCAATAAAGGATGAGACACTGATATTGTCTGGTATCAATGTTTTATTAGAGCTTAAAGATCTTTTTCGATAGCTTAGCTATCATCATCAGAGCTATCTGAAACAAATTACAAAATTTTTGAACGAAAATTGCATTACAAAAGGTTTAACGGAAGAAGTTAAAGTTCAAAGGTTTAACAAAATTAAGTTTTCGTAAAAAATTGTTGGTGCTAGATACGTAAGCAAGCTGGATCGTTACCTTACAGCCTCTGGGCGGAAAACGAAGTTCTGCGAATATTTCTGTGTGCCTCCGCTTAAGAGGACAGACGGCCGGTCGAGAGCATGAAGGGCGTGGTGGGGGGCGGCGCGGCCGGAGGGGCGCGGCAGGTTGGTGGCCGGCGGAGGCGTCAGGAGCCGACGGGCGGGCGAAGGCAGGGGGGGGGGGTTAGAGTTAGGGGTGTACAGATTGAGCTAATTTTAGTAGAGGTGACGAGAGTTCAGGGATCTGTTGGTTGAGACAAGTTATGTTCTGTTTTTTTATGTGGTTGTGTATGTGGATGGATTCTAATTTTATTCTGTGCCAGTACCTATTTTCAATTTCTAAAATATGGAAATTAGTGTGTTGGTTGAATGTGTGTTTGTTTAGGTTCAAGTGATCAGCGAAGTGTGAGATTGTTGTGGTGTTGTTTTTCCAAGCTTGCTCGTGTTCTTTTATCCTTTGTGTAAATTTCCGGCCGGTTTGTCCTATGTATATAGCATTGCAGTTGTTACAAGAGAGAGCATACACCCCGCATAAAGAGGTGGGTGGGATTGGGGCTTTAGTGCTGGCTAGTGTTTTTTGTAATGTGTGAGTGTTGTGAAATGTAGTTTTTAGACCGAATTTATTGAGTGTGGAGGCTATTTTTAGAGAAAGTGATCCAACATAAGGGATAGAGAGGTATGTGGGTGAAGTGTTCTTGCCAATTGGGGTGAGAGTGGTGTGTTTGCGGATGTTGAGTGTGTTGGTTTTTTTGATTACTAATTTATCAATAAAATTACTGTCATATCCATTCGCCCTGGCTATATGTTTTATGATGTTTAATTCTTTTTTTGTGTTAACTGGAGACATGGGTATTGAAATTAACCGATGTACCATGGCATGGAAGGCAGCATGTTTGTGTGTGGGCGGGTGTTGTGACGAGTTGTTTATAACTGTGTCTGTGTGGGTGGGTTTTCTATATATGTTAAATTCATGATGGTCCTCTACTAGCGTGATGGTAAGATCAAGAAAATTTAAAGATTTGTGTTCATTTTCTATTTCAGTGGTGAATTTTATCTCGGGGTGTAATGAGTTGATGTGTTGTGTAAAAATATCCAGTTGTCTGGTGGTGCCTGTCCATAGTGCCAACACATCATCTACGTATCTATACCAGTAAAGGATATTTTTTAGAAGTGGATGTCCAGAACTAAATAGTATGTTTTCCCAGTTGTCCATAAATATTTCAGCTAATAAAGGTGAGAGAGGTGAACCCATGGGTAAGCCAGAATCTTGGGTATAAAATTTGTCATTAAATTTGAAATAGTTGGCATCTAAGCAACAGGAAATTAGGTTGAACAGTTCAGTTTTGATGGGCACGGCACACTGTGATCTGTCAATTAGGTCTTGAACTATATACTTGCACTCGGATGTAGGTACACTGGGAAATAAGTTTACTACATCAAAAGAAACCAGTTTAGCGTTGGAGGGGACTGGGAAATCTTTAATTTTGTTGATGAGCTCAGAGCTGTTGAGTATTGTGTGCTGAGGCGTGTAATTCACGTGTTGTTTGAAATCTTTGTTCAGCTTGTATGCAATTCTGTGTGTGAGTGTGTTAGTGTATGATACTACCGGTCTAATGGGGATGGTAGGTTTATGCACCTTTGGTAAACCGTATAATCGTGGAGGAAGTGGGTTGCGGGGAAGAAATCTCTGTGGATGAGTGAATAGCGCTTTTGATTCTGCAAGTTCTTGTTTTAAAGATGTGTGGTATTTGTTGGTGGGGTCATTTTTGAGGAGTGAGATACCGTTGTTGCAAGTGATAAAATCTTGTACTTTGTTGTTATACTCTTCCTTGTCCAGAATCACTATAGAGTTGCCTTTGTCAGCTTTCGTGATAATAATGTTCTCTTGTGAGATTTTCTCTTTTAGTTTTTTGGCAGTTGATTGTTCTGACGAGATAGGTTTGGGGGGTGTGTTGTGTTCAATGTGTTGTTTAATAGTGTGTGTGACTGTGTGCTTGATTTCCGTATTAGTTGTGTCGTTGGGAAGGACCGTGTCTAGGTGAATGTACAGATTTTTTAGTGTATTGGCGTTGGGTGGAGAAGGAGGTGAGTATTTGAGACCTTTTTGTAAGAGAGTGGCTTCGGAATGGGATAGAGTAGCAGAAGAAAGATTTATGATACGAGGATAAAAGTTGGGTTGAGTCATGAAGGCAGATGGTTTCTTACTGGTTTGATACTGCGCTTGGCTGCAGGATAGACGTTCCAGCTTGCTTACCTGCTTCTGTTTCCGGCGGCTGCATATTCCGAAGATGCGGCTTCTTATGGAGTCCAGGAGTGTATCCCATTCAGCAGGATGTAGTGAAGATGCCAGGTGGAGAGATAGTTCATACTTCTGCAATGAAAGACGGTCACGAGTAGCGTACCATCGTTTCCTCTCCCAATGTAGCCAGGATGAGCGGGCCGCAGCGGTTGCTTTTGTGGCGGCTAATGATGAGCCTTTTATTCTTATATTGATGAATTTGGGGGTTACCCCCCTCACAATGCACTGTGTTATGAACCATATATGTAAATTTGCCAGCCCAAATTTTAAAGAAGTCTTGTAGAAAATGGAGATCAACGAGGCTTGACTAGCCGACATTATTAGTATAACTGTTGATAATGTAGATACCTTTTTCAATAAAGGATGAGACACTGATATTGTCTGGTATCAATGTTTTATTAGAGCTTAAAGATCTTTTTCGATAGCTTAGCTATCATCATCAGAGCTATCTGAAACAAATTACAAAATTTTTGAACGAAAATTGCATTACAAAAGGTTTAACGGAAGAAGTTAAAGTTCAAAGGTTTAACAAAATTAAGTTTTCGTAAAAAATTGTTGGTGCTAGATACGTAAGCAAGCTGGATCGTTACCTTACAGCCTCTGGGCGGAAAACGAAGTTCTGCGAATATTTCTGTGTGCCTCCGCTTAAGAGCTATATACATAGGACAAACCGGCCGGAAATTTACACAAAGGATAAAAGAACACGAGCAAGCTTGGAAAAACAACACCACAACAATCTCACACTTCGCTGATCACTTGAACCTAAACAAACACACATTCAACCAACACACTAATTTCCATATTTTAGAAATTGAAAATAGGTACTGGCACAGAATAAAATTAGAATCCATCCACATACACAACCACATAAAAAAACAGAACATAACTTGTCTCAACCAACAGATCCCTGAACTCTCGTCACCTCTACTAAAATTAGCTCAATCTGTACACCCCTAACTCTAACCCCCCCCGCCTTCGCCCGCCCGTCGGCTCCTGACGCCTCCGCCGGCCACCAACCTGCCGCGCCCCTCCGGCCGCGCCGCCCCCCACCACGCCCTTCATGCTCTCGACCGGCCGTCTGTCCTCTTAAGCGGAGGCACACAGAAATATTCGCAGAACTTCGTTTTCCGCCCAGAGGCTGTAAGGTAACGATCCAGCTTGCTTACGTATCTAGCACCAACAATTTTTTACGAAAACTTAATTTTGTTAAACCTTTGAACTTTAACTTCTTCCGTTAAACCTTTTGTAATGCAATTTTCGTTCAAAAATTTTGTAATTTGTTTCAGATAGCTCTGATGATGATAGCTAAGCTATCGAAAAAGATCTTTAAGCTCTAATAAAACATTGATACCAGACAATATCAGTGTCTCATCCTTTAATACAAGAGTACTCGCAAGTTTTATACAATTAACAATTTTGAAACTAAACAGTACCTCACAAGTAATACAATAGTTATTTATGTATCTGCGGCGCCAAGTAGTCGCCCTCGCCCCGAGGGCGTCCCCCTAACCCAAGAGCCTCCGGCCCGAGGGGTCGGATGCCGCCCGTGGTGCATACTAAACCTTACGGCTTACTAGCTCGTTGCTGAATCCAACTAGAATTCGAAACGCTTTATATTTATTTCGGGGAGGGGGTCTAAATGAGACGAATTTGCCTCATCAATAATAACCAGATAAACAAAAGCCAGATAAACAGAACAGTGTGTGTATCTGAGGACTGATTAGTTCGTACAAAATGAAAGAATATTGTGAAGTTCCTGGGTAAATTCTCACAAAAACTAACAAAGCTACAGAAGGTGGTTTGCAGTGAAATCTCGAGGAATATATGAAAATGATTATAGGGAGTTTGAGAGTTATATGGAAAAAACCGTGTGAATTGCGTTGATGAAACAGTCCTTGTCGGTTATTTGCGTCAATTGCAGAAGCACACGTCACACGTAACAATGAAATTTGAGTGACCGGATTTGATACAAAGATTTGATGTAGTTTGATCTCTCGGCATTCCACGTTTTCATAGATTTGTTTGGGAGTTTTGCTAACGTAGTTTGTCTGTCAACAGGAGCAGAGTTTGGCGACTCGCAGACTGGCAGGGGAAGCGCTGTTGAAATGTGCAGCAGCGACTGCAACGGAGGCAGCGACGAGGCAACACGTGTGAGCCCAGATGCTGAACCAAACGGGAGGGCCGCACAACATAAGGATTCAGCACAAGGGGGTTCCCAATCCCAAAAATCCAACAGCACGAGGCGAATCGATAATGATCCAGATTGTTTCAAGATCTCGGCAGAAAGTGGGGGTGAAGACAGTATTATGCTGAAGAGAAAAAGCTCTCATGTATGCTTTGTCTGCCACAAGACCTTCCCCTGGAAAAGTCGTTTAGTGTATCACATGCAGATTCACACCGGAGAACGTCCTTACGAATGCTCAGTCTGCCAAAAGACTTTCGCGTGGACAAGTAGTTTAGTAAAACACTTGCGGATTCACAGCGGAGAACGCCCTTACGAATGCTCCGTCTGCCAGAAGACATTCTCACGAAGTAGCGATTTAGCAAAGCACCTGCGAATTCACAGTGGAGAACGCCCTTATGTATGCTCCGTCTGCCAAAAAACGTTCTCGCGGAGTAGCGATTTAGTAAAGCACATGTTAATTCACAGCGGAGAACGGCCTTACGAATGCTCTTTCTGCCCAAAGACATTCACACAGAAAGCTAATTTAATTACGCACATGTGGATTCACAGCGAAGAACGTCCTTATCCATGCTCTCTTTGCCGAAAGACCTTCACAAGGAGAGGCGATTTAGTACTACACATGCGGAGTCACAGCGGAGAACGACCTTACCAATGCCCCGTCTGCCAAAAGAGTTTTGCATTGGCATGTAATTTAAAGACACACATGCGGGTTCACAGTGATGAACGTCCTTATCAGTGTTCCGTCTGCCAAAAGAGTTTCTCTTGGGCAAAAAGTTTAAAGGCACATATGCTGACTCACAGTGATGAACGTCATTATGAATGCTCAATTTGCCAAAAAACCTTCTCACGGAAAGGCGATTTAGTGTATCATATGCGGATTCACAGTGCAGAACGCCCTTACGAATGTTCCGTGTGCGAAAAGAGTTTCGCTTGGGCAAGTAATGTAAAATCACACATGCGGATTCACAGTGATGAACGTCCTTACGAATGCTCGGTTTGCCAAAAGAGTTTCGTACGGACTAGTAATTTAAAAATACACATGCTGACACACAGTGATGAACGGCCGTTTGAATGTTCAGTTTGCCAAAAGGCATTCGTACAGAAAATTCATTTAAATAAGCATATGCGCACATGCGGGATCTTAGCGATCAGCGTCCTAATGAATGCTTCGTCAGTTGGCAAAAGTGTTTTGTCCGATGCAGGGATATAAAAATGCCATTCCCATTGGTGATAGTGCTTATAAATGTTCAGTGTTGCCTAAGAATTTCTCGGAGTTGTTAATGATTGAAACTTATACAGAATCTCAGCGCCAAACAATTTTGTCTCAGTAAAACTACAGAAAATTTGCAACTTTGGGCAAACTCCTTAAAAATTTTCGGAATGTGGAACTCCGGGAAGTCATCATTTAGTCTGTCGAAGATTGCAATGCGAAGCTTGAACAGCAGGCTTTTGGGCAAAGAAAGAAGTTTACGAGATCTGTGTCAAAGCAAGAAGCCATGTTTGACTCAGTGCAGTCGCTTTGAGCATGTGGGAGAGTGTAGTGGGTGGCTAGTACAGCTCGCTTTCGCAACAAGAAAATTGAGAAACCCTGTTATACTTCGGTTTTTCTTTCTTGGCGCGTATGGGTGTGCCATCAAAATGGAATATCTCACTGTATCGTTCTCAGTTGTACTTCTAGAAGTCGCATGATCGCCAGCACTGCTCGATGTCGCGATCATGCGACTCCTAGCGGTACAACCGAGAACAAGGCGAAATGCCGTGAGATATTCCATTTTGATGGCACCCCCCCCGCGCCAAGAAAGAAAAACCGAAGTATAAGACGTTCTTGAGCCCTATGTCCTGCAAGTAAGCAGTCTCATTGAGAATATGAGGGGGCCTATACTTCGGTTTTTCTTTCTTGGCGCACGGGGGTGTGTCAATAAAATGGAATAGCTCACGGTATTTCGCGTCGTTCTCGGTTGTGCCGCCAGGAGTTGCATGATCGCCAGCACTGCTCGATACAGACGCGACAATGCGACTTATAGCGGCACAACCGAGAACGACGCGAAATACCGTGAGATATTCCATTTTGATGACACACCCCCGTGCGCCAAGAAAGAAAAACCGAAGTATTGTAGAAACCGTACTGGAGCCCAAAACAGGCCGATGCACGAGACAGCTTTGCAACTAAAACATCTTTGAAAACAAGTGCGCTCGAGGAGCGAAGAGTGTTGTACAGATAGTTCTAATAGAAGACTCTTTGGCTACAAGAAAATTGAGAAGCCCTCGGTTACAACATGTAGCCATATAAAGCGCTATACTGCGATTTTCGTATCTTTGTCCCTGACAGGAATCAGCTGTTTCGCTGCCATCCAATCAGGAGCTTATATTTCGCGACAGTGACGTCAGTACGGTGATGTTCAAGCTGCCGATTGGATGAAACCATGAACAGCTGATTTCTGTCAGGGACAAAGTTACGAAAATCGCAGTATAAGCAGTCAAGTTCAGGTTGGGGGGGGGAAACTGGGAAGTGTTTTGGGGCCGATGCACCCAACTGTTTGGCAGCTAAGTAACTGAGGACACGTCTGTGAAAACAGGAGGCACGGGAATCGCAAGATAATCGCTCTGAGTGAGTGGGACTTCCTGAGGGAGCTGAGAGAAGGCTTCTGCAGGAGACGAGGAAATGAGGGAGACCCGTTTGGAGACAGTGAGGTTTGTGGAGAGATCGAAAGGAGGAAACGAAGAAGTGGAAGAGACCCGTTTGGAGACAGTGAGGTTTGTGGAGAGATCGAAAGGAGGAGACGAAGAAGTGGAAGAGACCCGTTTGGAGACAGTGAGGTTTGTGGAGAGATCGAAAGGAGGAGACGAAGAAGTGGAAGAGACCCGTTTGGAGACAGTGAGGTTCGTGGAGAGATCGAAAGGGGGAGACCCGTTTGGAGACAGTGAGGTTTGTGGAGAGATCGGAAGGAGGAAACGAAGAAGTGGAAGAGACCCGTTTGGAGACAATGAGGTTTGTGGAGAGATCGAAAGGAGGAAACGAAGAAGTGGAAGAGACCCGTTTGGAGACAGTGAGGTTTGTGGAGAGATCGAAAGGAGGAGACGAAGAAGTGGAAGAGACCCGTTTGGAGACAGTGAGGTTCGTGGAGAGATCGAAAGGGGGAGACCCGTTTGGAGACAGTGAGGTTTGTGGAGAGATCGAAAGGAGGAGACGAAGAAGTGGAAGAGACCCGTTTGGAGACGGTGAGGTTTGTGGAGAGATCGAAAGGAGGAGACGAAGAAGTGGAAGAGACCCGTTTGGAGACGGTGAGGTTTGTGGAGAGATCGAAAGGGGGAGACCCGTTTGGAGACAGTGAGGTTTGTGGAGAGATCGAAAGGAGGAAACGAAGAAGTGGAAGAGACCCGTTTGGAGACAGTGAGGTTCGTGGAGAGATCGAAAGGGGGAGACCCGTTTGGAGACAATGAGGTTTGTGGAGAGATCGAAAGGGTTCCTTGAGTGCGTGGAAGAGTGAAGTTGTTATTTTTCGAATGGTCAACCCGCGTTAAATATGGCATAATATTGTGGGAGAACTTCGATACTTTTAGATTACTGTAATGAATTATTCCAATTACAAAATCCTTCCCACGTGGAACTTGTAAGCCTGTTTCTCAAGCTAGGAATTTGCCATTCTGGAGTTACGATTGGGTAGGTATAAAAAATGTCAAAAATGACTTTCCGAAAGTTATGAATGCTTTACGCGAGTGTATGTATCTATAATAACACGACACATAGTAACCATATTCATCAGATGTATTTTCATTTGTATGTATGTATGTATTTTCAGATGTATTTCAGATCATTCATCAGATGCATTTTCAGATTTTTTGTAACTCGACGGAGAATATAATATATCAATTCTTAGCAAACGCGCTCGTTTCTGCTTGTATTGATAATTCAACTTGCAGATAGGTTAGGGTGGGAATCCCAGAATTTTTTTAATCTGCGCAGAATACACTTCTCTCCGCAGTACGTCTCAGTTTTCAACTGTTTTTAGACGTTGCATTTATAAATAAAAAGGAAATGTAACTTTAAATTTTACTGTTAATTGCATCTATTGTAAGTGACCACTTCGGGTGGCTCGTCGACAGCGAGGTAGACTTGCGATGCGATCCCGTTGAGCACCAAAATAGAATTGTAGCTTTCTAGTACAATCATCTCTATACCTGAGTGACAGAAGATACGCTCAGGCAGGCCAAGTGTGCTATGTACGGTGATGGCAATACGTCTTGCTCATATTTTGCCTTAACCCCAGGAGGGGATAATGCATTTTGAAACACATATCCAGGCTTGGGAACACCACGAGCCGGCAAAAGTGGAATTAATCCGACCCTCAAATGCCAAGAACGAACATAAATTGTAAATGTATTGTAATGTAAATAAGTTGTAAATAAAGTGGTGAATACGTGTTTTATAGTTAATGGGTATTATGTGTTTATGCAATGTATAAAGTTTACAGGTTGTAATATATGTAACAATGAATTTGATGAATACTTCTGTACGTCAATGACCCCCATCTCGATCAAGTTTTTGTCCATTTTCCCTGATCCATTGAGCAAATGCTGAGATGGCCCCTTGTTTTGCTTCTGGACGTAAATGTAGCTTCACTGTGCGCACGTTTTGTTGAGCACTCCTTTTGCTTGTAGTTCATTTACCGTTGAAATTTATTTTCTATAACTCGGGAACAAACATTTTTCAAATATTTTTCTTTTTCTAAAATAATTATTTTCTAAATTAATTTTTTCGTTTTAAAATTTTTTTTATTGTGGCCCTCAAGAAAATGTGCGCAGATAAATCTCTTTCCCCACACGTCATATACAGTTTTTACTGTTTTTTGACAAATAAATAAATACGTTATAAAGTGTTTTCATGTCTATTAATCCAGGGCCTAGATAATGAAATCTGGAATAGATAGATGCTAAATATACATTGAATTGGTTTTGTTTGCGTACACCAAAATTTTTTAACCAAGACTGGCAAAAGTAAAAAAAAATTATGTATGGTGGCATCTGCAGTCAAAGGTTATTTTCGAAGGCAGGCAACTTTATTACTGACAAGCGTTGCAGACTTAGCACAACACACACTAGTGAACTATCGTCTCCTGTATTATTTCAGTAGTATACCTTTGGGTTCCGGCTCTCACACGCAACCAATCTGTATAAATGAGGTCTCTAAAGAAAGATAATTTCATGGAGACTTGACGAATTCCACTTTGACTTGATGGGATATGGATGATTTCTTTAAAAAAACGCCTCATTCATGTAAAATGCAACCTGCATCGCGTGTCAACCCACATCGGCAAATAACTCATAAACAAAGCATTTTAGAGCCTTAAAAAGTAAAATTTTGAGGACAAAGGCTTCAAAGAAGCGTTTTTCACACCATAATCTACAAGATGAGACATGGGGAGACAATCTAGTTTCAAGATTGTGGCAAGTACATATGGTCAGTTGGTACCTCACTGCCCAGTTCAGGATTATTTACTTGTGGCACACGTGCATACTGGCGTGAACTGACATTTAACACAGTTGTTTCATCCTGTGGAACACAATTTGCAAAGTTAAATTGTTATTGCGCTTCTTGAAAAGAAAAAGAATTTTGGATCGTAAGCAGTGAACAAATATCCACAACGTCCCAAAATAATTACGCAGTAGCACCACAAACAGCACGAAAAGCTACATACAGCACCGTACAGCACGAGCTGCCGGTGTCCCAAAGTCACGTGACTTACGACCACCTCATGTTGAAACCTGCGCAGTAGGCTCACGCGCACTCTAGTATCTCTCCTCTATGGTGTTACCACAACAGCTTCAACTCGTAGTTAGGTTATACCAGTCTGCCATGTTCATGAATAGGGAGCGGATTTTTATGCCCTAAAAATCTTCAAATATTGTCTTAAAAATATGCATTTGTGACCTAAAAATTCCGAAATATGCCCACTTAAAATTAACAATATTTAATTTCTTCTGCAAACCTCTCTTGATCAAATTAAAATTTGCTTGAATGAAAAGATACATTCTTTGTGCAAACGTAATATAATCTACTGTCCTTCGCGAGAGAAATAATGGAAGTAAATATTCACCTTAGTGAAGTACATTCTATGTCTTGTTGAATTTCTTCTGACTGGTTTAAAAAATATGTTCTCGAGAAATATCCCTCATTTGCACAAGTATTGTATCATCTACAGAAAACAAAAACGCAAACTATGACTGGCTCTTTTGAATCAATGAACGCTCACAATTATTTAAGATTCTTTGAAAAGATTAAACGTTTCATAGACTAGTCTCTTTTTTAACGAAATATGCAAAACATGCGCTTATAATCTATACTAATATATAACGACAGAACTGCACTGACTTACAACGCGATAATCTCTGAATCTACTGAACTAATGCTGATGAAACTTTTGTACTAGCTTTCTTTAAAGGTCAGGAGTAACATAAGCTATGATTTACAATCGCAAACCTTACTACATTCACAAAATAATTACTTTTCCGGACATTTTTCGCCTGGCTTTACATCAGATTCAATAGTGGATGAATGTCAATAGTTTAGCTGCGCGCCACCAGAGGCTGAGGTCTGAGATCTTCTACTGTTTTCATCAATGTCCAGAATTATTACGAAATTCATTGGGGTTTGTACAAAGCTATGTAAAGTCAGTGAGTGATCGTTGGTGATTTGTTTGTTTTCAACGTTGGTGGAACATTTGAACGAAATCCGTAAAGAACGTCAATGTACAAACATTGTCCTTAGTCCGTTTGGTACACAAATTATGGCAACAGACCAAGAAACCATGTAGAGAGTTAAAAGTACAAAAATATACAGTAATGTACAATGTACAATATGTAGATATCGTATGCAGGTATCGTACATTTTCTAAACAACCTCTTGTTTTACAGAATTTGTGAAAATTGAATTGTTTGAAACAATGCCGAAACGAAAGTTACAGTTGTCAAAACAGAATGCAAGTGCTAAGAGATGGGCAGCCTATTGAAATTCTGAATCGGCTACTCAGAGGCAAGAGCGACTTGCTGAAGAACACGCACCATTGAAAACAATTCAGTAAAGAAGAAAGCAAATGTGAATAATTCTCTAGGAAGCAGGGCAGCTTTTCGTCGATTTGACTATTTACACATATCTCATGTTCAAATTGGTAAAATGGAAAATATTTGTATGTTTTGGTCAACTCTGTTGAACATTTTTCTTCAATATGGGCAGTGGACTATTACAGTGGTATATAATTAAGTAATGGTCCTTTACATATTAAGACTAATCTTGCTGTTGTTTCGCATGTCAGTTGCTCCCAGTGAATTCATTCATCTATTTTTTCTATAAATTGGCTAAAATTAATTTATCTAAAATATTTAAGTCTAATCTAATAACAAAATTCTGGGACTCCTTGGTTTCTATAATTCACATTTCAAAATCCATAGTATCTAGCATTTCAAATCAAATAACGAAGCTAATAGTGTTTTGTTAGGTAGTTCAGTACATTGTCAATTTATTGTGTATATATAATGTACAGGTTGGTGGATCAGTATTGCTGTTATGTTGCGATGATATGATGAATTGATTTACCTAAACAAATAAGTTTTATGCTACATGTTACTAGCACATAGATCTTTAAACATACATATTTCTGTCATCTTCAAAATAATTATAGAAACCGGCAATTACACTTCAACATAGATATTTTCATTTACTTTTATGATTACGATTCATCAATTACGTTACGACATCTATATCTATTTGTCCGGATCTGTCTACTAGCGTACCCATGCAAGAACTCTCGGGTGTTTCGTATACTCTGCTTAAAACTGTAAGTCCCTTCAAGGTCACGAGTTGGCAGCAGACAAATTTTTAATATTTTTTTATAAATACTATAAAAGCAAAAAAATATAAAAATGAGTTACTTTTACAATTTGGCAATTTATTGAAAGTGTTGGTATAATATATAAATTGCATATAATATAAAATCCCGTCCTCGACAGCCTGCTACGGGCTCGACAGCCTGCTACGGGCCTTAGCTGACCGGCGGTGACACAGGGGGGAAAGATATGACAGGGCTAGCTTGGCGGGGCAGATATTCAATGGGAGAGAAGTAGGCCCTACTGCACGGCATGAATAAATGGAATTCCTCTTTCTGGCTAAAAATTTACTGTAATAAATGCCTGGGCAACGCCGGGTAGTTCAGCTAGTTACACGAATATGCACCAACAGGAAAATCAGCCAAATATGCACTAACATATTAATCTATATAGCATCATGTTATAACCGAACATCGAGAAATGTCACTTAGTTACGCCGTGGACAAACGGACAAAAATATGCAAAATCATAGAAATCCGCTCCCTATTCATGAACATGTTGTTGGCAACTGTTACGAGCCAACAGTTATTCCCATAACAGAAAACTATTTCTGAATCATGCGTTTAAAGTGTCCTAATTAGTCCATTTATTCTATTTTATTTTAAAAAAATATATTGCAAGTATTGAAAATTTAGTCCAATGTGGTAACCTAAATATTGGAATGCTGATACTTGTTCAATTATTTGTTTCTTAATGAAATTCTTCACTTATCTTAGTTCCTGTCTTTGGTCATCGCTTTTGATTTTCTGTGGATTGTATCCTCAGAGAAACAATTTAAAGACAACAAATAAAGTTGAAAAGAATCTGTAGAAAAGACTGATTATTAAAAGAAGGAAAATGTGGGATGTGTTCGTCATTTACGTTTATGCCGCCGTGAACCGTGGCTATAATTTTGAACAAAGTGGATTTTCAATAAGTACATTAAAAATATTTGTTAAACAGAACCTACAAACATTTGATACTATTAACGTATTCTAGTGAAAGCCACGCGATGTTTTCCTTAGAGAATATTACTCGACTCTTTCACTGTTTACGCGGAGAAACGAGGAAATGCTCCCCGCAGAAGGAGACGCCGCCGTCTGCGTTGTCGTAGCGGCCGGTTTGAATTTCGCGGCCGGAAATGATTTTTAAACTTAATTTTCTCAAAGACAACATTTTTTTCGGAAAAACTGGACCTGCCATTTTTTATGACGTGCAACACTGAATTTGGGGTATTTTTTTGTAACGGGAGCTTCTGGACATCCTTTATATATAGAAAAGAGAGAGAGAGAGACGGACGGACCTGGCGGTTCCTTCAAAAAATGTCCGTCTTGGCAGGTTTCTGTCTTATAGAGGGTTGCCAAAAATTAACCTATAATTTACGAACAGTATACTTCGTGTGAAAGAAATTAATGAAAATAATGCATAATTTATCAATGAAAATATTGCAGGAAATAAAATGTCAACAGCAAACACAAAGAAAATATAGGACATGGTCAAGGACAAAATATAGGATGACAAGACAGTATTCTCGCAATTTCATTGTCGAGTGAAAGAAGTGGTGACTCTTTTGATAATTGAACGGGGTGAGGGCGACCAACATTAAGGATTTGGAGCGATAGCAACGATGTCGTGCTTGTTGCCAAAATCTTACCAAAGCGTGAGAAAGTCGTAGCCAGACGCTGAATTCGCCAAAGATTCCTCGGCGGCAGGCATATATACTGCGATTTCTCCAACTTTGTCCCTCAAGGCAACTCAAATCCCATCTTCGCGATGAAAATATGTCACGACTTTTCGCGTCTTTCTCGGTCTTGCCGGTAAAAGTGGCATGATCGCAAGTATTGGTCGCGATCGTGCGAAATCTAGCGGAACGACCGAGAAAGATGCGAAATGCCGTGACATATTCCGTCGCGAAGATGGGATTTGAGTTGCCTTGAGGGACAAAGTTAGAGAAATTGCAGTATACTGCGATTTTTCTAACTCTTCTTCTCAAGCCCCTATGGCCACGGAATATCACACGGCATTTCGCGTCTTTCTCCGTCGTACCGCTAGAAGTCGCATGATCACAAGCACTGCTTGATACTGTCGCGATCATGCGATGCCTGGTGGCACGACTGAAAAAGACGGGAAATACCGTGACAAATTCCATCGTGAAGACGGGCCTTGAGGGGCAAAGTTACAACGTTTTAGAAGAGGAAAAAAATCTCGTCGGTCACTCTATTTGTCTCAGGACATGACACTTCGCACTACGCCGTTCCAAAATTTAGTTTTAAAACTAAATTTCCTTCTTAGGTAATAATCACTTTACGTTTTATTAATCCATTCCGTTTCCGTGTTACGCAGGTTTCCGGCTTTTAGAGGCCTTTTTCGCGTATAAAATAGTTTGGTTCAGAGATTTTTTGTCCGGGATGGCAGCTTTCCGCCTTACAGAGGTTCCGTCTGAGACACACTTCGTGTGTATTTGAAAATTATAAATTTTAAATATCTTGATATAGCAAGCAATACTACTACATAACTTTGCCAATTCTATATGGTGGTCAGTTGGAAATAAATAATCTAATTTAAACACATTTAAAAATAGTACAGAAGAAATTACCCGTGTAATTACATTAGCTTACACTATAAGGTAGGATTTTCAAGACTATATTTTGCATGGTGAACATGCGTACAAATGAAATAATCAATACAATAGTGTGTCAAGATTTACAAACGAATTATAAATACCTCAACTGCAGACTGGGCGTAAATCCTAGCGATGTATTGTCTGCAACCACAAGGTCCTCCTAGTATCGTCTTTCAAAAAGCCGAAAACAAAGTTTTAGACTTGGCAAATATCGTTAATATACACCGTTAACGTATAAATATCGTTAATATAAACGATACAATCTACTTACAAGGCATGCCTTTCTAAAAAGTAGCAAAACGCAGAAAAAGTTGGCTAGTAGCAACTATCAGTAGCAACAGCAACAGCACGTAATGAATCACAAAACATGAACCGCCTCTGCTAGTTTGAATTGGATGACGTCATTCGTTAGTTGGGCTCGCTACAAAGTCACGGTAGATGGCGCAGAAATCGTTACCCTGTTTAGAAAACAGTGTTTTCACTTCGAAGTGTCTTGAAGTTTCACGCACCGTGGCAACGAAAACCTTGATAGAACATATGTGTGTTTTGAAATTCATACTACACGTGTTGAAGTAGATTACTTAATATCTTAACAACATGGAGCAAATAGGAATATTGTCAGAATGTGTGATTAAATTAGAAAACGTAAGTTTTTAGTTTAATCTTGTAAAAATCATAGTTTTCCTATAAATTATAATTATGAAGGAGTATAAAATAATATTTTTTGAAGTTTTCAAATTTTAACAGGTAATAATAAAAATTATAACATACTATTACAATTATAATTTGTTTGTTAAAAATAGAAGTATTATTAACTGTCAGGTTCTTGTAAGTTGAAATGTAGAGTTACGGATAATCTGGCTCATGAAATAGTTGGCCTATGAATATTTTTAATTGAAATAATTGAAGATAAATTTTGAGACTGGAAGTGGGTCCGGTTAATGTTTTCCCAATATTTCTACATCTTTTGTCAGGTAAAAGAGGAACCTGAAGATCACGCTGAAGAGGACGCAAGCAGTTTTGAAGTGAGTTGTTTATATATTTTCTCTACAGTTAGTAAGTTTCAGAAGTTGATTTTGTTCACAGACGCATTGAGGGAATGACGTAACATGGGCTAGGCTCAAATAGAGTCACACCACTTTGGTTAAGTTGACAACACTACAGATAAATGAGATTAGTTTTCAAAACAATCAATGATGTATTCTTTATTATCCATTAATGTAGTAGTTGATTTGCCACCTATAAAACCAAATGTCATATATAATAGTTTCATTAAATGAAACTTGTAAACAGGGTAGGATTTACATTTTTTAAGCACTATCAAGATGAATATCAATGTACGAATAAAAATTACAATTGCTGCCACGGCCTCCTTAATACGTTCGTATGTATCGTACCAATAGGCGATTTTGTCCCCGCCGCATTATAATGCCAAATTACTTTCAAAGGTAAGTTTTCTCGCTTCGCTCGCCCGGATCCAAGTCACGGCGAGGCTTGGGCCTTCGGCCCTCGCGTTCACTATAAACAACCTTGAGTCTATCCACCGCATAATTACCAATTCTCTATTATAAGAAATCACTTCAGTATTCAAACTGCGCAGTGAACGATACTTACGAACGTTTTAAGGAGGCCGTGACAGCAAGGAGTACCGTTCAGTCAGGATCAGCCAATTTTTACTTTCCCGTATACGTACGTATACACGGAGTGATATACGTAGTATAGGGAAAGTTATGTAATGCTGCGCGAAAAAAATGGCCAATTTTCGACGGAAAAAAATTAATTGCCGGGCCGTGAAAATGAATAAGTGGATAAAACCAGTTGCTAAATTAAGAAAAAAAATCCTCTATCTCGTGGTGTGGTCAAAATCCATGATTTGTTGCTTCTTTATACTTAAAAATCGGTTGACGGCATTCCGTCCGTCTGTCCGTCTGTGGTCAACGCTAGCGCCTAAACCGTTCGGTCGATTTTCTTCAAAATTGATATTCCCCAGTCGATCTGATTCTAGTCAAAGCTTTGTGATTTTGAAAAAGATTCTTTAAAATTTGGGGGTACTTTATATGAAGCCCCTCGGGGATTATCAACATTTTCTCAAAAACGGCTCCAAATTTTTTCTTTAAATTTCTTGTATGAATAGAGTAAAATACACTTTTTAACATGGCATAGGTCCGATTTTCACGTATAGCTCTGAATTTTCGAAAATTTGAAAGTTTGAATTTTTTTCGGCGTCTTCCTCCAACTACAAAATTGAAGATAGAGATATTTTCTTCAAATAAAATTTGTTCTTTGCATACTGAGTTCTTTAATAAATGTTATGTAAATGTTTTTCACAATTTTGGTAGTTTTCGTGCAATATTGCGTGCAATATGTGCAATTTTAAAAAATTACAAAAACAAAATTTTCTCAAAAACGGCTCCAAATTTTTTCTTTAAACTTTTGGTAGGGATAGTGGTAAATGTACTCTATCAATGACATAAAAGCCATTTTGGTCTATCGGTTGGTTTTTTCAAAACATTACAAAATTGTAAATTTTTTTACTTGTTTCTCACGTCGTTAATATTTACATTATCGGCGATTTTTTTACATTATTATATTTACGAGTATATATGCTTTAAATAATGTCAAGTAAAGTTTCTCGAAAACACTACCGTTTTCTGTGAAAAGTAGCTCAAGTTTCGGCATTTTCAGAAATGCTCAAACGTCATTTTCTCGTATATGGCTGCAATTTGTTTCTTGAAACTTTTGTAACGGATAGTGCTAATTACACTAATTAGTATAGCGTGAAGTTTATTTTGAGTTTTTTTTGTTTTTTTTCAAAAATTATATAAATGTAAATTTTTTGAAAGATCTCTCACATCTTTAATAAGCACATTATCCGCAATTTGTAAAGATGATTATATTTGTGAGTGTAAGTGCTTCAAATAACTTCAAATAAAGTATTTTGAAAACTCAATCATTTTCTGTGAAAATGAGATTCAAATTTCGCATTTTTAGTTGTGCTAAAACGCCATTTTCTCTTAAACGGCACATAATTTTTATAAGAAAATTGCCATTTACGGCTAGGTTTTTGTGTTCTTTAATATTCTAAAATTAATATTTTCGTTCTACCAATAGGAAACCGAAAAATTAAGAAAATGACCAAAAAATGTACTTTTGGCGGTTATAGATGGTAGCTGGCTAGAAAGAGTATGTGGCAATTCCGAATAGCTAGCGAAGACCCAAGAAAATAGAAAACTAATACGGGAAAGTCTGTGCCATTCTGTAGCACCACTAGTTTAGTAACATAATTATATTCTGCTTCAGTAGCGGTACTCGTAATAGTAATAAGATACCTAAGGCACATCGGCTACATCCTCGAAATGTTATTTTTTGGTGTTGTGACATATTCTAAATAACGTTTGACAACAGACGCTAATAACCTAAAAGTACCGTTTCATCAGCACAATTTACACTGTTATTCACGCTGGTAATTCTCAAATACACCATAAAGAGTTTTATATATTTCTCAAGATTTTAATGGAAACCACTGTCCTCAGTTTTGTTAGCTTTTGCAAGAATTTCCACAGGAACTTCACAATTTTCTTTCATTTTGTACGAACAAAACAGTCCAATAACGATTATGCAATAGAAATTAGATATACACTCTGTTTTGTTTATCTGACGTCATATTGACAAATGACTGTTACAGTGCGTCTTTTCATTTTAGACACAAGAAATATTATAAAATGTTTCGAATTCTCGTTTTATTCAGCAACGAACTAGTAAACCATAAAGTTTTGTATGCACCACGGGCGTTACTAGATGTTTTTGCCCCTCAGGCGACTTCCAACCCCTCAAGCCAAAGGCCCTCGGGTTTGGAAGTCGCCCTCGGGGCAAAAACATCTACTTAACGCCCTTGATACGTAAAGAACTATTATGGTGAGACATTGTTTTATTTAGTGACACTACATTTAAATGTTTACTTCAGTTGTTAGAAATTTACTAGTAAGCTCTCTAAGTGATGTTTATTAGTGATTGAATAAAATATTGATTGAAAAGGGGAAGTTATTGTGTTTTTGAGTAGAGTGATGTATTATTTGGATGGTAGGTGAAAATGAACAAATTCTCGCGTAGTCAATCCAATACATTTCATTTTCACGCACAGTGAGCAACCTGAACATTCTCTTTACTTCGGTTTTTCTTTCTCGAAAAAATGGAAACAAAAGAGGCTTGGAGACGCGTTGCGTCAATTCAATCAAGACGCTACAAATGTATAAAAAAAAATTAAAAAGGGAAGACTAGCCCCGTGAGGAGGAAATGAAGGTGCCGTGAGGGAGGAACCGGAGAAGAAAAGCGTGTGATAGGAGGGAGGAGTGGAAAGGGGGTCAGAGCTCATCCAGGGTTGTTGTGCCAGAAGAAGAAGAAGAAGAAAGAAAGAAAGAAAGAAGCTGTACTGTAGTTGCCAAAAGTTGGAGATACTGACAAAAGTTTTCTGGTGGAAGAGCTTGAATTGTGATTTTCAATAATTGCTGATCTCTTAATGGTTCCACTTCTAAAATTACAGTAGTGATTGTGGCTTCAAAAGTTTTTTTAACTCACCGTATATCTCAATCTTCTCTTCAGTTTGTACATCGCAATAACTATAAAGTAGTGTATGGTTTCTGTTCGCAGGAAGATGGCGCGCTATTCCCCGTGAAGAGTGAACTGAAGGAGGAGCCTGATGAAGAAGTGAGTCGGTGATATTCGTATCCGTCAATTAATTTTTATTATTGAGTCTTTTCTCTCTTTCACATCAGTGGCATACAAATATTATAATTATGATGAGGGTTGCAATATTAATTGGGCTCGATACACAGTTTTGGTCGTCTCTGACTGTTGAGATTAGTCTGCTCGCTGAGTGCACAGGCACTAGTACCAGGTCACGTACATTTTTTTGAAAATTTTAGAAGTTTTCGCGCAGTATTGCGTGCAATGTGCAATTTAAAAAAATACAAATACAAGATTTTTTTCAAAAACGGCTCCAAATGTTTTACTATAAACTTTTGGTAGGGATAGTGCTAAATGTACTCTGTGAAATGACATAAACGCCATATTGTTCTATTTGTTTGTTTTGGTTTGTTTGTACAAAGATTGCAAACGTGTAATTTTTTGACTTATGTCTCACGTCGTTAATATTTACACTATCGGGGATTTTTTCACATTATTATATTAATGAGCACATGTGCTTCAAATAATGTGAAGTAAAGTTTCTCGAAAAACTCGACCGTTTTCTGTGAAAAGTAGCTCAAATTTCCGCATTTTCAGAAACGCTCAAACGCCATTTTCTCATAAATGGCTCCAAAATGTTTCTTCAACCTTTTCGAAACGGATACTGCCTATTGCACTCTTTAATATGACGTTAAGTTTATTTTGAGTCTTTTTTTGTTTTTCAAAAATTACACAAATGTAATTTTTTTGATAGATCTCTTGCACCGTTGATATACACATTACCTGCAATTTGTAAACACTATTGTATTCATGAGTCAATGCTCTTTTAATGATTTCAAATAAAGTTTCAAATCTCGCATTTTTAATAACGCTAGCTACTAAAAATTGTGGAATGTTACTTGGAAGAACTTCTTTTTTCATTGCGATGCATTTTGATATTAATCATTGTTTTTCTGCCTTAGGATCCTTTGGCGTTGTGCAATGAATTTGTTCTTGGCGAAGGCGCATGGGGTGCTGGTGAGTTAACAGAAACATTTAATTTATAGAATTTTTGTAACAGAAATTTTCGAAAATACCATTTGATGGTTCCTTTTTTTTCTTTTGAAACTTATCATTCTTTTCGCTAAGTCTATAAAAATCCCATTTTTCATCAAAAGACCATTACTTTCCCTCTCGCGCTTTTATCGCTTATTTTTTGTAGCATGTATACATTTGATATTATTCATTAAAGCATGAAATTAATTTCAAACGTAATTATTATATGCATAAAATGTTGAAATATAATCAAAACTATTTTTAATCATTTGTTGTCAGTGTGAAATCAGATATTTTGAGGTAATTCAAGAAATTTGTCTCTATTTCACGCAAAATGCGGTTTTTTTCTGTAGAGATGAAAACTTGTCACATACATCATGCGAAGTACCCTCCAAAGCCAAAAACGTCAATTCAAATTTGCTGTCTCAAGTCTGTCCAGATCCATCGATCAATAATTGTTTTGGATGTATTCCATGAATTGAACCATGCTACCTCCACCCAAATTATGTTACAAGTCATATCTCCTGTGGTAGTTTGATCTCTCGGAATTCCACGTTTTCAGAGTTTGGTTTGGGATTGTTGCTAATGTTGTTTGTCTGTCAACAGGAGGAGAATTTGGCGACTCGAAGACTGGAAGGGGAAGCGCTGTTGAAATGTGCAGCAGCAACTGCAATGGAGAGGAATCACGTGAGAGTGCAGGGGAGGAGCCAGACGTGAGGGCCTCACAACATAAGGATTCGGCACAGGGGGCGTCCCATTCCGAAAAACCCAACAGCACGAGGCGAATCGATGATGGCCCAGATTGTGCCAACAGCTCGTCAGAAAGCGGACGCGAAGACAGGATTACGCCGAAGAGAAAAAGTTCTCATGTATGCTCTGTCTGCCAGAAGAGCTTCGCCCATAGAAATTGTTTAGTAAGGCACACGCGGATTCACAGCGGACAACGTCTTGTCGAATGCTCTGTCTGCCAAAAGACCTTCCCACTGAAAAGCCAATTAGTAAGGCACATGCGCATACACAGCGGAGAACGTCCTTACCAATGCTCCGTCTGCCCCAAGCGTTTCACATGGGCAAATAATTTAAAAACACACTTGTGGATTCACAAGGAAAAACGGCCTCATCCATGCTCACATTGCCAGAAGACCTTCACAAGGAGAAGTAATTTAGAACTACACATGCGGATTCACAGCGGAGAACGACCTTACGAATGCTCCGTTTGCCGAAAGAGGTTTGCGTTGGCATGTAATTTCAAAACACACATGCGAGTTCACAGTGAGGAGCGTCCTTATCGATGCTTCAAGTGCCAAAAAAGTTTCTCTTGGGCAAAAACTTTAAAGGCACACATGCTGACACACAGCGATGAACGTCCTTTTGTATGTTCAGTTTGCCAAAAGGCCTTCTCACGAAAAGGCGTTTTAGTGTATCACATGCGGATTCACAGTGGAGAACGCCCTTATGAATGTTCCGTCTGCCAAAAGAGTTTCGCCGTGTCGAGTAATTTAAAATCACACATGCAGATTCACAGTAATAAACGTCCTTACAAATGCTCCGTCTGCCTGAAGAGTTTCATATGGACCAATAGTTTAAAAGCACACCTGCTGACCCACATGGAACGTCCTTACGAATGCTCCGTCTGCCAAAAGAGTTTCGCACGGAAAAGTAGATTAAAAACACACTTGCTGACGCACATTGCTGAACGTCCTTACAAATGCTCGATCTGCCTAAAGTGTTTCGTGCAGATCAGTAGTTTAAAAACACACCTGCTGTCACACTTTGATGGACGTCCTCACAAATGCTCCATCTGCCTAAATGGTTTCGTACAGATTAGTGATTTAAAATCACACATGCGGACTCACAGTAATGAACCACTTTTTCCATGTTCAGTTTGCCAAAAGACTTTCATAAAGGAAAAACATTTAAATAATCACATGCGCAAATGCAGATTCACATCCAACCGTGTACCTCGTCAGCCAGAAGTGTTGGGACTGAATGCCAGTCAGAGTAAGTCAGAAATGATTTGTACGATGTAGGGATTTAAAAAGACATGTTCATTCACGTAGATGATAGTGCTTATAAATATTGAGGATTGCTTACGAATTTCTCAGAGATGTAAATTATTGAAACACATGCAGGATCTCAGTGGTAAAAAATTTTGTCCGAGAGGAACTAGAGCAGTTTTACAGATCCTTTAAAAGTTGTCCGGACTGTGGAGCGCTGGAAAGTCAAAATTTAGTCTGTCGAAGATTGCAGTGGGAAGCTTGTTCAGCTCTTTGGCAACAAAGAAATTGATGAGACCTGTGTCGAAGCAAGAAGCCATGTGGGACGCTGGACAGTCACCTTGAGTAGGTGGAAGAGCGCAATGGGAAGGTAATGCAGCTCGCTTCGGCAACAAGAAAATTGAGAAGTCGTCTGATAAAACATGGGAACGTGTGGAGAGATACGCAGTATCATTGAGAATGTGAGGAGTACAGTTTACCACTAAACTAAGCATTACAAAGGAATTAATACTGATTTTAACGATGTTATGTAGTATACTATTGCATTAAAACTCAATAATTCTGGAAAATAGATATGTTTGTTTTGCCTTTTCAAATAGCTTTTGTAACTCCAGAGAATTACAGGGTGTCCGGGGAGGAAACGTCAAAACTTCGAAAATAAGCTTTTAAGACAATTTTAAGCATATTTTGTCTGATAAACTACGTGGATATTCCGAATAGCTGAGTCGCAATAAGCACTCAAAAGTTGGTTTAAAAAATTGATTTCTAGGCAGAAAGTTTTTGCATTATAGAAGCAAAGAAACACTCCGTAAATATGTACATTGTCTATTATTTACAAAAGAAATTAATATATTTGATCAGAAAGAAAAATTATGCCAGAAATAAAAAGCACCCAATTTACACAATTCAACTCCTTTTTTATTTCTTGCTTAATTTTTCTATCTGAGCAAATATATTCATTTCTTTTGTAAATAATAAACATTTTACATGTTTCTGGAGACTATGCTTCTACAATGCAATTTTTTGCCTAGAAATAATTTTTTCAATCCAACTTTTGAGTGCTTATTGCAGCTCAACCATTCGGAATATCCACGTAGTTTATTAGACAAAATATGCTTAGAATTGCCTTAAGAGCTTATTTTCGACGTTTCCTCCCCCGACGTTATATAAATTCTTAGCAAATTCGCTCGTTTTCACCTGCATGATAATGTTGCGGCCAGGTCAGGCTGATGTGGGCGGCCGGGGAACGAAGCTTCGCTCAGCTGGCCTGGTTGACGCCTCCAGACAATGCTCCACTGGTATTGGAGGACGGCAGCGGTCGCTACGATTGCCGAAGTCACTTCCGCGTGATTATGCCAAATACTAGCACAGAATAATCACGACCACTGGTAGCAATTTTGGACAAAAGTAGTACTATCCTTCAGCATTCAGAAGTTGCATCTGTTAGTGAGAGCTGATTTCGTTGCACGCGGAACTTGGATTTTAATAAAACTCAACGGTCTCACAAACGCAATGAATTTAGTGAATAATTACTTCATCCACTAAACTGAGGCCAAGCACGGCACATAACATCTTGTTAACCGGTTACCCTGCGGTTCGAAAATTTTTCTAAGCCCGAAGTTTCAAAATTAACCCAAGTGGCTGCGCGCAGAGGTGCGAGCGCTGTCAGTACTAATCGTATATGTATGCCGAGTGCTATGCCGTGCTAAACGTGCTATGCCGAGTTTGGCATCCCCAGTATTTGTACTGTATTAGGGGACCGAAGCCCTAGGATGGGCTCCTAGGTGCTAGCCTCTATCCACATCCTCATCAGGTGTCCAAAACACCTTCTGACCAATATCCGGATCTCGCCGGAACGCAGTTAGCCCTCGCGGCAACCTCCCCATACAATGCCTGGGTCTAGGACAGTCCGACCAGCTCAGAGCTACTAGCTACCCGGGCTAGTACCGGAGTGAATTTTGCCTTATGGCAACGCGCCACTCACATGCGCCGAGACACCAAGTCCCTCCTCTATGCTCAGAGTATTGGGCCACTGCCACGACGAAGCCAAGAGCCCAACTGAGGGCCACCTGAACTAAGGTCCAGGAGGCTTGGGGCCCCCAGTAATCAGAAGAAAACACGTCTCTGGCCTCCAATCTCCGCAAGTATTTTAACAGTGCTCTGTGTTCTCTCCGTGACTGTGTGTCCTCGCGGTCGCGCAAGCGTGCGCGAAAGCCCTTGTTCCCCCCTCTTACACGCAGCACTCACCGTGCCGGATACTCGGATTGACTTGAGATTTTACCAGCTTGTTCAGCACCTTTCAAAACACCTACATACAAGTTTTTACGTGCTATGAAGCATTGAAAGTAGTGTTTTTGCGATAATTAGTATTGGGACCTTTCTTGACCTTACCGACCGTGGAAGGGCGGAAACGCTGCTCGCCGCTGGTTCTGCGGACGTTACTCATACACCGCTCCTGCACTATCGGCCTGTCGGCAAGGTCTCAGTTTCTTGGAGGGCAGGCGGGGTGACGAAACGGGTGTTTACTTTGCAGGTTCAGATGGAACGAACGCGCTTGGAAATCTGACACCGCCTGATAGACGCCGCGTAACGTTCCTAGCGCTGCCGAAGCAACGGCTTGCCCGCTGCGGGAAGCGCGAAGGTTACAAAAGGTCCTGACACAAAATTTCTATAAAACACTATAATATTCCATAGCACTTCAAAATTTGCGTATATGGGTTTTTGCATCGTGTTCTATCAGCTGGTGAAATTTCATGTCAATCCGAGTATCCAGCACGGTGAGTGTTGGGTGTTAGAATCCAGAAGTTCCAGAAAGTTCTCCAAAATTTCCGAATCTAACCGGTGATAGGCTAAAGTAAAGTGCGCAGTTAAAATCTCTTGCCCAATCGCTGAAGACGTTCGAACAAGGAAATCCGAGTGAAAATTTTCCAGTATCTTCTATCTCTCATTTTTCTTTCTTTTCTTCACTGTGTTTACCAAAGACACGTGTGAGTCTAGCAGCGTCGCAGAATTAGGCCCGGGCGAACATAATTCCTGTTAATTGCCACTGGGTGGCGCCGCAGAGGCTCGAAGGGGGTGGCTGCGTGCTTTCTGAAAGGACTCTTTTCGGAAGATAAACAACCTGCACGTTACGCGCGTGCGTCGCAGCTGCGCGTAACGAATTGGAAGGAGGCGAGTCGCGGGCGTGTTGAATAGTCTTTGCGCTGGTGAGGCACGCGAGGTTTCTTTGCGGCAGGTTACTACAAGAAAATAACGAAATTAATATTTAAATATAAGGTATTCGGCTACGCCACAATATATAACATAAAAAATAATTTACCTTGACAAAAAAACAATTTAAATACTATTTACACATTCATACATACTTTATTTAGAATTTCATTCATACAAGTGCACTCCTTTTACTACCGAATTTATTATAACGGCCATTTTCTTTACTCTTAACCCTCCGTTTCACGCACGCGGACTGAGAGTGCGCACTCATCTACTTTTGCCTCTCGTTATCAGTTATCGTGAGTTGTGGCTTCCTGTGTCGTCCTCAGCTGTGGTGACTCAACGATAAGCTGTCGAAAAAATCTTTCTCAATTGTTGCAGACCTTGCCTACAGTGGAATATTTAGCGATGCGGAGCGTCATTCCGCGCGCGTGTGTTCGTGTTACAAGTTCTACTCTCACGTTTCTCATTTTTTTTACTATTTAAACGTTCTATTTTACTATTTAAACAAAATATTTACGCATTTTTCTAATAATTCTTCAATGTTTAACTATCAGAGAAGTGCACAAATGTTGTTTCTATTATAAAAATTGTATAAAATCACAAATTATTTGCATATCAACGACTCCAACATTGTGGTAGGTTTAAGATTCAATTAATTATAAATATTCACGGTTATTCAATAAAAACTCCATCTCAAATATTTTCTATTCTAAACGGTTAAAGATACTGAGATGAAATAATCCCTAAATTAACGTCATAAAGTTCATCATTATTTTCTTTTTGACATTTTTTATTTTAAATATTTTGAACTAACTTCATTTTTAAAAGCAACAATGTTATTATTAGTATTTTCATGATTTTCTCTATTTTCTAATGTTTTTTTCGCTACCAGATCGATAGAGAATTGTCTCAGATGCTGTGTTATCACAAATCATCAAACATTTAATTATTATTAATCTAATAAAAGTATTAAAAATTCCAACAATTGAGTGATATTGCAAAACAAAGTCTATTTGATATTCACGAAAAATACTGTAAAAAGACGCTATTAAATTTGGAAGATGAGAGAGTATTAGTTTTGCAGACTATCAGTTCGCGCGCGTGTATCCGTGTCACAAACACAGCGCGTGTAACGGAGGGTTAAACCTAGTCACAGTGTTATTGGCCTTGTTATAATTTTTATTTGATAAGGTTTATGTCACTTCCCTGGTAGTTGAATTCAATGGAACCCCGTAATGTCGCCATCACCAACGCTGTCAATGCCTGCGTACATGTCCATATTCTGTTCCATATTCTCCTTGTCCGAATTCCAAATTAAAAACTCTCCCGAATTAAACATTGCATGTAGTAAACGTTACTTTTCCTAATATAAAATCTCTCACAAAAATGTCTACACGAGTCTAAGATTCGATTCGGCGCGATGCTGCCAGTCTTAGATCACCAACCCGTCTGTCTATATCCATTGTTGCGTTCCTTTTCACACCGCGCAGTTTGAAAACAATGGACAGCTCGTCTTTGTCAAAACCGCTGTACCTTTCCACTTTTTGTTTTATAACTAACATAATATTGTTCTAATTTCTTTGTCGCAATGATTTATAATGAAAATGCAATAATAATATTAATTACCTTTCCTTTTTCCAAATTCCTAAACTTATATTTAAAGCGATACACGTAATCGTTTATTACGTGTAAAACACAATTCAACTGTCTACCTAATATACGAACATTCATGTAATTAAAGTTTTTCTTTATTCCATAATAACTGAGTTCTTGCGACTATTTATTTACTTCCTAAATGTTCTTTGTTTACTCAATTATTTCTCACAGCAAAGTTTCTTGGATTTTTAAAAATAAATAACATTTTATATCTTTACCATCTTTACCATTGCGCCTTCGACTCTTTACTACAATTTGCTAATTTCGGTTATTTTGTCCCGTTAATATTTATTGGGACGCGTCCGAATGAACCGTCACCGTACGGTGATGACAATACGTCATGCTCCAGTACTTCGGTTTTTCTTTCTTGGCGCACGGGGAGGTGTCAATAAAGTGGAATATCTCACGGTATTTTGCTTCATTCTCCGTTATGCCGCCAGGAGTCGCATGATCGCCAGCACTGCTCGATACAGTCACGATCGTGCGACTCCTAGCGGCAAAACCGAGAACGCGAAATACCGTGAGATATTCGATCTTGATGACACGCCCCCACCCGCTTAGAAATAAAAAGCCAAGTATGAGCCCTACGTTCGTGCAGTCACAATTTTTTGACAGAGTTTTATGCATTTGCATGAAACAAGTTTCAGTAAAGCTGAGGATGTGGTTTATAACAGTGTTGTCATAGGCGCTAGGCCATGTTTAGTTCTCTTCCATTCCTACTCTTCGGGTTTTTTTCGATGCCTACCCATTGCTGGACCTGATGGTAGAGTGTTGAAGAGAGTTGTGCTGCATGAATGCAGCTGGTAAAATTTGTTCATTCATTTCCTACTCCTGGGCTGACCATTCGCTCAGCAGTCAACTGTTTCGCTTTGAAGATTTTGATGAACTATCTGCAGTTCTGAATAACTACCCAGCAAGTCAAAAATGCTTAAAAACCCATTGGAAAAGTGATGAATTTGTAATCACCTTTGCCTTGCCCGAAGCAACTGGAGCTGTGAGCGTGCGAAAGAAGTTATTCAAGACTTGCACAACTTCTGCCGCATCAAGGAAACCTCCTATTGAGAGTCATTCTGTCAAATGATATTATCGTGAATAATTGACTTTAATGTGTATTTGATGACCCAATATAATGTTGTAAATGTGACTCTAATGCTTGTGTTCAATTTTATATCTGCTGACAGATTCTTAAAAAAGGCAGAGAAACTGAAAAAATAAAATTTTAAAAATCATTTTGTGCGTGAGATTTTTTATCAAATCACTTTCAAAGTAAGATTTTGTCTAACCGTTAGTGAAAGTTCATCAAATTATGATACGGGTAAATGAGGTGGTAAAAAAGTCATCACCCTAAAGTGCAGTTGTAGCACCTTTATTTTCACCCTTCAGTATAGTGAAAATGATAAACGTTTGCCACTTGCAGTAATAACTCAGTTTCGACTTCCGTTCTATATTTTTGTAACTGCTAGAATTAAATTATAATTTATTAATATACTTTATAATTGTAAGTAATGATAAGCGCTATAGTTGTTACTACAGTTATTGTCAGGAAGCAAATGACATCTCGGGATTCTTTATGAGTGCTTCTAGGTAATGAAATGCTGGATCAAAATAAATTGAGAACAATTATTAACAAATGATTGAATTTGAATTATTAATAAATTTAGAACAATTAAACAATTGAGAAGAATGTTGTAGATTTCACTACTATAAGCATGTTTTTCAAAATTTTACTTAAATCCCATTATCAGTTTCTTGAACGTAAATAACGATGAGATTTGGGAATAATTTGGATATCTGCGCAACAATAATTCAAACTTAAATAAGAAAGTTGTGTGTTTAAAATTCGAAAAAAAAATAATGAAAGTGAGCACTGAACAAAGATTATTGTGATTTTATATAGTTTCATTACAAACTGAATCATTTTAGGTATTATTCTGTGTTCCTCTCCATAAGACAACCATGCTTCTGAGATTATGAAAAGAATGGTATGCAAAGGTTATTTATTTTTTATGTCCACCGCGTATCAGGTGTAGTAATGCCTCCACCCGCTCGACCGCAGCACTGAGGCAGGGCTAACGATAGTGGCGAGATTTTAACACATAGTTTGGGAGCGATAGGTTACGGCTTGTGGCAATTGGAATATGATAAAACATTTTCTCAAATTATGTTGAAACACTGCCCCACAAATTTTCTTAACAACATGGACCAAATAGAAATAATATCTGAATGTGTGATTAAATTAGAAAATGTAAGTTGTATTCGAGAATCATCGTTCTCCCAGATATGATATTTTCAGTAAAACTATGCTTTGGTTTTAAGGTTTTCAAATTTAAATTCGTTATATTAAAAAAATTATAATGCTATTACCATTATTCACATTCTTTATATGAGTGATATTGGCTGTCACAACATGTTAAGTAAATGTAGGTACTGTTGTTTAAAAAGTAGGGGCTAAAAACCTTGCTTATTCAATGTGTATGCATAATAATGTATTATAATGAAATAGTGGTGAGGATCGTTGTTTAAACTAGATAAGGGAGCAAAGAATGTTACTAACAATTTCTGCGTCTTTTGTCAGATAAAACAGGAACCTGATGATCATAGTGAAGAGGAAAATGAAAATTTCACAGTGAGTTGATTGTTTACTCTCCTTGCAATTAATATGTATAAGAAGTTGGATTTTGTTTCCTGGACATTGTAGAATTTGGGGAAGACTTGACAATGCATAAAGTAGGGTAGTTTTTGTGTATTTAGTAAGTTGTTAACATTTTTTAACAAAAGAGTTTGAATTTGTCCTTGTAATGAGTGTGTATATTAATTTAAATTTTCTTGTATTCTTTTGTACAATTGGTCTTTGGAAATGTCACACAAGTTTGTGTTTCTGAAGAGCTTAAAATTCAAATAACTTCATAGAGGAACCCAAGTTCAAACAGGCAGCCCCTGAAAGCATTAGTGTTTTAGACCCTGCTCAGTGTGAGAATAGCCTTTTTTATACTACTAAGCATTCCAAATCAAACAGTCCTTTTAATTTTATTGTGAAAGAATATTTCTGAGTTTTTTTTACCATGGATATCAGTTTTCTGCTCATGTTATCAGGTACGGGCAACCAAAAGAAGTAAATCCACAAAAAATTAGCAGAAAGTCAAAAAATACTTTTTAAAAAACAATTCAGACCTGCATTATTACTTCTCACCTCTATTCACATAAACTCTTCTAATTTATCTACCTCTCCCCACAAAACTCATTTTTCATAGGAACATGAAAAACTGATTTTAAAGGCCCAGGTCTCATTGTTTCTGAGTTCTGTGCATTTTTAATGTGTGTTTCAGGAATATGTTTTGTGAAACTAATCCGCAAACTTGTATCTTTGTCATCCTAAATCCTTTTGATGCAGGTCTGGGGTATACTAGCCTATCCAGAAGTAGCACTCGTACAGGATTTTGTGTCATCAAATTTTGTTTTATTTTCCTTTAGAAAATGTACTTGTCCTCTTATTCCATTTACTGATGAGAAATTAATGATGAAGTAAATTAGTACCAGTTGCTTTGTTTGATGCAAGAATATGCAGTAAAATGTATAAGTATTAATTTTTTCTTTAAAAATAATTTTCTTTTACAATAATTTTAAAAGTTTCTTTTAATAACTCTGCAAGGTTACATGGACATTATTCCACAAGGTGTTGTACCTTAATTTTTAAAAAGTATTATCATGAACACTTTCAATTTACTGTAGAAAATTGTTTGATAGTGTGACTACATTGTAATATTTGTTATTAGTTTTCCAGATTTACTTGTAAACTCTGTGAAATAGTTTTTTTTAGTAATTCTGTCAGACATTTAGAACTTGTAGTTTTGATTGATGTGATGTAGTAAGGGGATGACATGAAAGTAATCAGTGTCCCATGGTCATTTGTATTAAGCAGTCCTAATATTGTCCAAAATTATTTCTCACAGTGGAAGAAGTTCACCTAGAATAACAAATTAATTTAGAATATGTGAGTGGAAAATAATGAACTGTGAAAGCATTTTTATAAGTGATTTTAAGTGGAAGAAACCCAAAAACACTGTGAATTGATGAGCACAACAATGTTCATTAAAAAGGATTGCTGCAGTTAAAAATCTGAGATACCAAAAGGTGTTTTTATCATTAGAAGAGATAAATTCTTGTATCTGAATGTTTGCTCATCTCATACCCTGAAGTGACAACGCACCAGGTTTTCTGGGAAAGAATGATGTTAAATAGTCATGATTCTTCACTTAGTTTTATTTTCTTCTTTCTCTCAAGAGTTAGGCATGTGTGCCAGTTGCTTCTGTAATTTGCTTCTACTCCATCTGTTCCTGGGTCCTGGTCATTGCTTTTTGTCTTGGTTGATACTCTATACCTATTCATGAAATTAATAATAATTTTATTGTCTATAGATTTACAATCAGTAAATAAAATCTTAATCAATTACAATATTTAATAGAACTACAATACATGAAAAACATTTCCATTTTGAATTATATGTAAGTAAAATAATATCCCACGTTATAAAACACTTAAACTATAAATTTTTAATAAGGTTGTAAATTCGTTTGCTTTTGTTTTCTTGATATAATTTGTAAGTTTATTGTACAATATTATAGCTTTTTCTATATGGGTCTATTTCTTGAGGTTTTTGAAGATTTTTCCCTGTGGTAGTTTTGCTGCTATCTCATATTGTAGTGATACAATTCTTCATTTTGGATTAAGTGTATACTGGTCTTATTTTTTATATTTATAATGGCCATATTTTTCGTCGGTCAAAATGACAATGTAACTAGAGATGATACAACAGCACATACTTTCTTGAATTATTGAAAAAGTTACATAATATTGAAAGATAATTTCTACCCTGCTAACACTATTATTTTTAAAAGTCCAACTCAACTAATTCACATCAAGTGCTTGTGTTGCGTATCCACATCTATTTCGTTAGTCAGGGACAGTAGTCATTTCTTCCTTTCACGAATGAAACAAACATGAATGAATTTATTTATTACACTATTTGGACACTATTCGCATTACACTATTGTACCCCAGGTTCCTATCCAAGTTGAAGTGTTTTCCTTCTAATTAGGCTTGGCATCTGGTGTGGTCCTGTTGAGACAAGTTTCAGTATTAGTTACGTCTCCGGGCGTCATAGCAGTCGGGGACTCATTAAAAGTTTGGTCCCGTCCTAACCGACCAGCGGTGTCGGAATGGACCGTGTCAATAGTAGATAAAACAGAATCAGAGAGGACGGGCACAGCCGAAAGCTCCTGATTCATCTCTGAAACTGTAGCGGGCCTCCTCGTTTGGGGATCGCATCCTGTCTTCTTTCAGGGAGGTGTCTACCATTGCAAGTTCCTCAGGGTCTTTGCGTGTGAGCCGAGTTTTTGGAAGGGAATCGGTACAAGGTTGTTTGCTTATCTCTACCTGTAAAGACGTTTCCACCCCCTTTGGACGAATGTTGGAGCAGGGTATCGCCGTTCTTCCTCCTGTCTTAAGGTTACGCATTCGATAAAGGGGAGAAGAAGAAATCAGCATAGGGATTTGACTCATTGGATTCTTCGGAGGGCTAATGAACCTAGGAGGCGATTCAATAACAGCAGCACTTGTAGAAGGTCTAGCTGAATCATTGGATCTCCGGCCATCAGATGGTGACGACGATGCTGCAGTCACAGTAGATTCAGCTCCAATGGCTGTCAAATATCTTCGATATGTAACGTCCGATTACATTAAGAAGGTGATTGACAGTTCTGTGTGGACGTCAGGATGCCTCTCCCGTTTCCATGGCAGCTGCCAACCAGAGAGACAAAACGTGACGTGTCAGGTCGCTCAGTTGCCTCTGCCGAACACGGGGAACATTTGAGCATCGCACAGCGACTTCCCTGCCGCCGCGCCGCCCGCGTTTCTGCCTGTGCTGCGCGCGCAATGTGTACTGTGTTGTGATGAGTTGCGTTGAGGTTAGGCTTTTGTCGTATTTTTTACACTTTTACACGTATTTATTTATGACGACCCTAGCTTGTTCACGATTATACTTCAGTTTTTCTTTCTCGGTGCACGGGGGGGGGAGGGTCAATAAAATGGAATATCTCACGGTTTTTCGCGTCGTTCTCGGTTGTGCCGCTAGGAGTCGCATGATCGCGACTGTATCGAGCTGTGCTGGCCATCATGCGACTCCTGGCGGCACAACCCAAAACGACGCGAAATACTGTGAGATATTCCATTTTATTGACCCCCCCCCCCGTACGCCGAGAAAGAAATACCGAAGTATAGTCTTCCTACATTGCGGCAACTATCAAGTATACCGCAATGTATACTTTGCGGTGTACCGTTTGCCAAAATATGCTTTGCGGTGTATACGTATAGTTTTTGTTTGTAGGAAGGAGTGAAGCTGTGCCCTGTGAAGACAGAGTTGGAGGAGGAAGTTTATGAAGAGGTGCGATGGTTTGATCTGTTTCTCCTCAATTTACCAACTTTAATTACATGGTTTTCCTTGCCTTTGACATCCGGGGAATATGAATATATTTATAATCGAGTATGGCAATTTTAATTGGGTCCGATGTAAAGTTTCAATCGTGGATAACTGTTCAGATTGATGCAAGTCTCGGATTGCACTTGCACTTTTCTTTATGAGAAAAACAAATACATGTGAACGTACAGTAACAATATTAACTAGTGGCTCCACAGAATGGCACAGACATTCTCATACAAGTTAATTTTTAAATTTTATTAGGTCTTGTTCAGGTTTTGGTTTTGCCTCGCCCGCTTCCCAGCTGCTATTGCCGCCCAAACGACATTTTTTTCACATTTTCTCATTTTTCGTTCCCCGGTGGAACTGACATTGTACAGTGAATTATTTGAAGCAATTGTACTCTCAGATAAAGAAATGTTCACAAATAGCCAGTAATGTAAATAAGAAATGTCTAAAAAATTACATATCTGCAAAAACAAAAGAATACGTGAAAGTCGCATTATGTCATGTTTTTAAATCAATTTATCACAAGCAGTTCAAAATTGTAGGCGTTTTCGAGAAAATTGTCTTTGAGCATTTCTGAAAATGCGAAATGTTCATTTTTACATCGAACTTTTGAGTTTTTCAGAAACTTTACGAGACATCATTAGAAGCGCATGCACCCATAAAAACGATAATGTATACAAATCGCCGGTAATGTAAATATGAACGATGTGAGACAAACCAAAAAAGCAAAAGAATAGAGCAAAATGTAGTTAATGTTATCTGTTACTGTACATTAATACTATCACTACCAAAAGTTGAAAGAAAAAGTTGGTGCTATTTTCGAGAAATTTTTGTTTTTTATATTTTTAAATATTGCACATATTTCACTCAATATAACGCACAAACTACTAAAATTTTCAAAAGAAATGCCTGGAGAAAAAAATCGTTTGAAGAAAAAGTACCTTCAATTTTGTTGTAGGAAGACTCCGAAAAAATTGGTACCTTCGTTAATTTTCGAAAAAAAATTGAAATGTGACAGGGACTTCAGGTATAGTACCCCCAAAAATTAAACAATTTAATTCAAAATCGCAAAACTTCGAGTAGGGTCTAGAACGACAAGGGTTTATTCAGTTTGGAAAAAAATCCTACGCATAGTTTGGGCGGTAGTGTTGTTGATAGACGACGGACGGGCGGACGTTCTGAAAGAAACAATGCATAACATTTCCGATATCATAGGACCCCAAAATGTGTATTGCCGTTGAAATGTCGGAATGAATTTTCCGCAGTATTACATAACTTTGTCTATACTGTCACCCTCGCAGGTTTGCTTTGTAGTACCCCCTCACGTGCGAAAGTCAATGTAACTGTACTGTGATGGTGCTCCAACTAGCTCAGGTTCACGCTGGATACCTATTTTCAGAGAGATGGAAGGATTGGCGTCATTAAAAGTTAAACACTTGCATGATGAAACCAATGAGCAGATTTTATTGAAATTTTCTTAAAATTGCACTGAAATTATGATTATTTTACTGAGTTCTTTACACCAAATAAACTAGCGGTGCTACAGAATGGCACAGACTTCCCCATATCAGTTTTCTATTTCCTTTGGTCTCTGCTAGCTATGCGGACTTGCCAGTACCAGCAGCCAGAATTAGGAAAGAATTAGGATATGGGTAGGGTTAAAAACACTTCCCTGGGCTTGGACTAGCCCTTGTGAAGCAGCCGGACTCGTTTTGTTGGAACAAATTTTACACGAGATTGTCCAGAGATCGACGGGAATTGAACCCAGACCTCCTTCGCTCTGAGCCACGAGACAGCTACAATTGGAAACTAATACGGAAAGTTATGGACCATTTTATAGCACTAGTTTTTTGTGTGTTATTTTGTAATAGTCACGATGATTTCTTCGTATTTTGAATATTGTTACTCTAAATGTTGTGACCAAAGAAAGAAAACAAACGTGAGAATGAGAGTTTGATCCACTTGCAGGAAGAGCTAAAACCACCAATGGGAGTCTTTCTGGACCCTCTGGGGCTGCTTAATACAGAGATGAAGCAGGAGGACGAGGTAAGGATAACATCCACTGTACTTCGGTTTTTCTTTCTAGGTGCACGGGGGTGTGTCAATAAAATGGAAAATCTCACGGTATTTCGTGTCGTTCTCGGTTCTGCCGCTAGGCGTCGCATGATCGCGACTGTATCGAGCAGTGCTGGCGATCATACGACTCCTGGCGGCACAACGGAGAACGACGCGAAATACCGTGAGATATTCCATTTTATTGACACTCCCCGCGCGCCAAGAAAGAAAAACGTATAACCACACATTCATTTGAAACACTTCTACGTTTATGAGTGTTTTCTGAATGTTCTTTAAGGAAGGGTTGCTACAATACGAGAGGGATCAGTGGCAGGGACATGGAGAAAATGTACTGAAACAGGAGAACATAATAATATAATCTGATAGAGACTATTTAATGTAAAAAAAATCCTGTTTTTAAGAATAACGTTCTTACGTATTTCCACGGTATTAAGATGAATGAAAGGTGGGAATCGCAAGTGAATATTTGATACAAGAGAATTTAACTTTAGAATGACAGCTAGGTTTCCCTTGGAGGGGGGGCGAGCTTTTGGGGCTCCAATGAAAAGACTATGGAATTTTATTATTCTTTTTTATTCACTAGTGATTTTTTAGGTTCAAAATAGTATTTGAACTTTTGCGATTTCGAGTAGTATTATAAATTAACCGCTGTAAAAGAGGTGAGAAAGTATGTGTTTTTGCGAAATTGCGAGCACAAACAGTTTTGTAGTGGGAATTTTCCTTAAAAAACATTAATTTATATTGGCATTGGAAAATATTGAGATACAAACTAAATTTCATTACCCAGTATGTTTTAAAACCTTTTGAATACCTGGTATATAGGTGTATTAAATGGTGATTTGTGAACGTCGTGCTGAAAATGAATCAAAGGCAATTAACGTATGAACCATTTGACTAGTGTTTCATTTTCTGCTGCAGGACCCATTGGCACTGAGCAGGGAAACGTTTTTTGGTAAAGGCGAACACTGTATTGGTGAGTATTAAGACTAAGATGTCTTCAATGCCCGTTTAATTTTGTTGCGTACTTTTTTCAAGACCCTACGAAATACGGCTTCTAAACTTAAATCGCTCTCGCATTTCGAAATACAAAAGGTCTCTAGGAGATCCTTCGCGTTTAGGTTGCTTCACCTACATCGAATTTCGAAGTACAAACCTCCTATGCGCCCTGCGTCCTTGGGCTTCAAATCCAACATCTCTCGCCCATTGCGAAGTACTGTCTACTTTAAGAGTCTTGTTTAACATTAAAATTGTGACATTATACACATTTTGAGTTCTTTTCAGGTCGCATTCCTCGTTTTGTAGAACCAACTTGGAATTCCTGCTAACGAAGATCTATTTCTGCCCTCAGGTGGAGAATATGACCCAGAGGACACTGCCATCGACCCGAACATTCGCACGGGAAGCACCGAGGGAGAAAGTAGTGTTTGTGGGGAAGGAAACGAGCTGGCGCTGGGGAGCGTCGGGGTGAAGCCAAGCGACAGAGCTGCGGGGAGCAAGAATTCAAGCAAGAACGCTTCTCACTTCTCCGAACCACACAGCGCGAGGAGTGAAAATGAACGTTCACTCAGCGTTGAGACTCACAGACATGAAGGTGCTCACAAATGTTCCGTCTGCCTCAAAAGCTTTAAATGGAGAAGTGATTTAGAGAGACACATGCGGATTCACAGCGGAGAACGTCCTTATGGATGCTCAGCCTGCCAGAAGAACTTCGGACGGAGAAGTCAATTGGTTACACACATGCGTATTCACAGCGGAGAACGTCCTCATAAATGTTCCGTCTGCCACAAAAGCTTTAAATGGAGAAGTCTATTAGTAGAGCATATGCGAATTCACAGCGGAGAACGTCCTTATACATGCCTTGTCTGCCACAAAAGCTTTGGATGGAAAAGTAATTTATTTACGCATATGCGGATTCACAGCGGAGAGCGTCCTCATAAATGCCCCGTCTGCCACAAAAGCTTTGGACGCAGAAGTCAGTTAGTTATACACATGGGTATTCACAGCAGGGAACGTACTAAGTGCTCCCTGTGCCACAAAACCTTTAAATTGAGAAGTAATTTATTAAGGCACATGGGCATTCACAGCGGAGAACGCCGTTTTGAATGCTCCGTCTGCGAAAAGAGATTCGTACAGAAAAGTGATTTAGAGAGGCACATGCGTATTCACAGCGGAGAACGTCCTTACGAATGCTCTGCGTGCCAGAAGAGCTTCACACAGAGATGTACTTTAGTAGCGCACATGCGGATTCACAGCGGAGAACGTCCTTATGAATGCTCATTCTGCCAGAAGAGCTTCTTAAAGAGGAGTACTTTAGAGAGACACATGCGGCTTCACAGCGGGCGTCCCAACGGATGCTCAGTCTGCCAGAAGAGCTTCTTGAGGAGGAGTACTTTAGAGAGACACATGTTGACTCACAGCGGGGAACGCCCTTACGAATGCTCCTTGTGCCATAAGAGCTTCGCCCATAAACATACTTTGGTTGAGCACACGCGAATTCACAGCGGAGAACGCCCTCACGAATGCTCAGTCTGCCAGAGGAGCTTCCAATGGAGGAGTAGTTTAGACAGACACATGATGATTCACAAGCAGCTTGAAGATCATTACGAATGTTCAGTGTGCCAAAAGTTGTTCTCATCGCCTTTATTTTTAAAAAGACACGAGGTGACTCACAGCCGAGAACGTCCTTTTAAATGCTCAGTTTGCCAAAAATCCTTCAAATGGAAACACGGTTTAGTGGTGCACATGCGGATTCACACCGGAGAACGCCCTTACGAATGCCCCGTGTGCCAGAAGAGCTTCTCTCAAGGAAGTCATTTAGGCAGGCACTTGACGATTCACAGCGGAGAACGCCCTTTTGAATGCTCGGACTGCCTCAAGACTTTCACACAGAGGCGTTACTTACAGAAGCACATCCGGACTCACCAGTGAAGCACGGTCTCACGCCTAGTCTCATGGTCTTCGTCGCCCACAGACCTTACCGGAACCTATACTTCGATTATTCTTTCTTGGCGCACGGGGGTGTGGCGGTAAAATGGAATATCTCACGGTATTTCGCGTCGTTCTCGGTTGTGCCGTTAGGAGTCGCATGATCGCGACTGTATCGAGCAATGCTGGCAATCATGCGAGTCCTGGCAGCACAAGGAGAACGACGCGAAATACCGTGAGATATTCCATTTTATTGACACCCCCTGTGCGCCAAGAAAGAAAGAAAGAAGTATAGCTGCGAAATAGCGAGTGTTCACAGGACTCGACAACGCAGCCGCTTGGATGGCAGCTCATGTGCCGCCAGGCACCCAAGGCGATAAATGTCAATGGTCGCTCGAAGTGTTGGTTTCTTCGAACGCCGCTGCTGTGTTTGCGATGTAGAGTTCTGACGGAAAAGGTGATGAGATATCTGGTAGCAAACAGCCATTAGAGCTTTCTACCTCTAAAGGCACAGCTTTTAGAGGTAGCTAGGATATCAAATTTTCCAAGAACCTAGAACATTGTCTTATGATGAAACTTATTAAAAAATAGTGGAAAATACGTGTTAACATTGAAATAAGATTTGCTTTATCTTTCAAATATAAATATATTGTATTTCTTAAGTTTCATAGCAAGAAAATGTTGAGACAAACTCTGTTGATTTCTCCTGAGAATTTGTTTATATCGTTATTTTTTGTTTCGTAATATAATTACATTTACAGTTGTTGATACTTATTTTGTGACCCATTAATAAATATTACAAAACCATTCTTTCAATGATGTTTGCATGGCCAATGCATTGATATAGAACAGAGATTTCCTTTCATTGACGCTTTTTAAGAGAATTGCTGGCTCCATCAACCCCTTACTTTATTCCCTATAACATACGGCATATATATAATCATAACAGAATTGCACATAATGTATTCAAGATAAGTTTCATCTCGGTATAGTATTTAAGTAACTACGAGTGCATGTGCTTCCGTGGGTGGATCCGTCACTCACTGTTAGACCACTTCTCATGTACCACTCCAGACATATGAGTTGTCATTCGACGCGTAACTGATAATTTGTTTTCGGATATGATCATGAGGTTCCAAGAAATTTCCAAAAAACGTGTTTTAGCGCGGCCATCTCAGTGAGTTTGCCGGAAATTAAAACAACGCCACCCAAATAGATCTATGTAGGTGGTGTTAAATGCGACGAGTGGCTGTCGTGCAGAAGATTGTGTTTAATTTTCGTCCGTATTAGCGTATTTTAAAAATTAATTTGCAAAAACCGGCTAACAGTATTGCTTTGGAACTTATTTAACTTGAACTTCAAGTAAAAACGGAGAAAACCAAACCGTGAGTAATGCTACAGAAGCTCATTTTCGTTCTTGAGTTCGTGTTGAGGCTGCGAAATATTGGGAGAGCTCATGAAGAAATTGTGTCAAGGAAAAACTGCTATTCGCCTGTCTGTGCTCTGATCATAAGAAAAGACTTTGAAAACGACAAATATTCAGACTGTTAGCATGCCTCGGCGTAAGTATAATTCAGTTTTGAAGAAATTATCAATGTTATCTTTCTGGGCGAAAAGGAAATCCTTCTGTTTTTTTCTCGGAATTCGTGCGTGTTAACTAACTTTATACTTCGGTTTTTCTTTCTTGACGCACGGGGGGTGTCAATAAAATGCCGGTTGTGCCGCTAGGAGTCGCATGATCGTGACAGTATCGAGCAGTGCTGGCAACCATGTGACTCCTGGCGGAACAACGGAGAACGACGCGAAATACCGTGGGGTATTCCATTTATTGACACCCCCCGTGCGCCAAGAAAGAAAAACCGAAGTATAGTCGTCAACCATGCTGCTTCACAAATCATGCAGATCTCGAGTCGCGACACTAACCTCACGCGACTAAATTGATTGTCAGTGCACTCGATACATACGCATGCTTTACTAGCTTTCTACACGAGCAAGGCGAGTCGCCATGACACTGCTCGGCTTCCCAGATTTGCAAACAATGTGATCTCATCGCGTCGTAAATGGAAGGAGTTGATTTCTGACAATTTGTCGACAATGGGCAGTGTTAGGTCCAGTTAGGTCTCTGTTGGCTACGCCGCCCAGGATGTGGCGCGCTCTTTGTCATCCTTGGAAGCAGTTGAAATCAAAGAGTTTTATACATTAATTAAATTTTGTTCATTGTATAAAGTATTCGTCTGTTATTGAAGGAATACTGAACTATCTCGGGTGCGGTACATTTGAAATGTATACACTTAACTGTTAATTCGGTCCAATGTGTGGTTATAATTGTTTATTGTATTCCAATAGCATACCTCATGGTTTAAAGGTAAATATTTATTCTTTACTTTTATTCAACTAATACACTAATATTTTGGTAAAAATCCAAATTTTCATTAATAGAATACGCTGCCTTTTCTGAGTAGCTAAGTGTGTATTCTTCATTGTTGTGCAATAAGTACAGCGTGAAATTTGAATTAATTTGGCCGCTTTGTACCAATAGTTCGACTTATATGCGTATGCACTATGCCGTGAGACCATGCAGAAAGATAATTTGAATAACTAAGCCCACAGAACTCAAATGACATGCACAGATCGTAAAGTTAAATTTATGCCCAGAAGTAGAACAAGGATCAATCTCAACAGTTGCTCTTTGGATCAGGGAAGCGACGAAGAACCTGACCGAGATTGAGGTCATTGACCCGGATGTCGATATCTTTTTTAAAATTTATACAATAGAAATGTAAACTACCGCCCTTTATAGTAGGAGAGATTTAGGTTAATTGGTCCACTTTTTTTAACTAGTTCTAAAATGTTATTTACTTGATCAATACACATGCAATTTCGCATGATATTCGAGAGAGGTTTTCTCCTTATATTGTGAAAACACACATCATTGTGTTTACAGTTATTGACAAATACGGAATGTTTTATACATTTGCAATAGAACCAGTAAACCTAACCGGAAAGGTTAAGTAGGCCGGAAATTGAAATAAGTTGTGAAAATAAAATTGACGTTGAATATACTGTTTTAATTAAAAAATCATTATTCTATATATTGCCATAACGTTTTTCACACATAAAGGAGGAAACGGGCCAGGGACCGTGCGCCGTTTCCCAGAACGTGGCATCTAAAATTAAAACTTGAAAATAACAGTGGAATTAAATTAATAAAATAAAGAAAGGCGAGTAAATTATATAACATTCCAGATTTAATAATTGCAAATCTACAAATTCTACTTCCGAAAAAAAACGAGGGTAACTGGAACGGTCCACCTAACCTCCCTTCGGTCCAGTTAATTCCACACCAAATATTTTCTTTATATACCCGAAAACACACAAGCCGCGTCGTATTATAAAAACAAAACACACTATTATAGAGCAGAAATACTAACAATTTGGTGTGAATATTCTTGTAGTTGTTATTCAATCGCAAAACAAATGCAAAGCTGATGAGTGGTAGAAATAACTTTTGACCTTTCAGAATAAAAATTCATGACTGTTCTGAACAAATCAAGGGCTGCAAGGCTGCAACATATGATTGTGGCTTACAGTTAGATTATCAACTGTCATCCAACGAACGCCATCGAGTGGAAAAGGCAGGAAACACTTCCCATCGACATTTAAAAGCATGGACCACTGAACCTAACCAGTCCAGTTAATCTAACTCTCCCCCATTGTTAAAATAAACATTTTTTCATGATCAGTGTAGTGTCTACTTGTATAGAAACAGTTATGCAGCAGAAAAGATTTTACTTTTTAAAAATGTAACTGTTTTTATAACATCTGGCAGTGTGATGTAAAGAAACGTACATGTATGGCGTATTCATGGCTTCCTGTAGAGGATACCATGTCCTATTGCATGTGGATTTCTTACAGTGAGCTGTTGATCCTGACACCTAATGAACGTGATTTCTACGACGTATGTTATAATTCAGTATTGCACGAAAATATGTTCCTACCATTACGTAAGTCGGTTTTGACAAAAATTACAGGTTCGTATGTAGAGAAGGCAAAGGTACAGTTTTGAGCTCAATGAAGAAAGGCTTGCAGGAATCATAAGGATGGCATTTTTTCATTATTCGAATAATTGTTTTCTGCAATCTAAAGATCTGGGTAGGATGAGCTTTCCCAGAATATTATGCCACATCGCAGGTGGTAATGTATATTTGAAAAATACACGGAATGAGCTGCATGAAGGCTGTCAAAATTTGAAAGAATTCTAAGTGCGTAACAAAGTGTGTGTGTGTAATTTAGTGTTTAATTGTGTAATATATATTCCATTTCAGATTTTACTGAATTGAGAAACCTAGAAATTTTGTTACTCGTTGACAAACATTTTTTAAGTGGTAATACCACCTAAATCTAGGAGGTGTTTGCTGGTCGGACACGATGCGCAATAGCTTACTCATGTGTTTATATTGTGGTCTATATTAGTTATATAACCACCTGTTCGATGGCGCTGAGGCAGGGCTGAAAATAGTAGCGAGATTTTACATGTAGGTTAACAAATTGTTTTGAAACAGTGCATTACAAAATACCTTAGAAACATGGACGAAATAGAAATACTGTCTGAGTGTGTGATTAAATTAGAAAATGTAAGTTTTATAATTTGAACTAGTTTCATCATTTTATTAGAAATATTATTTTGCAAAGGAGTATAACACTATATTTGTTTCAATGTTTGTAAATTTAAACTTGTTATATTAAAAAATATGAAACTTTGAATTAATGTTGTTTGCTAAAAAAGAGTACAATTATAATCTGCCAGAGTATATTAAATGTACTGTTTCGAAGTGCAATAAGTTGGCCTATTAATATGTTTTATTGGTATTGAAAAAAATAAAGATCATATGTGAGACTTATAAGTGGGAGCAGTGAATGCTTTCTAAAAATGTCTTTCTCTCTTGTTAGGTAAAACAGGAACCTGATGATCATGCTGAAAAGGAAGTGTGCAATTTCACAGTGAGTTCTTTAATTATTCACTGTTCAATTAGTATGTATCAGAAGTTGATTTTGTTTCCAGACACAAAGTGAAGGAAGTTGGTGATGATATTACATTATAAATAAAAGAGGGTAGTTTGTGAATATATATTTATTTTATTTCGGATTTAGATATTTCAATCCAATTATATTACCACTTATAATTGAAAAGAAATATCCATTCTTAAATAAACCAGTTTACTGATAAAAAGAACTTCTTTGTGGACATTTCTTGAAAATTATACCAAAAACTTTTCTTCTTACCTGTATTTTATTTCAGAAGTCACTTTGCTGTCTGTAATTTTTTTGTTAGTTCTCAATAAGCAAATATGAGTAATTATTGACATTCTCAATAAGCAAATATGAGTAATTATTGACAAGTTACACTGTCTTTCACTTTGGCTTCTTTTAACAAATGCTTCTGAGTGTGGCTGGAGATATCAGATTGTTAGGTGTTGCTAAATATTTAACTCGTCCGAATCTATTTTCTTGTTTGATTATAATTTGTACCATACTTTTTATGAAGTGATAATTGTCTCTCAATGTAATGTATAATGACAAATTTAATTCTGTTAAATTCATTGCTCCTAGACAAGTTTAAACCAAAGTCATTTACTTACAAGTTTTATTGATGAACAAATTACTATAATGAAGGAAAATTGTAAGAAAATTCTTATTATGTTCATGTAATTATCGAACCGTTATAAGAAGAAGAAGTAAAAAACCTACTGTTAACAATAATGTAATGTAAGTTTGTAGGCCTACTATACCCCCACCATGCCTCCAACACCGGAGTTGAATCTACTTCCCGTAGACGTCGTAATACGACATCTATACTGCGATTTCTCTAACTTTGTCCCTCAAGGCAACTCAAATCCCATCTTCGCGATGGAATATGTCACGGCATTTCACGTCTTTCTCGGACTTGCCGGTAGAAGTCCTATGATCGCAAGCACTGCTTGATACGGTGGCGATCGTGCGAAATCTAGCGGAACGACTGAGGAAGATGCGAAATGCCGTGACATATTCCATCGCGAAGACGAGATTTGAGTTGCCTTGAGGGACAAAGTTAGAGAAATCGCAGTATAGTGTACTGTTTTTGTTTGCAGGAAGGAGGCGAGCTTCGCCCGTTGAAGAGAGAATTCAAGAAGGAAGATGGTGAAGAGGTGAGTTGTTACAAGTCAATTTATTTTTATTGTGGACATTTTGTGTCTTGGACATAATTCGAATGTAACTACTATATTTATAATAAGTTGTAGTACTAGTATTTGGGCCCAATACACAGTTTCAAACATGTACGACTGTTGAGATTGTTTCTGGTCTCTGAATGCTTTAGTGTTACGCATTAATTTGAGAAAAATGTGTACAAGAAGCCTCAATAACAATATTAAAATGTTTCACATGAACCTACGCCATTTCTAAGTGTAACCGTAATATGTGAGAATTCGAGTTTTGATCCATTTGCAGGACGAGCTGAAACCACCAATGGGAGTGTTTCTGGGCTCTAAGGAGGTTAATCAGGAAGACGAGGTAAGGACCACAGATATATAGTACTAGAGATATAGTACTAGTACTAGAGTACTACTACTACTACTATAGTACTACTAGTACTATAGTACTACTACTATAGTACTAGTATAGTACTAGAGAGCGAATATTTTGTCAACAAAACTCGAAAAAAACTCTCTTTTCTGTATTCAAAATTCGACTAGAATATGGTTTAGGATAGAGACCACAGAATTATGAAAACGTGCACAAAATTCACTTCTCCCCATAGCTCGTCATACGCAGTTTTTAACTGTTTTTGACGTAAATAAATAAATAGATTGGCAATGGTACACCTGCAAGTGAAGCCAAGCGTCGCCATCTTACCTTCTCCTCACATCAGCCGGGCGCCTTACGTCAAACTAAAAACACTTGACAGCTAACAATAACAAAATGAATGTTTTTTTAATGGGAAACCTCTAAAAAGTGCAGAACAAAGCACAACAGAGAAAAGACAACAAAGCACAGACAATGTACAGGGCAATGATAGTCACGACAAAAAATAGCATTCGACATGAATGATATTTGCTGTATTGATGACACACCACGAGACGAGCTGGCAGAGAATTATTGGAGCTACTTTTTAAATGCTACAATTGTACTATAACTACAATTGTAACTAACCGTACTACAATTTTACTACATACTACAATTGTAGTATGATCACGGTCATTACTGACATCACTAGTATTATCATCAAATTGCTACGATCTGACTTTTCAATTTAAAACAATTTTTGACAGTGACGGTTGTACTCTGACTCCACATGCTTCTAAATTTATGACAGAGAAACAAGGAACACCCAAGGCAGACAGATTAGGAGTGAGAGGGCATCGGAAATAATTTCGCATTTGATGCAAACTATTTTATTACACATGTATAATTGTAGATTTTATAAATTTTTAAATATTGCTAGTCTGTTATAAATAGATCTGTGACCCACTTTATTTCTATTGAATTCTTTAGTATAATGATGGACCCGGATCTTTTGATAGGTGAATGATACAATTTGTATCAAATTGTTAACATGTGTATCCATTGGATCAAAATCCATAGCATGACTTCTGAGTGAATCGAAAATACCTAGGTCCATTGCTGCATTGGTAACAACAACAGGAATATGGTTTTTCAAAACAGAATTAAAATTTGATAACACATTAATATAGGCACGATAGTAACCTTCTGTCACTTTACATATTTTCACAACATCAACTGATGGTTTTACTAACCCTCCAAAATTTTTAAAATTTATTAGTTTTGATTCACATTCTGAAGTAATCAAGGCATTTTTACACTGTTCACAATTCAAAACCTTAATAACTGATTTGGAGACATATCCAGCAATATATTCCACCACATTTTCAACATATAGAGAAAGTGAAGATGGAACTGTCATTGAATCATCAATGTCAATTAATGTATTGACAGAAATTACACTACCATCTTCAGCATCAATAAACTTATCGCTTCTAACAGACGAAGTGCTGGTCACATACAAATTTATATTGTTTTGAACAAAACTATATCCTGCATTGCTTTCCTTCAACTCACTGCGAATCACTAGTCTCTTAAATGCAGATTTAAACTGCCGACATGTTGGGTTGTTGTTCCACCCACCACGTGATCTAATCAATCCAAAAAAAAAACGTTCAAGATGATCCTGACTTAATTTGTACGTTAACAGGTACTTTATTTTATTATTAGCAATATAACTTTCAAAAATTCCTTTTATACTCAGCAGATATGGTTTAAATCCTAAAAACCCAACTTTCCTATTTGAATACAGAATTGAATTTAAAATATTTTCTGTGACAGAGAGCTGGTCAATATATGCTATAGCTTCAGAAATAAATGAACACTAAATGTCTTTATTGGTACACTTCAGGGGCGCATTCAATTCTTTTCCAAATGCACTGGAAGAATTTAAAGTATCAAATATTTTATCAAAATACTTCAAAAATTTCACAGTTTCTTCACATTCTTCAAACTCCTTAATATGGAGTATTTTACTAATGCTACAGCCACAGACTTGCTAAAAACTTGCACAGCAGGCCTCACCTTCATTTTATTGTTTTTCCAGTTCATTTAATTTGTTTGCCAACCGTAACCCTTCATTCTGTTGCAACATAAACAGGTTTTCTATAAAAGACCATCTGACACACTTACCGTTACTGTAAATTATATGACACATACTTGTTTTCCTGTGGACAAACTGTCATCATCCAATTCTGTACCCATGTCCACATACCCAATTACCTTCTTTCCATCAAATTCAATGTGTTCTTTCAAATGCATATCGTGTATTGATAAACACACTGTTGAAGAAACACCTTTGGACTCTGCATCTTTTACTTTGAACTGTATAGCAGAAAAGCATTCACTACTAAATCCTGGTTCACAGTCTATTTTCATATACCATGCTCGTATTGTCCTCGTACATGGCAAAGCATTATTAAATTTTGACCTCACATATTCATAGGCTTTGGTGAATAATAATGCAATGTCAGTGCAAACGGTCGCAGCTCTCTATCATATTGACTTGAATTATGATCCTTTTCTTTATTAAACTGCAAAGGTCTGGAGTCAAACTTAATTCTAAAACAGAAGCAGCGATTTCTGTTCTAGCCATGAAGATAAAAGTCCCTCACATTTGTTTAACCTCTCCTTTTGTCTCCAAACCTTTTGTTGTAAAGTTTTCAACTTCTTTTTTGTTGAACACAAATTCTCAGAAAGATCATATATTTCTTCTTGCAATAACCTCTTATGAGGTGACACTTCATTAGTTGAACAGGTAACTGCTGCTGCTGATGATGATGAAGATGATCCTGTATCTAAATTGCGGTCTTTTGGAGGCTTCCTTGAGGGAATTGATGACGGAAGCAGATACTTCGGATAAGCAGGGAAAATTGATGGAACCGCGCCGTCTTTAATTCTTCTCGTTTGCCCAGTCATGTCCATATCTGCAGGTCGAAAGTGTGCAGAACAGACAGCCGAATGTTTGGTTGGCATCCATCCTTCTCGGCTTACAGCTTTTATCCAAGCAAGTCTCAGTTCTTTCCTGCTCCTTTCACTAGGAAATCTGCCCAAAAATACCAATAATGCCATTTTAATTTCAGGTTCAATATACGCAAGTGTACAATAATTAAATTCAGGTTATGTATAAGCAATACTTACGAGTGAAGAGAAATATTTTGAGTGTCATTCGATAATCTCGCTTAGAGTACTTAAAATTACACACCCATAAACCACACAATGGTTCACCATTGTAGGTGTAACTGAAACTATCGCTCGTAACTGGAAAAAAACTAATGAAACAACGCTGCCACCTCGCTCAAGCACACATAACACGGTAGAACCAGTCAGAAATGGGTGATAGTAAGATGGCGTGGCGCGCAACTTCTTGGCTTCGGTGCACTCCAGCGCTCAGCATAGGCATTATCAATCTATTCTATATATCTGTGGTAAGGACAATCTCTAACCCCAATTTTCTCTTAAGCAGTTTAACATTAATTTGTGCTTCCGGAAATAAGCTTAAATCCATAATCTAAACTGCTTGGCAGAAGCCAAAAGCATATCTTCCGGCAACAAAATAGTGGCTAAACAATGATAAGGAGAGATTGTGCATAGTAGAAAGTGCCTGCTTAACCTGTGCAAACCGCTTCAGAGCGTAGAGGTCGCCAGTTTTAAAACGTGATCGGGGTGCGCGTGAACATGCCAGTAAACCTAATATTATTGTTCAGCTGGCATCGCCAGTGACTAGCGCGAAGGTCTTGCCAGTCACTTGCAATATGGCGTTTACACGTTGCCAGCACGTTCTTGCCACTTGCTGGCAACAACTGACACGTTTGTTGGCAATATATAAATCAGCCTTAACTCATAGCCAGCTCATAACAGGCGGCCATGTTTGTGAACATGTTATTTATAACTGTTAATACGAACCAACTGTTATTCCGATTGCTTATATTGAAGAAAAGCTGTTAAACCCATCTCTATACTCCATCAGTTGACTTATTTTACAAAAATAAGAGTGCTACAGATATGTAATGAAAGTTGAGAACTTAGTATAGCGAAGAAACACCAATCAGGAAGTCTAATTCTGCGTGGCATAAAAAATCGTGCGTACTGGTTGCTTGTGTCCTAAGAAAAGAAGTGACCCGTCCTAAATTGAGAGGAGAGAACGTCCCTATTCCAGCAGGAAGGGGCCCGACCTCATTACAAAAAGATGTTCATGAATTTCTGAAAAGCAAGCTACCTCAACGTTGGATCGGATGAGCTAGAAATATGGATAACATTCGAAAGATGGGTTCGTAGATCCCCTGATATCATTCCTTGTGACTTCTTCATAAAGGGATACTTCAAAGATTATATGTATGTGCCAACTTCACCACATAAGCTATAGAAACTCAAGCTTAGGATTGACGAAGCTGCCTCCACCGTAACTGAGAATATGCTCCAAAGAGTACGGGCAAGAGTTATATTTGCCGTATACAGTTTTGAACTTTCGTTGCACATCTGTAGCATTCTTATTTTTGTAAAATTTCAGAACCCAGGAAGAAAGCTCTTCGCCAGAAGTCGCCATTTTTCCAAAACGCCAACTACAAGCATTTGCTGTAACATCCCCCCCAAAAAACTTTTTGAGTTCCTCTTTTAGATGACATACTTAGGAAAGCTGTGCCGTTCACAAGTTCACAGTTTTGTGCAATAAATAACAAAACTGTTACCAGACTTTATGAACATTCTGTGTGTATGTGTATGTATATAAGTTTTTTCTGACACAGGACCTTCTGGCAATTTGCAATGAAAATGAAAATGTTCTTCATGAAGACTCGTGGAGTGTTGGTGAGTTAAGAAAACCTATCTTCATTTCTAGTATTTTTGGGTTAGGAACCTTTAAAACATGTTTTTGTTAATTTTACTATCGTTACAATACAGATACTTAACTACATAATACGTACTGCGTAATAAAGCTGATTTTGAGCCACAAACACACACAGAGGCATATATGCATATACAAACGAAACGTACCACAAAGGTCGTCAAAATATACCAGTCATAGAGAACAGAAAATACTCGTTTATGGCGAAAACAAATACAATTAATTTCTTTATTAAAATATAAAGTAGCGATGTACTCTCTCTCTCTTTCCCTCTCAACATTTGACTGGTTTCGTAATTTAATACTACTTGAACGTGTTACCAACCAGCAAAAAAATGTGACCACCCTGGGATTCGAACTCGAGTACTTAGGTGCGGTACATAGCAAGCGGTTGGCGTACTCACTTCAATCGCCTTAAGTCACGAGGCTATTGATATGTACAACTTCGTGAGGGTTGAAAGTGAAAGTTGAACAATTGCAATTTACGAAAGTTCAAAGTTTTGAATCAAAATATGACGAGATTGAGTAAAGAAATATAAGAACAGAACTTTGCAAATTTGAGCCTTTTAAAATCCTACTGACAGTGGAAAAAATTAAAATTATGTTTCTAATCACCCCAGACTTTCCATCCAGGAAAGGGATGTGATAAATAGGTAGATGGCAGAGTAACATGACTTTCGATACCCTAGGAATTTTGTATTATATCACAAAATCAGAACTTTAATTTTTTTCTTGCGAGTCTAATTGAGACCTGTTTTAATAAACACAGTAATTACTGAAAGGAAGGATCTGTATTAAAAGCAAGATCTAGCTTAGTACAATGACGCAACGTTTTCAACAGTGCAGAATTGCAGGCAGGGGAGGCAGGCATAGGAGGTCGTTCTTGTTAAGCCAACACGAACTCTAGAGCTTTTCAAAATGTAGTCGCTTGTGACAAGTGCTCATGCGCAGAATGGTTGGTAAAATCTTGAACTGCACTGCTGTTATACTTCTTATATGTCAGTTGTTAAGGATGCTTTATAATAGGACACATTTGGGAGAATTAAATATAAGACTCAATTCTTTCTTTGTATCGGAAAGAGGAAGTTAATGCTCCGGAATGCGAAATTTTAAAAAATCTTACCATTTAGAAATTAACCTTTCACCTCTTTCATTGTAATGATTCATTTTGATCATGTCGCATTCATTCAGTCGCCGTCATTTTCCATAAGTATACTTCGGTCTTCCTTTCTTGGCGCACGGGGGGGGGTGTCAATAAAATAGAATATCTCACGGTATTTCGCGTCGTTTTCCGTTGTCCCCACGGGTTGCATGATCGCGACTGTCGAACAGTGCTGGCGATCATGCGACTCCTGGCGGCACAACGGAGAGCGATGCGAAATACCGTGAGATATTCCATTTTATTGACACACCCCCGTGCGCCAAGAAAGAAAAACCTAAGTATAGTTTGGGGGTTTTTGTTAATGTATTTTTCCTGTCAACAGGAGGAGAGTTTGGCGACTCGAAGACTGAAAGGGGAAGCGCTGTTAAAATGGGCAGCAGTGTCTGCAACGAAGGAAGCGCCCAAACACTTGCAAGAGCAACAGTGGGGTCTGTCGGGGCGGCCGCACATCCTAATAATTCAGTACAGGGAGCTTACCATCCCCCAAAACCCAACAGCACGAGGCGAATCGATGGTGATCCAGAATGTGTCAAGATCTCGTCAGAAAGTGGACGTGAAGACAGGATTATGCCGAAGAGAAAAAGCTCTCACGAATGCTACGTCTGTGAGAAGACGTTCACCCGAAGAAGTCGTTTAGTAGAGCACATACGGATTCACACCGGAGAACGTCCTTACGAATGTTCAGTGTGCCGAAAGTCTTTCACACAGAAAGTTCATGTAAACATACACATGCTGATTCACAGCGGAGAACGTCCTTACAAATGTTCAGTTTGCCAAAAGACCTTCGGGCGGAAAGAGAATTTAATAAGGCACAAGCGAACTCACAGCAAAGAACGTCCTTATGAATGCTCGCAGTGCCAAAAGACCTTCAGGCAGAAAAGTGATTTAGTAGGGCACATGCGGATTCACAGCGGAGAACGTCCTTACGAATGCTCTGTGTGCCGAAAGACCTTCTCGTGGAAAGAGAATTTAGCAAAGCACATGCGAATTCACAGCGGAGAACGTCGTCATGAATGCTCAGTTTGCCAAAAGTCCTTCATACGGAAATGCGATTTAGTAGGACACATGCGGATTCACACTGGAGAACGTCCTTATGAATGCTCCGTCTGCCTTAAGAGCTTCGCGCGGAGAATTTATTTATATACGCACATGTGGACTCACAGTGGAGAACTTCCTTACGAATGCTCAGTATGCCACAATAAATTCTCGCAGAAAAGCACTTTGACTGTGCATTTACGAATACACACCGGAGAACGTCCTTATGAATGCTCAGTTTGTCAAAAGACCTTCACGCAGAAAATTCATTTAAATAGACACATGCTGATTCACAGCGGAGAACGTCCTTATGAATGTTCTGTTTGCCAAAAGACCTTCGCAGGGACTAGCGATTTATTCAGGCACAAGCGAAGTCACTGCAAAGAACGTCTTTATGAATGCTAAAAGTGCCAAAAGACCTTCAGACAGAAAAGTTATTTAGGGGACATGCAGATTCTTAGCGGAGAACTTCCACATGAATGTGTGGTCTGCCAAAATAACTTCGCACAGTGTAATTTAGAGAGACACATGTAGATTCACGGCGGTGAACGTGTTCATAAGTACTAAGTGTTCTGTAATGAAATCACACAGAGAAGTCATTTACGAGTAAATACGCACCTGCAAATTCACAGCGGCTCACGACCAAACCAAACAAGCTTCGCCTTGAGGTGTAATTAAAAATTACAGATTCCGATCCACAGAGGTGAATAGACTCGTTCAACGTTTCGTATTCTACCAAAACATTCAAAAATAAAATAAGTAGGAATATTGTAATCCAGTGCTTTATGCAAGTTAGGTAATCTATACTTCGGTTTTTATTTCTTCGCGCGTGTGGGAGGGAGTGTCATTGAAATGGAATATCTCACGGTATTTCACGTCGTTCTCGGCTGTGCCGCTAGGATTCGCATGATCGCGATTATATCGAGCAGTGCTGGCGATCATGCGCCTCCTGGCGGCACAGCCGAGAACGACGCAAAATACGGTGAGATATTCCATTTTGATGACACACACCCACGCGTCAAGAAAGAAAAACCGATGTATATCTAAAGTTCCTGGATACGGCACTGCAGAAACTTCGTGATTTTCTGTGTCCAGTGTGCAGGGCTATGTAGCGGACCTTCCTGAAGGGGATGGCGTGAAGTGACCGTTATTGTCCCGGCCTTTGTGTTCCCATCTGCACAGAGCATGTGAATCTTCCTCAGGATGCAACTGAGTTCTGCTGAGTTGTTCTCAAGGGTTGCAGCCGTCTCTGGACTGGACGGCAAAATAAAGTTATTGCAAGAGTGCTTTATTATTGCATAGTAAAGGTCTGTCGTGAGAAGCTCAGACCTGTAGTTTAGTGGTCCGCATGTGATTTGACAGCATTATGTCTCGTATGCCCAAACTTTTCACGGAATTTTCATTGAAATGGAGAGTCCCTGGTCGATGTGGGTGAAGTAAATGTAGAAACTTGTTTTTGATTGTGTTAAAAATATGTTTTGCAAATTTTAACGCTAATAAAATGTTTATTGTTGATTTGTTCCCTAAAAGAAAACATTGTTTTTCTGAATTTATTTTAATAAGGTTTCGTAAAGCTATATTGTGTAATGGCACTCTTATTTCTTTACTAGTAAATATAATGATAAGATATTCTATTCTACCTACAGATTCCTGAAAATAAATTCCAATTATAACGAAAAGAACATTTTTCTACGATCGTATATAAATGTAGGTTTCTACGTGCTTCTACGTGTGCTTGAAGTTAGTCTTTTCTTAAAATATTTGAAAAACGTGTCGCTACTGTGCATGACAGACTCTTTTCACGGTGATGTCACAATGAAAAAGACTTCTGCTCACGGTAGGTAGGCTACAAGAGAAGTAAGAAAATAAAACACATTAGTCAAAATAACTTCACGAACGTTAATGAAGTTGGTGTTCCTTTCGAATTAACGAAGGAAAGTAGAGATGCATCGAATCAAGACTCCTAATAAAGCATTTTTATTCGATCGTACAAAAATGTTTACATTTCGTGTGGTTATTGATTGTTGCTCGGTTTCGATTGTTAAAAAACCAAAAGTGGCCCCTTTAATTTGGAACGGTTATTTTAATTGTGGGGGGTATTTTGCGTTAAGCCTTAACATTTTAAAATTTTGTTCTCTAAATGGCTTTCCTTTTTCTATTAACTTTTTTTACCATTTAGATTGTCGGTGCCTATAAAAATTACCGATTTTCGTTAAATTCTATGAATTTTCGAAAATTACAAAAGTTTTAAATTTCTTCTCCATCTTCCTGTACCTATATAGTATTTGAGTAAACTCCTCGTGTGCGTGCGTGTGGATTTGCGGTTCCGTCTCTTGTGGTTAGACCACATTGAGACATACGAGGTGTCATTCTACGCGTTTCGGTCTTCTGAAGGGGGACTGATAATTTGTTTTCATATTCGGCCATAAATTTATAAGAAATTTCCAAAAACGTGTTTTTTGCTGTTTTGGCGCTGCAATCTTGGTGAGTAAGCCGGGAACTAAATCAGCTCCACCTAAACAGATCTATGTAGGTGGCGTTTATTAAACTCCAGTGCCAATACCGACGTAGATGAAGACGAAGAGGAAGGCAAAGAGGAAAATATAGGTAAAGACATAGAAGACGAAGAGAAAAAAGAAGAGAGAGACACCAACACGAAAACCAAGACGACGAAGAAAGAGAAAACAACGAAAACGAGGAAGAAGGCGAAGGAGAAGACAAAGAAGAAGGAAAAGACGAGGAAGATGACGAAGACGCAGAAGATGAAGGCGGCGAATCAAGGAAAATGAATTAAGCGCCAGACCTATCGAGCAGTGGCGTAGCGTCAGGGGACGATGAGATGCTGAGCATCCCCGTATATAATATTAATAAAAATACTATATTGATAATCTTACAAGTGGTCCGTTGAGCGAAACCTGTTTTGTATTAATTTTTAATTGATTTCTTATTATTGAATTCGGTGGGTTGTTGAAGCTGGCCTGTGATTGTTTGGAAGCTAAAATGCTTCTAGCGTCTGCCGCGAGATTGCGACGAGCAATGATGCATGCACAGATGCTGAGGTTCCCCTCTCCCCTCTTCGCCCTGGCCAAGAGAAAACCGACTGCTTTACGCTAGCATCCACTGCGGAAGTGTGCACGAGAGCGCAGCACACTTCACGCGGTCAGTAAATTATCTCTTTCTCTCTCTCTCTCTCTCTCTCTCGATCCCCACTTGATCATGGGCACAAACTAGAAATAGTGCCCGTCTACTATTTCTTAATTAATATCCAAGAAATTGAATTATCCCCAGATTACATATTATTTTAGTCTGCAATATATAAATTAACAAGTGGAATCATTGCCATTCGCGTATAAGAATTAAGGCTGAGCCATTGCATAATTTGCTTTCCTGACTGCTGTGAGGATTTTGTGGGAAGCGCCTACACCGTCGTAAGCAATCGAGATCGTGGAAGTAGTTCCAGTGCATCTGCCTTGTGTTGCGTTCGCCTGTTAGATGAAGTGGTAGTGACATTGTGTGTTTTTGTTGAGCATCCCCAAACGTGCGAGTCACGCTATGCCACTGCTATCCAGTTGCCCGGTTTAGACGGCCGTGGGTGCACATCTCAGTGACGAGCATAGCTGTCATCGAGCCTGTCGCTGCGTCTGGGCTGCGGGGATCAGTGTTGTCTTCAAACAATATCGAGAAGACGATAATTTTTATAGGAGACAGGGCCATAGCCATGATTATTTCTCAGGAGGAGCTTCTAAAATTTAAAAAAATGGATAGTACGAGATTTATTATAATATCTTTATCGTTTTTAAGAGATGCTCTTAAAAAATGAAACACTAACGTGATTTTAAACATATTTAAATATTATTTCGAAAGTTTAAACCCTATATTTAATGTATTATTTTCTATTCCAATAATCCAAACGTCAATTACGGAGGCGTCAATTACAAAAGCAATGTTCTGATCTTCTTTCCAGCCATAATGTCAATCATTTTGTCCACAGTGATATCCCTATGAATTGAAATAATGGCTAGTGCACTGAGTCTGTTATCGCGCATTACACTACGTGTAAAACTTTCTACTCTCTTCATTGTAGAAAATGACCTCTCCACACTAGCAGTGGCTGGCAACTGTTACTGGCAAGGTAGCTAAGATAATAAGTATCTAATAGTACGTAAATATACTGGATCGCAGTTCTTTAACACTTTCAGCACCTGGAGGTTAGTATCTATTGTAAAAGCTTTTTTACACCATAGTTCATACTCAGCTTTTACTGCAGAGAGTGATGTTCTGATATTAAAGTATAGAGCTAAGTTTTCCAACTTGTTCATTTCATGGATGGAAGCGAAGCCTGGAAGAAGTACCTGGAAACTTGGAAGAATGTCTTCATTTGAAGTAAATCTGTCTGTCTGTACTTTTACACATGTCGATATATTTGGATACATTTAAACTAACAAATAAATAATGAATGAAAAAAGATAAGAATTTCGGGGAGGGCTTCAGCCCCTCCTGTGCCTGATAGGAGAAATCAAGATAAGTCAAGAGACCGGGCGAGTTAACGCACGAGATCATCTCGTGTCCGGGTGACGCCGCGTACCAGGCTGTGTAGCCGACGTTTCGACCATCATTTCGCGGTCTTCTTCAGGACTGGTCGTAGACCAGCCCTGAAGAATGAAGACCATCAATTAGAATGCGTAATTCGATCCATAGCGCCTAAATTCAAAGAGCAATCGACGAAAACATGACGGGCATATACAGTTTAAGTAATATTGTCTTTTGTATTATATTGGCAGTGTTTGTTGACAATAGGACATTGTATGTAATATGTATGATACTTCAACAAATTATACATATTTGATTTGGATACCAAGTACAATAATTGCTTGTAGGGCTAATATTGCTTTGTAATATTGTAATTCGCTTTGCTGGAATGTAATAACAAATTTAGTTTTGCTAAATACAAAATTATGATGCGGAATTGTTTTTGTATAATGATGACAGCAATAAACTATTTTTTCATTAACTAGGTTTAATTGTATAAAACAGTTCCCTCAAAGCAAAAATATATTATTCTTAAAAAGTCATAATTCTTTTCTGCTTTAATTTCTGTCAAGAGTACATTATATATTTCTAATGTCAAATCAACGAACAGGATTTATTGTTTGCGACGTCGTATAAGCAGATTAAGCCATTTGCATTCTATTTAATAAGACCCATGATAATCTTATGATTGCCCGTAACATATCGTTAGAGAGGTTCGCTCGTTGATACCTTTTATTCAGATTCATAATGGGAAAATTGTCACAAATATGAATGATGCTAAACATTCTCTTGGAAATGCCTACATTCCATTTTTATGTCAGTCTTGATGTGAGAGATAGCTCTCATTTTGCTATCGTTTGGAGATTATAACATTCTTGGCGAACAATCAATTATTAAACTCTACAATTTTGTTAGTTAGAATTAAATAATAAAGTTTTAATAAAGGTCGCTGCCTTTTAAAATATTGCTTAAGAGTCACAACGAGCATCAACGAAAACAATTAAAAAAAATAATTAACAATTAAAAATGATACAAAGCAGAGCAAAGAACATAATGAATTAGCTTCAAATGAATTTGAGCTTGAAATGTGGGTCATCACCCATTTAAATAAGTCGGAAAATGATTTCACAGCATGGATCATTGCATTAGACGCTCCGGCATTCAATCTACGCGCCTGTGTAACCTGGCATAGTCATATCGCCAGCCGTGGGAGGGCAGCACTAATAGTGAGCCACAGAACGGAAGTCGCGAGATGTATAATAGTTTGTCAGTCCCAGAGAGTAATAATAAATGTCCTGTCCACCATGGTTGGCTTCTGATCTGCTTGAGTAGGCTTGTGAAAGGACACGATCGGCGTAAAATCCATTTTCAAATTGTATTGAAACAGATTTTCTTCATAACATGGACCAAGTAGAACTGTTGTCTGAGAGTGTGATTAAAGTAGAGAATGTAAGTTGAATTTTTTAATAAAGTAGTATTATCATTTTCCTAGATATAGTATTTTATGGAGTAAAAGTGTACTTCCATTTTAAGATTTCCAAATTGAAATTATGAAAGATTATTAGAGTTATACAGGGTTTTATAAAGAGTTTTATTGGCTGTCACTATTGACATGTCATTGTTCTACCATGCAGTAGTTATGTGATTATCTTGCTCATACAATGTGCAGAACTACTAATATACATTATATTGAGAAAAATGATGAAGATCAGTCTTGAGACTGTATGTGGTACTACCAATGTTTCCTAAAAATGTCTTCCTCTCTTGTCAGGTAAAACAAGAACCTGATGACCAGCCTGCAGAGGAAGCTTACAATTTTGAAGTGAGTTGATTTGTAATTCTCATTACAGTTACTGAATATGAGAAGTTGAGATTGAAGTCAATTTTGTTTCCAGGTATTGGGAAATTTGGAAATCACATGACAATGAATAAAAAAAGTTTTTTTTATATTTAGTAAGAGGAAATACTTCTTGTTTTTAACAATTTTTTGGGTTGATCCCATCTGTATGGTACCCCCCACTGTCACAGCCTCCTTAATACATTCGTAAGTATCGTACTGATAGGAATTTTCATGGCTCGTAAAGTTTGAGATGCTCTCATACGCTTTGTCCCCGCAGTATTATAATGCCAAACTACTTTCAAAAGTAAGTTTTCTCGCTTCGCTTGCCTGGATCCTAGTCACGGCAAGGCTCGGGCCTTCGGCCCTCATATTCACTACAAAAAGACATGTCTATCCATCAGGTAATTGCCAATTCACTTTTAAAAGAAATCACTTCAGTAAGCACATTATAAGAAAGCCTCTAGTATGTCAACTGCACAGTGAACGATACTTAAGGAGGCCATAACAGCGAGGGGTACCGTACAGTTCGGGATCAGCCATTTTTTGTTACTTACAAACTAGTGGAATATGTAAACTGAATTTATCCTGATTATGAGACTATAAATTGTATACTAGGGGACCCTCCAAAATTTCTTGAATCCTATCATCTAGGAGGTTGTGCTTTAAATTAGTAACATAAGTGGATTGAAATGTCAAATAATTCTGATAATTGAGCAAAAGAACATTTTTGAGCAAATTGTGTGAGAATTATGAATACGATTATTATATCATTATGAATTTATGTGATTATTATATCATTATGAATAAATATGCACCAAGCCTTGTTTTAGATTGTGACAATGTTATTTAACTGACGAATTTTAACCAATCGGGTGCCTGAAGGATGGAAGAATGTATGGGTTATTTCCATTCATAAAAAGGGAAACAGGAACAACTGTTCAAACTATTGAGGAATTAGTGTAATAGCTACTATGGGTAGACTGTATGGATGGATTTTGACTCAGAAGACTGGAAATGGAGGTCAATGAAATTGAGGAACAAAGTGGTTTTAGGGCAGGAAGATCTTGTATAGATAATGTATTCTCTATTAAACAACTTAGCGAAAAGAAAATCTCAATAAAAAGAGAATTACACTTAATTTTTATTGATTTAAGAAAGGCTTACGATAGTGTTTGATAAATAAAATGTGGGAAATCCTAACAAACGTAAAGGTAAATCCTGCCACGAGTGTGAGTTGTGTTAAGATAAAACATGAAATATCAGAAGGTTTTATAGTAAATAAGGGCCTCAGACAAGGATGTCCTCTTTCACCAACTTTGTTCAAGATTTTTATTGATGGTAGTCTCAAATTTAAACATTTTCTGAATATGAAATGTCAGTTGCTTACTACTAAATGCCCCAATGGTAATTTTTGTAAATTTATTAAAGTGTAACAAAGAGCGGACCTTATTTCCTTAGTCTCAAGTAAACACAATTTTATTTATGCTGTGATGTGCTGTCATCTAAAAGACAAAATCACTAAAAGTATAACAGAAAGGTGAAAAAGGTCTCATATTGTGGAATCATTTTTAAGAAACAATTCAGGTCTCACTGTTTTTTTTGTTTTTTTAAAAAATTTTCCCTGTATACTTTCACCTGTTTCTCATCAATTAATTGTCTTTCTGATCCCCACAAAACTCCTTTTTTCCTTAGGAACACAAAAACCTGTTTAAAGGGTCTATTTCTCACTGTGACTTAGATATGTGGAATTATAACACGGGTTACAGCATCATGTGTTGTAGGTCTAATTTGCAAACTCATATTTTTTTGTCCTACATTTTTTAGATATAAGTCTGGAGTGTAATTCTCGAAAAAGCAGTAGCACTCATATTGGATTTTGTGTCAGTGGTTTATTAAAAATAGTCTAAAATTGTCATCTTTTTTTAGTTTATTATATGTAGAGAAGAAAATTTGTAAATAATTGAAGGTAAAGAGAAATAATTGGAATACGTTCACATTCATAATATTTCAGGTGAGCAGTGTGTGTGTGTGTGATTTCTTTCTTTCTTATCAGCTGTAGCCATTTCATGACTCGCTGGCAATGCTGTTTTAATGCAGGGACCCAACACTCCAAATGTTTAAGGGCCCCAATAGTTAAAAAAATTATTTAATACTAAATTAAAAAAAGAAAAAAAAGTTATGTACAAGTACTGTGTTGACATGTGCAATCAAGATTACGAATAAACAAGGATTTCCTTCTACATAATTGCTAATGTGAATGTAAATTTCAAGGGATTTTGTTGACACTTTCAACCGGTTGTAAAAGTAGAATAGAAAAGTAGAACAATCTTTTCCTAAGTGTTGTAAATGTGCCACTGACTGAGACAGACTTTTCTACCATTGTACTTTAACTTTTATTTAGAATATAAGTGAGGTTTCTATGATATGAAAGGATTCTTTGAGAGACTCATAATAGATTTTTTTAAATGAAAGTATTTGTTTTTACTTTGTCTTTCATTTAGTTTTATTTCTTTATTTTTCCTTTGTTTCTCCTCTTTCTTTTCTTTCTCTTTATTTTCCCTCTTTCTTGAAATTTCAATTATCTTTGTGAATTAAAATATTTGAGTGGTTAGCAAGTTTCTTTGAGGAATAATTTCATTAGAGACAATTTAATTTCGAGTCTATTAATGCTTCCTTAGGTGAGTATATGAATATTTTATTTTATTTTAGTTTGGTTTTAGTGTTTTAATTTACATTATTTCCTGGTTGGCTAAATTTTCTCAAACCCAAACAAACTTGCCCCTTTTTTCCCACAAAAAAAACCGTTGAAAATCCCACAATAAACATTTAGAAATATTGTCATGATTTTTAAATTATTTAAAATGAAGTAAGACTTTTAATTAATTTCAAGATATTAATTGAAAAGTCACTTCCAACTCAACAAGCATAACATAAGTTCAAAATAAAGTAACTGACTACAAAATACTATCTTCATTTAATAGTATTGACAACTCCAATTTCTTCACAACAAAGAGGATAAACATGCAGTAAAATGCAAGCTTGGTTTGCATTTGTTAATTAATTGCCCAAACCTAATGATGTAAAAGTAAAATTAGGTCACCAATACTGATTGTATGATATTGCAATCTTAAAACAGTAAAATTGGAGATGATCTTTGGATGGCACCTTGTATGTTGGAAATACTGAATATATTTCATATTGATTATTTGAATGATGAAAATTAGTATTCTTTGTGCACATAATTAAAAGAAATAAAATTCCCCAATGAATCCCAAATAAATGTAATTAAACCCAAAAATTCCTACTCCTTCTATAATTTTATTTCACAGTGGAACCTGTCTTAATATCCAATAAGTTGGTTGTGAGTTTTTTTAAGCAATATATTTAAAACTTGTCAGTTTATTAGTAGTACTAGGAAAACCCAACAGACATTGTTCTGTCCTTCATCTCCCTCTTTCCCCTCCCATCTCCCTTTCTCACTGTCTCTTTCCTTCCCCCACCCTGTCCCTGTTTGTCTCTCTCTCTGCCGCTCTCTGTCCCTCTCATTCACATTTACTTGCAGATTCTGCACGTCTCTGAGCAGGTGAGGTAATATCGGGTAGTGTCGGACCAGCAAAAATGTAATAGAATGTTCGAGAAGAGCTCATTCTGTAGATTACTGTGTGAGAAACGTTTCTTTTATTAAGGCCCTAGAACGCCTCGTTTTGGAGTTATTTGATGATATAGATTCAAAATGCTGCCGAGTGTGTTTTGGGTTGCATTTGACGTAAATATTTAGTTTTGTTCTACAGCGCCATGTAGTGGAGTTACAACAGAATTAACAGCACATAAACCTTCTGGATGAAAAAAAAAACAGGGAAGTGCCAACTTTCACGGAGATCGGTCCAACGGTGTCAGAGTTTAGCTTTTATATACCAACATCCGTATATATATCCACATTGCAACAACTGTAAAGTAGTGTACTGTTTTTGTTTGCAGGAAGGAGGTTCATTGTGTCCTTTGAAGAGAGAATTGAAGCAGGATGAAGATATAGAGGTGAGTTGGTGTTATCCGTTCCTCAATGCACTTTCTTAATTGAGTCTTCCATATTCATGTCATGGTAATTTAAGGAAAATATTTATGACTAGCTATAATTGCAATGTTAATAACGTTAATATCATCCTTTTCCATATCCGATGGAAATGGGTAGAAGTGTAGCAATGAAGAGAAAATAGATTTTTGACGAGTTAATGTTTAGTTGCAAATGAGAGTTTTTCGAAGCTGTGTAATCCTCAAATATTTCTCAGGTTTTTCAGAAATTTTTTGTTGATTATGGTCATGTCTTATAGTATGTAAAGTTTTATATTGTGTTTTATACAGGGGTTGACGATGATGGTATGCTTGTCTTTAGGACAGGAAAAAATCAAGATTTTTTTTTAATAAAAAAATCTGAATTTTTATTTAAATAAGATTTCTTTAAATTGTATTAGATGTTTTTACTTTAAACCAAAATAATCAAGTGATTTATTTATCCTTAATTACTTTAAAGGAGAAAAAGTTTATTAAAACATCAGTTTTTAAATTTATTATTAAATTATTTTAATTTTGTATTTAAAAAAAGGTACTATATATTTGAGGGGTCTGCTGCTATACTGCCCTCACCAACAAAATCATTCCATTTGTTCTTATAGTTTAATGCTCTTGAAACACTTGTCTTGCCTCTACACTACTGTATAAGCTTGTGGCACCATTTATTAGCATAATTTAGAAAAAAAGGCATTCTTTGTTTGAAAGTTCACCATTTTTGTGTGCAACATTGCCCTAATCAAAAAAGCCCTTGTTTTTGAAAACAGCAAAACACTTGTAACAATTATGGACAGTTCTTGAAGTATTAAATTCTATTTAATAGTTGTCCTGTTATCGAAAAATATAATGGTTGTTACTTGCACTCTTTCCCATTAATCCTTTAACAGTCAGTGGAAAGTATACTTCCCACTGAAAATGAAGTTTTATCAATATACACAAAAAAAAGGTTAATATTATTAATACTAGTAAGATTAACTACTGTTTTTATTAGTTTTAACTATTAATTTTGTTCTTTAAATGATAATTGATAAAATTCATTTTTATTAATACACATCATCTTGAAAATGTACTTTTGGTGGCTTTAGCAAATATTTTAATAAAAATCTAAATTATGAACACCGTTTAAACTTTAAATATGTTTTTCTCGAAACTAGCTCAGTGTGTGAGGGCAGTTTTGTTACTAAATTAGTTTTTATCTACAGACAATTAATGCTGAATAAAAGTAATTGATTATCTTAAGTCTATTAGTATATAATTCTACTGCAAATTGTTTATTGTTCTTTGTATCAAAAGTTTGTTCATTTTATTGTATATTATATTAGATTTTATTTTCTCAAAATTGTTCAGTTACGTGGAAAAGTTTAAAGGAAATGTGATGTATTCTTTTTATTAACTTTGTAATTGATTGAAGTCTTTTTATCTGAGTAATTTTTATTTTACAAATATTTAAAATAAAATTTATTTTCAAATATTACAAATAATAAATATTGATTTAAATCTTTGATTTTTAAAACAAATATAATTTGTTTTGAATCTTAATGGTAAGAACAGAAAATAGAAGCTGAATGTGAAAAGTATGACAAAGTACATATTGAACATCTTGAAATATTTTTGTAAATGATTTTCTGTAATATAGAACAGAAGTACCTGGAAGTAAATCATATTTTCTAAAGATTTTGCAGAAATAGCTATTTTTACGAGGGACATTCAATAATTAAAGAGACAAATTAGTCTGGAGAAATAAATGTTTATTTTTACAAAAAAGGGCTTTTCCTACTTTTCAATATATTCCTCACTAACATTTATGCGCTTTTTCCAATGGATTACCAGCTTTTCTATAATGGCTGTAAAGAACTCTTTTATCTTGGCGTTTGAACCAATTTCCAACAAATTTTTGACAACCTCGTTACCCTGAAACTTCTTCCCATGTAATATCTCCGTCAATGGACCAAACAAATGGAAGTCAGATGGTACTAAATTGGGTCTGTAAGGGGAATGAGGTAGTACCTTCCAACCCACTTTGTCACGGCCAGAGCCGTTTTAACAGCATTGGGGGCCCCCTATTCTTACTCTCACTCCCCCCCCCCCCCATGTCGATGCTGAACTATAAAGAAAATCATATCAGTTTACATTGGATTTTGTATTTTTTTTAATATTTTGAAAGTATTTGTTAGTGTTTCAATTTAACATTATTCAATGTTGAAAACTTCATGCTCATGAATGAACATAAATTATTCAAAATAGTAATTAAATACTCAAATTTAATAAAAAAATATTTCAATATTTAGCATTCCGTATTATAAACATTACCAGCAACATTCCATATTATAAATATCCAGTGATGTGCGGCACCACGGTGCCAATTTTTTGTGTATTTTAATCATACTCCACTTTTTACACGGTTTTTTTATTTATTTGAAAAATTAGTTTCAATTTTTTTTAATTACCGGGGGCCCGGGCTCCGCAGGCCCGTGCGTTGGTTTGCTGGAGAATCACACACCTCTGACGTTTCTCTCGCTTGACTGGCTTCAAAGGCACATCTAAGCAGTATTGACTGTTTATTATACGCTGTCCTTCGTGATAATCACCAAACACGGACTTACAGCGTCCCCAAACATAGTCAATGTGACTTTTCCTGCTGAAGGAGCCAGAACGTTTGTCAGTCACTGAACTTCGACCACTTTTGAAATGTTCTACCCACTTGTAAAAATTCTCGCGGTTCTTACAATTTTCACCATACCCTTTAGTCATTCTAGAGTAAATATTAGGTGATTTTTCACCTTTAGCATGTTCGAAACGAATCGCAAAACGTTGTTCAACGAATGTGGAATTTTCAAGTGGACTCGCCGCCGTCCAACTTATTTGAACACAACAATTCTTATCTTCTAGATGGTCAGGGATCATCCCAGTGATCCCAACTCAAAGCTCTAAAATTACCAAACTTGTCGTACCCACTGTTTTTTCTCCCATTGTGTTCACTCCCATTCTAAACCTGAAGCTTATATGAGGCTAGTTCTCGCATATAAGCGCTGCGATCTTTGGGTCTCATTTGGCAAGGTCGTGATCCATTCGACAGCTCTGTGGCCAGCTGATTTCTAATTTCAAGTCAGTGATTTGTCACTTCGCGGTAGAATTGGTAAAGTCCAAAGCGAACAGTTACGAAAATGGTTAGGAAATATATAAAACTGTGTAATAGCCACAGTTCAAGATGTCATTTTAATATGTATATCTTACACCGCGACCCAAACCGATCGTGCGCAGCGTACGGATAAGCGAGAAACTAGCCTCAGACTGTCTTCAGAAAATTTGCCCCAAAGGCGGCTAGTTGACACACCTATATATATGTATCTTACACCGTGATGCCAGTCAGTCACCCCAGCCCAGCGTATTCGAGGAAGTGGAGACAGATGCGGGACTGATTGAATCCTCTGTCGGGCCCCTTCTGCGAGAGGCGCTGGAAGTCTTATCCGGCCCCTGGAGATGGCAGCTGGAGAAAGGCGGGTTGATTGATTGATTCGTGTTTCCGGACGCGTCAACTAATTAGGTTATTGGTCCCGTAAGTGTAGTGCGTGTTTTTCGTCGGGAGGTGGCGATGATCTTTTCCCCGCTGGATGGCGAGGTCTGGCGCCGACCTACCGTCGACTAGCGGGGTTTCCCCTCAACCAGGTATCTCCCACCAGCGGGGCACCGCCCCAGACGGGACAAGCTATAAACTCCCGACCGGTCTCCCGGCATGTGAGGTAGTGTAGTGCATGTTAGTGTGTGTGTGTAAGAGGAGAGGATAGGACAAAGTAGAGGAAGGAAAGATCGCGCGCGGTCCGTGGCCCGTTTGTTAGGGTACTGCTCCTGCATTCGCCTGGTGTTGATCGGACAAACCACGGAAAACTACCGATCAGAGCATCCGGCCGCTAGAATTCTCCTCCGGACAGCGATTGAATTCGACCAAGCGGACAAGCTAGAAAGGTGGGAAAAGACCAGAATTCTAGATAATAGGAAACCACTACGAGAAAGTCTGTGTGTAATTGTCCATGTGATTTTGGCTTATTTTGAATGTTTGTCACTGGCTCTCCGCTTTATATTGTGATCAAAAAACGAAAAATGTGAGAATGAAAGTTTTGATCCACTTTCAGGAGCTAAAGCCTCCGATCAGAGTATTTCTGGATCCTGCCGAGGTGTCCGGTGGAGTTGTGAACCAGGAAGACAAGGTAAGAACAGTCACTACCCCCCAATTTCATTTTAGGCAGTTTGACACTGCTTTCACGAAGACGATTAAGAAAGGGTTGCTACAATAAGAGAGAGGTTAGTGGCAGTGACGCAGACAGAATTAATCTTGAATGGAAATCTCCATAAGTTTCCACAGAACCAGCTGGCAGTTATCATTTCATGAAAAATACTATTATTAAGAATAACATCAATAAAAATCCGAAAACAAGCGAATATTTGACAGAAATTGAAGAAATATTTGAAATGTGAATAGTTTTTGCGCAATTGTGGCTGAAGTATAGTCAGTTTTTAAATTTTAACATTTGTTTTCTCAAAAACGTCTCCTAATTTTTTCTTTAAATCTTTTCCTGTATGTAACAAAGAACAGTAAAGAAACTGGTGCTCGTCCCATTTTCAGCGGACACACTGTATTTTTCGAAAATTGTAAAATGTACCAAAATTAGAAGTACAGAATTTTCCGAGTTTCGTGTGACCCTCTGTTAGCACATGAGCGGCCAAAAAAATTGGTTCAACTTTGTCGCCGATCGAGTAATTCAATTATTTCTAACAATCTTTGACACTAATTACCAGCACAGAACATATTTCAAACGTGACGCCTCTGCGAATATTTTCCCCCAAATTCCGCACGATAATTCCAACAAAAGAGCTGACTCGCTTCTTTCAACTATGTGCTTCGGGAGAAAAGTTCTTTGGCGCTAGATTTTCATCTGTTAATGCTTTCAATCACGACCGCAAGACTGCAGCACTGGTCACGTTTCCACTATTAGAATTCTCAGAAAGGCTCTAAGTTCTGCTTAGACGTGACCGAGCATTGTTACAAAATTCAAAACTCATTGCACACAACAGTGATATCCCAGCCGTCGTGTTGTCAGCATATGGAAGCAAGCATATGTTTGCTTCTGTGCCGTCTTCTGCATATGTATGTATTTCATTTCGAGAAAGTTGGCAAGACGTTAAAGCTACTTTCCGCAGAAATATTGCGTTTGTACAGGACCAAAATACTACTACTATACTGCGATTTTTGTAGGAAGAGCTCTGAAGATAACTCAAATCCCATCTTCGCGATGGAATATGTCACGGCATTTCGCGTCTTTTCTCGGTCTTGCCGGTAGAAGTCGCATGATCGCAAGCACTGCTTCATACGGTCGCGATCGTGCGAAATCTAGCGGAACGACTGTGAATGATACGAAATGCCGTGACATATTCCATCGCGAAGATGGGATTTGAGTTATCTTCAGAGCTCTTCCTACAAAAATCGCAGTATAACTATTAACCAAAATAAAAACAAAAACAGCTTTTCAAAACTTAACAATTCATTCACTGATCAATGATTCTTTCGTATAAATATTCTTACAGTCGTAATTACTCCCGTTTTTCAGAGCTTCTGCGAGAGAATTAAAAACGTTCCATTAGCCCTAAGCAGTGCTCCCAGCCAATCATTCGAAGCTATGTTTCGCTGTCTTTACACCCTCCCTATGTTCGCAAAATGGCTAAGCGGCTGTTTCAAATTCTACTCCTTGTTGGCGATCATGATCGAATAATGCAGGCAATATTGTTTTGAAGAAAAAAAAGATTTAAGGAAGGCAAAAGATTTACTTTCTAACAAACACTTATTTTACTTTAAGAATTTTTGATCGCTGATTATGATGTTCGAAAATTTAATGCTCACTTCGATGTAGTCAAGGCAAGCTTGCGTGACATTATTCTCGCTTTTCTGTATAACGGACTGCAAATTCTGTAATAGTTAAATTTATTCATCTTAGTTGCATTTTGTAAAAGTAAGAAAAGACTACTGTTCGTGATAATAAAAAAAAATGCAGATGTCCATGACAGACGCTCCGTTTCAATTAGTTGAATTTCACTTTTTCTAGCCAATTGACAATAGTAGTATATGTTGCTGAGCCTCTATTTATTAATGAAATCTGTTAATCCAAATTAGATCTTTAAATATTGAAATATGCCTTCATCCTTCGGTTCGTAATACGTTGTCGTGAGTTTGACCTGTTCCGAATTTATAGAAAGATGTGGGCGCCAGGAACAGGTGACATAAACTAATACTAACTTTTCCCTATTTAATTCTGTCAAAATTATATGGGCATCCAGCTAGCTTGGGCCGATGGATTCGGATTACATGTATTCGCTATCGCTAAGATAGCCGATTACCTGATCTGCCGACTGTACAGCCTGGCGTGGAATCTGAAATATGGAAATTCTCTGCTTCCAACTAATTAGAAGCTTATGATTGACAAATGAACAGACTCTTTTCTTTTTCCAAAGAACAAAATTTAACAATTTATTCAATGTTAATTTTAACAGATTACTTAATGGCCATGACCCCTTTTAAAAGATATTATTTTAATATACTGCAGTATATGTTACCGTCTTGCCGACCCGCTCGTTCCGAAGACGCTTCTCACTTGGCCGATGAATCCGAGTCGCTCTTCTGTCTTCTGATCTTGCGCGGTTGCTGAAGTATCCAGTCCACACTGCATAAAATCTAGCTAAGTTCTTTCCGACGCTTTAGGTTTATAATCTTTCACACGAGTTTAATAAAATACTAATGTTCGAACTATCGTCCGGTGAACACCCAAAACTGCCCAAGTCCGCGGATGTACTCCGGCAAATAATTTCCAAGTCCGATGACGACTGTTACTTTTCGCACGAAAATGTATAAGTCTCACTTTCAACTACAAGGTCCGCACACTATTTGCACTCCACGAAACTCAAGAGCCGAGTTCACGACCTACACTCCACCACTCTGAGTCAGACTGTAACGATCTGCACTCAACGAAGCTCCAAGTCCGAATGAATGTTTTTCTGTATTTTGCAACCCTTGATGGGTCGGTAGCGTCTCACGTTCTATTTTTCCAAAACACGGCGGTAAACACCAGAAAGTCTAATTGCCCCCCGCCAACCCGCTCATTTCTTACAACCCCATGTAGCCGCGCCTTCTTCCGTCATACGTTTTTCGACCAATCACATATTCTTTATTATATCGATCTAGCCAGCGTTCCGGCACCTACGAGGCTTGCAGCTAGTTTATTTACCTGCCCTGCACCATAGCAACCCTCTGCGCTGGCGTTACTAGGGCCGGATATCGCCATTTTACAAGTCCATTTAGTCGCCCCGTATACAACTAATATTATGAATAAACCATGTCCCGTTCTGGTATATCACAATATATGTTCATTTTTTTCTTCAAAATTAGTGGTTTCGTGCTGTTTTTGCGTGAAATAAAGACAATTTTAGAAACGTCAACTTGCCCTGTATGAAAGTGTTATGTCTCTGTTCTTTTCCGATAGTATAAAATGCACTAGTGAAAACTGCATTCGTGGTAACCGCAATAGGTCGTATGTCAACTCTACCGTAGTTTTCAGGAAGTATGAAAAAGTTCCTACCTCTCCTTGTCTTAACAGTCGTTTTCACGAATGTAGAAGCTTGCTATTAGGTTTTCCATTGCTCCCTCGTCTTACGACCTATTGCAACTGATGTAGTTCTCTTGACTGATCACAATGGTGTAAGAAACAAAAAAGAAGAAAAAAATTACATATGCTCCATTGCGGTTACCACGACGATATATCGTGATTTTCATCAACAAATAGCAAAAGTTACAAATAATGCGAGAAAGTGTGTGCTGTTGAAGCCCTTCAAGTTTTAGTGCGAATTAGCCTCTTTTAAACATCAATTTATGTGTTTGCATTTGAAAGTACTAACCATAATATATTGCCCAATGTGTTTTGGAACACATTGAACACCTCTTTGATAGCTGCGTTAAATACTAATTTGCCAAAGTCTTGCTGTAAATGAATGAGGCAGTGGACAACTGGTGCAATGATACATTTCACTAATTGCTTTTATTTTCTCCCACAGGACCCTTTGGCCTCGAACACTGAATTTTTTCGTCGTAAAAGTAAAAAGTCTGTCGGTGAGTATTAAAGAAGGAAGTGTCTTAAATGCCACGGTTATTGTCGTACGAACTCTTTCAGTGATTAAACCTGATATACACGGTACAGTTTCCGTGCAGTTCTCATTCAGTTGTACAGTACAGAATTCAGATTCTCACACAGTACAGAAACTTCAAGATCCCAAACTAGACTATATAAGCCAAAAGTCGCGCATTCACGGTCTACACGTTTTCTGCATGAATCGCGACAAGACGCCGATAGGGGGTCTACCAGGTAACAACTGAATTGCGTCGTCCTAGTATTTTCAGTGGCGGTATTTCTGTGCGTGCGTTAGGCTGTGTGATCGTTATTAAGTTTTAATTAACCATTTGGAGCATAGAAAAGAAAAATAGGATGGCAGGAATTGTGGAAAAGGAAGTTTATCACTACACCACTTTATACAATTGCACCTTGACACACCTAACCACAAAATCGACATGGCCGATTGCTGTTTGTGAATGATTCTTCCGCTAGAGGCGCTGGAGTCAAACTATGTTTTCTACACGAAAAATTATGAGCATGTTCAAAATGTTTTCATGCAGAAAGCGTAAAGTCTGGACTGCATGAAGAATCGGCATGAAAACTGTACCGTGTATATCGACCTTTAGCATTTAATTGGCTGTTAACCTATCGTAAGGCGCGACAATTTTCGGAACACGTTTAGTTGCGTTGGGTCTGGTAACTCCATGCGTTACTTTGTGTTTTTAGAACAATCTATGGATCTATTGCTGGAAATTTATTTTGTACGTTGTGTCAGGAAGTGTGAGCAGGAGTAGTGTGCAAATTAATTGGGACAAGTCGATTCAGTTATAAATGTGGACGTTTATTACTAAAGGTACAATACAGTTAGTTGCATACTACTTATTAGTAACTAATATGTCCCCCTTTAGCTGAAATGAGCTTCTGAACACGTTGTGGCATAGATTCGACCAGTTTAGAGAAAATATTTCGAAGTTCATCGTCATGAAACCACACGTTAATCATATTTTTTAACATGCATTCTTTTGTTGAACAGTCCATTTTACCAAGACGTCTTTTCACCAAACTCCACAAATTCTCAATAGGATTTAAGTCGGGTGAATTACCAGGCCACTGAATTAATGTTATTTTCTTCCATGAACTTGTTGACTGCTTTAGAAGTGTGACACGGGGCCAGGTCATGTCGAAATGTTCCTCTACCATCTGCAAAGGTCTGTAGGAAAGGTACAATCCTGCGTCTATGAATTTCCATGTATTTGGTTGAATTCATCGTACCGTCAATTGGAATTAGTACCCCAGGTCCACTTGAAGTGAAGAAACCCCAAAACATTTTTTTGGGAGGGTATTTTACTGTCTGTTCAAGATGCTCAACTCTCACTGCCTCGTCTGACAAACCTTGCTCTGTAACCTTGAACAATAAAATGTGACTCATCACTGAAAATTACTCGTTTCCAGTCATTAGAGGTCCAAGATTTATATATTTTGGCCCGTGCCAACCGTTTTTTCATGGCAGGTGTTAACAACTGCTTCTTCGTGCCTTCCGTCCACAATCAAGAAGCCTACGCCTTACTGTTGAAGAGATAGAAAAGTTCGATAGAAACGTTCAAGTCCCAAGTAAAATCTTTTCTGCTGCATAACTGTTTCTATACAATTCGAGACTATGCCGAACATCAAAAAGGAAAGTAGCATTAATTTTAACAATGATAGTTAATGTAATTATTTATCATTTGGACTGTATAATTCTAAAGAGCCTGTAACAAGTTTTGTACCACTGTTTCTGGGTTGATGGCCCCCATCTCGATCAGGTTTTTCGTCCAGTTTCCCTGGTCCTTGAGCAAATGCTGAGATGGTCCTTTGTTTTGCTTCTGGACATAAATGTTACTTCATGATTTGTGCACGTCTTCTGATTTTCAGTGGGAAATATAGTTATTCAAATTATCGTTTTCCATATTATCGCGGCAAAAAGTATTATTCTTTCATGAAGAACATGAGGGTTCAGGGCAAGAATTTATAGGTAATTTACCTTTGAAAATATATTTTATTATATAGGGGTGAATATTTTGTCAACAAAACTCAAAAAAACCTTCTGTATTCAAAATTCGGCTAGAATATGGTTTATGATAGAGGTCACAATTATGAAAACGTGTACAAAATTCACTTCTCCCCATACCTCGTCACACGCAGTTTTTAACTGTTTTTGACGTAAATAAATAAATAAAAAGTCAATTTCAACCCCAGTGGCCAATAAATCTCTCTGAAGGTCCTTGTCTTGTTAGGATGAATTCTACTATTTCTAAGTAGAGTTTTGTCAGTTCTAGGGGTGGTTTTTCGTTTTCGTCCATCTGCCTTTTCTCTTTGGAGACAATGAGTTATTATATGCACTAATAAGCCTCGAAACACTAGATTTTCCTACACCAACAACGGAGGCAATGTCTCTTATAGTCATAGATGTGTGTTCACGAGGAGCAACAATTTTTGCCCGCTTCTTTGGTGAAATATCCATTTTAACAAGAACACAACATTTTCCTGTCGAAAACACAGAAATAACACTCACCCTGCTGCTACACACACAAGCACTCAACTGGTCTGTGAGGGACCTACATTTGTTGTTCATTGTCAAGGCAACAATAATCCACCAAGTGTCCAACAATTGGGCAGATAAAATTACAGTTATAGCTAACCAACTTCAATTCCAAGTAAAATATGAGCTTGTCCCAATTAATTTGCACACTACTGAATATATATATGTATGTATATATATATGAACTAAACTCCGACACCGTTGGACCGACTTCCATGAAAGTTGGCACTTCTACGTGGTTTTTCAGACAGAAAGGTTTATGTCCTGTTAATTCTGTTGTAACTCCACTACATGGCGCTGTAGAACAAAACTAAATATCCAGTCAAATGCAGCCTGCAACACACTTGGCAACATTTTGAATCTATATCGTTAAATAACTCCTAAACGAGGCGTTCTAGGTCCTTAAAAACTAAACTTTTGAGGCCCATTGCCTCAGAGAAACGTTTCTCACACCGTAATCTCCTAGATGAAATCTTCAACATTCTATTACATGTTTGTTGGTCCGGCGCTTCCCGATATTACCTCACCTGCTCAGAGACGTCCAGAATCTGCAAGTAAATGTGAGTGAGAGGGACAGAGAGCGGCAGAGACGGACAGGAACAGGGTGAGGGAAGGAAGAAGAGACAGAAAGGGGATGGGAGGGGAAAGAGGGAGATGAAGGGCAGAACGTCTGCCGGGTTTTCCTAGTATTGAATAACAAATACGAAAACTAGTCTATCAGTTTGCTGACAAGCTGAATCTTACCCCCTTTCCCGGTAATATCACGTTTAACACTCATATTGTGACACTAAACAATTTGAGATTTTGTCAGCACGCATTTCTCATTCTGTAGAACCAACTTCGAATTCCTTCTAACAAAGTATCTCTGCCCACAGGTGAAGAATATGGTGCAGAAGACAACGCCATCGATTTGAAGACTCGCAGGGGAATCGCCGTTGAAGAAAATAGTGTTTGTGGGGTAGGAAATGAGCTAAGGCTTGTGAACGCCGGAGAGAAGCTTAAGAAGAGAGCTGCGGGGAACAAGAATTCAGCTCGAAATGCTAATCGTTATCCCAAACGAAACAGCACGAGGAACGAAGATGAACACACAATTTGCGGAGAGACTCAAAGTGCCGAAGATGTTCTCAAATGCTCCGAATGCACAAAAGCTTTAAGTTTAGAAGCCAGTTAGTGGTTCACATGCGGGTTCACAGCGGGGAACGCCCTTACGAATGCTCCGTGTGCCAGAAGAGCTTCACCCAGAGAAATAATTTAGTCACACACATGCGGATTCACAGCGGAGAACGCCCTCACGAATGCTCCTTCTGCGAAATGAGCTTCGCGCAGAAAAGTACTTTAGTTTCGCACTTGGAGATTCACAGCGAAGATAATTCTTACGAATGCTCCGTCTGCCAAAAGTGTTTCGAAGAGAAAGGCGATTTAGAGAAACACTTGCTGATTCACAGTGGTGAACAAACTTACGAATGCTCAGTGTGCCATAGGATTTTCTCACAGGAAAGAAGTTTTATTAGGCACTTCCGGGCTCACAGCCGGAAACGACCTCACAGATGCTCCGTCTGCCAAAGGGGCTTCAAGTTCGCGAGCCATTTAAATGGGCACATGCGGATTCATAGTGGAGAACGTCCTTACGAATGCTCCGTCTGTCAAAAGAGCTTCTCGCAGAGGAGTAATTTGGTTACGCACATGCGGATTCACAAAGATGAACGTGTTTATGATTGTTCTATCTGCCAAAGACGTTTCGCAAGGAGAATTTACTTAGAAAGACACATGTTCATTCACAATAGTGAACCTTCTTATTTGTTGTTTAGTACGCCCTAAGAACTTCTCAAATAGAAGTAATTTATGGAGACATGAGGATTCACAGCGAAAACATCCTGATGAATGTGTTTGCCAAAAGAGTTTCTTAGTGTCAAGGAAGTTAGAAACGCACTTATTCATTCAAAGCAGTGAAAGTGATCACGTTTATTTGTAAAAAAAAAAAGACAGTAAAAACTCTATATGACGTGTGGGGTAAGAGATTTATTTGCGCACATTTTCTTCAGGCCCAGAATTAAAAAAACAACAACTAGAAACAAGAATTTACAAAATTATTATTTTAGAAAAATAAAATATTTGAAAAATGTTTGTTCCCGAGATATAGAAAATCAATTTCAACTGTAAATGAACTACAAGCAAAAGGAGTGCTCAACAAAACGTGCGCACAGTGAAGCTACATTTACGTCCAGAAGCAAAACAAGGGGCCATCTCAGCATTTGCTCAATGGATCAGGGAAACTGGACAAAAAACTGATCGAGATGAGGGTCATTGACCCGGAAGCTGATCATGAAGGCTCGGTGTTCCATTATATGAGTAAATTCTCTCAGAGAAGTACATTCATTGTGCACACACGAATTCTCAATGGAGATCGTATTATGAATGGGTGGACTGCCAAAATATCTTAGCACAGAGATGTATTTTGGAGAAACACATGCAAATTCATAGCAGACATTTTGAACATGTGATCAGTTGAGTGTGTTTACGTTTGTTTACTATTTTTACATTTTTCTAACATTATTATGTGCTCATTAACATTAGATTTTTTTGCTCAATATACATAATATTCCTTGTACAATCTTAATTATTTATTCTTGTGTTTTATTGCTAGATTCCATTAATATCCTTTGGTATGACACCTTTAAATGGAGTTGAAATAACAATTGTATTATACTGATGACGATTCCTTATTTTCAATCTTTCAGTTCCTTCAAAGAAGGACAAAAAATTCTGAAAATGCGGAAGGATGGAAAACTGAGTTCGGGAAAACATCTCAACAGTTTTGTGAAGATCTGAAGTTCGATTCGTATCTTCAAATACTTCGATCAGCCAGGTTTTCCAAATAGGGGAATTTCGTCCTCAAAATGGGGATTTTTTTTCGGTGTGGGAAAATACTGAGGAAGGGAAATGTTTGGGATTTTTTTTGGGAAATTATTTCCAGCGGGAGTTGAGATAGAAATATTATTCTTTCAAATTATTATGAATAAAAAAGAAACAATAGAGGTCTTTCGGTTTTTTATGTATCAAAAAGAGAAAAGTAAACGACAGGCTTAGAAAAAGAAAAATCTGAGCAAAACAAAATAAAGTTCATTGCTTCGAGCAGCGATGATTGAACGATTGGTTGATTTGAATTTTCTGAATTTAAGGCGACAGCCAATGGAATTGTCAGGGACAGCTCAGGTTGTTGGTTAACAATGTAGAGAAAAGTTTTAGTTTTAAAGTTGGGAAATTTTGTTTCATTTGACAAGTTATTTGGGGAAATTCCGTAGTTGTGGTGGAAAAAGAGCTCGAGGGAGCGAGAAATAAAAAAGCAAGGTCGAATTGTGTAAATTGGGTGCTTTTTTATTTCTCGCTTAACCCATATATTCCCATTGCCCCAAAAATGGGGCAGTGTATTTTCCTATTAATAGTTCATTTCTTGAAAGGAATGAAGATGTGTTATATACCCTATGTTGTTGTGTTGGCAACAATGAATAAGATAAAGTTCACTGGATTACTCTATAGCATTTTCCATTGTTGTGAGAGACCTTCGTATAGTGCCTGCATTTGAGCATCATGTCGCTTCACGAATCGTAAGTACATTACTTAAATTAATGATTATTTTTATCGTTTATTTTGTTATAACACAATTTGGTGAAACTTATATTTGAAATATATTTTACATACAAAAGATTATAGCTTTTATTTTAGCGGCAAATTACAATAAAATAGTGACGCCCCTTTATTGGGGCAATGGGAACGGGAGGGTACAGGGTTTTATATCTATTGTTAGCAAGTATATTTTTGACTTTTGAGTAAATATCAATATTTCAGGGCGTGATTATATATTATATTCGAATGTTTAAATATTTTTTTTCTATTTGAATTTCATTTGATTCTCTTATTATTCATTTCAGATTATCCGTTAACGAAATAATAAGTTTATTAGAAAGTGATGATTTCACAGAAGCTTCTATTTATATCTCTGCTCCTGAGAACCATCTTCTAAGTGATGAAGACAGTGGAGAAGATGAAATAGAAGATGGTGATGTAAACCATCTAACTGGAAACCAGCTCCGAGGCCTAGGAGAACTGCAGGCAACAAAAATTACTTCCTCCGGAATAGAAGAAATTATTTTACCATCACAAGAAGTAACACTCGATGTTATGAACCAGAGGACCGCGGCTGAATTGACCACAGATTCAAGGAAGAAGAAGGTTCGAAACTGGATAAAATCGGACATTATACCTGTCCCAGAACGTACTTGGGAACAACCAGATTGGCTGAATAAAAAAGAGTGGTCTCCTGTTGATCTGTTTGAATTATTTTATGACAGTGAAGTATTTGATTTGCTGGTTGAAACGAGTATGAAATACGCTGTTTTCAAAGGAAACACTAAATTTCATGTGTCGCTATGTGAAATGAAAACTTTTATTGCTATTTTGTTGCTCAGTGGATATTGTGGTAATGCAAGGTACCGTCTGTACTGGGACACTGGAATTGACACACATCACCAAGGAGTAGCAAGGGCAATATCTAGAAATAGATTTGAAGAAATTTTAAGGTATTTTCATGTCTCTGACAATAATAACCTAATTAAAAGTGATAAATTCTCGAAAGTTCGACCTTTGTGGGCAATGATAAACGAAAGATGGCTCACTTTCTTTCCCCAAGATGCGAACTTGTGCATCGATGAAACCATGGTTCCGTACTATGGTCGTCACTCCACGAAACAACACCTACATGGGAAACCAATACGTTTTGGTTTCAAGGTATGGTCCCTTTGCACTCGATTGGGCTACCTTGTACAAGCGGAACCGTACCAGGGAGCTTCTACTGGGAACGAAATGCCAGATCTTGGTGTGGGTGGATCAGTAGTTATGGACTTGCTCCAAGAACTACCCGAGAAGAAAAAGTACAGCTTATATATGGACAATTATTTTACTTCCATTCGTCTTCTAGAAAAACTAGGTAACATGGGACATGATGCAACTGGTACTATCAGGAACAATAGAGTCGAAAAAGCCCCTCTCATAGAGCCTTCTAAAATGAAAAAGATGCAAAGAGGTGCGTATGATCAAGTGACAGACCAAGAAACACAGATCAGTGTTGTCCGCTACAACGATAACAATATCGTAACTGTTGCCTCCAACAAAGTAGGAGTATCTCCTCTAGGAAAAGCTAAACGCTGGAGTTTATCTGAGAAGAAGAAAATTGAAATTCTACAACCTGCTTGCATTTCTGCCTACAATTTGTATATGGGAGGGGTGGATCGGCTTGATCAAAATGTCTCATGTTACAGAACAGCCATCAGAATGAAAAAGTGGTATTGGCAACTTTTGATGTTTCCCTTGAATGCATCCATGAATAATGCATTTCAGTTATACCGTCTCACACCTTCTGGAAAAAGCGTTAATCATTTAGATTACCTACAGTTTATCAGGATAATAGTTCAGACATACTTAGGACAAAGCTTAGAGCGAAAAATAGGCAGATCGCCAAAGGTGGTAAAAAAGAGGATACCAGAAAAAGTGAGACTGGATGGTCGTGATCATATAATTGTCAAAAGTGAAACACAAGTCAGATGTGGCGAATGCCATAAAAACACCATGAAGAAATGTAAAAAGTGTAATGTCGGCTGCCATGCAAATTGCTTTGAGAAATTTCATTCATAAGCACATGTAGACCAGAACATAAGTTACTTCGTTTCAATCAGTGTCTATCGAACATTCTCAAACATGAAATGCTAAAAAAAATTGTTAACACGTTTATTATCATTAAATAATTTCTATTTTATAGCTTACATATATTTCTTCATTACTTAGTGCAAAAAAATAAACATTTGCTCTTGAAAATAGGGTTTTCCTGCTCCTAAAAACACTGTACCCTCCTGTTCCCATTGCCCCATTTTTGGGGCGGGGCTCCTACACAATATGAGATGTCAAATTAGTGAAAATAGAAAAAATTCATGTAAATTAGACCAAAACAAAAAGGGAAACTTAGTGTCATCATAAAATTCTAAAAAAAAAAAGTTGGGAATATATGGGTTAATTTTTCTTTCTGGACAAATATATTCATTTCATTTGTAAATACTAAACAATTTATATGTTTCTGGAGTGTTTCTGTGCTTCTATAATGCGAATTGTTGACTAGAAATCAATTTTTCAAACCAACTTTTGAGTGCTTATTGCGGCTCAACCGTTCGGAATATCCACGTAGTTTATTAGACAAAATATGCCTCAGAATTGTCTTAAGAGCTTGTTTTCGAAGTTTCGACGTTTCCCCCCCGGACACCCCGTATATATAGATTATTGTTTAAATAAAGGTAGGTAAACGAAAATTCTAGACCTTTTTGGGGGCGGGCATGGCCATCATCGAATCCGTCAGTGCATTTTGCAACTGATGATGATGATGATGATCGTACGTCTGAGGCTCTCGTAACGATTAAGGACAGGATCTGTCCCGTCAGGTTTTTCCTGCTTTTTCACAGTATTTGCAACCTTGCAGAGATCTGCACTTTTAATTGTATTATCAATATATTTTACTTTGAATAAATGGTGAAATTTTATGACTAGTATGTTATTTAGTGCGTATCGCCCTACAATTGACGTCATCCAACTACATGGACGTTGTGGATTATGTAATACTCAGGCTAACATGGTAAATTTCGTGTTTTGTTATTATTTCAATATAATCTGCTCAAAATTAGCTGTAATCTTCAGGTAAAGTGCCTATAAATATAATACACAAAAAACTGGAAATTGTCTGTCACTATTATTCGTACATTTAATCATATTCGATGAGTTTGGCCAGAGATTTTGTGGCAGTATTTTAAAAACTATTTGAAATAACTCAATCACATAATTTTAAAACTTTTTTTTAATTTAAGGGAACAGCCAATGGAATCGTCAGGGACAGTTCATAGCGTTCGTCATAATTTGGAGATTATTTTTCGTTTCAAAGTCGAGGAATTTTGTTTAGTTAGGATATTTAGGATAATTTCATAGTAGTGGTGGAGAAAGAGCTGGCAACCCTGCTCTTAAAACATTCCACTCCGTGCAACGAAAGGGAATCCCCGAGGCCTCGCCGCTACCGCGTCAATCGATACAGTTGTAGAAAGGAACCAGTTCACGAAACTATGATTCATTATTGCATCGTTTTAGAATTTCTTATTAAAACTTATTTCAATTCAATCTGCTCACATGCTGTGTCAAATTTACATTTTATTCACATCAGCTTTCACGTTTTGCCCTCGTGCCCTTCCCGTAGACTATACAATAGTATAGTCGTGCCCTTCCTTCATTTCAACATCGCGTCACATATAAATACGATGCTCTCCACAACTTCCTTCGTTCACTCGACTGCCAATGTTGACCGAGTCTGACACGGCTTCTTACTTGTGCATGATTTTACTTTCATACTATGAGCTCTCCCATTTTTACTTTCCTGTATACTATACGTACGTATAGTATAGGGAACGTTATGTAATGCTGCGCAAAACTAGTGGTGCTACAGAATGGCATAGACTTTCCCGTATTAGTTTTCTATTTCATTTGATCTCGGCTAGTTATTCGGACTTGCCACATTATCTTGCCAGCGGCCATCCATCGCCGCCCAAATTACATTTTTTGACATTTTATTAATTTTTCGGTTTCCTAATAGAAGAGAAATATTATTTTAAGAATATTAAGGAACAGTAAAATCTCGTCCTAAATGGCAATTTCATTTGAAAAAATTGGAGCTGTTTTAAGAAAACGTCGTTTAAGTGCTACTGTAAATGCGAAATTTGAAGCTCTTTTTCACAGAAAATCATTGAGTTATCGAAAAACTTCATTTGAAGCACGTACACTCATAAATACGATAGTGTTCACAAATTGCTGGATATGTGCGTATTAACGGTGCCAGGGATCTGTAAAAAAAATTACATTTGTGTAATTTCTGAAAAAAACGAAAAAATACCCCAAAATGAACTTTACGTCATATTAAAGAGTACTATCGGTTAGAAAAGTTAGAAGAAGAAAATAGAGCCATATATGAGAAAATGGCGTTTGAGCGTTTCTGAAAATTCGAAATTTTGAGGTAGCTGTCACAGAAAACTGTTCAGTTTTCGAGAAACTTTAATTGACATTATTTAAAGCACATGTACTCTTTAATATAATAATGGTAACAAATCGCAGCCAATGTAAATATTAATGACGTGAGAGACAAGTCAAAAAAATATTTTTTTGAAAAAAACAAAAGAATAGAGTAATATGGCGCTTATGTCATCTAATAGATGACATTTGGCACTATCCCTACCAAAAGTTTAAAGAAAAATCTGAAGTCGTTTTTGATAAAATCTTGTTTTTGTATTTTTTAAAATTGCAAATATTCCGCGAAAACTTCTAAAAGTTTCAAAAATATGTACAAGACCTTAATGAAAGAACTCACTATGTAGAACAAATTTTATATGAACGAAAAATCTCGATCTTTAATTTTGTCTCCGTAAAAAAATCATACGGTAGATTTTAAGAACAGGGTTCGGCTCCTATTGACGCGCACGATTCGGTTCCGAACGAGTCATTCGCGGCGCCGCCACAGTGTGCACACGGCCACGTGGCCAACGCACTTTCGTGTGGAATCGTGACGCTTCGCTACCCGTGTCCAAGTTGAGGACGAGGCTCGGGCCTTCGGCCCTCGCGTTAACATAAAACATCCTTGAGTCTGTCCAACGCATAATTACCAACGCATTTTATGCATTTAACATTATGCATGCAACGCATTTTATGCATTTAACCATTGTAATTCTCCATTACACATTCACACCACACCGCACAATGCACAATGCAAGCAGTGCTCCCTGAGTGATTCGTTCTCGTGGTCCGCGCGAGTGAACCATGCGCAAGTGAACCGTGCGCCGTTGTTTTAGTGAGCCGAACCCTGTCCTTAAAATCAGCCAATCATACTTTTGCAATTTTCGAAAATTCAGAGTTAACCGTTAAAATCGGACATATGCCACCTTCATAAGTGTTTTACTCTTCGCGACTGTATCGAGCAGTGCGGGCTATCATGCGACTCCTAGGAGAGCATCAACCTATAGAGCAACATCTAGCTGCACAACCGATAACGACGCGAAATATGAAATACCGTGAGATATTCCATTTTGATGACACACCCCCACGCGCCAAGGAAGAAAAACCGAAGTATATATGTATTTCCATGGTGGAAATATTTCCATCAATTTCCACCATGTTTATTTCTCATGTGTATCGGCTATGAAGAGTGAAAGTTGGCCACGATCAGTATAAAACCTGTTCTCAAATTGTATTGAAATAGATTTTCTTCGTAACATGGAGCAAGTAGAAATATTGGCCGAGAGTGTGATTAAAATAGAGAATGTAAGTTTAATTATTAATGTTGTATTATCATTTTCCAAGATATGGTATTTTATGAAGAAATAAAAGTGATCACTTCTGATTTAAGGTTTCCAAATTGTTATAATAAAAGTTATAAATGGTTATTAGCTTTACACACATTTTTATAAAGTTATATTGGGTTGACACAGTCAATATGCTATAAGTAATTGTACTACTTTTTCACAGTTAGGTCACTATCTTGCTCATATAATCTGCAGAAATACTAATGTACATTATATTGCAAAAGTGATGAAAAACAGTTTTGAAACTGTGTGGGGATGTATACTCTGGTGGGTACAATCAATGCTTGCTAAAAATGTCTTTTTGTCAGGTAAAACAGGAACCTGATGATCTTCCTGAAGAAGAAGAAGAAGTTGGCAATTTCGAAGTGAGTTGAATTGTAATTTCTTTTACAATTATACGAAAAGTGGAGGTTGAATTTAATTTTGTTTCCAGGTATTGGGGAATTCGGAGAAGACATTATAATGAATAAAGAAGGGTGTTATGTGTTTTTACTAAGAGGAAATACATACTGCTATTTTAACAATTTAAAAAAAATTAAAAACAAGTGGCATATGTAAATAGAATTTGTCCTTATTCTGAGAGTGTAAATAATATTTACTAGGGTACTCTCCAAATTTTCTTAAATTCTATACATTATACGGTACATTATTTGCAATGTAATCTTGGAATTCCATTTGTTTCATTTCCACTTTTATTCATATATTATAAAGTTGGTCAGTATTTCTCAATTAAGATTACTTGCCATGTCACCCGGAAACTTCTAGAAACAGGTTTGGAGTATTGAATTTCAGGGTAACGATTTGATAGCAGTAAAGCACATACTGGCTCAAATTACATGATAGCTCATTTTCCCTTCCTAGAACCATCTCAGAATCTCTCCCTTCTTGATTTCAATACTCTGTGAAACACTCTTTTTACATGGTACATGAGCAAATCATCTACTGGTGCTTACATTTTTTTTAATTAATGCACACCTAATGGAATACATTATGATAAATTAAAAATTTTTGACAGTTCTTTATTGCGATTAGCCATTGACACAAAAGCAGGACATTTTGATGTCCTGTTTTCCTTTCAAAACGTGGGGACAATAACACAAAAAAGGGACTATCCTGGCTAATACTGGTCATCGTAGATAAAGATCAGTTTTGAGACCATATGTTGGTGCAATCAATGTTTCCTAAAAATGTCTTACTCTTTTGTCAGGTAAAACAAGAACCTGATGGCCAACCTGAGAAGGAAGCTTACTATTTCAAAGTGAGTTTATTTGTAATTCTGATTACAGTTACTAAATTTGAGAAGTTGAGGTTGAAGTTAATATTGCTTCCAGGTATAGGGGAATTTAGAAGAGACATGGCAATGAATAAAGAAGGGGTTTTGTGTATTTAGTAAGAGGAAATACTTCATGTTCTTAACATTTTTTGTTACTTAAAAACAAGTGCAATACATAAACAGAATTTATCCTTATTATGAGAGTATAATTTATTGTATACTACGGTACTCTTCAAAATTTCTTGAATCGTTTCATCTAGGAGGTTGTGCTTTAAGTTAGTAGTATAAATGGATTGAAATTCCAAATAATTTTGATAATTGAGCGAATTTTGTGAGATGTATATCATGTGAACTTATGTTTTTTGTACCTCTGTTCTAATTTTAAAGAACGTTCCTTGCATTGTGGTTCTATGTAGCAAACAATCATGTATAAACCACAAATGGAAATAAAATTCTCTTGAAAGTTACGGCTTGTCCCACTAATTTCATGTGGATGGTAGTCTCAAATTTCTTCTGTAACATGAAATTTCACTTCCAAATGCCTCAAAGGTTCTTTTTGTAAAATGAAAATTCATTAAAGTTGTTTGGTGGAAGAATAGGTCGTATTTCCTGAGTCTCAAATAAAAATAATATAATTGTTACATTTGGAAGGTGTAGGGGGGGTGTTAGGTTAAGTGGCCCATGCTTGTAAATTTTGGTGGGAAGTGTTTCCTTCCTTTTCCACTGGAAGGCATTTGTAGGTTGACAAGGCTGATAATCTAAGCTACAATTTTTTCCCCCTCGTGGCCCTCAAGAAAATGTGCGCAGATAGATCTCTTTCCCCACACATCATATACAGTTTTTACTGTTTTTTGACAAATAAATTTTTAAAAAATTTTAAAAAATCATATGTTGCAGGCCTTCATTTGTTCAATTCAGCCAGGAATTTTTATTCTGAAAGGTCGGAAGTTTTTTCTACTACTCATCTGTTTTGCATTTTTATTGCAATTGAATAAAAACAAGAAGAATATTCACACTAAATTAATTGTTAGTATTTATGCTCTATAATAGTGTGTGTCTCCTTGATTCCACCTTTCTCTCCATCTTGTCCTCGGGTGCCCAGGGTTTCTTCCTGTCAGGTTGTATCCTGATTTCATCCACTCTCATGTTATATTGGTATCAGCAATTCGTATAATCTTCCATTCTATTTTGCAAGCTGTACGTGTTGAGTTCCTTGTGGATATCAGCGTTTCTTTTCCTATCTATCAATATATTTCCTGCCATTGACCGAATTCATCACTCTGCAATCTTATTTTATTCTATTTCGTTAAAATCCAATTTTCACTTCCATAGAAGGAAGTTAGAATTCTCATAAGTTTATAAAATTTCATTAATGTTGTAAAAATTTAACTTCAATATTCACTCCCGTAGGGCTTCGACTATATATAAAAATGAAATAAAATTGGGGATAGTCTACCACCTTGTCTTAATCTTTGATTTACCTTCTTTCCTCTTTCTTCATGTTCTTTAATGGAGATCTCTGAATTGTGATACATACTCTTTATTATTTCAATTAAATGATTGGATATGCCCTTCCTTTCCAAAACATTGAAGGAGGTAAATCAATCACTGTGTCAAAAGCTTTTTCGCAGTCTACAAACAAAATATGTGTCTCCTTGTTGAATTCTCTGTTTTTCAATTAGTATTTGCGTGAGAATAAGTATATTATCACTGCAAGACCTCTTTTTTTCTAATCCCACTCTGCTCTTCTAACAATTGTTTGAAATCAAGCTGTTGTTCTTTTTAAATACTTTTGTATGCACATTTAATAATAATTCTGTAATTTGCACCAGAGGTATGGTCTCCTTCTTAAATATGGGGCATGTCACCAAAACCTTCCAGTCTTTGGAACCACTGCTTTACCCCAGCGCAGATTAAGGGAAGGAATTGCCTTTTTTTACATTATCATATTTTCTCAATTAGACTTTTATATTATCCGTTCCAGTGGTTTTTTTATTTTCTTAACTGCTTCTCTCAGTTCCCTACATTCTATACACTCCACTTCCAGTGGTGTTCACAGTTCTATTTAGTTTTCTACGTTTTTTACATCCGATATTTGTCCATAAGTTCTTGTAATAGAGAGGGAATGGGTTTGCTTTAATAACCTGGATATTGGCTACATCTTTTATGTCTCTATTTAAATGTTCCAGGATTTAAGCCTTTTTCTTCACGTCCATGTACGTCATGTTCTATTTCTGTGATATATTTCTATACAATTCGAGACTATACCGAGCATCAAAAAGGAAAGTAGAATTAATCTTAACAATGATAGTTAATGTAATTATTTATCATTTGGACTGTATAATTCTAAAGAACCTGTAACAAGTATTGTACCACAGTTTCTGGGTTGATGGCCCCCATCTCGATCAGGTTTTTCGTCCAGTTTCCCTGATCCTTGAGCAAATGCTGAGATGGCCCCTTGTTTTGCTTCTGGACATAAATGTAACTTCATTATTTGTGCACGTCTTCTGAATTTCAGTGGGAAATATAGTTATTCAAATGATGGTTTTCCATATTATCGCGGCAAAAAGTATTATTCTTTCATGAAGAACATGAGGGTTCAGGGCAGGAATTTATAGCTAATTTACCTTTGAAAATATATTTTATTATATAGGAGCGAATATTTTGTCAACAAAACTCGAAAAAACCTCTCTTTTCTGTATTCAAAATTCGACCAGAATATGGTTTAGGATAGAGACCACAGAATTATGAAAACGTGCACAAAATTCACTTCTCCCCATAGCTCGTCATACGTAGTTTTTAACTGCTTTTTGACGTAAATAAATAAAAAAATAAATAAAATCTATCCAGCTATCGTGCTGTGATTTCCTAGTCAATTTGCTTACATGGTTTGATTTTTTAGAATATTCTTGTTTATAGATTAAATTCCTCTTTTCTATATATTTTAAATGTGCCTTCTTCTTCTCTTCTACTTCTACTTTATCTTTGTTATTGCAAATTTGTAATTGTGTAGTACTAGTAGTTTTCATCTAAACGCCAATATCTTCTCTTGCTGCAGTTTCTAATACAGATTGTATGTTAATGAGCTTTCTTCTATATCTTCGCATATCAGATTTGAAATTTTGTTTCATCTAAACTTTTACAGTAAAGCAGTTAAATAGATTCCTCCGGTAGGAGATAAGCCTTCCGTTGTTCCTTTCAGGTTTTTAAGTATTTGTTCTTGCTTCTAAACCACCTTTTATATAGTTTTAATTTTCCGAGAAGAGCGCAATGGTCACTGCATACATCTACACCTCTATACGCTCTTACATCAGTAAATAGTGCCATCATTAGCGATGATATAGTCGATTATACTTCAGTAAAACCTCGTTATAAGAGAATCCCGCTTATGGGAGACGAAATTCACGGTCCCGAGGTCAGTTGTATATGGGCAATGCATTTATTTCCCGCATTTAAGAGGTCCTGTTATGAGATTCCCGCCTATAGTGGACAAGATTTTATTCCCTGCCTTGCGTTTCTTCTCGCTTGTAAGAGACAAAGCGTGGAATTTTCCTCCAGGAGACTCAGGAATTTCCTCAGCGTGGTAAGGGGTGGGGCACGTGCTTAAAATAGGCTGGATCAGGGGTTCGAAACACTAGCGTCACCGGCAGGGGGGAAGGTGTGCGAAGTTCACGTGAAGAAGCTCATTCGGTAAGCTTCGTGTCTTTTGGCAACAAGGAAGTCGCTGAAGTACATATAGTGCGACTTTTCTTATTTATGGACTTATCGAAGGCGTTTGACAGTGTCTCACATTAACTACTTCTTGAAAAACTAGATCACTATGGAATAAGAGGTAATATTCATAAATTAATAGCTATACGTAACAGAACGTATACAAAGTGTTCAAATGTACTGCGAAACAGAACAATTCATAAATAAAGTTAAATCTAATTTTGCTCTAGTTACAGCAGGAATCCCACAAGGGTCAGTATTGGGACCACTACTATTTATAATATACATGAACGACATTCCAACATCAAAAAATAAACTGATCTCGTACGCAGATGACACGTAAATCTGTAGTAATAAAAACATAATAGCATTCAAACAAAATGTGACTGATACAATGCATCAAATATGCAGTTTTCTACGACATAATAATCTGAACCTAAATATAAACAAAACATATATGATGCAATTTAGTCATCAAAAACAAAATCTAAATTACAAAATAAATATTGATATAAACAATCAAAATGTACACCAAGTGCTAAACCATAAATTTGTTGGAATCCACATTGGCCAAAATCTAACATGTAACGAACACATTAATGTCAGATGCAAAAAAATTAATTCTAACATTTACTTCTTGAGAGATCTCTCAAAATGTATGACAGTGAAAATGCTCATTACTACATCTTATGGCATTATATACCCTCACATTCAATATGGCATAGAAATATGGGGAGCAACAAGTGTAGGGAACATGGACAGGGTTGTGATAATACAGAAAAGAGCTCTGAGATGCATTTTCCAGCTGCATCATAACCAATCTTGTAACATTTTTACAAAAATACAAAATAATGACTGTTGTTGCATTGCAATTTATGCATTTAGAATAATTCTGCTCATGAAAAACAATAACTGTCACGTTACTCAAAATAAATGTGTATATCAATATAACACTAGAGGAAAGGAAAACTATCACAGGATGTACTCTGCAAAATCCTCCTCAAAGAAGTATCCTTATAGGAATGCTGCATTACTCTCCAATGAACTACCTAACCATATTAAGTAGTTTGCATATTAAGCACTATCCATTTTTGATACCCAATGTAAGTGGGAATTCTGAGATAAAAGCATCCTTTGAGATGATTGATAAGTGATATTTTTAAATGTAAGGATATTTTCTTTCTTTCTTTATCCTATTTTGTTCAATTTTATTTCTTTATTTTTCCTTGTTTCTCCCTTTTTCTTTCTCCCTTCTTTTCTTCTTTCTCTCTTTAATTTCCTTCTTTCTATAAAATTTCATTCATCTTTGTCATTTAATAGGATTTGAGTAGTTATATGTAATTAAATTTTAATTGCCATGTTCAAGTTTGTGGAATAATTTTAATAGAGACAATAATTTAATTTCGAGTCCAATGATTCTTCCTTGGATGTGAAGACTAAATTAATATTTTATTTTAGTTTGGATTTGAAGTGTTTTAATTTACATTACATCAGGCTTGGCTAAATTTTCCCCAACACCCCCCTCCACCCCTAACAAATACTGCCACCTTTTTTTCCTGTCTCCCCCCCACACACAGACACACACATAAAGAAACCCATGAAAAACCCACATGAAACAATCTAAAATATTTTCATGATTTTTCAAGTAATGTAAACAAAACTTTTAATTAATATCGAAATATCCATTTGCTGGCATTGGCAACTGCAATTTCTTCCCAACGGAAATGATAATCATGCAGTAAAATGCATGTTAGTTTTGAATTTGTTACTTATTGGCCCAACATAGTGACAAAGTAAAGTTAGGTCAACAATAATGATCACAAGATTTTGAAATCTTAAAAATGTAGAGTTGGGGGAAGGGGGAACCTTGAATATATCGTGTATGTCGGAAATACAAAGTATACTTCATATTTACTGTTTGAATGTAATGAAAATCAGTATTTAATGTGAGAAAAATGAAAAAAATAAAATTCTTCAATTAAACCCAAAATACCTACCTCAGAGGTTTTACAAAAATCTTCCTCCCCACCGTCCTTCCATCATTTTATTTTGCAGTAGATCCTGTCTAAATATCCAGTAAATTGGATGTGAGTTTTTTAGGCAACGCATTTAAATCTTCTTATGTGGTAGTGGTAATTCCTCGTTGCAGAAACTAAACCATTTCTGTTTGCAGGAAGGTGGGAGGCTATGCCCCGTGAAGAGAGAATTGGAGGAGGAAGATGGCGAAGAGGTAAGTTGGCGTTTCCTGTTTCTCAGTTGACTTTGTTTTGTTATTGAGTCTTCCGCTTGTATTGAAAGTACTAACCATAATACATGGCCCAATGTGTTTTGGAATACATGAACACCTCGTTGGTAGCTGCATTAAATACTAATCTGCCAATATCTTGCTGAAAATGAATAAGAGGCAGTGAGCAACTGGTGCCATGATACATTTCTGTAATTGCGTTTCTTTTCTGCCACAGGACCTTTTGGCCTCGGACACTGAGTTTTTTCGTCGTAAAAGTGAACAGTCTGCCGGTGGTGAGTATTAAGAAAGGAGGAAGTGTCTTAAATGCCACTGTCATTGTTGTACGTACTCCCTCAATAGTTTGCATTTGATTTGCTGTTAACCATTCCTTAGGCGTCTATTTTTCAAGCGCATTTAGTCGCACTGCTTGCTAACCCCATGCGATACTTTTTACTTTCCCGTATACGTACGTATACACGGAGTGATATACGTAACATAGGGAAAGTTTATGTAATGCTGCGCGAAAAAATGGCCAATTTTCGGCGGTAAAAATTCCGTGAGTATATACGTACGTAGACGGGAAAGTAAAAAGTGACTCATCTCGAATAAAAAGGGGGGAAATCCTACAAACACAGGAAGCACGCATGCAAGCTAAGAAGAATACACGGCGCGCAGGCCCCAAGTCTTTCTACGGAGTGCGTGTGACATCAAACATGCGGTTGAACGAAGAGAGGCCATTTCTCGCGTGAGATTGCCCTGGGGAGCCTGTGGTCGTTGTGATATTTTACGCCAGGGCTGTCCAACGGAGCACGTGCGTGCTCGGAGCGCGCTTGCGTTCTGCAAGGGCACGCAGGGCCCGCGGCCAAGGGAAGTCCGCGCTCCGATTTCTCAGTCAGGGATGCACAGAAGGCAGTCATGGCGGAACGCAAGAAGACGTATAACAAGTTTCAGTCCGAGTGGGTTCTTAATTTCGTGTGCAAAGAGTGCGGAGGTCATGCACTTTGTTTAATAAATGATTAGCATTACTGTATAATTTTTGAAGTGCTTTTATTACGTGCATTTTCACACCAAAGCTATGCACATCGTATTTCTTTACACGTTTACTTTCAATAATAGTGTTTTCTGAAATTATGTTATATGGTACTTATATTTTGGTTTATATCTATTTTCTTAATATTTGTTTTATACCCATTTTCGTTTGAGTTATTTGTAATTAGTGTTAGTAGTTCTCATGTATTGCATTCTCTAACACTAAGTAGAAATGTGCGTTAATGTTTCCTTGGTGTAATGATCAATGCTTGTGTAACTGCAGTTTCTGTTTACATATGAATTTCCATTAAAAGCTCCTCAGAATTAATAAATGTCTCTTTATGATATACCGACCGGTGTTCCAGACCCAACTCGTTTCATTCGCACGAAGTTTGCTCACCCCTGCTTCCTGCTTATGGCCGAGTGACTTCGCTAAGCTGATATCGCCGCGTGGCCCAAACCTTTGCGAAGGCCATTCGCGTGCTCGTTGGTCTAACGGCCCTGATTTGCCCCATGAGTTTAATCGAAGCGAGATCGGTTTGTACGTGTGCTTAAAATTGCACATTTTCAGAAATGCAGAAACGACTTTTTCTTAAAAAGCGGCTCAATTGTTTTCTTAAAACTTCTTATGCATAGAGCTAAATACAATGAATTACATGACGTATACGGCGTTTTGTTATACTGTTTTTGTTCCTCAAAACTACAAGATGTAACTTTTTGAAATATCTTTCACGTTGATATTTACATTACAGGCGTTTTCTGTACCTGTAATAATGTTGCCAAATTGATGGCTGGAGGGTTGATCTAAAAGTCTGTCATTGGTCGCCCTCGTCCGATGAATGTGGAGTTCTGTAAATGCCTTTTACCAAGGTGCTTCGTTTATGACAGGGTCTGAGAGATACAGCGTTTCGTGAATGATGTTAAAATCCTGTCTGTTTGTAATTAGAATTGCCTTCTCTTTAGAATATCATTTGAAAATCCTGAAGCAAATCCAAACTATTCCTCCCCGTCTAGTGAACATTCCGCTTCAGAATTGTTCTGCCCACTTCAGCGAATATTTGAAAGACGATATTTGAACTTCCTCTACCCTGTCCCAGCTTCCGATTCTCGTGGTTCTCTTTTTAACCCTATTTATAAATTTTTCCCCTAAAGCATTCTTCTCTATTTCACCCTATTTCTCTAAAGCTGACACATTCTTCATTCACTCAACCCTCATCCTTCATTCACCGACCCCTACAAATATTTGTGAAAACGTTTGTACTCTCGATAAACGATCATGAACCAAATGCTTTCAGTCTCTTATCATTTCTGATTTAATTTGTAAGTATGTTTCGATTTTACGATTCACGTACGAAACGTATTTACGATAGGTACGATAATACGAAACGTATTTGAACATTCATAACAAAACACCAGACTGTTTCTTTAATGTGTTTGGAAACGAATCTTTGCCCGTTTTACTGCAATAGATCTATTCAGATTGTGATTTGGCGGGTCGCATTCCTCGTTCTGTAGAACCAACTTGGAATTCCAGCTAACGAAGTATTATTTCTGCCCGCAGGTGGAGAATATGACGCAGAGGATACCGACATCGACTCGAAGATTCGCACGGGAAGCGCCGAGGGAGAAAGTAGTGTTTGTGGGAAAAGAAACGAGCTGGCGCTGGGGAGCGTCGGGGTGAAGCAAGCGACAGAGCTGCGGGGAGCAAGAATTCAAGCAAGAACGCTTCTCACTTCTCCGAACCAAACAGCGCGAGGAGTGAAAATGGACATTCACTAAACGTTGAGATTCACAACGATGATGGTACCCTTAAATGTTCCGTCTGCCACAAAAGCTTTGCATGGAAAAGTAATTTAATTATTCATATGCGGATTCACAGTGGAGAACGTCCTTATAAATGCCCCGTCTGCCACAAAAGCTTTAAATGTAGAAGTGATTTAGAGAGACACATGCGGATTCACGCCAAAGAACGTCCTTATGAATGCTCCGTCTGCCAAAGAAGATTTACAGTGTAGACCTTCAATAGTTTCGCATATGCGTATTCACAGCGGAGAACGTCCTCATAAATGTTCCGTCTGCCACAAAAGCTTTAAATGGAGAAGTCTATTAGTAGAGCATATGCGAATTCACAGCGGAGAACGTCCTTATACATGCCTTGTCTGCCACAAAAGCTTTGGATGGAAAAGTAGTTTAATTACGCATATGCGGATTCACAGCGGAGAACGTCCTCATAAATGCTCAGTCTGCCAGAAGAGCTTCACACAGCGATGTACTTTAGTAACACACATGCGGATTCACAGAGAACGTCTTCACGAATGCTCCGTGTGCCACAAGAGCTTCCCTCATAGAAGTACATTAGTAGAGCACATGCGCCTTCACAGCGTAGAACGCCCTCATGAATGCTCATTCTGCCAGAAGAGCTTCTTAAAGAGGAGTAATTTTGAGACACACATGCGGATCCACAGTGGAGAACGTCCTCACAAATGCTCAGTCTGCCAGCAGAGCTTCGTGTGGAGGAGTAATTTAGACAGACACATGCAGCTTCACAAGCGACTTGAAAGTCATTATATTGTTCCATCCCCCAAAAACGTTTCGCAAGGAGAATTTACTTAGAAACACACGTGATCTTTCACAACGGCGAACCTTCTCATATGTTATTCAGTACGCCCCAAGAACGTCTCAGATAGAAGTAATTTATGGAAGCGCATGCGGATTTACGGTGAAGAAGGTCCTTAAGAATCCTTTCGCCAAGAGAGTTTCGTCATGTCAAGGGTTTAGAAAGCTACAAGTTGATTCTCAACGGTGAACGTGTTTCTGAATTCTCAGTGTCACGTAATAAATTCTCTCAAAGAAGCAGTTTAATTCCGTAGATGCGGGTTCATAATGAAGATCGTCCTTATGAATGTGTGGTCTGCGAAAACAGCCGAGAGAACGGCCGAAACAGTCAGGGTGGCTCCCCCACTGCATGTGTATCTGGCAGTTTTAGGTTACAACTGTTACCCAATGCAACAACAATTGTATATGATGTTTCTAAGAGATGTAGCTAACTATAGGCCCTCAGCCAGCAAATAAATTTATGATAGACTGTGCTATGTAATTTTTTTGAAGTTGTGGCAGTGTTTCACCCATGGCAATGTTACCTGTCGTTACCTTATTGCTTTTTTCTGTGAAATGAAAGTAATTTGCTTTTTAATTATTCTTTAATAAAGTTAAGTCTCTTCACATTAGTGGATAATAGATTGCTGTACTTCTTTACCACACAATACAATGCCAGAATATTTCCACAGCTTTCTGAACATAGAGACCTGCAGTGACGAATAGTAATTTTTGTGTGTCCGGCACTGAAAGTGATATTTTTCTTTGCACGAAATTGTTAATCGTTTACTATATTTTGTGGCCCAGGCCCACTTAAGTCAGTGCAGTGCCTCTGACCGGGAGGCCCTAGTTTTCAAGTCCCGATGATGGCAGGATTTTGGACACTATTTTGGTCGAATTCAGCCGCAGTCTGTAGAATTCTAGCGGCCGACGTCTCTGATCGGTAGTGTTCCGGGGTTTCTCCGATCAATACCAGGCGAATTCTGGAGCAGTAGCGTAGCAAACGGGCCACGGACCGCGCGCGATCTCTCTATTCTCTTGTCTTATTTCCACCCCTTACTCATACATGCACTACAGTACCGCAGATACCGGGAGACCGGTCGGACGCTTAGAGCTTGGACGGTGCCCCGCTGGTGGGAGATACCTGGTTGGGGAGAATTCCTCGCAAGCCGATGAAGGTCTGGGCCAGATCTCACCATCCGCAGGGGGAAGATCACTGCAACCTCTGCGATGAATTCATGCACTGTTCTTTCGGGACTAATGACTTCAATACTTACCGCGTGCAGAATCACCCATCAATGCAAATAATGGTACAGGTTATACGTTGGACTCTAATTACGTACTATCGTACCTAATTACTCTAATACGTTGGACTATAATTCATCGATTTGTCACTCGACATCGCTTACACCCTTGACGCAACAATTTGATATTACACATTCCATGACTGTTATTATCGACACCCCCTTTACCTTAAGTTGCTTATTTTGCGTAACTATATTAACTATGTACAAACAAGTTTCGACGTCAGTTCGCTTGGTGGTTTGGTGGGAGATACCTGGTTTTGGGTTGATGTTTTGTTAGCATCGATGTTTTGTATCGATATCCCTTCTCTACCATTCAGTCTTCTACAATACTATTTCAATCTTAGTACCCCTGAAGAGTAAAAACTGATGCTGTGAACTGAATTTTTACTTTCTCCTTTACGTACGTATCGGAACAAGCTTCCTAATCATTTAATGTATTACAGTTTTATAAATGTTACATATGTTAATATCCACACTTGTAATACGACAGTAGTCGAGTCTTGTACAGTCATAATGTCAATTGTAATATATTTTGTTTAATAATTCTAAGATGCAACCACAGGTTGCGCAATGAATGTGATGCAATACTCTGATTTAGATTTATTTACTTTAAAAACTATGTGTGACGAGCTATGGGAAGAAGTGAATTCTCTGCGAGTTTTCATAATTCTGTGATCTCTACCCTAAGCCATATTCTAGTTGAATTTTGTGTACAGAAGAAAAGAGTGTTTTTGTCAAGTTTTTTTGACAAAATATTCGCTCCTATATAATAAAATCAATTTTCAGAGGTAAATTAGCTATAAATTTGTGTCCTTAACCCTCATGTTCTTCATGAAAGAATAATACTTTTTGCCGCGACAATATGGAAAACGATAATATGAATATATTTCCCACTGAAATTTAGAAGACGTGCACAAATAATGAAGTTACTCTTGCCTCAGTGTCGCTCAGAGATTTCGAGAACGGCTGGCTACACCATCGGCGCAATGACGATGCCACAGTTCGTAGGATTATTGCCCAATACAGTCAATTCAGTATATTAGCTTCGCAAACCTTACCAAAATTCTGTTTTTAATTTGCTACATGCTCATTCATCTCTTGTTTAAGATATAATTTAATATAACTCAAAGTCTTGAATTATAACGAACCAAAGTCAATCGTCATTGGCTGAGCTGAGCAACTGCGGCGTATCTTCGTCACATCTTACCACCAGTGTTGCCAGATTAGGGGTTTTCCCCCTAAATTTAGGGTTTTTTGGTCTTTAGGAGTTGTTTTAGGGGGCAAATTTATTTGGGTGTTTTCTTTTCGATGAGTTCTTAAAATGTTAATTTTGTGTTATATTGTGAAATTATCACACTCGCCAATGATGAGAACTCAACTTGGTTTTAAAATTTGGGAAGTAAGGGTACACTGGTCGGGTGGGGGATAAGTAAAATGCGGAGCGAGAACCTATTACTATTGTTTCAATTTGACTGTAACTGGCAAGTTAACTGTAAAATATAAATAAATATACAATTAATAATATTTTTCGTATTTCTTTTCTTTCCATACATTTTAAATATGAAATTTTTTTTTTTAATTTGGGGATTTTTTGTCGTTTTGGGGGTTTTCACAGCGCTATCTACGGGGAATTTCTTAAGATCATCTGGCAACACCGCTTACCACTGTAACGAAGTTTGCCCAAATGCCCGATCCCTAGCATATACTACACTTGTTCGTCCTATTTTAGAATACGGATCAGCATGCTGGGACCCGTACAGGAAAGGGCAAATTGAGGCGTTAGATAAAATTCAAAAACGGGCCGGTAAGTTTTCAAATCATGGGCGCATTGTTGATGAACGAGAAAAATGGGAGTTCTTATCTAAGAGAAGAGAACGGGCGCGTTTATGCGTAATGTACAAGACTTACAGAGGAGACACAGCATGGGCAGACATCGGTAAGAGATTGCATAAACCAGATTATAAAAGCAGAGGAGACCATCCGTGGAAAATACGATGTAGAAAACAAAGAACTGATGTAGGCAAGTTCTCCTTTGTGAATCGCACTATAGTAGATTGGAACAAACTACCTGCAAAAGCACTAGAGGCTCTTCCTCCTAATGTAGGCAAATTTAAAAATATACTAAATTCTACTTAGATCACTATCAATACTGAGACAATTACCTTTATTATTATTATTACTGATATAAATTGCATCATTATTAACACTGCTTTTGCTTTGGTGTAGAGGATATCATCCTCTATTTCTAATTATAATTGTTAATGGTTGTTATTGTTCTAATTCTAATTGTTGTCATGTTTGCCACCGAGCATTAGCTCAAAGCGAACTAATAAATCTAATTCCCAATGCACCTGAGCCTTATTGTTGCTGGGCGTTGCCGTGTGCTGTAGGGCGAGGTCGAGGAGCACACAAGGAACAGGCGGCGCAAGTTGATGGCAGGAAAGTGAAAGAGAGAGGAAAAATAGAGAGAAAAAGAGAGAAGGTAATAGAGAAAGAGAAGGAAAATAGAGAGGGGGAAAATATTGAAAGAGAAGGAAAATAGGGAAAGGGGAAATAGACAGAGAGGGAAATGAGAGAGCGGGAAAAGGTGTCAGAGAGTGGGAAAAGAAACGAATGGAAAAGAGAGCGTGTGGAAAATGAGAGAGGAGGAAAAAGAGGGAGAGATGAGAAAAAAGAGAAGGGGAAAGGGAGGTGAAAAGAGAGGAGGGAGAGGAATATTTCCCCAATATTTCTTCTGCGGCAGCAACGCGCCGGGTACCAGTTAGTAGTGCAATAAGAATACATAGCAAAGTCGCTGTCCATTAGTTACAAAATGACTTTTATAACCATTCTTCCGTGACTTGCGGGACGTACTGCAATCATTGCCCGAACAAATAAACAGTATGCGCCAGTTCACCGCAATATTTCATAAAATGCGAGTAAAATACATTTGTTTAACTTCCATCTAGTCCAGCATGCATTCACAAGGTCGTCAATTAGTTTCAGAATGTTAAAACACTTATTGTTGTTTACTAATTGTTTAACTTGTGTTTTATCGTTGGTACCTTTAGATTATATATTAAAATAGTGTTCTATTTTAATATATGATTGTCTTTAAAAATACCAAAGATAAAAAAATGACTGTTAGAACTACCCTTTCATGTGTAACGCAGTGTCTCGTGGCTGTTGTAGAAACTCATAGACAATGGAATTTTGTTCCAAATACAGTTTAATCTGCATTCATGTGATCATTTGAAAGGCTGAGCGCAGCAGTGGTCTATCTCCCCGGTGTTGAAATTAACTGCACAATCTGTTTTCATTAACTATGTGGCAGAATCAATAAATAGTGAATATAATAAGTATTTGATTGTTGATAACACTGCCAGTTTTTGTTCTAAAATTAATTGTAACAAATTCTAGTGCAACACTGGTCTAACACCATTCGACCAATCAGAACTGGCCTATGTTGTCATGTGCACAAAAACTAAGAAGGCTGACGGTGTGAGGTATGTGATTTAAATTAGACTTTTGAAGTAAATGAAATGGAAAACAACAGCACAAGAAATCGAATAAGAACAAGAAACGAAATGTGGATTAGAAATATCAGGAAGCGAAAAAGAAACACTGGCGAGCAATATGTCGGCCGTACAGGAAAGGTAATACCCGATAGAAAACGAGGCACATCATGCAAGTGTGTAGAAAACTGATGCGAAAGGATCAGTGAAAGACAAAAAAAGGAATTTTTAAAAAAAATGTTAGTGTCTAAGACAAAAAGTTTGAATTACTGTAATATTAGAATCAAGACAAACATCCATTCAAGGTTAAAGAAATGAAGCTACCCATTCCATCTTCTTCCGCCAATGTGTTCACAAATGTGGATATCCATCAATTTTTATCACACTATTTGCACGGCGTCTTTCCTGCCATCTCAACTTTAGGAAGTTCCAAAGCATTCCGCTAGTCTTCCTCCCTTCCCTAAAGAGTCCGAAAAATACAACAAAAAATGCCGTCCTCTCTGCTTCACTTGCCTTTCGTGCATTTTTTCTAAAATCACGTTTTTTTCTCATTTTTCTCCTGCGCGCTCTCGTATTCTGTACTTAATTAATTACGTATTTCCACCGTAATTTTTCGATATTTAAATGTTTTATTACAATCAGTTTTATTAAAATTTTAAATTTACTTACATAGAATTTTCTTGCATCCATTTGTCTCACGATCATTGATCTATACTTTATTTTCCCAAAACCTAATGTTAAATTCTTGTCGTTCCAAAATGTCTTGTTTATTTATGCCGGTCTAGTTAGATTTTGATATTAGATAATTAGATTTTTCCTTCTTGAAAATAAGAAACTTGGGCTCTCTTTATATCATGCTAGTTTTAGAGTCCAAAAATTACCAATGAAAGTATATTCGTACTTTGTTTCATTAATTGTGTGCAGCACATTTCCGTTAGCTAATACGATCATTGCACTTACGTAATTAACGTGAAATGTCAGCTACCATTGTTTCCACCCGAACTTCTCAGTTGTAATAATTGTGAATGTAAATATTTTAGTGGTTAGGCGGAAGACCGGGCCTTATGGCCTGAGCCTCGCCAGAAATAAAGACATTATTATTCCTCTGAATCACGACTAAAGATGTTATGTGTCGGCTGAATATAAAATCTACTCCAGGTTGCAACTAGCTACCTAAGGAGTAGATCTAGGGACTGTCGGTGCCCTGTTCCAAATAAAGCGATTTCTTGCACTTCCCAGTTTTTTGAATTACCTGGGAGTTTAGACAAGTTCTTACACAAATTTTGGGGAACAAATCCCAGAGCTCCGATAACTATCGGGACGGCCTGTGCTTTTACGCCCCACATTTGGCTGATCTCGATTTCCAAACTCTTGTATTTAAGACGTTTCTCTGCCTCCTTGGTAACGACGTTTTGACAGCAACATCCACAAGTAAAACACGATTTGTTCTCCAAATCCCGGATGACTATATCCGGTTTGTTTGCCGCTATCATGCGATCAGTTTGAATTTGTTGGTCGTACAATATCGTACACAATCCAACAGACGTCACTGGTTTCGGTGAGTGTTCGTACCACTTGGGGCATGTGTTCGGAACTTCGAGGGCGGTACAGATCTGCCAGTGGAGGTAGCTACACACCCTGTCGTGTCTTTTCAGGTATTCGGTCTTTGCTAGGATTGGACAAGCTGAGACAATATGATCAATGGTTTCTACGTGTTCCTGACAGATGCGGCATTTGTCGTCTTGGGAAATTTTGAGAACCGCTTTATCATAATGTCGTGTTCTCAAGGCCTGATCTTGGGCAGCTATTACAAGTGCTTCCTATTCTGGCTTCATTCTTCCCCTTTTAAGCCTCATAAATGATTGATCTTTATTGATCTGCACCTTGTTCATTCGTTTCAAATATTGTCCGTGGAGTGATTTGTCTCTCCACGATTTTTTAAAACTTTTGTGTCTCAAATTTTATGTTAAGTAGCACCAGAAGTTCAGTGTCCCTGTCAGTCTGAGTGTCTTGCATAGTCTTATTCGCAATGCTTCTTGCTACACTTACAGTGCCTCTGTTTCCCATTCTTCGGTCAGATTTCATGACCTGCCTCATTAGTGGGTCATCTTGGTGGCTGACTACATACTTTCCCATCCCGGTTATTGCATTGTGCCAGGAGGCTTCAATTTGTCTCAGGCCTCTTCCTCCTTCCTTACGTGACACATAAAGTCTATGTACATCAGCTCGGGGGTGGGAAACATGATGCATTGTAAGCAGTTTTCTGGTTTTTTCGATCCATGATGCGAATTTCCTGTTCAGTCCAGTCTACTAGTCCGAAACTGTATTCGGCTACAGGCACCGCCAAACTACCTAATGCTGATATTTTATTCCTTGAGTTCAGAGCGGACTGCAGGACAAGTCTCACTCTTCTATAATACTCCTTGCGAATTCTCTCTTTCATTGTGTCGTTCGAGATGGTCTCACATTCTTCAATGCCCAGATATTTGTAAGTTTTACCTGGCTCAAGATCTTGAATCACAGTGTGTCTATCAACTTCAATGTTCTCTGACGTGGTCATTTTCCCTCTTTTTAAGTTGACTTTTGCACACTTGTCAAGACCAAACTTCGTGCAGATGTCATTGCTAAAGTCATTCACGACAGACAGCATTTGGGAGAGAATCGCTTCATTCTTAGCAAACACTTAAAGATCATCCATGTAAAATAAATGTGATACAGGCATTTCATCACCATGGAGCTTGTAACCAAAGTCAGTGTGCGACAGCTGTCTCGATAGAGGGATCAAACTAATGCAAAACAGCAGAGCGGATAGTGAATCTCCTTGAAAAAATCCCCTGTTAATCTGAATACTTCTTGTTTCTACTACTCCCTTTCCGCTGTGGGTTAGTAACCTGGTGCTCCACGACTTCATGCTAGCCTTGCAAAACTCAACAAGTCTACGATGAAATCGATAGATCTCCAGGGTCTTCAAAATCCAATCGTGTGGTACACTGTCAAAGGCCTTCTGGTAGTCAATCCATGCTTAAATTACTTTTTCGTTTCTTTACATCATTCAAAATTATTTTATTCAGAAGCAAGATTTCCTTACAGCCATAGAAACCTTTACATCCTTTCTGTTCAACTGGCAACAGATGGTTCTGTTCTAGGTGCCTATACATTTTGTCAGCTATGGCTGCAGTTATAAGTTTGTACATTACTGGCAGGCAAGTATTTTGCCTGTAGTCCTTCGCCAAAGACCTGTCTCCTGCTTTGGGTAGCAAATACGTGATACCGCGAGTGAGCCATTCGGGGAGTTCTTTAGGGTTTTCTAAAATTTTATTAACAGCCTTTGCTAGATGCGAATGTAATGCTGTTAATTTCTTAATCCAATAAATGTGGATCTTATTAACCCCAGGGGATTTCCAGTTTCCCATGTTCTTAATTGTTTGGCATAGGTCCTCTTTCGAGAATCCTTGAACATGTTCCACTGTTTCCACGAGTCCATTGGCAGCATAAACTTTAGATTGGAGCCACGATGCGTCTTTGTTATAGGATCTGGTTTCCTCACAGATTCCTGCCCAAAATGTTTCGACGTCATCTCTTGAATGAGGGGCAGCATTGCCATTCGGTTTTTGAGTCAGACTGCAATAGAATCTCTTCGCGTCTGTTTCAAACAACCGGTTCTGTACTCGGAAATCTTCTCTACGTTTATACCGTCTTATTCGTTGAGCCTATGCTTGGATTTTCTCTTTTAGCTTTTCAGCTACCATTAGCCTTGTGTGTCATTGCCAATTAGGTATTTTTGTACAACATGGAGTAACTATACGTGTGGTTTGACTTAGATGCCTCGCCTAGGAGTGATATTTCACGCCGTGTGTCGGCTATCCGTTTCATAATTCTTTTCATCCACGTAGGTACGGAGCTTTTTACTCTGGCTGTCGGCCATCGGTGTTGTTGGCTAGTCCCAAGATTATCTGAGATACTAGATATCCAGTTGCATACACGATGTGATTGATTCCAGTAATATCTAGATCTCTACTTGAGGTCTGTACAACCTCATTTAAGACAGAATTCGCTATTTCTACCACTCTCTTAGCTTTAGCATTTTCGTAAATTCTCCTCAACGGTGCACGAGATTCTAATGGGAGTAGACGAACTCGTTCTATCTCGCGTCGGAGGAGGTCCCGCATCATGTCCTTATCGTGTGACTTATGGCCAGATGAATTTTCATCACTGACGGATGTTTCATTTGGAAGAGATGAACCTTCAAGGGGACCATCGTTTTCAGGGATATTAGATGGTTCTAAATGTTCGTCATGTGGATAGTTTGATCGAAGAACATACTCCGCGTTTCTCTGGATGTCTGCAAGTTGTTCTGTTGTGAATTTTCCACTGCTGAGTATGTATGGTCGTTGACTGGCAAGCTTCTTTGAGTCTAGGGTAGGTCTCATATTTGGGTTCCTCTCTCTCCATATCTTAAAATCTTCTTTCTGAGCCCCCATTTTTAGCTTTTGCATAGTGAAAGCACCACATCACCTCCTTTAATTCATCCCAGGTCCATCTCTGTTGTTGGCTTCGAGCTACTGCCGGCTCTGGGTGCCTGGGACTAACATCCGTGGGATGGCCAGATGTCGACAAGGTGACATTAGCTCGGTTTCTGAGCAGTTATAGGACATTGGTAGAACAAGCCACGTTAAGGTTCATTACATTACTTGTTCTATCCATTTTGCTCATTGGTTTCAAGTGAAGATTCGCAGGTAGGAAATTCGAGTTCACAGATCACACTTAACCTTTGGGTTGTTTCCTGCCATCCGTTACTGCGACCCACAGTGGCCTCGGGGCATCCCCCCGCAGGGCCCAGCAAGGGGTCCCTCCGATCGCCAGTCGGCATTACTAAACCCCACGGGATTTTCACTGACTGCTGAAGGCAGCCTCCTTCGCTGGCTAATGCAAGGTTCGGGCCTCCACTCTAATTAGTGGCCTGGTGTGCCAACCCAGTTTCTCTCCTGTACCCTCTACTGGCCGACAACAGGAAGTCCAAAGGTTCATGACCCTTCCCTCTCTACTTACTACCCACTCTCCTCAAAATGGAGTACTTTTTCGTCGGACTCCTCACCTTCACCTATTCAGCAAGGGAGGCCCTACCAGTAGCTAGGCTACCACTAACAGTTCTCAGGCTCATGGGGGTACTCAAGCTCCACCACCAACTGCAATGTCGTGTACTCCCTAGGTGGAGTTATTACTATTATTATTTTGCCCTGTTCATCAACTTCGGCGTAATAAATAAAAACTAGTGGTGCTACAGAATGGCACAGAATTTCCCGTATTAGTTTTCTATTTTCCTGGGTCTTCGCGAGCTATTCGGACCTATGCCATGTTAAAAAGTGTATTTTCCTCTATTCATACCAGAAATTTAAAGAAAAAATTTGGAGCCGTTTTTGAGAAAATGTTGAAAATCCCCGGGGGGCTTCATATAAAGTACCCTCAAATTTTAAAGAATCTTTTTCAAAATCTCAAAGCTTCGACTAGAATCAGATCGACTGGGGAATATCAACTTTGAAGAAAATCGACCGAACGGTTTAGGCGGTAGCGTTGACCACAGACGGACAGACGGACGGAATGCCGTCAATCGATTTTTAAGTATAAAGAAGCAACAAATCATGGATTTTGACCACACCACGAGATAGAGGATTTTTTTTCTTAATTTAGCAACTGGTTTTATCCACTTATTTGTTTTCACGGCCCGGCAATTAATTTTTTTCCGCCGAAAATTGGCCATTTTTTCGCGCAGCATTACATAATTTTCCCTATACTACGTATATCACTCCGTGTATACGTACGTATACGGGAAAGTAAAAATGTCTAACTCAAAATGAAGAGAAACTGTGTCAAGCTGTAAAAGAACCTCACAAATTCTGCTAAAATGTCTGAAACCAAGAAGAAACGTCGATCGAGAGTTGTTTTATTTCGTAAAAATCTTGTCTAGGTGCGGGCGAGGACCAGGCCCATGCGTCGCACTGGGTACTCCGGCGTGGTCTCTCTCCTCCACAGGTACGCACAGTACTTCGCCACTCCGTAGAAAGCCATTGCGTGCAGGACTGCAAAAGGAAGAAAGAAACCATAGTGAGCGCATGCCCTTTTACATGGGAACTTGTTTTTTAAATAAACGAATTATTTAGAAACGTACCTGGTTAGTACATTATGAAACGATGATTTTATGATGGTATTAATACACGAGTATCGTAAACTTCTCACGAGTGTATTAATACCCATTGCATAGAGTTTTATACGGTACTTTTTCTACAGCTTTTATAAGTTAAACTTTTACATTGAATGGTTTCGTGGCCGTTGACATAAAGGATTCACCCAAGGCCACCTAGCGAACGCTCCCTCTCCCTACCCTCGCGTGCTGCCTCAGGTGGCTCCGGCAATCAGTCCGCCTGCGACGGAGTGCTGCGCTAGTCAAGTAGAATCAAAGTAAAATTACGATCCAATTTATTTTAAATACTATTCCACGAAAAATTACTGTTAAAAGAAATTAAAAATGAAAATAATAATATAATATCAAATAAAATTTTACTGTACACAAGCGAACGAAACATTTACTAGAACGATTTTCAATGATTGTCTGTACATGGTTTGTAAACTTCTCAGTGATTGGTCAAGAACCTGTATCATAATGAAAACCGTATCGAAATGAGTATCATGCAACTGGTTGCAGCCATCAAATGACAGCGATACACAATGGGAGAGAAAAAGTTATTTACAGTATGATACGAGTTGTAAAAGCGACATTTTATTTTGTGAGTAAGAAAGGTTGCGACACGAGACCGATATGCGGAGTGGCTCAATCCTACGAGCAAAATATAATCACTTTTACTATCTGTGTCATACACTATTTTTTCTACTCCCATTGTATAAAGCTGTCACTTGATGGCTGCCACCAGTTGCATAATGATAGTCATTGCGAAACAGATTTCATTATGATACTGGTACTCGACCAATCACAGAAGTTTACAAACAAAGTATTGACATTTAATTAATCATTGAGAATCGTTTTAGTAAATGTTTCCTTCGATTGTGTACATTAAAATTGTGACATGTGGTATTATTTTATGCTTCTCAGTTTTAATTTTATTATTAGTATTTTTAGTGCAATATTATTTAAAATAAATTACATCATAGTTTCACTTTGATCCTCATTGATTAGCGCAGTTCACCCTCGCAGGCTGGCAGGTAGCAACAGAAACCTGCGACAGCATGCGAGAGTAGGGTTAGGGAGCTGTCCGCTAGGTGACCTTGGCTGAATCCTGCGTGTCAACTGCCAAAAAACTATTCAGTTTAAAAGTTTAACTTATAAAAGTCGTATACACTCGTGTGAAGTTTAATACTCGTGTGAAATTTAAAAAGTTTACCATACTCGCTCGTATCGTAATATCACACTCGTGTATTAATAGTCATCATTACATCATTTTCTTTTAATTTAAGTATACAAGTCACTCAGTGATATTACAATCAGCTGTAGCTGATGCGGTCAGACGAAAGTGCTTTATTTTCTTTGTTGCATTCACAGATTTATCTGAACACTTGAGCACTTTTAAGCACTAGTGCTAAAATGGCACTTTTATCACGCTGTGCATGCCCTGAGAGAAACGCTTTTACATAGGCTGTCTGAAATAGTTGTTTTCTTAAGTGCGTGAACTGTAAACAACATCTTTTCTACAATGTATAAAAATTATAATTGAAAAATGTGTGTAATTTTATATTGGAATTGCGCTTGATTTCTCGGGGTATAGCAGTTACAAGCCTGACATATAAAGGGGCAATGAATGCGAAAAAGTTATCAAGAGATTTTCTTCCTTATATTTCCATGCGTGAAATACTCTTTTGTTCACGGTAACAAGACACGTTTTGACAACGGCCGTTTTATAATATATATGAAAAATAACCGGTCTTACGTGCGGATATCAACACGCAGAATCCCTTTTTTATGCAGTAGTTATCGGTCGTTTTCAAAACAGCTAAACACTGCAATACATAAACTAGTCGCGTAACACTATTTTAGATAGTCTTACAGACATTCTGTGTATTTTAACTCAAGCATGCAAATCATAAGCATTAAGATCAGAAGTAAATGATGCGATCAGTCGAGACTTTTTTTTGTTTCATTCACGATTTTATGTGAACGTTTGTGCATCGTCTCCATTTTAGAACCAGAGTTAAAAATGAAATTTTTAACGTGCTTTGCATTCCCTCTAACTGCTTTATCAAGTACAAACTAGTGGTGCTACTACAGCACATACTTTCTCGCGTTATTGAAAACAGCAACGTATTACTGAAGTATTGCACTATACGCGCTACTGACATCTTAGCTATTATTTGAAAACGTCAAATTCAACCAAGAAACAACCAATTCAACCAAGAAGCAAGTCAGAACTATGTGAATTTTACAACTGCACAAAAATAGCAAACTAAAGTTTTGTAAACCTGTATTGGAAAAAGAAGACTGATACCCTGGTCAATATAGAAATGCATTCCGTAGGGTCATGATTAGATAAGAGTATTCTAAATCTATGCAACAAGTACTCTACTCACTACAAATGGTACAGCATTTGGTGCGAAAACTAAATATTTTAATGCAAATATCAACATAAATTAGACAATATTATAACTCCTTTTCATAACAGCTCCATCAGGGCACAACGATCACATATAATTAAGAGATATTCGCAAGCGCAAATGGAATTCCGTTGTTGCAGACCCTACATTGTCGCTATTCTGAGTGCCATTCTCTTTTTTTACTTTTCATTTCAAATATTTCAAAATAAACAATTTCTAAAATATTAATGTGTAAATGTATAACAAAAGGTCTAATGTAAAAAACGAACAAATAAATAATATACAAAATTGCAAATTCTAATTTACGACGCATCCAGCTGTCCTAAGCAGCAGTAAATTTACAGCGGGCTATTATGTTTGTCACAAAATTATAGAAAAACTACTCGTATTTTGAAAAAATTAAGTATGACCTTATTTGAAGATGTAGTTTTAATAAATACATTTAATTGAGAAAAAAAGTATTTTTAAAATTGTAAGAAAACGAGTCAATTCCGAGCGGACTATTATGTTTGTCATGGAAATTATAGAAAAACTTCTGATATTTTCAAAAAATTCAACATGACCTTATTTGAAGATCTGTTTTTGATAAGCATATTTCATTAATAAAGACAATCGTATCTTCACAATTGTAGTTGTAGAAAGACGCCGAAATATTTTTAATTTTTTTAAAGTTTTGCAAAATCAGGCATTTTCACGAACTTGAAACCTGCACAATTCTCTTAAGCTTCCTTTATGCTATTCTCAGCTCCCAATTTAATAAAAAAACGTGCGGTTTTTAAGAAAAAATGGTTTAATGAAAATCGAAAATTGTCTATGTTTGACACAATTTTTCGAAAAAAATACTTACGCTTTTGAAAAATTGAACTTGACCTTATTTGAAGACCTGCTTTTAATGAACACATTTCATTATGAACACAAAAATGTATCTTCATAATTGTAGAAAGATGCTTAAAGTTGTTTTTTTTTTCAATATTCGAAAAAGTTTGCAACCTAACATGAGACCTACGCCATTCTCTTAAATGACCTTCAGATTATCCAATAACAAAATTTAGTCAAAATTCTTGGCGCCATTTCTTTGAAAATGTTCCAGGGGCTTCATATAAAGTACCCTCCAAAATTAAAATATCGATCTCAAATTCAAGGGGCCGCGAGATCATTCAGATCGATCGGAGAGTATACCAATTTGGATAAAATTGGTTGAACGGTGTAGTCACTAGCATTGTTCACAGACAGACTGACGGATGGACAGACATTTTGCCTTTCAATTGGTTTTCGGTACCAAGGACACACAAAACAGGGATTCTGGCTGCACCACATGTTAGGAGATTTTTTTCTTAATTTAGCAACTGGATTTATCCACTTTTTCGTTACCAGGGCCCTGTAATAAGAGTTTTTCTGCCGAAAATCGCAGCATTACATAACTTTCCTTATACTTTACGTGCGTATAGTATACGGAAAAGTAAAAATAACATATGCAACTTGTTTTATGTTGTTTTATTGCATTCGTGCAAGTTTGAAAACCCACGTTTTTCAAAACGTACTTACGCAATAAGCTTAACATAAATTAGTTGCATTATATACAATCATCATTATTGCTATTTCCAGGGTTCGGATTTTGAGAAGTAATTGTTTCATTGGTGCATTCTACACGTAGCTGACTTGTATATCATTGTTTGCAACGATATACAGGTGATAAAAATGTGTAGTAATTGGGTCATTTTTCTTTGCTTTATTTTAAAAACATTTTAAGAGCATTTTATTGATCATATTTAGCGATGTGTGAGGTCATCAAAAACTGAGCCCTGGTTATTACTATGTTGACGATACTAATCCTGTGGTCACGAGGTAAACGTTCTTAAGTCAAAAATCTTAGTTTGCAGAAAACGAGGGTTAGATTTTCGAGCCACCGCTTGTTCCTACGCTAAACGCTATTACTTAATGCTTTTTTTTTTCTCGTTAAGGAGGCAACATTTGAATTCGGTCGTTTTACTAAAATAAAATATAGATAAATAACTTGTAGTTTCAGTGCTTAACCGAATTTCCCCAAAAATTGACTGAAGAACTTTTACCCCGTGACCACAGACTTGATGCTCACTGATCACGAGAACGGCAGCAGCAGCAACAGCGCCTACAGCGAGCATGTTGTCGGCGCTGAACCCGCTCCTTACTGCCACGTACATAACGCCGTATAGGACAGCTCCGTAGGCGATGGTGAAGCTCATAAGCAGCCACGGCATCAGCAGCTTGCGGCGTTTCTGAACATGAATCACGCAAATAAAGAATTCATTTGTCGATTGATTGAATACTGATTATACTGCGATTTTTGTAAGAAGAGCTCTCAAGATAACTCAAATCCCATCTTCGCGATGGAATATGTCACGGCATTTCGCGTCTTTCTCAGTCGTTCCGCTAGATTTCGCACGATCGCGACCGTATGAAGCAGTGCTTGCGAACATGCGACTTCTACCGGCAAGACCGAGAAAAGACGCGAAATGCCGTGACATATTCCATCGCAAAGATGGGATTTGAGTTATCTTGAGAGCTCTTCTTACAAAAATCGCAGTATAGTAGAGGATTTTTATACCCTAAAAAATCTTGGTAAAGTTCATAAGTAGCCACGGCATTAGCAGCTTGCGGCGTTTCTGAACATGAATCACACAAATTATCGATATGTGATTTAGTAAGTTATTATTGTATTATAACAACAAAATGTCGGATCGGCTGATTTTTAAGGACAGGGTTCGGCTCACTAAAACAACGGCGCACGGTTCACTTGCGCATGGTTCACTCGCGCGGACCACGAGAACGAATCACTCAGGGAGCGGGAAGATGCCTTGTGCATTGTGTATTGTGCGGTATGGTGCGAATGTGTAATGGAGAATTACAATGGTTTATTTTTCGCGGATTTGCGTAAACTATATTGCGAATGTGTAATGGACAATTATAATGGTTTATTTTTCGCGGATTTGCGTAAACATTTAAGGTGAGTATTTGCATAAAATGCGTTGGTAATTATGCGTTGGACAGACTCAAGGATGTTTTATGTTAACGCGAGGGCCGAAGGCCCGAGCCTCGTCCTCAACTTGGACACGAGTAGCGAAGCGTCACGATTCCACACGAAAGTGCGTTGGCCACGTGGCCGTGTGGCCGGGCACACTGTGGCGGCGCCGCGAGTGACTCGTTCGGAACCGAATCGTGCGCGTCAATAGGAGCCGAACCCTGTCCTTGAAATTTACCGTCGGATCAACTGTTAACTGTGTTGATTAAATTTACATGCATAAATTAAATCAGCACGTGGGAATTATCAATGAATGTCTGAAAATTAAATGTTTTTATAATATGATAATTGCATTTTGACTCGCTAAAAATTTACACACGGATCTGATATCAAGTTTGACGTCCATGCCACGAGAGGCGCAACTATTGCCATGTCCGCAGAGTATACATTCCATGTGGTAAATCCTAAACTTCGAATGTTGTATCGCTACATATTGTCTATTTGCTTCTATTTGAATTTCCATTCAGATTTTTAAAATTTTGTCTGCAGATAAATAGATGTAATATTGTTTTCATATTTATAATTGCACATGCGTAATAATGTCGAGCACCACTGACAGGCGACTTCTGTGGAAGTTCTTCGCTTTTCCAAAAAACGCTTTACGATCGAACGTGACCGATCTACTTGAAACGCCGTTTTCGGGTACAATCACACAACAAATCACAAGGGCCAATAAATTACTGCATTTCAATTGCACTGTATCTTGCGATTGAAATGAAAGTGAATTGACTCGTTAAAAATTGATTGAAACGATTGAAATGAAAATGAATCTTGTGTACATGCAAGTTATGCATTCTATGTTCTTATAAAAAGTTTTTCTGATAAATAAATGGTAATTGTTTAGGAATACTGGATTAATCGCTAAATTTGATACTTTCTTGTCCTAACACTTGAATACTTACGGAAATAAAGAGAAAGGAAATACTTCGTATCTATCCAAAGAAGTGTGTGATGAATTTCTCAAGTTCATTGGTATCAAATTACTTAATGAAATTTTAACTGAAATTAAGGAATATAAATATTATTCGATCTTACTGGATTAAATCCCGATTTAGCACACTTGAAGGCGTCTGTGTAATGATAATCATAACAATATGAGTGGAAACTGTGAAGGATTACAAGCGCTTGTGAAAGAGAAGTGTCAGTTTGCTGACCAAGTTCCCTGCTTTGCACATTCTTTGAATTTTTTGACAATGTGCAGAGGAATCTTGTTCAGAATCTGCGGTTTTTTACTTTCCCGTATAGGGAAAGTTATGTAATGCTTCGCGAAAAAAACGAATTTTCGGCAGAAAAAAATGTATTGCGTGATAACGAAAAAGTGAACGAATTCCTGTTGCTAAATTAAGAAAAAATCCTCTAACACATGGTGTAGCCAGAATCCCTGTTTTGTGGGTCATTGATACCAAAAAACTAATTGATGGCAAAACTGTGAACACAGACGTTTTTATTACCAATCGTAATAAAACAGTCTTTACTCTTCACACTACCGAATCGTCCATTGTTTACCAATTTTATTTCTGTCTCCTTTTTGACGAAGAACATCTAGAAATGTAAGAGCACTCTCCATTATAGTTTGACTCAGTTTTAAGCTCTCTGTTATTGCTCCTCGCACATTTTATTGAGCCTTCTGCCTTCTCCCTTTTGGATTTACAAGCTGGCAATTTCGTGGGGATGACTCTTTACAAGTCGCGGCCGTCACAAACTATACTATAGCTCTTTTTGTGACATTTCATTATGACAAAGATTTGCAGCGAATTTTCCTTTTTAACAAAAAGTGAAGTGCATTCCCCTTCAAAGAAATGAGAGAAGTTCGGTCAAACAATGTAAAACAATTATTTATCTTAAATGACTTATGTTAGGTCTTTAAAATCAATCACACCTCCACCAGAAAAGGTAAACAATATTACGAAAGAAATACAGACCTACTCTTTTATAAAATTTAATTTTTAATTAATTTTTTCAAAAAAAATTCCCCTCTTGAACTGTCTTGTCCATGAGTATGTATTGACAATAATTAGCAGAGTTTGAAATTTGAGGGATGAGTGATAAAAGAAATTGATTTTGAATAAGAATATTATGAAACGTTTAATGATTAGTAGGCATATATGATGTGGTACCATTCCATGTGCATTAGTAATGTAGATTATTTCCCGAACCTTTCACAGAAAAAAGAATGTCACTATTACTCGTTCACTTTACATTTGCAGACGGCAGAATTAGGAACTAATGTTGTTTTGAGTGCGATGGCTAGAACACACATCCGAGAATGCACGAATGGTACCGATGTCGATCAGCATCTGACCAATCAGCTGTCTCCGAAGGCAGCACAAGCGCTACGGACACAGCTGACGAATTATGCCTTTCTGACAGTGAGCTGGAGTCGCGCTCTTAAATGATTAAGGTAAGATACAACAAAATAGATCACACCACACGCTATTCACAATATTCACGTACAATATTTTTATTTCTTCTTTGCAGTTATCTACTGCTTTATGGCTATGCTCTTGCCCCGCCGGGGTTCTGTGTGCTGCTCACCGCCATCTACAGTATATCATATTAAACGGTCAGTATCTACTGCAGACGCGCGTTTCTCATTCAGTCGGCGGTGACCTCATGTAAATAGATCGCAGCGCTTCGTCTGCAAATGTAAAATGAACGAGTAATACTTCCATTCGTGTGTAGCGAGGGGAACGAAATCTTGCCGATGAATATCAGAGATACAATTGTCCCTAAGGGTATCGTGAAATTGAAACATAAGAACATGTAGTCCATTTTCATTGTAGTTCCCGCTGCTTAGGTACTCGGCACTTCTAGACCACTGCAAAACGCTAAATGAACAGTTGCACTACACGCATAAAAACTATCTTCATCGGTATCAAGCAACTATTAATACTTCTATTGTTGTTGCGAGAGAGAATCTGTAATGATGATTGTGCAAATAAACCTCGTTAGTCAGTGCAAACCACGGTGTACACAGAAAGCATAAATATATTATGGAGGAATCTAAGCCTTCTAACCGTGGCGTCAGAAAGACAGCCTCCAGTGCCAAGGACTGTGATATAGATAGTATTGGTATCGATAAACGCCGGACCAGCAAATGTTTAATAGAATGTCTCGAAATATCTCCTTCTGTAGATTACCATCTGAGAAATGTTTCTTTGAGGCCAACTGTGTAGATTTGAAGTGTTTCACCTTATTTCAAGTTGTTGTGGGTTAATTTTGTCGCGAAAAATTGATGCGGGATTTTCAATAAATCCTTCAAATTTTTAAAGTCAAAATACAATCCGTCATGACCACTTGAAATTCTCTTTCTTTAGAGACCTCATTTGTAAAGATAGGTTGCGTGTGAGAGCCATAAACTTAACCATTAGTGACTTTCTTTTTCAATAACACAATGGTATTTGTACACACTCAGTAACTGCAATTTATTGTGAAGCGACATATGAGAGTCATGTAAGTGATAATAATTCTCTTACCCAGACTGCCCCACGGACGACCAAGTATCCAATTATTCCAGCCAGAAAACCCAATATGATCATCAATACATCCAAAAATAAGAAAACTGCAACAGAAACAAAAAAAAGTCATAATTTTATTTCATGGCCTAATTAAAGACGTCCGTCAAATTCATCAATGAATTTCCGTCAAATTCATACAATGTTTGACGAAGTAGCTCCTTCCATCACGTGTCAGCAGGGTGCCACCAAATATCTAGTGATGATTGAGGCTCTTTTTGTACAGTTCTTTATCCAAAAATATCATAAACGTATACACGTTTCATAAATTTAACTAGTAGTGCTTCAGAATGACACAGACTTTCTCGTACGTGTTAGTTTCCTAATTTCTTTGGCCGGGTCTAGCATTTCGGTCGTGCCCCGTCCTTTTGTCAGCTGCCATCTTTCACCGCCCAAACATATTTTTTCACATTTGCCAAATTTTTTGGTTTGTAATGACAAAAACGAAAAATTACTTTAAGAACAGAACAGAAGAGTAAAATGTCGTCATATATGGAATTTTTTGTTGAAAACTTTGGAGCCCTTTTTACCGAAATGGCGTTTGAACGTTACTGTAAATGGGATATTTGAAGTTTTTTTCCACAGAAAACTATTGAAATTACTGTGTATTTTCTGTAACATACTACTATATTAACTACTGTATTTAATACTTAACTACTGTACTAATACTACTATATTTTCAAAAACATTTATTCGAAGATATTCGAATAAAAAAAATTAAATTTGTGTAATTTTTTCAAAAACAAAAGATTATACCAAATTTAATTTTATCATCTTAAACAGTGCAATTAGCACTATCTGTACGAAAAGTTTCAAGAAAAGAATGTGTAACCTTTCTGAGAAATTTGACCTTTGAGTGTTTCTGAAAATGCGGAATTTTAGTACCCTTTTCACAGAAAACTCGAGAGTTTTCGACAAATTTTATGATATTATTTAAAACGCACGTACTCAAATGCAATGTTGTGAACTAATCGCCGATAATGTAAATATTAATGACGTAAGAGAAGTTAAAAAAATTTTTTTAATTAAAAAAAACAAAAGAATAGAGCAAAATGGCGTTTGTCTTTTTTGAATTGAATTGAATTGCCTTATTTTACGTGGCAATACTCAGGCCATGAGGCCTGCTCTTCAGTCTGACCACTCAAATTTTGCTACGCTTCTTTCACCAACTAGCGGAGAAGTTATAACTGAGGCGAAGAAACAGGCGATTTTGAATTTAGCTCAGAGGCGTCATTGAGGCTTGAGGATCTTTTACATGCAGTAAATCTACTAACATGGGACAGCCGGCTTTACTTCCCCTCCGAAGGAAGACGTGCGAAGGATTTTTTTGCCTAAAAATCAATTTTTCAAACCAACTTTTGAGTGCTTGTTGCGGCTCAACCATTCGGAATATCCACGTAGTTTGTCAGACAAAATATGCTTAGAATTGTCTTAAGAGCTTATTTTCGAAGTTTCGACCATTCCTCCCCGGACTATATATATATATATAGATAGATAGATAGATAGATAGATAGATAGATATACCGGGTCTTTAGTCTAACTCGCAACCCGTGTCTGAGAATACAACCACTTGTTTTCGTAATTTGGCAACGCGTGAAATACCTTTGGCTTCCCCTTCACTTTAAACGACCCACCCCTCGTCGCAGATTTCGGGGTAGGAGAACGGGGCTATTTTAGTTGGAAGAAAGAGCAAGCACTTGTTCTGTCCTTGGGCAGTCATTCGTTCACGTTTCATTCATTATCGTAGGAATTCGCGTTTAGGAAAGAAGAATTGCTTCGAAAATGTTGACGAAGGTTCAACATGTATTTTTGGTGGAAGTTTACTTTGGCACTAAATATTTTTTAAAGAGACCGAAAATGTTTCAAGAATTTTTTTTGGAAACGCCAGTTCTCAACAAATCAACAATTTGTAGATTAATCCAGCGCTTCAGAGACACGGGGGATGTGGATAGGAAGCGGAGTCGCAGTGCCTGTTTTAAAGGAGGAGAAATTATTAGAAAATTCAAGAGATTTATTTTATTAATATTTTTATTAATTTTATTACGATTTTCTAATTTGCTTAATTTCCAGGTACCATAATTAATTATTGTTATAAATAATAAACAGCTTGGCGGTGATGTTTCACGATATATCTTTTTAATTTCTCTCCGAGCTAGCGTTCATTAAATAATATTTATTGTTACTTTGCTGTTAATAAATCAGTCATAACTTCTCTTCCCATCTTCTATGTTACAGTTTCGTTTCTTAAGCATACTGAAGCATACAGACTCGCCATTCCTGAGCAGACAGACTCGCCTGAAGAGACGTTTTGTTTGCTGGCTCATGCATCCGCCCACCCCACCCCATCCACCCTGCGCAGCGCGAAAAGATTCCGGCTTGTGAGCCGCATACCTGCCCGCCGAATCCCTTGAATGGGAAAAACACAGAAAGAGGAAAGTTGCAGATTATGACGCGCAGCTCACTTCCTTCTCTGCTGTCCCAACGAGTCAGCCACGGCAGTATTGAAAGAAGGCAGAGACACGCGGTTGCCAAATTGCCGAAATAAGAACAGGCGCTAGCGATCATGGGTTGCAAGATAAACTAAAGACTCTGTATATGTGTATATATATATATATATATATATATATATATATATATATATATTAGACAGGTGTAGTCGGATGATGTCGCCTTACACTGCGATTTTTCTAACTTTGCCCCTCAAAGCCACTGAAATCCCATCTTCGCGATGGAATATGTCACGGTATATCGCATCCTTCTCAGCCGTTCCGCTAGATTTCGCACGATCGCGACCGTATCAAGCAGCGCTTTGGATCATGCGACTTGTACCGGCAAGAGCGAGAAAGACGCGAAATGGCGTGTGATATTCCGTCGCCCACCTCTCTGCACAGGGTCCTCCGCCTTGGTGAAGATCCTCCACGCGTCCTTGTGGAGCTCCGCACGCTGCCAACGCTCTTCCTGCAGCTTGGCCTTCTCGCAGCCTTCCTGGTTCACCAGCTCCGGGATCGCCTCCGTCGTGGGTGGCGTCTCTGCACGAGGAAAAGCCACTCATATACAGGATGCGTCACGTAACTTTAGCACCTCCTGTAACTTTTGAACGGTTGAAGTTATTGCAACGCAGTTTTCCACGGAAGTGCATGAGGGGAAAGGGACTAATAGGTACGTGCATTAATTTCTATTTTATCACTTGTCTTTTTACGCTTGTCATGATAGACTGAAAAAATATGTATAGTCCCATTTGAAAAAACAAAGTTACTTCAAATATCTCGTAAAATACAAGTGAGAAATCAATACACATATCAATTAGCCCCATTCCCTCTTTCACTTCCGTGAAAACTGCATTGTAATATCTTCAACCGTTCAAAAGTTACAGGAGGTGCTAAAGTTACGTGACTCACTCTGTATACTTCGGTTTTTCTTTCTTGGCGCACGGAGGTGTGTCAATAAAATGGAATATCTCACGGTATTTCGCGACGTTCTCCGTTGTGCCGCCAAGAGTCGCATGATCGCGACTGGCGATCCTGCGATTCCTGGCGGCACAACAAACGACACGAAATACCGTGAGATATTCCATTTGATTGAAACCCCCCGTACGCCAAGAAAGAAAAGCCGAAGTATACTAACTTTTTTCAGAAAATTGTACATGACATTTTTTAAAGGGATAATTTTGTACAACCTACTTTTTCTGAGGCCAAAATCTCAATCAATTTTGTAGTTTTAAAAATATTTTTTTGAAATTTTCCAAAAACCAAGCATCACCCGGAAATAGGATAAGTACCATATTTTTTTACCATCTCTTATTACGTAAGTGAAGAAAATGTAAAAAAAGATTGGAGCGGGTTTTGAGAAACAAAATGTTGGTAAATTTCAAACGCAATTAACGCAAAGTACTCAGTTTCTTCAAAAAAGTGTGCATGACCTTATTTAAAGTGCTAATTTTGTACAACCAACTTAGTCTGAGACAAATATTTCTATCTTCAATTTTACAGTTTTAAAACTGTTCTTTTTTTTTTTTTTTTTTTTTGCAATTTTCGAAAAACGGCATATCTTCGAAAATGATACCTGCATCATTCCCTTAAACGTCCTTCGTACTATTCAACAACAAAATTTAATCAATAAATTTGGAGCCATTTCTAATTTAATCAAAAAATTGGAGCCATTTCTTTGGAAACTTCGCAAATGTCCAAGGGGCTTCGTGTAAAATACCCCCAAAGTTCAAATATCGGTTTCAAATTCCAGGATCCTGGACATCAGCCAAAGCGGTGGGGTAACATCAATTTCGAAGAAAATCGGCTGAACTGCTTAGGCGTTAGCGTTGACCACAGATACCGCAGTCATACTCTCCAAATACTGCAGTCATTACAGCTAACAAAGAGGCCACAGTGTCAATCGATTTTTCGGTATCAAGAAGCAACAAAATATGGATTTTGGCCACACCACAAGTTAGAGGATTTTTCCTAAATTTAGAAACAGGATTTATCCACTTTTTCGTTACCATACCCCAGCTATAAGAGTTTTTCCGGCGAAAATTTGCCCTTTTTCGGCGCACAATAACATAACTTTACTCTTTTACAAAGTATTCGTAAGACGAGAAAGTAAAAATTGTAAGATAGATTGCATGAGTTTCCGGTCTTTTCACAGCATTTTTAAGAATTAAATTCTTTGTGTGCGAAGCTATATACATACTTAAATCATTTTCACTTTAAAGAACCATCTGAATGTCTCCTTCAGAAAAAGAAACTATTAGCTAAAGGGCGGGGGCAACGAAACGATTCAAGAATGATAAAAAATATCTTAGTTTACTTGTTTGGAATAATTTTGATTTGTACAATTGATCTGTTCTGGAAAGTGGCCGGAAGAGGTGGCTCAGGGCATCACTGCAGAGCCTTGGGCCGGGAGTTCGAGTCCCGACGGCGGCAGGACTTTCGACACTCGCTTGTCAGCTCGGGCGAATTCAGCCTCCGTTTGGAGGGGTAGTTTTCCGTGGATTTTCTGAGTAATGCTTGTCGAATGACGGAACATTATACCGTAACAAAGAGGCCATGGACTGTGCGTTATCTTCCTTGCCCTATCCTCGCCCCCTTTATTTCACACACACTTACATGCACTGCACTAACACACATGACGCCGTGAACAAGGAAGGGAAAGGAAAGATCACGCACGCTCCGTGGCCTGTTTGTTAGGGTACTGCTCCGGCATTCGCCAACCGTTACTCACAAGGGAATAGTGAACTTTGTCATGTGGAAAGCGCACCTGGTATTTTTTTCACTTGAAGTAAATATTATTTAAAAACTGATCGTACATTTTTAGCTGCCAAAGTTGTCTGGAAGCATTTTTTTTTAAATATGAAAACTGACGATTTTTCGTTTGGCACACCAGTCAACCCTTTGCACAGGCGCGTCAGCGCTGTGTGAAACAACGGAGCCGACAATAGGAGCGCGAAATACCGAATGCAGAAGCGATTGGGAGACTTTTATTTGGAACAGCCGCAGTGTGTAAGTTACTAACGTCCGACAACGGAAATCTCTTTATCGCAAAATTACAGAGAAAATAATTGTTTCATGGCGAGCAGATTTTCACGTATACCAAAGGGATAGTATCTGAAAATTAAAATCACACATCCATTACCAATTTTCATTCCCATGATTTAGAAACCTCATTAGATATGCGTGGTACGTCGCTAAGTATGACGATGAAAGACCTCCATCCTTTGTGACATCTGCACAATACTGCTGCCATTACAGAACCATTATGCGAAATTGATTTATGCGAATCATCTTCTTTTATTATATGTTCGTGGTACAAGAAAAATGTATTTCAATCATTGGCTCACATTTTTGTGGAACATACAATGATTGAAGTTTTAATTTTGAAGTGAATGTGATGAGGACATTATTGTTGTGTTCGTTCGCAAGACACAACTGAAAGCATTTGCAAACATTCGGCCTGAGGCGACGAAAGCATTCGTTTCTTGCCCTCAGAGCAATTCACGTGGCGGCTGGGGCGAGACGCTGCGATACAGACTGACGCGCAGCCGACCTTGAGACGTATCGTGTTTCAGGGATGTTCATTCACCTATTTGGAAAGGAAAAACATGGTCAAATACACTGAAGTTTATTATTTTTTTTAAATACTTCCAGGAAACTTTGGCAAACTAAAATCTTGCATCCAGCCTTGTTTTGACACGAACTTTAAGTAGAAGAAAATGAGGTAGGGTTTCGACATGACAAAGTTAAGCATTCCCTTGTCAGAGAATCCAAGGAAAACTTCACACCAGAGCAACCGACTGCTAGAATTCTCCTCTAGACAACGACTCGATTCTACGGCGAAAATCGGGCCACCGTCGGGACTCGCACCGGTCAGAGCTCCTGCAGTGACACTGATCGATATCCTGAACCACCTCAGCCGTCAAGGCATTCGAAGCTGCGTTATCTCACGGAGCATAGAGTTAACTTACGCGACACGGATTTAGCAAGTAAATTCTGCATTTTTTTAACCCTTAGACTGTGTTTGGGATCTTTTCTGATTGATTGTTAGTGATTCCGGGAGCGTCAACTACTGAGGTCATTAGTCCCTTACGTGTAGTGCTTGTTTTTTCATCGGGAGGTGGTGGTGATCTTCCCCGCTGAATGGCGAGATCTGGCGCCGACCTACAATCGACTAGCGGGGTTTTCCCCTCAACCAGGTGTCTCCCACCAGCGGGGCACCGCCCCAGCCGGGACAAGCTCTAAGCTCACGGCCGGTCTCCCGGCACGTGTGGTAGTGTAGTACATGTTAGTGTAAGTGTGCGTGTGTGAGAGGACAGGATAGAACAAGGAAGAGGGAAGGAAAGATCGCGCCGGTCCGTGGCTCGATTGTTAGGGTACTGCTCCGGCATTCGCCTGATGGTGATCGGAGAAACTACGGAAAACTATGGATCAGAGCAGCCGGCCGCGAGAATTCTCCTCCAGAAAGCGACTGAAGTCGACTTATTTTTCACAAGCTCGTGTCGAAAATCCTGCCGCCGTCGGGACTCGAACCTAGGACCTGCCGGTTAGAGGGATTGCAGTGACATCAGTTGATGCCCAAAGCCGCCTCTGTTGGCGGTCCTTTCTGACCCGCGGCACAAATAAGTTTTGTATCACACTGAAAATTATTGACATGAACCTCTCCTTTTAGATATGCTATATATGTAAAGTTTTACATTACTTTTCAGTTTTTTAAGTTTTCTTGGTTTGAAGTAAGTTGATTTTTATGCGGTTGGGTCACAAAAGCTCCCAAAAAGATTTGTTACACGTCTAAATTATGAGAAAAATTCCATTTCCATTTTGTAATATTTGTCGTTTCCGAATGACAATCTGAGATATTTATCTATTACGAGTTAGTGGAGTCTGTATCAGACACTCTCGTGCTGGTATGGTGGACACCAAAAATGTTAGAATGTTTTCCTAGACATACTATTCTTCGTTTTTACTTTCCCGTATACGTACGTATACACGGAGTGATATACGTAGTATATTACTTTCCCGTATACGTACGTATACACGGAGTGATATACGTAGTATAGGGAAAGTTATGTAATGCTGCGCGAAAAAATGGCCAATTTTCGGCGGAAAAAAATTAATTGCCGGGCCGTGAAAACGAATAAGCGGATAAAACCAGTTGCTAAATTAAGAAAAAAAAATCCTCTATCTCGTGGTGTGGTCAAAATCCATGATTTGTTGCTTCTTTATACTTAAAAATCGATTGACGGCATTCCGTCCGTCTGTCCGTCTGTGGTCAACGCTAGCGCCTAAACCGTTCGGTCGATTTTCTTCAAAATTGATATTCCCCAGTCGATCTGATTCTAGTCGAAGCTTTTGTGATTTTGAAATAGATTCTTTAAAATTTGGGGGTACTTTATATGAAGCCCCCCGAGGATTTTCAACATTTTCTCAAAAACGGCTCCAAATTTTTTCTTTAAATTTCTTGTATGAATAGAGGAAATACACTTTTTAACATGGCATAGGTCCGATTTTCACGAACAGCTCTGAATTTTCGAAAATTGTGAAAGTTCGAATTTTTTTCGGCGTCTTTCTCCAACTACAAACTTGAAGATAGAGATTTTTTTCTTCAAATAAAATTTGTTCTGCATATTGAGTTCTTTAATAAAGGTCATGTAAATGTTTTCCCAATTTTGGTAGTTTTTCGTGCAATATTGCGTGCAATATGTGCAATTTTAAAAAATTACAAAAACAAAATTTTCCTCAAAAACGGCTCCAAATTTTTTCTTTAAACTTTTGGTAGGGATAGTGGTAAATGTACTCTATCAATGACATAAAAGCCATTTTGGTCTATCTGTTGTTTTTTTCAAAAATTACCAAAATGTACATTTTTTTACTTGTCTCTCACGTCGTTAATATTTACATAATCGGCGATTTTTTTACATTATTATATTTACGAGTATATATGCTTTAAATAATGTCAAGTAAAGTTTATCGAAAACACTACCGTTTTCTGTGAAAAGTAAGCTCAAATTTCGGCATTTTCAGAAATGCTCAAACGTCATTTTCTCGTATATGGCTGCAATTTGTTTCTTGAAACTTTTGTAACGGATAGTGCTAATTACACTCATTAGTATAGAGTGAAGTTTATTTTGAGTTCTTTTTTGTTTTTTTCAAAAATTATATAAATGTAAATTTTTTGAAAGATCTCTCACATCTTTAATATGCACATTATCCGCAATTTGTAAAGATGATTATATTTGTGAGTGTAAGTGCTTCAAATAACTTCAAATAAAGTATTTTGAAAACTCAAAAATTTTCTGTGAAAATGAGCTTCAAATTTCGCATTTTTAGTAGTGCTAAAACGCCATTTTCTCTTAAACGGCACATAATTTTTAAAAGAAAATTGCCATTTATGAGCTAGGTTTTTGTGTTCTTTCATATTCTAAAATTAATGTTTCTGTTCTACCAATAGGAAACCGAAAAATTAAGAAAATGACAAAAATATGTACTTTCGGCGATGATAGATGGTAGCTCGCAAGAAAGAGTATGTGGCAATTCCGAATAGGCTAGCGAAGACCCAGGAAAATAGAAAACTAATACGGGAAAGTCTGTGCCATTCTGTAGCACCACTAGTTTTAGTACGATATGGTAAATAAAGCAAAATAGCATCATTTTCTTAACAATTCCAAATAGCATCCGTGCATGAAATACATGGAAACTATTGGGTATAGCGTGATTGATCAAATATGACCCCTAACTAAGGTCTCCATTAGTAATGGGGAAGGAAAGTGGAAGAGTTAGGGGGAGAAAGTATCATGTCTACCTCCCATGTTAAATTTGCTTCTATTGATGTATCTTTTCTAGAAAATGGTTCACTCGAACGTTTTGATATTTCGCAAAATTAAAGGTACAGTCTTTGTTATTATTTTCAATTTTTGAGTTGATTAAACAATTATTAGTATTTTTTAATTATAACTTTTTCTGTAACTTTTTCGGCATTTTTGGACAAACATTATTTTTCTGTATGAAGACATGAGGGAAATAACATGTTATGCCGCAATACGGAAGTTTCCAGAAAAAGGCAAGTAAAGCTTTAGACTTTGCATTGTACATATAGAGATAAAGAACGTTCATTTATGAATTACACTGCCGGCGAATCTTTAAAATAAAACCCCAACATCTAGATACATCTATGGAGCGTCGAAATATGCTGTCTCAATTTCATCAGAAATGTGGCATAGCATATTATTGCGCCAAAGCCTTCATATTTATTATCGAAGAATGTTGATATAAAAAAATCATTTTCTTGCCATTACTATAAAGAATGTGTAAATTTCAGTAACTTCGGAATAATGGTTTCTGAGAAAAGGTACATTAATTATCTAGGTGGTGCTACAGAATGACACAGACTTTCACAAATTAATTTTCTACTGGTATATCACTTTTTCATTTGGTCTCGGCTAGTTATTCAAACTTACCACATACTCTTACGAGCTGCCATCTATCGCTGCCCAAGATATATTTTTTGACAATTTCTTACTTTTTCCCTTTCCTAATAATAGAACGGAAATATTATTTTAATAATATTAACGAACAGTAAAAACTCGTCCTAATGGCAATTTTATTTGAAAACTTGGAGCCGTTTTTAAGCAAAATGGCGTTTCAGCATTATTGAATGTTCGAAATTTGAAGTTCTTTTTCACAGAAAATCTTGAGTTTTCGAAAAATATCATTCGAAGTCATTTTAAGTACATCAGATCACTAATACAATAGTGTTTACAAATTGTTGGAAATGTGCGTATTAACAGTGTGAGAGATCTTTCAAAAAATTACATTTTTGTAATTAAAAAACTCTAAAATGAACTTTGTCATATCAACCAATGCAATTAGCACTATCCGTTTCAAAAGTTTAAAAGTGGAATTTTGGTCTTGTTTTCACAGAAAACAGTTGAGTTTTTGCGAAACTTTATAAGACATTTAAAACACGTATGCTCGTAAATATAATAATGTAAACAAATCGACGCTAATGTAAACATCAACGACGTGAGATACAAGTAAAAAAATCATTGTTGTAGTTTGTTAAAAAAAACAAAGAATAGAGCAATATGGTGTTTGTCATCTCATAGAATAAATTAGGCACTATCCTTACCAAAATTTAAAGAAAACAATTTGAACCGTTTCTGTGAAAATATTGTTTTTGTAATTTTTTAAAATTGCACGTATTGCACACAATATCGCGCGAAAACTACTAGAATTTTCCAAAAATGTACACTCGCCCTCAGAGACCCTGTCGCTGCAATTCAACATGGCCACCCCGCGGCCAGCGCGACCAGTCGCCAGCAGGCAGACCGCAGGTAGGCCTCATTCACAACGCAAACTTAAACGTAATCGTAACGTAGCCGCAAAACCTAGAAATGTGTTTCTAAGCGAGACCATTCACAATGCCTTGACGTAACCGTAGACGTAAGACCGTAAACTTAAGAGTTCGCAAGCTCCAAGCTTTTGCGTTAACTTTACGTCGGAATTCTACTGAAAACCAATCAGAGAACAGCGTGGAAGTTCAATTTCAGATCGTGTTCAAATAGTTTGTGGTTATGTCATTGTTATCGTAATGTAGAGGACTAGTTTACGAACGCTTTAATGCGTGTGGTGAATTCAAATTAAGAATTTGGACAATTCTTATTGTGGCTTTAACCTGAGATGACGAATAAACTAATAATGTCCGACGAATTACTCATGAATTTGGTTCATGAGAATCCTTGTTTATAAGATGAAGGAAATGCGAGCACTACTACATCTACTCGCATGTATATACAGACAAATCGATAGGAATCTCGAAGAAAAAGCTAGAAACCATGGTGGAAAGATCTTTTCGCCATGTTAGAGGCGAATCCATCAAATTTCAGTACATTGAATTCTGATTGGTTCAGGCGATACTTACGTTCGTCATTGTGAACGCTTGTTTTTACGTGTAAATTTTGCGGCTAAGATTACAGCATTACGTTACGTTTAAGTTTGCCTTGCGAATGAGGCCTTAGGCTTCCGCGGCCGCAGTCAGTTGTTTTCGGTTTTCCCCCCTCCAGTTACCCCGGAGAGGCGGGAATTTATTTAAAGTATGGATACAGTTGAGCTGCAGCCTGTTTGGCTTGTGCAGCGATGGAAGGGCATATCTTAAAAACACTAACTTAAATCTAAATTAAAACTATTTATAAAGCCACTTTGGGCGGTGCTTAGTTTAATAAACTTTCGTTTTTAAATTCAATTTAAAAGTTCCCTGCTCCAGTGAGCGGCGAACGTTGGCACCCGGATAGCCATGTAAGTATAGACCGCAGTTGTTTGTGATTGGTGCAAAATCCCAAGGAGTAGAAACAAGCCGTTCCTGGCGCACGGGGCCTATTTATAATAATAATAATAATAATAATAATAATAATAATAATAATAATACAATGATTAGGCTACAATTGGCTGATTGCCAGGTGGTAACCGTAAGTCTATAGCTTCATAATATTACCCGGTGGCAGAATACAGTAACATAAAAGTACATTTACAATTACAAAACACAATTAACAATATATAAAAAATCAATATAGAAAACAAATTACCTTTGTCATTACCTAGAACATGCAAATGCATTTACATACATATACAACAAATGAAACTACATATATATTAACATTTAAGTAAATAAACTTACTTACATATTACACCAACATTCATACATACAAACATACACGCTTACATACATACACAAAGACATAGGAACACTCGCATACACACCCTCCTGCACTTATTCACTCACAATCATATCCAGACAAATATGGATAAACATTTTTACCTACAACATAATAATATACAATACTTATAATAATTTTTACATTTCTAACACGTAAAACACTCGTTAACATAAATCAATAAATACCTACTTTTGTCAGAATAGCCTATTAAAAACGCTTTAGATTAGCGAAATAAACAGAACGAAATAAAATCACTTCACTTCACTTCACTGCACCTCATAACACTTTACCTAAATACTAATAGCTCAATACTTTTTAGTAGACTACCCATAATCGCACCTTTCACTTCACTTCACTACGCGTTTTCACCCTATTGATTAATTTCCTACATTCTTTTTCTAAAACCACGCCAGGAAAGGGCTCAAAAACTGCTGCAGGATAAATCGTTCCAATCTACGATTGTTCTGTTTATAAAGGAGAATTTGCCTACGTCCGTTCTTTGAATTCTAGTTCTAATTTTATATTTATGATCAAATCTATTAAAATAATCTGGTTTATCTAGCCCTTCCCCGTATTTCCTGCCATGCAGAGCCACTAGTGTAAGATTTGTACATTACGCAAAGTCGAGCCCTTTTCCTTTGATGTTCTAATGATTCCCAATGTTCAGGTATGTTCCTCCGAAAAGTGTATTTTGCCGCTCTGTTTTGTATCCTCTCTTAGCTCTTCTTAAGTCCTATTCTGTACTGATCCCAACAACTCGCTCCGTATTCCATTACTGGCCTAACAAGCGACGAATACGCGATTTCTTTTGCTTTCGTATTGCATTTTTTAAGATTTCTCATGACGAAATGCAACATACATACATACACATTCTTATACATGAATGCTCACTCATGTTCACAGATAACCGATCACACACTGTCCCTACTTATTATACATGCCTACATTTACGTAAAGAAACAAACACTTAGTTACACATAGTATACATGCATAGATATACATATACTACATAAACGTAGATACATGATTATACAATTTTTTAAAATTCAGAATCATAAGTGGATTTTTCTAAGTTAGCTCTTTAAACATCCGAGTTAGTTCCCCACACACTCTCACACTTCACTTCACCTCACCTCACTTCACTTCACTTCAATTCACCATATCTTTCTTCGGTTATACCATATGAATAATTGATGTATCTTTCCACTCCACTGCACGGCACTACACTGCACTACACTTAATCTATAATACACCACATTATCTACATTACAATTCACTTGAATTACGGATCAATGAAATTATGGCTCAACTGTGCTATGCGGTAGAATACGTCCTCTACATGTACTTCAGAAAACACCAACAGGCTCTACGACTGCTGCAGGGATTTCATTCCAATTTTTAATCGTACCATTTACATATGAATATTTCCGTGCGTCGGATCTTTGCCCTCTACTTTTTATGTTGCAATTGTGGTCGTTTCTCCCAACTCTCGAAGGGGAGCCTAGTCTTTTCGTTACTTCTGCCCACGCAGGTGACTTACTGTACGCCTTGAAGAGGCAGCACAACCTGGCTTTTTTTCTTCGCATACTGAGAGACTCTATAGGTTCTGGTGGATTTGAACTAGCGGAATATCCTTCATTAATAAAAATGATTGCCTTCTTTTGAATTTTTTCTAACTCTTCAATCTGACCTAATCTGTAGGGCTGATGCGTATTCAAGTAAGTAGTAAGTAAGTAGTTTTGGTTGCCAATTTTTATTTCTACATTTATTCTACATTTCTTCTACATTTCTTCTATGTATCTTAAAATAGCAATTCTCACTTGTGTAATAAGTGATTTTTTTTAACTTGATTCTAATGAGTTCAATTACAATCACAACCATGTCTTATAACCCAGTTGCTTAAATAAATACATTTTTTCCAAGAGAGAGGGTGATAGTAGATGTTGAAGAAATATAAACATGAAACCTTGAATAGAATGCTTGTTTGTAATACAAATTATCACACATGACAATGTTGTGCCTAAATCAGTAGGATTTTTGTAGTTCATTGCATGCCAACTGGAACAGAGTGCACTAATGAACTTCACAAACATTTTGATCACATTATATTTTTTGATTGCAGTTTTTTCACAATATTTTTTTAATGTATTTCGTGCGTCATTGGAAAGGCAGTTTTAAAACAAAAACTTTCTAATTCTCACTCTTAAATGGCATAAAGAGCTGGCTGATGTTATTGCTTCATCTGGTTTTGCTTTCTCCATATGGAAGTCTAGTACACTGAAGAAATCTAGAACTAATAGTGCTACAGAATGGAACTTCTTGTATCAGTTATTTTCTAATTTCTTTGGCCTCAGCTAGCTTTTCAGTCTTGCACCATCCTCATGCCAGCTGCCATCTCTTGCTGCCAAAGTACACTTTTTAAAATTTTCTCAATACTTGTGGTTACAGTGGGCAGAACCAAAATATTACTTTAAGAATATTACTGAAGAGTAAAACCTCATCCTGTGTGTACATTGTCATTGAAATATTTGGTGCCCTTTAACAGGAAATACCATTTAAGCGACACTGTATATGTGAAATATGAAGCTCTTTCCCAGAAATCTTCTGAGTTTTTGAAAAACTTCATTGGAAGTCATTTAAAGTATTTCCACTCAGAAATGCAATAATGTTGACAAATCACTGGAAATGTGTGTATTAACATAATGTGACATTTTAAATAAATTACACTTGAGTAATTTTTGAAAATAATTAAAGAATACACCAAAACACTTTTTTTACATCATCTTAAACAGTGAAATTACCACTATCCTTACAAAAGTTTGAAGAAAAAATTTGGAGTTGTTTTTGAAACAATAGAGTTAGAGAGTTTCTGGATATGTGGAATTTTTACCTTATTTTTCACAGAAAACTTTTAAGTTTACACAATATTTTGTAAGACCTCACATAAAGCATATGTGCTCATAATTGCAATAATTTGAACAAATCGACTCTTAATGTAAATATTAATGATGTGAGAGAGGAATCAAAATAATTCAATTTGTGTAAATTTTGAAAATAACAAAGAATACAGGAAAATCCTGTTTATGTCTTCTTATAGAGTACATTTTTGCAATTTTTTTAAATAAAAGTGTGAAGAAAAAATTCAGAGCAGATTTTAAGAAAATGTGAAATAATAAATAGTATTCTTCTCTCTGTCCTTATTCTCTCTGCGACCTTCTCTCTGTCTTCCTCTATTGCATCCTCTACGTCTTTACCTACATTTTCCTCTTCACCTTTCTCTTCATCTTCATCTAGGTAGAAATCATGCTCAGTATCACAAAATCATTGCAAAATTTAAGTGTTAAGTTTGCAATGCTGACAAAACATCTAAACGAAATAAAGAGGACTGTGAACCAAAGAAGGAAAAAGAAAAATCTAACAACCAAAGAAAGTTTAAAGTGTTGATGATGCTGCATTCAGCTTGTAAATAGTATTACATAACCATCAGTAAGGACGGGAAAGTATAGGCCTAACTAAAGATGTGTATCCCATTTTTCGACTATCTATGTTCCCAATTCGCTTCGTATGATGCGGAAATGTATTTCCCTTCCGAACGAGAGATTTTTGCCTGCGCGTGCGCCATGACGAAAAAAATATTTCGCAGCGGAGTTTTTCCATTCACAATTACTGCCAATAGACTAATAAATATTTAGCATTTTAGCAACAATTATACTAACTTTTAGCAATCACTTTATAACTCCTGTCAAATTGCTATTTTAAAACGTACGCACAAACTGCTATTTCGGGCACAATTTGCGGAGCCATCCCAGCCATTATAAGCACATTTCGAATTCGTTTATAAAATTGTGAATTTTTTACAAAATTTTACATTCGCTGTTTTCGGCTCTGGAACATCGAAGAGTCTCTGTCCTTTAGATTTGTAAAAGTTGAAAATTGTTTATAAATTTGCATTTATTGAATTTTTTATTGTTTCATCTGAATGGCGTTAAAATTCCGAAATCCGATTGGTGCTGTCTTATTTCGCTCTCAAGATGTGTAATTGTTTATAAGAAATGAGCATCTCACAATGACCCCATTTGTTTGCACTAAATTCATTCGCTCTACACAAGCATACTGAAACTAATGGTGCTACAACAGCACATACTTTCCCGTGTTATTTGAAACAGCTACATAGGTTAGAAATATTGCACTTTCTGCGCTACTATCATTTTAGCTATTATTTGAAAACGTCCATTTCAACCAAGATGCAAACAACACACTGTTTCCATCGCAGTGTTGGCGAAACTATGTAAATTTTACAACTGCATAAAAATATAATACAAAAGATTTGTAAACTTGTATTGGAAAAAGAAGCCTGATGCCATACAGTTATAACAATGACACGTACTTCAAGAACTTCGCGACAGCGGAACGAAATTCCATTGTTGCATTCCCTGCATTGTCGATACTCCCTTAAAGAGCCAGCAATTTTTATTTCAAATATTTCAAAACAAATAATTTCTAAAAGAATAATGTGTAAATGTATAACAAAAGGTCGAATGTAAACATGAACAAAGAGACAAAATACAAAATTGCAAATTTGTATTTACGACGCATCCGGCTGTCTGAAGCGCAGTAAATTTGCAGCGGGCTATTATGTTTGTCACAAAATTATAGAAAAACTACTCGTATTTTCAAAAAATTAAGCATGACTTTATTTGAAGATGTAGTTTTGATAAATACATTTCATTGAGAAAACCAGCTGCCATCTATCGCCGCCCCAAGTACATTTTTTCCACATTTTCTTAATTTGCTGTTTCCTAATGGTAGAACGGAAATATTAATTTTAGAATATTGAAGAATACAAAAACATCGTCGTAAATAGCAATTTTCATTTACAAATATTTAGCGTTTTTAAGAAAAAAGGGTTTATGCGCTACTAAAAATGTGAAATGATATCTTTCAAAAACATTACATTTGTGTAATTAGCGAATGCAATTAGCACTATCCGTTCCAAACGTTTGAAGACAAAATTTGCAGCCGTTTATGAGAAAATTTATTTGACGTCAAAAGTTGGAGCTGTTTTGTGAAAAGTTTGAAAACGTCCCGGGGTGCTTCATACAAAGCATCCCTAAGTTTCGAAGAAAGTTTTTCAAAGTCGAGGCGCCTCGAGCGAAGCCAGATCGACCGGGGAATATCCATTTTGGAAAAAATCATGGGTGGTTTAGGTACTAGTGTTGTTCACGGACAGACGCACAAGGGCTGAGACACACACGGATAGACGGGCAGACGGAGAGACGGACGGACGGATGGACGGACGGACGTTTTGAAAAACTTTTTCGATATTAGGGAACCACAAAACGTGTATTTCGACTCTCGATTTTCCGCAGTATTACACTATAACTTTCTCTACACTACTTAAATACTTATTCTAGAAAGTGAAAATGAATCACTAACCGTCAGGGATCGTATCTGCATCATCTTCGCCTTCGTCTTTGTCATCCTCTTCCATATCATCTGGCAGTGTTTGCGCACCCGGCGCCTGCGCGTCAGCGTCGATACCAGCCGCAAAGGCCAACTGCTCCGCAGCCTTCTGCGACGCTATTTGATCGGGCGACCGCGTGGCGTGGGTGGTGCGGTTGGTGACCGTCACGTTCACTGGCAGCGGCACCATTATGAAAATGTCGCACAAGCCCAGAAGACCGCCTTCGATGGCGTAGTCCAGCACCGTGACGATGTAGTCTTCTTGGGCCGTCGCGCGGAACATGCTGCCGGGCGTGTAGAAGTCGGCGAGGTCGTTGAAGAAGGCGTACGTGTAGCCGATGATCACCAGCATGCCGAACACCTTAAAAGAACGTCACGAGCATGGTTAGTAGACATCGGATGTTTAGGGAAATGCCTGTTTTTTTTTCTAGCCAACTTATTTAAAGGCTGGCAATATATGTGCACGAATCATGACAAATGATGACATATGACCAAGTTTTATAATGCCTTTTTTTTTTGCATAAATGCCTTTTCTTTAGAATTATTGCACCTTTTTGCCTTTTATGTATTATTTTTATATACAATGCTAAGATACCAGAAAATCGGCCATGGTCCAATCTGACCATTCATTACGAAACCTTCAATTCACGTACTTGTATTTTGAAATACGAGAGAATTCCTGAAAGTATACCAACATATTTTTCTCCATTTCCCCATTTCATAAATACTAGCCATGTTCTGAGAAAATGGTCGACTGACAATACAACGAGGGCACCTTTTGAGTGGAAATAAATGTAAATTCCCTAAAGGTTTCAGTGTTGCTAATTTTGGACTTCTAAAATATATGCCAGACACTTCAGTAGGTGTTCAGAAATCCTTCTCTGTTTTCAAACTGATTTTGTCTCCCAATCGTTGCAGATTTGAAATTGCGATCCTTGAAAAGTTACTGGTGATTTATTGCAGTGGAACCTATTAAGCATAAAATGTAGAATTGTAAATATGTATGGAGTTTTACAAATAATTTTTAATTTTATTGTGAATGTAATTTATGACAGTGCCTTTTTTCTCCTTGTTCTTGACATTTTCAGTGCCTTTTTAGGCGCCTAAAAGACGATTTTTAGTGCCTAAACATCTGATGTCTAATGATTAGAATACTGCCAAGAGTCGCATGATCGTGACTATATCGAGCAGTGCTGGCGATCATGCGACTCCTGGCGGCACAACGGAGAACGACGCGAAATACCGTGAGATATTCCATTTTACTGACACCCCCCCCGTGCGCCAAGAAAGAAAAAAACGAAGTATATATGCGAAAACTGTGAGATCTAGTTTCACATAAGCTTCAGTTTTAGACTGGGAGTGAACACAACATGGGCCTTGTGTGGCCTTGAGGGGCAAAGTTAGAGAAATCGCAGTATGCGAGAACTAGCCTCATATAAGCTTCAGTTTTAGACTGGCGCAACTCTTACACCGTGCTGCTGGTATATATATATATATATATATATATATATATATATATATATATATATATAGGATGTCCAGGAGCTCCCGTTACAAAAAATACCACAAATTCAATGATGTCAAACATGAAGAATGGCAAGTCCAGTTTTTCCGAAAAAAAAATGTTGTCTGTGAGAAAATTGAGTTTAAAAATCACTTCCGGGGCGCGAAATTCAAACCGGCTGCAACGACACTGCAGACAGCGGCGTCCCCTTCTGCGCGGAGCATTTTCTCGTTTCTCCGCGTAAACGGTGAAACAGTCGGGTAATATTCTGGAAAGCATCGCGTTGCTTTCACTAGAAACTTAATAGTATCAAGTATTTGCAGATTCTATTCAATAAATATTTTAAAGATACGTACAGAATATCGAGTTTTGTTCAAAATGATAACCACGGTACACGGCGGCGTAAACATAAATGATGAACACGATCCAACATTTATGAAAATATTGAATCTCCTGGAATGCTCGAATTGTAATTTTTAGCACATATTAATATGAACTAGTGCTTTGGGCTTAAGATTGCCACGTAACTGATAGTCTCCTATAGATTATTCTAAATATCGTGATACACTAAGGAGCATTTAGGAGATAAAATATTCGTTAATGAAAATACTGTGTTTATTGATTATCTTTGGAATTTGAATTGATTCTCCCGGCTATCATTTTCTGAATTCTCAAACTAACGATAGCCAGCTTAAAATTTCTTAATAACCGCTGGACGGTTTGTCTAAGATGTAGCCCTAATTAATGGATATCAATATTTCTCCCCTCAAAAATATTGCATTTTTCCTAAAAAAAAGTACAAGTTCGTGCCGTAAAAGATCCATGAACTTCAATACAACCGTCAAGTCAAATATTATTTTAGCTTACGTAATATGTGGTACAGTAAGAGCACTTCCTGCTGCCTCAGCTAAAGCGTTCTGAAATATCTGCTATTGCAAAATATGCTAAGCTGTTCTACGTGGATCATCGAAGTTAAGGCAAGCGGCCTCGATTATCCATTTCTCGAAGTTCTACCCCCGCTTTTGCTTTTCCAGATGCAAGATGAGAGCATGTCTTTCTCTCAAATCTTGGAGTTACTTTTTGAAACCATTTCATAAGGCAGTTGACAGATTCTCGGGAACAGCATTCTTTAAGTTGTTTTGTTTCTTTGAGCTGGCATTGTAGTTAGCAGATACGTACACAAATAAGTAACGACCATTTCTTCAAATTAATTCTTCGAGGTTACTACGTAGTACAGAATGTAGGGGAGTAGAAACAGTTCACTACTACACTACTTCAGTGTTGTAATTTTCAATATTTTTCTTTGATATTTTCATAACGTACAACTAAAATCGACAAAGAGGAAAAAAATTATGCAGTATAAACAATTTGTAACCCCAAACCTTCTTTTGAATTATTTAATTTTTTAAATTTATTTTATTGCAGAATCATTATCCTTACTACTTAAATATTTTAGAACATGCATATTTTCCTACTTTAAATTAGTTAGAAATACTTTACATGCAAGTCCTAAATCTTTCAGTTATATCTCTACACTCTAAAAATAACAATTCGAGCATTCCAGGAGATTCAATATTTTTCATAAAGGTTGAATCGTGTTCATCATTTATGTTTACGCCGCCGTGTACCGTGGCTATCATTTTGAACAAAACTCGATATTCTGTACGTACATTTAAAATATTTATTGAATAGAATCTGCAAGTACTTGATACTATTAAGTATTCTAGTGAAAGCAACGCGATGCTTTCCAGAATATTACCCGACTGTTTCACCGTTTACGCGGAGAAACGAGAAAATGCTCCGCGCAGAAGGGGACGCCGCTGTCTGCAGTGTCGTTGCAGCCGGTTTGAATTTCGCGCCCCGGAAGTGATTTTTAAACTCAATTTTCTCACAGACAAAATTCTTTTCGGAAAAACTGGACCTGCCATTCTTCATGTCTGGCATCACAGAATTTGTGGTATTTTTTTGTAACGGGAGCTTCTGGACATCCTGTGTATATATATATATATATATATATATATATATATATATATATATATATATATATATATAATACGCACCCAAGTGGCAAGTCCAATAATTAGGAGTGTCCCACGAAGCTGCCAATTTTGTGCCTTGGGCAGCACCAATCCCGTCTCGCCCATCTTGTTTTCTTCAAGAAGTGTTGCAAAATTAGATCAGGTTCTGATTGCCCGTGCAAAAAGGTGGAGGGACTTTATGTCAATGGATGCTTCCTGGAAAACGAATTACAAACAGATGAAAATTATTTCCAGAGAAAAATTGTAAAAAAGAAATGTAAGCTGCTCTTAATTTATTTTTGTTCAATTCATTTCAATTATAATATATTCATCATAGTACAAAATATTATAAATGAGTATGAATCCGTACTAGAGAGAAGTGCAATCTGCGTGTTTTCTTCTGCTCCGGAATCTCTACACATCTTTTCACTTCCCCGTATACGTACGTATATAAGGAGTAATATACGTAGTACAGGGAAAGTTATGTAATGCTGTGCGAAAAAAACGGTGGATTTTCGGCGTAAAATCATTTATTACAGAGCACTGATAACGTAAAAGTCGATAAATCCAGTTGCTAAACTAAGAAAAAAATCTAACACGTGGTGCAGCCAGAATCCCTATTTTGTGAGTCCTTGATACCAAAAAACCAATTGAAAGCAAAACATCCGTCCGTCCGTCTGTGAACAACGCTAGCAACTAAACCGCTTAGCCAATTTTCTCCAAAATTGATACTCTTCAATTGATCTGGCTGATCTCGAGGCTCCTTAAATTTGAAACCGATATTTTAATGTTGGGGGGTGCTTTCAATGAAGCCCCCTGAACATTTTCAAAATTTTCTCAAAAACGGCTCCAATTCTTTTCTTTAAACCTATTGTGAGAATACAATAAAATACACTTTATTAAGTTGGCAAAGGTCCGATTTTCACGGATAACTCAGAATTTTCGAAATTGCGAAAGTTTGAATTTTATTTGCGTCTTCCTCCAACTACAAAATTGCAGACAAATTTTTCCTTTCAAATAAAATTTGTTATTCATAGTGAGTTCTTTCTTTAAGCTCATGTACATTTTTTAAAAAATAGTGGTTTTCGCGCAATATTGAGTGCAATATGTGAAATTAAAAAAAATACAAAAACAAGAATTTATCAAAAACAGCTCCAAATTTTTTCTACAAACTTTTGATAGGGATAATACTAAATGTACTCCATGAGATGATATAAAAGACATATTGCTCTATTCTTTTATGTTTTCAAAAATTACAAAAATGTAATATTTTGGACTTGTCTCTCATGTCGTTAACATATACATAAGCGGCGATGTTATCAATATTATATTAATGAGTACATGTGCTTTAAATAATTTCAAGTAAAGTTTATCGAAAACTCAACCGTTCTCTGTGAAAACTAACTGAAAAGTCCGCATTTTCAGAAACACTCAAAGCCATTTTCTCATAAATGGCTCCAAATCTTTTCTTCAAACTTTTGGAACGGATAGTGTTAATTACTCTCTTTAATATGACGTAAAGTTCATTTTGGGATTCTTTTGTTTTTTCAAAAATTATGCAAATGTATTTTTCTGAAAGATTTCGCACACCGTGAATATGCACATTTTAAAAAAATTGTAAACACTATTCTATTTGTAAGTTATAGTGCTTCAAATTACTTTAAATGAAGTTTTTTGAAAACAACAACAAACAAAAAAACAACAATTTTTCATTGTTTTCAATAAAGCAATAAAAATAACATAGCTGGTATGGTGTATGAATTATACATTTTAGGAAAATAATTATTTAAAACCAAGAAAAAGAAAATTATGAACATAGAGTAGCTGATGATTGGAACAAACTGAGTTTCTGAAACGTTGAAGAGTAAAGGAATTAAAGTGTTATTATTCTTAAATTGACTGTCTCAAATATATTGGACCATATATACTTCGCTTTTTCTTTCTTGGCGCACGGGGGGTGTATCAATAAAATGGAATAGCTCACGGTATTTTGCATCGTTCTCAGTTGTGCCGCTAGGAGTTGCATGATCGCGACTATCGAGCAGTGCTAGCGATCATGCGAATCCTGGCGGCACAATGGAGAACGACGCGAAATACCGTGAGCTATTCCATTTTATTGACACACCCCGTGCGCCAAGAAAGAAAAACCGAAGTGTAAAACTCTTACTTGACTACTTCATACTCAGAGAATGGAAGGATGCCGGGTTGCCCAACATCTTTTCATCGGGAAGTTATCTGACACTACGTGTGAGTGATTCTAAAATTGACATCTGTGTAGACACTGTTGCTGCAGGAGTATATAGCTGAGTCCATGAGAGTGAGGTTTTGAAGTCGTATGTCAAAAACATTTATTTATTGTTTATAATACTTGGATTACAATTTTCAAACAATGTCATTGTTCTTAGATAAAAACAATTAGCACTAACCGTAATAGTAATTAATTAAATCATAACAATAAACTGAAGTTACTCAAACTTAAGTTTAAGTTGCTTGTCCTAAAGAAAAAAATAACTTATCGTATAGTAAGAAAATATATAATTATTGTAGCATTGCTCTCTTTGTCTATGATAATTCCTTTAGTTTATAAGGGCAAGTTTCAATTAACCCTGGAGAGGTGACGGTTGCCGGAGTGACGTTAGAGGTGGCGCGGGGTCATTTCTGACCCATTTAAGTTATTTCTTTATAAAATTATATTTAGCAAGAAATAAGTGCGAAATTAGTTATTTTAATAATAATCAATAATTTATAAGGTCGTATTAACTTAATGCACAATCATAAACCAACATGCAAATGTGGAATGGAAACAAAAAGGGCAAAATTATCATTTATCTATCATTTTATGTAGTGACTCCATTTACATATTCCTGAATATTTCTACGATAAAGGTATCAGAAAAGTTCTGTAAGTTGTATTTTCTAACATTGTCTCACATAAAAACAAACAATTTATTGAAAATGCTTCAAAGTCAATCAACACAATCTTAGAAAAAGTACGAAATTTAAGATGTTTGTATTGGTTTCACAAATATTTATAAATTAATTATTACATATAAAATTTTGAAAATCTTTCAGAAAGAAGCTAAAGAATGTGGTGAAAGGTATGTGAAATGTAAAGCTTCTGACTCGCAAAATTAGGCAATTAGGCAGCTAAGCAAAGATACGGGGGGTCACAAGGGACCCCGCGCCACCTCGCTCGGATTCAGTAATTTTTTCGTGCTTTTTTGAATATAGTTTTGCTTAACTCCTTAATATGGTTAGGTAGTTTATTCAAGAGTAACGCAGCATTCCTATAAGATCCTTCTTTGAGGAGGATTTTGCAGAGTACATCCTGTGATAGTTTTCCTTTCTTCTAGTGTTATATTGATAAACACATTTATTTTGAGTAACGTGACAGTTATTGTTTTTCATGAGCAGAATTATCCTATGCAATTTGCGGGAAAACTGTACAACGATATGAATGTTGCTGACCCTGACTGAATGTTACAAAACATGAGATCACACGATTATTTATTTTGGATATTGCAGAAAATTTGGTTCGTGCACAAAATGTAAGGAGGACAGTCAAACAGGAATGAATAATAAGTGTCACCTGTCAATCAAACACGTTTTCGGGAATGAAGCCGCTTCCACAACTCAGAAAATGTGTAACAATGCCAAAAAAGATGTCTTTGTGCCTTTAAAAAAGAAGTAGGAATCCAAGAAATGTAGTATCTCTTCAAAACGTGTCTGTAAAGAGTAGACATCTGATGTTTAGGGAAATGCCTATTTTTTTCTAGCGAACTTATTTAAAGGCTGAAATATATGTTCACGAATCATGACAAATGATGACATATGACCAAGTTTTATAATGCCTTTTTTTTTGCATAAATGCCTTTTCTTTAGAATTATTGCACCTTTTTGCCTTTTATGTATTATTTTTATATACAATGCTAAGATACCAGAAAATCGACCATGGTCCATTCTGACCATTCATTACGAAACCTTCAATTCACGTATTTGTATTTTGAAATACGAGAGAATTCCTGAAAGTATACCAACATATTTTTCTCCATTTCCCCATTTCATAAATACTAGCCATGTTCTGAGAAAATGGTCGACTGACAATACAACGAGGGCACCTTTTGAGTGGAAATAAATGTAAATTCCCCTAAAGGTTTCAGTGTTGCTAATTTTGGACTTCTAAAATATATGCCAGACACTTCAGTAGGTGTTCAGAAATCCTTCTCTGTTTTCAAACTGATTTTGTCTCCCAATCGTTGCAGATTTGAAATTGCGATCCTTGAAAAGTTACTGGTGATATATTGCAGTGGAACCTATTAAGCATAAAATGTAGAATTGTAAATATGTATGGAGTTTTACAAATAATTTTTAATTTTATTGTGAATGTAATTTATGACAGTGCCTTTTTTCTCCTTATTCTTGACATTTTCAGTGCCTTTTTAGGCGCCTAAAAGACGATTTTTTTAGTGCCTAAACATCAGATGTCTAGTAATGAGCGTACCCAGGTACACAGTGTATGCGTTCTGTAAGAAGAGAAAAACTATTTAAAATGAAATGTTAAGTACGTTGAAAGGTTTTGTTAAATTAAACAACTATTAGTGTATTCTGTTTCATCATCCAAGTCCAAAATGTACACCTTTAAGCATAATTCCGACGTAGACATTCCTGTCCGCCGGACCCTGCTTACCCACTTGCGTCATTAACTTGATAGCCCGGTCAAAGGTTATAGTCTGCTCCTCAAACCACTATTGCCACAATGGAATATCACACGGCATTTCGCGTCTTTCTTTGTCGTACCGCTAGAAGTGATCACAAGCACTGCTTGATACGATCGCGATCATGCGGTATCTGGCGGCACGACTGAGAACGTCGCGAAATACCGTGACATATTCCATCATGATGACGGGCCTTGAGGGGCAAAGTTAGAAAATCGCTATATAAACAAATTGATCACATAAGCACACACAATTCGGTAAATTTCAAGGACAGGGTTCGGCTCCTATTGACGCGCACGATTCGGTTCCGAACGAGTCACTCGCGGCGCCGCCACAGTGTGCCCGGCCACAAGGCCACGTGGCCAACGCACTTTCGTGTGGAATCGTGACGCTTCGCTACCCGTGTCCAAGTTGAGGACGAGGCTCGGGCCTTCGGCCCTCGCGTTAACATAAAACATCCTTGAGTCTGTCCAACGCATAATTACCAACGCATTTTATGCAAATACTCACCTTAAATGTTTACGCAAATCCGCGAAAAATAAACCATTGTAATTCTCCATTACACGTTCGGAATATAGTTTACGCAAATCCGCGAAAAATAAACCATTGTAATTCTCCATTACACATTCGCACCACACCGCACAATGCACAATGCAAGCACAAAGGCATCTTCCCGCTCCCTGAGTGATCCGTTCTCGTGGTCCGCGCGAGTGAACCATGCGCAAGTGAACCGTGCGCCGTTGTTTTAGTGAGCCGAACCCTGTCCTTAAAATCAGCCCACAATTCTTTCAAATTCAGTCAACCTTCATACTGCTCGTTGTGTATATTTCGCATAAGTTCATTCCCTCCAGAGATGGCATAATATTCTTGGGAAATACGTCTTATAGCTCCGAGACTTTTAGATTACAAAAAAGAATTGTACGAATAATAAGCAAATACCACCCACTTGATTATTGTACACCTCTTTATTAATATAGGAATTTTACTATAACCTTGTGTTTTGATTTGCAAATCAGTGTTTTTTTGTCAGAAATGTCTTACTCAAAGGTGGGAATATATTTTAAACTAACGCCTATCTCTTGTAACTATTGCACTCGTAATAATCATGGGTATCAGCTTACTACAAAAATTCCAATGCAATATATGTACACAATATTTTTCCAAATGTCATTAAACGATAAAAATCGTTACAAAAGTTTGTCCCAAGTAAAATATTTTTTAACGTAACTTTTTCCATACACTTACAAACTATACCAAGCATAAAAAGGAAAGTAATATTAATTTTAACAACGAACTTAATTAGCATTTGGACTGTATAATTCTAAACAATCTGTAATAATTATTGTACTTTAGCTTCTGGGCCAATGACTCCCATCTCGATCAGGTTTTTCTCTGATCCTTAAAGCAAATGCCGAGAAGGGTCCTTGTTTTGCATGTGGACATGAATTCATTATCTGTGCACGTCTTCTAGAGTTCAGTGGGAAATATAGTTATTCAAATTATCGTTTTCCATGTTGCCATGACAGGAAGTATATTCCTTCACGAAGGATGTGATGAGGGCTAAAAACTCAAATCTGTAGCTGATTTGCCTTTGCTACTAGATTTATTTCATCGGAACGAATATTGTGTTAACAATTCTTGCCAAACATGCTCATATCTTTCTGTTCAGAATTCAACATGTATTTCGCTTAGGATAGGGATCATAGATTTAAGAAACCGTGATTTTCTCTGTCGCACATCACACGCAGTTTTTAACTGTTTTTGACATAAAATAAATAAATGAATAAATTCCAGTTGTTACAATGTACTTTTAGTGCTAATACAGAAAATGTCTGGTTTTTTTTGCGAAGAAAGGACAGCCCGTAATAAAAACTCTTGCCTCGTCCTATCAGTTACGACCGACTTACTTACATTGGTCACTAATTTCGTCTTCTTTCAAATGTCAAAGATGAGTTTCTTCTGAACTTTTTCTGTAGCTTCTGCATTAATTCTTTAATTTCGTTCCATGTGCTTTTTTGTTCATCTTTCGCGGCCGGGGTAACGTATCTATGGTTACTTGCAATACTGTTGTGTGATACAAAAATGTGCCATACAACTTTTGCCAAAATGGATATTCCCAGATCGATCTGACCCAACTCGAAGCTCTTGAAAGTTTTCTTTAAATTATGAAGGTGCCTTACACGAAGCTAATGGAACATTTTCATATTTTCTCAAAAATGGTTCCATCCTTTTTCTTTAAATTTCTTGTAAAAGTAGATTTCTTATAGTTTTATGTAAGTTATGTACGACGGTACGAGGCCTGTGTTCCAGGTGGCGTTGATAGCATGATGTAAATAGAGTCCTAGTTCTAGGGACTCTAGATGTAAAGATTGGACATGTCTTTTCATCATAGAGTCTTGTATTATCTCTATTAAGATGACCTATTTTTTTAATGACAAGAAGGAAGAAAAAATTAAAGGAAAAAGTACAACGTACATAAATGAATCATTTTATTAATTCAAAAAATATATTAATTATGTTTACACCCCTTTTAATTGTTAATTTAAACGAGTGTTTTTCCTTTGAATTAATCTTTTTTGGCAATATGTCTTTTGTAAGAATGTATGTACGAATTTCGGAGCAAACAATACCCTTCATATTTGATTTCACGGTATGTTATACAGCTACAGTATCAACATTCACTCGTGATTTCTCACGTGATTAATTAGATTAACACATAATACATTAACACATGGATATTAGATCAACACATTAAGTTTTAAAATATCGAAAAGGAGGTCGGGAAGGACTGAACCTGACAAAAGGACTGACCTCCCTAAAGGAACTCAATTGGTCACCTTAATCTCTATAGTATTTTATATTATTAATTAATGTTAGGATACACAGTTAGAAATTGTATTTGAGTCGAATAACATCTTAGAATACTTCGGTTTTTTCTTTCTTAGTGCACGGGGTGTGTCAATGAAACGGAATATCTCACGGTATTTCGCGTCGTTCTCGGTTGTGCCGTTAGGAGTTGTGTGATCGCGACTGTATCGAGCAGTGCTGGCGACTTCAAGCCCCGACCAGTACTATCCAATATCTTTGGCCTCTACGGTCGCGATCTTGCGAAACCTAGCGGCACAACTGGGAAAGACGCGAAATACCGTGACATATTCCATATAGTGAATATATACTTCGGGTTTTCTTTCTTGGCGCACGGGGATGTGTCAATAAAATGGAATAGCTCACGGTATTTCGTGTCGTTCTCAGTTGTGCCGCTAGGTGTCGCATGATTGCGACTGTATCGAGCAGTGCTGGCGATCACGCGATTCCTGGCGGCACAACGGAGAACGACGCGAAATACCGTGAGCTATTCCATTTTGATGACACACCCACGAGCCCCAAGAGAGAAAAACCGAAGTTATAGTGAAGATGGGCGTGGAGAGATAAAGTTAAGGAGCCGTATCGGACAGATTATGAGTAATTCGACACTGGTTTGATTTGCCTAGTAGAAGAAACACAATAAAACATAATCTCCAATTGTGTTGAAACAGAAGATTACAAAATTTCATAGTAACATGGACCAAATACAAATAGTGTCGGAGTGTGTAATTAAATTAGAAAATGTAAGTTTTATAATTTTGTCAAGAAGAATTAATTTTGAAAATATATTTTATTAAGGAATAAAACACTACTTTTGTTTTTAGGTTCTCTAATCGTCATATTAAAAATACTAAAAACTATAACTATACTGCGATTTTTGTAGGAAGAGCTCTGAAGATAACTCAAATCCCATCTTCGCGATGGAATATGTCACGGCATTTCGCGTCTTTTCTCAGTCTTGCCGGTAGAAGTCGCATGATCCCAAGCACTGCTTCATACGGTCGCGATCGTGCGAAATCTAGCGGAACGACTGTGAATGATACGAAATACCGTGACATATTCCATCGCGAAGATGGGATTTGAGTTATCTTCAGAGCTCTTCCTACAAAAATCGCAGTATAATATACACATTTCTTTATAAATAGTTCATTTAGCTGTTGGAATGAGCCTTATGAGTAAATGTATGGGTTGTTTAGACGTTGTGTATATCTTCCACATACATTTTTTATGCTTGCTGATAGGCCTTGCATTATATGAGATGGTAATGAAGTGCATATCTGAGGACAGATGTGGTAGCAGTGAATGTTTACTAGATATGTTTGCCTCTCATTTCAGGTAAAACAGGAATACGATGATCGTGTTGAAGACGAAGTCTACAATTTCACAGTGAGTGGATTTTCATTTTCTTTATGTTAGACATTATAAGAAGTTTTTTTTTCAAATATCGTGGAATATAGCGAAGACATAATGAAGAAAGGAGGATAGTTGTTTTTGTTTTTAATAACAGGAAATACTTAATATGCAGGCAGACTCAACAGTAATATATTTTTTATTTTTACTGTTGAGTCTGCCTGCAAATTATTGGACTTACATGAGAATTATCAACATTAAAAAGACAGTCTTTCACTAAATAAATTAATATTACTCTCTCTACATAGAAAATACTTAATATTTTTAACAAGGTTGTTGTTTTAGAAATGTGGCTTACGTAAACAAAATTTTCTCTCATTATGAGTATGTAAATTAATATTTACTAGAGTACTCTTTGAATTTGTTATATATCTGTATCCAGGAGGAAATAGTGGTTTAAATCTCACACAGTCAATTTGTGTTTTTGAACATATCATTATGTGTTAGTAATATAATTAGCGCAAGATCACAAATAAAAGCAGATTAGTAGGCAGAAGCACTCCTTTAAGCCTGATTTTATGATACCATTGTGAACATTACTTAATACATGTTTAATTTCAGAGGCCAATACATGTTTTATTGTACTCAATGAGCAACTTCAGATTTGAAGTTCTTTCCTTCTGATGGCTTTGAGGTCTTTTGACATGTTCATTGTTTTCTGGATATAGGGGCATTTTCTTGTTAAAAGTTAATTAATATTATACTTGCACTAAATTCTTTATCATTAAAAATGTGTACCATCCATAATGGTTGTTGCTTAGTGATAATTGTGTAATGTAAGGTAACGGGGGTAACATTGCCATATCTTTGTTTCTTTTAAAGTTCTACTTTCGATGCATCAATCTTCACAATAATTATTTTGACAATTTAATCCTTCACAAAAGTACAATGTTTGTTCAAAATATTGAAGTCACAGCTTCCATAATTTGAAAGATTTTATTACTTTTTTAAAAGCTAGCAATGTGGCGATGTTACCCCACAGGGGCCAAACACCTCTATTTATTTCAAATCTCTGGCAATGTTTAAATAAGTAACAGTTGGATAGGAAAAAGAAACATACAAATATGCATCAGAACATTATTAGTCTTGGATTTTCACAGTTTAATTACTGTAAATTGGGATAAATACTGCTTTGAGAACTTAATCTAAAATAAGTTTTATTAACTGTTTTACATTGTGATAAAATGAGAAAGGGAAAAAGTGCTTTCTCCTTTTTATATTTATTCTGGAAAGTCAGCAACGATATTATGTTTTGTCATAACACACTCATCCACATCATTTAAAGTGGACATGTTAATTCCATACAGTTCAGTAGCTTTTTCCTACTTAATTTTCCATTATTTACTTTTGCCATTGCTTAGTGCATTTTAACTTCATCATAGGTTTGTAAACTTTAGATATTGGATTTTTTATTTCTCTGCGTGGTTAAGTTACAGTGCAAGTATGGCGACAACAAAAGGTAATCTTATATCAAATTTAGTAAACCAATTTTTACAATGTATATGTCATATGCTTTAAAAATGATGTATAAACTCATAAATGTCAATTGTTTCAATGTAAGAATTTCTTCTCATAGGATATAAATGAAAGGGCAAGGTGGCCAGTATGGTAATGTTACCCTGAAAGTAGTATATATACTTATATGCTATTAATATATTTCGTGTCTGTCTATAATGAATAATTATTAAGTCATGACCGAGGACATCATATATGTACTTATCTATGTTGTTTATTTCAACTCAATTAATCCAAAATTAATGAAGTTTCGATTATGAGATTTGGCTACATCACAATACACCACTCATATTTACGAACATTTTTGGTTACTACTGTAACCAAATGCAACAAATGATTGTATGTAATGTTTCTAAGAGAAGTAGCTGAACTATGAGAACTCAGCCAGCAAATAAATTTATGATGCATACTGTGCTACTAAAATTTTTTTGTTGTGGCAATATTTCACCTATGGCAATGTTACTCGTTACCAGTATAATATCTAATTCAATTTAATTTATTGCTTGTAGACTTATAATTTTAAAACATGGACAGTTTAAAAATTTAAAGGATTAGCAAGGAAATAAATATCTATCAATTAGGAATATAATTGAAGGAAGAGTCCATGAAAAATATTTGAATTACATGTATAATAAAATTCACACTGTTAATGATTAAGATATTTAATACTATTTCTATTGAATTACATTATGTTCCCTGTTAAGTATTCATGTAATATTAGATTACATTTTAATTGTTTATTTGGATTTAACTAGCTGGGCCTGTTTGAAAACTTCACCATGTAAATAATTGTTTTAAAGTGAAAATTGTTTAATTGTAGAAGATGGACATTTTATGTTGGAAAGAAACTGTTATCTCAACTTTCAAATGAATCCTCTGTTGGTAGCAATCTCCATCAAGTAGGAATACTAGTGGATTTTGTGTCGATGGCTTCTTATTACTAATTTTAAACTGTGATCTATCAGTAATTATAAATTATATATTAAAGAATATGTGCAAATAATTGAAGAGTAGGAGAATTGAAGGTGAAGCATTCACATTCATAATATTTCAGAGAGCAATGTAAACCTGGACGGTGCCTTGTATTCCAATTGAAACTGATTTCTTCTTTTACCATTTTCATAAGAACTTTATGAAAAATTTTATTTTCCCTTTATTTCCAGTATGGGAAAGTGTATTACAGAACTAATTTTTTAGTATTTCATGAGACATAATATCCTGAAAAGTGTTTTTTTTTCTTCTTTCTTTTCTTTTCCTTTTGAAAATGGACTTGTCTCCTTATTCTTCTTACCCATCAGTTATTCATTTTTGCAGTTTATTGAAGTAAAATTAGTGGGTAATATTGCACTGTGTGATTTAAGAATATACAATAATATTTAAATTATTTATCCTTTACTTTCACAAGCATTTACAATAATTACAGAAGTTTTGCAAGGATATATTAATCTAAAGGAATGAATTACTTATATCTTAAAAGAGAACAAGAACAATTTTAATGTTCTGTGAAAGGTCATCTATATACAAACAAGATGAAGAACCATACAAAAAATTGCTGCAAAAGAATCTCAAGAACTAAAGTTAGAAAAATGCTAAGAAGATAATTTGATCTGCACATCATATTTTTTGGGAGTAGATTTATATTAAAAATGGAGCACTATGTAGACAGAAGATAAAGTGTCGGAGCATCTTAATACGATGGAGAAAGGAGTTACAGATATGTGTATAATCTATGGAGAACGCTGGAAAGAACTGAACAGAAACCTTTGGTGCACAGGAACCACCTGAAGTAGAGGAAGGGCTTTGCTGTAACTTTACAGTGGGCCCCTAATCCTCAAGGGATTGAAAGTGAACTCTTCAAGTAAGCATACTTGATGTGATACTCCATGTGATATCCTATAATGAATGCTGGAGCCATTATAAAACACCCATTAGCTGGAAAATGTAAGAGTTTGTCTTATTTTGAAAAAGGATCGAAGACAGTTGGGATTTTGGAAATACCGCTCTTTAAATAACAACATTTTTAGTATTAAAAGAATTGCTGAAAAATGATCAGAAAATCAGTATCGAAACTCAAATGGCTTTTATTGACTTTTTGATAGAATAAATCTTTCCGAAGCTTTTAATAGAGTAAATTGACACAAACTGTGGAATGTAATGAGTGATGTGGCTATTCTGAACACCTCATAAAAAACATCAAATGTTTAGACACCCAACAATAATAATTACTACTGTTATTATTATTATGAGTTTTTTTTAGTTCTTATGACCGTTTTTCACACTCCATACGTCAATGTTTTTTATTCTGCTAGGCATCTTCCTTGTTTAATTCTGCCAGGCATATTCATTGTTGTATCAATGACTGACTTCCAAGATTTCCTCGGCCTGCCTCATTTCTTCTTTTGAAAGGGATCCACTCAAAGCCAATTTTTGGTATTCTGTCAGCATGCATTCTCATTAGATGGCCATACCATTGGAGTTGTTTGGATTCTACATTTTCGATCACTTGTTTCTGTATCTGCATCGTCAGTCTAATCTCTCTGTATGGTATTCTATCAAACATGGTGTTCCATCATACTGACAGCATCGTCTCCAAAAATTAATTTCCATAGCATATAACTGAAAGTTTATTGCATACTTTTAACCCAAATTTCTCAGCCATACGTAACTCAACTCTCCACCACTGTCTTGTATATTTGTCTCTTGGGTTGCTTTCTAATATTCTTTTTCCATGAAATATTATGAAGTCTACTAGTAATTGCCCTTCCCTTAATTTTTTTCTAAAATGTCATTGTCATCAGATCCATCTGCACTAAGAGTCACTCAAAGATATTTAAATTATTTTACTACTCGAAATATACCTGTTTTTAATGTTCGATGATTCTTGACCAAACTCGTGAACCTCACATCATACCTGTTTTTGTTTCTAGGTCATTCTCAGATTTCCCTATAACCATGTATCTTGACTTTTCATTATTTATTTCTAGTCCCCATTTTTTCATATTTCTATTAATTTCTTTAATATATATTAAATATCATCATGATCTTCAGCCAAAATTACTTGGTTGTCAGCAAAAAGGAGATTATAAATCTTCTCATTTCTGACAATCACTCCCATATATCTACGTTTTTTGGACCATTCCCTTAAAGTTTCACCAACAAAAATCTTGAACAAAGTTGGTAAAAGAGGACATCCTTGTCCATATTTACTATAAAACCTTGTGGTACTTCATTTTTTGTCTTAACATGACCCATACTGTTTTCAAAGAGACTCTCTATTACTTTTATCAAGGCAGGATTTATCTTAATTTTTGTTAGGACTTCCCCCATTTTATTTATCAGAACACTAACATAAGCCTTCCTTAAATCAATAAAAATTAAGTGTAATTCTCTGTTCATGGAGATTTTCTTTTCAATTAGTTGTTTAATAGAGAATATATTTGATATTCACCAGATCTTCCCCTAAAACCACTCTGAACATGAATAAGTAAACTGGTCCTGGAGGTTAACCTATCGAGCTATTAAAATGTGCACTGAATCTTGTTTTAGACAATGAGACTATGCTATTAACTGATGTATTTTAACCAGCTGTGTGCCTGAAGAATGGAAGAATGCATGCATTAGTTCCATTCATAAAAAGGGAAACAGGAACGACTGATCAAACTAAAGAGGAATTAGTGTAATAGTTACTATGGGTAGACTGTGTGGATGGATTTTGACTCCAAGTCTAGAAATGGAAGTCAGTAAAAATTGAGGAACTAAGAGATTTCGTAGAACTTAAATATATGTGTAATTAATCTCAAACCTATTTATTTACAGTGACATTTCTTTTTTAGTTTTCTTAAAACAAATGTTAATGTTCTTGTTAGTTCATTACTGGTATTTTTCCATTGCACCAATTAAAAAGGTGGTGTACTGTTTCTATTTCCAGGAAGTAGGCAAACTGAGCTCTTTAAAGAGTGAATTGAAGAAGCAAGATGGTGAAGAGATGACTTCATTATCTGTTTCTTCTCACTAATCATCCTTTTTTACTTTCCCGTATACGTACGTATACACGGAGTGATAAACGTAGTATAGGGAAAGTTATGTAATGCTGCGCGAAAAAATGGCCAATTTTCGGCGGAAAAAAATTAATTGCCGGGCCGTGAAAACGAAGAAGTGGATAAAACCAGTTGCTAAATTAAGAAAAAAAAACCCTAACACGTGGTGTAGCCAGAAACCCTGTTTTCTAGGTCCTTGATACCGAAAAACCAAATGAAAGGAAAACGTCCGTCTGTCTGTCTGTCCGTCCGTGAACACTGCTAGCGCCTAAACCATACGTACGATTTCTTCCAAAATGGATATTCCCCGGCAGTGGCGTAGGCTCAATACATACGAGTGATGTGTTACATCCCCTAGTTTTCCATCACTGAAAAATATTTTCAGTAAAATATTGTATTTTCTTCTGTTAAGTATCTCACTCTGTTTTTCTATTCCTTCCCGTCATTTACGTGCGCGGTCCAATAGGCGTTAGTTCCCTCGCTGGATGTGATGGGCCGAGAAACATCCCTTGAACGACCTCACTTCGTCGGCGAGGTCATTGAACTCACGGCCATGCGCTGTGTGCAAGCTGCGTGGTTTCGACTGCCGGAGATGTGACATAGCTTTCTCACATCAAAGGCTTCTCATTGGCGTTTGCGTATCCCCTCCCAATATCCTTCCATACCCCCTCTTCTGAGGCAGTCATAATTCGGCAGCACGCGTGGGAATCCCAGAAGTCACGTGCCACGATTGGGACCCGGGAGCGGGGGGCAGACGGCAGGACTGTCTTTCTTCACAACTCAAGCAAGTCTGCCAATTTCTTAGGCACATTTCAACCTGATTCAGTGCAGCTGGGTAACTCGATGTGTGTTAGCAGGCCTGACAAACCATATCACTCCCTTCATGTAAGAAAATGGTTTGAGAGTGAACTCGTACCATGTTATTTCGTTCATGCGTGTCCTGCGTTCTAGTGTAAATGCTGTTTCCTACTTAATTTGCGTTAAATAGACTATTTTGCCTAATTAGTGATGCGTTAAAGAAAATCGTGAATTCGAAATTGTAACGCGAACGAATAAAACTGTGTGTGTGTGTGTGTGTGTGTGTGTGTGTGTGTGTGTGTGTGTGGGTGTGGGCGCGCGCGTGCGTGTGTGTGTGAAGGACGCGACATGGCGAGTTCATCCAGTTCATTTGGGGTAGTGGATGAGTTATTTGTGGCAGGGAACAGTAGTGAAACGTTTCATTGTGCTATAGACAGGATTCGTGAAATTCCGTGTAGTTCTTTCTCCTATTCCGAAAAACTTACGGTAAATAGTGATGGACAACCAAGACAACGCGAATAGAACTCGAGTTAAAAAATAGGTATGTACTTTTTTGTGGTTATTTTTTTAGTTTTATTGTTTTGTTTATGTAAGTTAGTGCATGCAATGAGAAAATAATGATTTTCAGGGAAGATTCAGAAGGTATCTAATTTGCAACATAAACTTCTAAAACACTTCAGAGTAAAGTAGAATCACGCAGACTTTAAATATATGGAATTATGCGTTCTGGCTGTAAAATCATGATCACATTTCCCACGTCTACTAGCCAGGGACGCCACTGTTCCCCGGTCGATCTGATTCTAGTCAAAGCTTTGAGATTTTGAAAAAAAAAATTTTCTTCAAAATTTTGAAGTACTTTATATGAAGCCCCCCGGGGATTTTCAAACTTTTCTCAAAAACGGCTCCAAATTTTTTCTTTAAATTTCTTGTAAGAATAGAGTAAAATACACTTATTAAGATGGCATAGGTCCGATTTTCACGAATGACTCTGAATTTTTGAAAATTGGGAAAGTTTGAATTTTTTTCGGCGTCTTTCTCCAACTACAAAATTGAAGATAGAGATTTTTTATTCAAATAAAATTTGTTCTGCATATTGATCTCTTTCATAAAAGTCATGTAAATGTTTTTCACAATTTTAGTAGTTTTCGTGCAATATTGCGTGCTATATGTGCAATTTTAAAAAATTACAAAAACTAGATTTTCTCAAAAACCGCTCCAAATTTTTTCTTTCAACTTTTGGTAGGAATAGTGGTAAATGCACTCTATCAGGTGACATAAAAGTCATATTGCTCTAAAGGTTGGTTTTTTCAAAAATTACAAAAATGTAAATTTTTGCACATGTTTCTCACGTCGATAATATTTACATTACCGGCAATTTTTTCACATTATTATATTTACAAGTACATGTGCTTTAAATAATGTCAAGTAAAGTTTCTCGAAAATACAACCGTTTTCTGTGAAAAGTAGCTCAAAATTTCGCATTTTCAGAAACGCTCAAACGCCATTTTCTCATATATGGCTGCAATTTTTTCTTGAAACGTTTGTAACGGATAGTGCTAATTACAGTCTTTAGTGTAGTGTAAAGTTTATTTTGAGTTATTTTTGTTGTTTTTCCAAAAATTACATAATTGTAATTTTTTTGAAAGATCTCTCACATCTTTAATATGCACATTACCAGCAATTTGTAAACATTATTATATTTGTGAGTGTAAGTGCTTCAAATAACTTTAAATAAAGTATTTTGAAAACGCAAACATTTTCTGTGAAAATGAGCTTCAAATTTCGCATTTTTAGTAGAGCTAAAACGCCATTTTCTCTTAAACGGCACATAATGTTTAAAAGAAAATTGCCATTTATGAGTAGGTTTTGTGTTCTTTAATATTCTAAAATTAATGTTTCCGTTCTACCAATAGGAAACCGAAAAATTAAGAAAATGACAAAAAATGTACTTTTGGCGGTGATAGATGGCAGCTGCCAAGAAAGAGTGTGTGGCAATTGCAAATAGCTAGCGAAGACCCAAGGAGATAGAAAACTAATACGGGAAAGTCTGTGCTATTTTGTAGCACCACTAGTTTCTATAGAGTTTTCTCTGACTGAGGAATATAAACATTATGTTTATAATAATATAAATCAATAGTATTTGGACGTGATATACTGTGTATACGTATTTCAATTAATTGTGACTGTTCAGATTGGTCTTGGTTCTGAGTACGTTAGTACTACGGTATGCAATAATATAACCAAAACTAATGTGCAATGGAATGACTTAAATAATGGGGGCTACTCCACGAACGCCAATTCCCAAGAAAGGGCAAAGAGGCATGTTTCAAACACACAACAAATTGAAAAAGAAGACGTGGCACTGACTTTGTCATACTAGTTACTTTCCTAATCTGTAGTCTTTTTCTCTAATCTCTTCTAGTCTTGGCTAGCTTTTCGGTTCTGTGCCACTCTCCTCCTAGCTGCTATATCAACGCCTAAAACATATTTTTTTCCCTTCTCAGCATGTTAGATCCTCTATTAGTAGAATTCAACAACGTTTTTTTACAGATTTTATAGAAGAGTAAAACCTTGGTCTAAGTCACGTTCTTACACCATGAGTAAAACGTTGAATGAATTCATCTTTGAGAAAAACTGAAGTGAGTGTCATTTTGACCCTTGCTATTATTAATCAAATAATTTTCTTTGAGTGTTTAACTAATAATTTTAATTATAATTTGTAGTATTTTACGTATAAATATTTTTTAGTAAATTTTCTTCCTTACACTGATCTTTTCATACAATAAGATTAAATTAGTTTATGTTAATAACATCTATTTTTAATGGTTTATTAATAATAATTGTGAAGAGTATATTTCGAAATGCTTCTGGAATAAAATTATTTTAAATTTGGCTTGTTGGTAAACCAAAGGAAATGTAAAACGAATACGGGAAGGTCTTTTCCCATTCTGTAGCACCACTAGTTTCACGCAGCATTACATAACTTTCCCTATACTCCGTATATACGTATGTATACGAGAAAGTAACCATAGTTATTAAGCAGTGCTGGCGATCATGCGACTTCTAGCGGTACGGCGGAGAAAGACGCGAAATGCCTTGTGATATTCCATCGTGGCCATAGGGGCTTGAGGGGCAGAGTTAGAAAAATCGCACTATAGCAGTTTGTGTTTTTGTAACTATTTAGATGATTTCTTCGTATTTTCAATATTTCGTCTGTCTTGTATTGTGACGAGAGAAAGAAAATACACGTGAATAAGACTTTTGAACGTCTTGCAGGAGGAGCTAAAACCCTCAGCTGGAGTGTTTTTGGATCCCGAAGAAGTGTCCATTGGAGAGGTTAAGCCAGAAGACGTGGTAAGAATCACAGCTCCTAATCACACTTTCGTTTTAAACACTTTCCTACTTATATCTGTTTTCTGAAAGTCGTTTGACCCGATAGTAGGCGCGCGGGGTGCCTGAGTCACCCCAGCATTGTTTCGGAGCTCACTGTACGTTTAGTTTTATTTAGAATCTTGCGAGCTTCTCAATATCTTTCGAGTAGAGGTTTGTGCACATATCTCGACTTTCTCTTTCAACTGCTTTCTGTCCTTTCCTGGAAATTTCGTCGCAAAGGCGATGGCGCGCAGCGTGGGGACCACCGAGTCACCTCGCGCAACCTTTGTTATCGCTTCCTGCCACGCTGTTCACAGTTAGTTAGTTAGTTAATGCCTTATTTTACGTGGCGAGACTCGGGCCATCAGGCCCGCTCTTCCGTCTGACCATGCAAATTTCGCTACGCTCCTTTCACCTAGCGGAGAAAGAAGGTATTATCTTTTGTTCTTTTGTGAAAATTTTGAAAATGTATCAGGGGCTTCATGTAAAGTGTCCCCAAATTTTAAAGAATGTTTTCTTCAAAATATCGAAGCTTCGACTCGAACCAGATCGAGAAGGGTTCCATGAATTTTTTGAATAAATCGTGCGTAGGAAAAAATCCTACCCGTGCATTAGTCGCTAGTGGTGTTCACCGACGGACGGACGTTTTGAAAAAAAAAATTTCGATATCAGGAGACGCCAAAACGTGCATTTCCGTTGAAATCTTGAATCCATTTTCCGCAGCATTACATAACTTTCTCTATACTACGTACCTATAGGAGAATGTAAAAACGACATTTTCTTTAACATTTCCAAACTTAGTTATCGGCTTCAATTTTTTTACTATACGACAATCACCTGTTCTTTTATTGTTTAATTTTTTTAAACTGATGTATCAAAAAACAATTTTATACATTTTTTTATCTCCCAATTAACCGCTTAATAAAGTTTCGAGGGTTTTCTCTATCTTCTGTGTCTCACAGTTATGAAATCATGTAGCTAACTGCAGTTGTGAAATCCGTGAAATATTGTTTTTTTCTTCTTACTTTTGCAACAAGATTTGGCAACAGTGCACGAGATTCTTCCGTAAGATTAACATTGTCCATAGGACCCCATTGTGCCTTCACGACGTGAAAATTAGTATAGAGACAGTTAACTTATAGGTCTTGGATGCATTTGAATAATTGTTTTTTTCTACTGCAGGACCCTTTGGCGTTGAGCATCGAAACTTTTTGTGGTAAAAACGAACAGTCTGTTGGTGAGTATTAAGGTGTCTCGTATTTTACTGTTAATCCAAAATTCAGGTCTTTGGCCCCGTTAAGTCTCTTAAAGATGGCATTGTATACTGCGATTTCTCTAACTTTGCCCCGTCAATGCCACTCAAGGCCCATCTTCGCGATGGAAAATGTCACGGCATTTCGCGTCTTTCTCGGTCTTGCCGGTAGAAGTCGCATGGTCGCAAGCACTGCTTGATACGGTCGCGATCGTGCGAAATCTAGCGGAACGACTGAGAAGGATGCGAAATACCGTGACATATTCCATCGCGAAGATGGGATTTCAGTGGCTTGAGGGGCAAAGTTAGAGAAATCGCAGTATAAGAATATGTACTTTTGAACATTTTGCCGAAGGTCTTCCTTTACGGCAGGGACCGAGAGACATTTAGCATTTGATGGTGATTAAATCCTTCGGTTTGGAATCGTTCCACATCTTCTTTTAAAAAATTATTTTTTCCAAAATCCTAAAGCAAATGCAAACTATTTTTCCTAACTAGCGCCGCCTCCTCAGATGTTCTGTCCGAATAATTCACTGAATATTTCAAAGACGTAATTTCAACGCCCTCTTCCTTCTTTCTAGCTTTCGATTCTCGTACTTCTTTTCATCTCCTTTATTAATTTGGAAATGTCTACGCTAACGAGAGAAACCCTTCATTCTCAATACCACTACAAGTACTTGTGGTGTATCACAACCGTGTGATAGCTGTCCAGCAGAAGGTGAAAGAAACGATTAATTAGATATTGAGTAACGTCATACGAAAACTAGCGTGGTTTTATGACAAACTATGTAACTTTCATCACAGAAAGCACGTTCCAAATGCGGAAAAGCAAATCTTTAATGCCTATGTTTGTAAATGAATGACTATGCAGTAATAGGGCAAGTTTTAATTCTCAGATTGAGGCCCCTGACACATCTCTCAGATCGCATTCCTCGTTCTGTAGAACCAACTTGGAATTCCTGCTAACGAAGTACTCTTTCTGCCCTCAGGTGGAGAATATGACGCAGAGGACACCTCCATCGACTCGAAGACTCGCACGGGAAGCGCCGAGAGAGAAAGTAGTGTTTGTGGGGAAGGAAACGAGATAGCGCTGGGGAGCGTCGGGGGTGAAGCCAAGCGACAGAGCTAACGAAGTACTATTTCTGCCCTCAGGTGGCGAATATGACGCAGAGGAAACCGCCATCGACTCGAAGCCTCGCGCGGGAAGCGCCGAGGGAGAAAGTAGTGTTTGTGGGGAAGGAAACGAGATAGCGCTGGGGAGCGTCGGGATGAAGCCAAGCGACAGAGCTAACGAAGTACTATTTCTGCCCTCAGGTGGCGAATATGACGCAGAGGACAGCGCCATCGACTCGAAGCCTCGCACGGGAAGCGCCGAGGGAGAAAGTAGTGTTTGTGGGGAAGGAAACGAGCCAGCGCTGGGGAGCGTCGGGGTGAAGCCAAGCGACAGCTGCGGGGAGCAAGAATTCAAGCAAGAATGCTTCTGACTTCTCCGAACCAAACAGCGCGAGGAGTGAAGATGAACATTCACTCAGCGTTGAGGCTCACAGACATGAATGTGCTCACAAATGTTCCGTCTGCCACAAAAGCTTTGCATGGAAAAGTAATTTAATTATTCACACGCGGATTCACAGTGGAGAACGTCCTTATAAATGCCCCGTCTGCCACAAAAGCTTTGGAAGGAGAAGTCAATTAGTTACACACATGCGTATTCACAGCAGAGAACGTTCTCAATGCTCCCTGTGCCACAAAACCTTTAAATTGAGAAGTAATTTAGTTGTGCATATGCGAATTCACAACGGAGAACGTCCTTATAAATGTTCCGACTGCGAGAAAAGCTTTGGACGGAGAAATGACTTAGTTAGACACATGGGGATTCACACCGGAGAACGTCCTTATCAATGCTCTGTCTGCCAAATGACATGTGCAAACAGATCTTCATTTCGTATTCACTTGCGGATTCACACTGGAGAACGTCCACATCAATGCTCAGTTTGCCAAAAGAGCTTCGTCCAGATAAATAATTTAAATGCGCACATGCGGATTCACAGCGGAGAGCGTCCTTATGAATGCTGCCATTGCCAAAAGAGATTCGCACAGAAAACTAATTTAGTAACGCACATGCGGATTCACAACGGAGAACGTCCTTATAAATGCTCAGACTGCGACAAAAGCTTTGGAAGGAGAAATGACTTAGTTAAACACATGCGGATTCACACCGGAGAGCGTCCTAATCAATGCTCTGTCTGACAAAGGAAATGTACAAAGAGATCTTCACTGCATACGCCATGCGGATTCACACCGGAGAACGTCCTCATCAATGCCCCGTTTACCAAAAGAGATTTTGTCACAAAGTAATTTGGTTACGCGCATGCGGGTACACAGCAGAGAACGTTCTTACGAATCTCAATGTGCCTATTCACCGTGAAACAGAAAGACTATTTAGCAGAGCACGCCTTCATTCGAAGTCTACAAGGCGTCGGAGAAATAATTTACAGTTGCTCATTCTGATTCAGACCTGAACCTGCTCATTAATATCTTCTATCAAAACCTTCAAGATATACGGGCAGTTCAGTGCGTTGTGCAAGTAATGGGACTATTTGAAAATATGTTAATACGGCACAGCAGGCATTTTCAGGCGATAGTACGAACCAGACACAAGTATAGAACTACAAACATTATTTTTGAATGTAAAATGATTTTCAGTGATGAGATAGATTCCAGCATAATAACTTTGAAGACCTTTTGATTGTATATTTTGCGAGGTTTTAGATATGTTCTTGAGTGTGCCTATGTATATAGCTGTAATTAGTGTGTATATCTCATATCATTGTATTGTAAATTATATCTTTCTGCTATAATTGTGCTTTACCATTTACTTATTTAAGGAACTGAATCCTTTTAAAAGCCTATTTTAGGGTCATAATTGGGCGATTTGATTATATAAATCGTATATGCTTGTATGGCACCCCTGGCACTTGTATTAGAGGACCGAAGTCACAGGGTGGGTTCCTACGCGGTGGCCTTCTCCCGTACCCTCCTCGGGTGTACAAGTACACCTTTACACCAATATCCGGATCCCGCCGGAACGCAGTTTGCCCTCACGGCAACCTCCCCATTCAATGCCTGGGTCTAGGGCCGCCCGGCCAGCTCAGAGCTACTAGCTTTCCGGGCTAGTGCCGGAAGTCAACATTGCCTGGATGACAACGCTCCACTCACATGCGCCGGGACACGCAAGTCCCTCCTCTATGCCCAGAGTATTGGGCCTCTGCCACGACGAAGCCAAGAGCCCAACTGGGGGCCACTCAAACTAAGATCCGGGCTGCTCGGGGCCCCCATTATTTGAAAACCAAGAAGCGCGCAACTCACTGTTTTCATCGCAGTATTGTCAAAAATATGTGAATTCGCTTGGCTAATAATGCTAATACAGTAACTAGAATATATTGTGACATACAAAACGTGGCGGGTTAAATAATTGACAGCGAACGTCAAGAAATAGACGTAGAGCTTGAACATAAGCTGTTGGTAAGGCGTTACCATGGTGCGCGCTCAGCTTGTTTATAACAATTGAGCGAACACTGGGTGCTGTAAATGCCAAATCGTGTGGCGAGAATTTTTTGTCATGTATTAGTGCCAATAATTAAGTGCGAGAATGATGTTTTGCAGTCATATTTCCGAATACGGAATTTAGGGAAATAATTGAAAGAAGAGGGAAGCAGATGACCCCGAGGATCGGTGAAAGAAGTCCGAAAGACGTCGCGGAAGCCTGGGTTTGGTTCTACGAGGCGCCATCCCACTACAACCAAGAGAGCTCTGGTGGTGTGGTGTAGAAAAAGCTAGCTATGAACTGAGTAAAGGTCATGGCCGATTATTATTTTCAACTTTTAAATGGCAAGTTGAATAGAAAGTTATTAAAAAATATTGTTGTCAGAAAGTAACGAGGGAAGTACTGGATCTCGAATAAATCTGTTATTCTGTTTCCATGAAATCCAATGGATTATTATTGTGCAATCTAGCACGTTATTTGTGCAAATAGATAAAGAAATACTTTAGATTTCGCGCTTCTCTCCGTACGGGGGGCGGATCCAGTGGCAATATTGCTGATGGCAGGAAAGCGAATTGTTACTGAGCAGCAACCCACAAATAGGCTGAGCTACCACGGTAACGGGCTAATCAACAAATTATATTTGTTCCGTTAATTACTTGGAACTGTTTCCTGACGCCCCATTTTTCATGTCAGTTTGTTAGTTAAAATGTTGCAATATGGAATTAATATCAAAATAACAAGGAAAAATTGTGGCTGCTCACTCGTGAATTGCCTTTCGTCGTAAGATAACAGTTCCGACATCGTTTCATCGTTTTGTTTTATTCAGCACGCAGTAAATTTCTGAGAAGATTAGATGATATTAAATAACTAGATCCCGGAACTTCATACGCTAAAAAAGTTAAAAATATCCATGCATCCATGCACTTAACATTGGCAATATATGTACGTAAAATAGCCAATGTATGAGCTTAAAACTAAAAATATGCATTAAACAAAGAGTTAGCAAGAGTCAACATTTTTGTAGGTAATCTTTTGCCCCCTAGTACAAAACTCTTTATAAATAATTAATATGAATTAATAGTTATATTCATGTAAAGTGGAAAGTTTCCATTTGTGTGAGAGAACCGGAAACTTCACAAATGAAATATGAACATTTTCTACAACTGCATAAAAATATATTTTATAAACTTGTATTGAAAAAAGAATCCTGATACCCCGGAAAATATAGAAATGCATTTCATAGGGCCTTGAATATTGAAGTATTCTAAAACTAAGCAAAAAATACTGTAACGGTAAAGGGGAGGTTCCTGAATTTCTGTGGCTTTACTTTTACTTATTCTTACAAAAGAAATACAACAACAGCACAACACCACGTTGCGTTGCCAACGTAAACGTAGTGGGATCTTCACTCCCACCTCTGACATATACTACCCCCCTTTTCTACAATACGTCACATAAATTTATAATAATGCGGGTTGTGACCGGCTCCATAGTAAAAAAACCTCAAACATTAGCCTAGGTTATAGTGCTACCAGGATCCTAGCTACTCAAATAAAACACATGTGTGAGAGAAACATGGTTGGCAAAGATGCCTTCCATCATTTAATTGACACCAAGAATATTTCATACCCCGTTGACTCCCATTTGATTACACGCCAACATAAATACAAACAACACCGAATAATATACCCTGAAAACACACACAAAACAAAAAACAAACAACATATTTACTGGAAATTACTTCTTTGAAAAAATGAATTTTCTCTCTTAAATTCACTGCATATGCTTTTTGAAAATGATTGGAATGGCCATTCTTTATCCTTAAAAATAGTTACAATCTTGGCCTTGAACAAGTATTTATCTTCTGCGGAAAATAAATAATCTAAAAATGCGTGAAAATTTCCTGTTTTGCTTCCACTTGCGTGGGCCAAACTTGCTGCTCCCCGTCTTCCAATAAACCTCCCCCAGTGAGTTGTTGTTCGCTTGCTCCGTCTTACACAAACAACGACGTCCCCGTGCGGTCTCGTTTCGTCCCCGTTTCCCAAAATTGCACAAAGTTTTTATTGACGTATCGCGCACTCCTATACGACAAGTTCCAGTCCGGTTCTTCGCGATGCAAACACACACAGCTCTCGCGGCACTAAATTCCTCCGCAAAACTTGAAGACGAAACTTTTTAACAAATTTCTTATTCTCCGATTTAGTAAATTTCTGTATTTAAGTATTCTGTCCGATAACACAATGACCGTGTATTCCGCAAGCACTCGATAAAACTTCCTTGCACGACGTCATTGCAAACTTTTAAAATGAACTTTAAAATTTCACAAAATCCAGCAGCTAGTAACGCAGCTTCTGCGTGCTAGACAACACCAAAACCGAATCTAACACTTATTGTTGGTCCCGATCTTTTATAAGCTCAGATCAAACAAAACAAAGTCGCCGCCATACTTGACTTACGTGCTCGGGAAATAATCACATTTCGCTCAATTTACAAATTCTAGCTGCGATATAACGTTCAAAATTCACTAGAAATTCTCATTGTATTAATGCTATTCTTCAATTTGCCGTTCTACGTATTATTATGCCAAAATATTTTTTTCGCAACATCACATTTCCCTATTTGGTCATGTACTCCTGCAGTTGTTATGCTTTGGTTCTATGTTATGAACTCAAAAAAATTAATTTATATATTTTCCCCAGCGTTCTAAAATTGTAGTACTATATTCATAAATTTGCTGAAATTCCTCCCTACCGCCTCGTAATTTCCAATATAATATAACTCTTCAATTTCAGCGGTAATCTTTAAAAAACACCAATTTGATCTTCTGATGACGTCAGAACTCTTAACATTCGTTTGTTCATTGAATGTTCGTCGTCGAATATGCATTTTACGAAAATTACTACAGCAACATAACTCGTGGTACGATTTTGATAAAACTTCAAAATTCTTCTTTCATCGTGGGCTAATTTTCATGCTTAAATACATTTTTCTCCAAGCGTTTATGTAAATAAAAGTATTGTTTATACGCGACACTGCCGTCGCTTGTTTATTCTATACTCAGTTCAACATACGTAATCCCCATTTTGGTATATTCAGTCCCACTTCACTAAGTCTTTTTTAGTAAAAAATGTTTTAAAACAACCCAGGAATAATCCTGGATCATTACAATACTCTGGTAGAGTATTTAGTGCGAAAACTAAATATTCTCCTGTAGATGTCAACATAAATTTGACAATTATAACTCCTTTTTGTACAGCTATATGGTCACACCAATGACAAATAATTCATAGAAATTCGCAAGGCGCGGCGGAATTCCATTGTTGCATTCCCTGCATTGTCGATATTCTCTGAGAGCTATCAATTTAAACTTTTTATTTCATATATCAGGTATGTAATGTAAGAAACGATCGAAGAATAATATACAATTCTAACATACGAAGCATCCAACTGTCTGAAACGCAGTAAATTTGCAGCGGGCTATTATGTTGTCACGAAATATAGAAAAAACTACTCTTTATTTTCAACAAATTAAACATGACCTTATTTAAAGATGTTTTTGATGAGCACATCAAAAAGACTCCGAAAAGTTTTTAATTTGTGCAAAATGAGGCATTTCAACGAACATGAAACCTGCACCATTTTCTTAAGCTTTCTTTATGCTATCTAGGGGTCCCAATCTAATAAAAAAATATTGTGCGGATTTTAAGAAAAAATGGTTTAATAGTGCATTATGAAACGATGATGTAATGGTGGGTATTAATACACGAGTGTAATATTACGATACGAGCGAGTATCGTAAACTTCACAGGAGTATATTAATACCCATTACATCGAGTTTCATACAGTACTGTTTCTACGACTTTTATAAGTCAAACTTTTACAATGAATAGTTTCGTGGCAGTTGATTCATCCAAGACCCCTTAGCGGACAGCTACCTCAATCTATCGTCACGCAAGGTGGCTGTGGTTACCTGTCCGCCTGCTAGGGAGTACTGCGCTAGTGAAATAGGATCAAAATGAAATTACGTTCCACTTTATTTTAAATAATATAGCATGAAAAATATTAATAATAAAATAAATTAAAACTATTGACCATAACATAATATCAAATACAATTTTAATGTACACAATCGAACGAAACATTTGCTAAAACGATTCTCAATGATTAAGTATCAATACTTGGTTTGTACACTTCTCTGTGATTGGTCAAGAACCTGTATCATAATGAAAACTGTATCGAAGTGACTATCATTATGCTACTGATTGTAGCCATCAAATGACAGCATTATACAATGGGAGAAAAAAATATTTTGTTACTAAATGAAACCTTGTTTCATCATTTGGCTTTTTGAAAGTTTGCTTCGCAAAACCCTAATGCTGCTTCATTTGATCTGGTCACAGAACCATGAAGCTCTCTTTATATATTTTTATTGATGCATAAATAATATTCTTTTTATAGAAAAACAAAATCACTGCAATTTAGTGCGTGTCATTACCTGCCAGGAAACTAGCCTGCAATAAGGCGCAGGGAGCAGCCTTCAATTTGTAATGCAACACTAGCGCTACATGTGCATCTAGGTAATAGTCATAGAGGAGAGATACAACTAGAGTGCGCGTGAGCCTACTGCGCAGGTTTCAACATGAGGTTGTCGAAAGTCACGTGACTTTGGGACACCGGCAGTTCGTGCTGTATGGTGCTGTATGTAGCTTTTCGTGCTGTTTGCTGTTTGTGGTGCTACAGCGTAATTATTTTGGGACGTTGTGGATATTTGTTCACTGCTTACGATCCAAAATTCTTTTTCTTTTCAGGAAGTGCAATAATAATTTAACTTTGCAAATTGTGTTCCACAGGATGAAACAACTGTTAAATGTCAGTTCACGCCAGCATGCAAGTGTGCCACAAGTAAATGATCCTGAACTGGGCAGTGAGGTACAGGGACGTCGGAAGTATTTTCAAATAGGGGGGGGGCGATTATAGACTCACTTTAATCCTCACCCCCCGTCAATCAATATATATACTCGTATATATATATATATTGTAATTTATATAGATTATAAATTATATTATAAATTATAATTATATAATTTATATAGTAACTATTTATACTTTTAGAGTAATTGTTTATAAATATATTCAGCAGAGAATTTTGTTGTATTGCAACAAAGTTTTCGTTCGAGCCGATGACACATTTAGCATGAAGAAAATAACAATTTTATACCGTGCCTTTTTTTATTAAATTTTTTATTCTTTCTTAACTATAGGACATCGGACGCGGCGTATCGTCTATTTGGGTAAAGTGGTTTTCTGAGAACGTTCATATTTTCGAACGACGAAAAAACAAAAGAAAAGTCGGATACTTGACGTGAGATTTTATTGCCATTTATTTTGATTTTAAGGGGTCGACGACCCTCCAATTCTACGATTGGGGGATCGCTCAGACCCCCCTGACCCATACTTCCGACGTCCCTGGTGAGGTACGAACTGACTATATGTACTTGCCATCAGTACACAATCGTGAAACTAGATTGTCTCCCTATGTTGTGGACATTGTAACTTACATTGGAGGATTTTTAGTTACAAAGTTTCAAAAGTCTCTTGCTTATGTGGACTGTAAGCTAGTTCTTTGCCAGACTGATACTGATGAAGGATCATATTCCTTCATCCAGAGGAAAGATAATTATGGACTGAAATACCCTTGTGCAGAAGTTATAAAAATCTGCAAAAGTGCATAGGCAGAAGTAAGAATACTTCAGGAAAGAGTTGACATTTTTAAAAAGGCAGCATGTAGTACAATTGTAAATAGATGTCTGAGAGAATTTGTGAATAGTTCTGTTTTTAGTAATTTAGCATATTATATTATTCGTCAAGGGGCCATAATGAATCATAGGATGTATTTAATAAAGGCAATATTGTTTAAATATATTGACATAAGATTAAAACATGTAGGAAGAGAGCACATCCAAATTTACCAAAAAAAATATTATGGATCAGTTAACAAGAAAATGATTTTATATAGAGGGCATTAATCCTATGTGTATTTACTAGTGTAAGTTATGTTTATAGTATGTTAGTGTTAGTAATTTGTATGATTGTAGTTGATTTTTATTAGTAAATTCTTTGAAAAATATGTATTTCTGCTTCCAGGTCAAAGACCCACATTTCGATCAGGTTTTTGTCCAGTTTTCCCGATCCATTGAGCAAATGCTAAGATGTCCCCTTTTGGACATAAATGTAGTTTCACTACGCCCACATTTTCTTGAGCTTACTTGCTAGTAGTGGTAGGAGTAAAGCCAGTGGCATGTTACTGTTGTTAGTAATACAAAGAAAAAATAAAACATGCAGTTTGTTTATCAATGCAAATAGATTTTATATAACCTTGGGAGGGAAAATGTCTAATGTTATAGTTAAAATACTGGGAAGAGCTTTTGAAGCTCAAGAAAATGAGTGAAGATGGAACTTTTCGCCCATATATCACATACAGTTTTTAGTGTTTTTGACTAAATAAATCAAAATATAAATCAAAGGTAAAAGCCTTTTTCCCTCTATAAATCCTTGAAATATCATTTTGATAACTTCTATTATAAATGGCACTGATGTGAATCTTCAATAGAATGTCTAACATTGAGTAATAGAATGGATTGGATTAATGCATCCCATGGAGTCAATTTATTTTACAAATATATTTTATTTATAGACATATGTAATTGTACTTCTAAAACAGGTTTAGAGGAGTATGTTGTTGAAAGTGTCAAGTTGGACAAAAATCGGGATTTTCATGTCCTTGAGCAAATAGAGCAGAAAAACCTAAATTCACTTTTCTGCTATAAGCAACATTTTTAGGGTTGATTAATAAATGAGAAAATAACGCTGGAATGAAACAACTTAAGTACGTATAAAAATAAATCATTTAATGCGAGACTGGTGATAGATGCCACCTAGCTGTCCCAAAGACACGTGACACTGGCGCGAGAGATGATGATTACCTGGCCGCGCCTTCTGCGCAGCTCGGTGCGCACTCTAGTATATCTCTCCTCTATGGTAATAGTATTACCCGCGCAACTTTGCTTGACCGATGACCTTGCTTCCCCCTCCCTTGAACATTAAATAATTGATGACAAAAGCTTGCACCGGGCACTGATGGCAACATTCCAAACACATCTTCATTGGCGCGGAATAAAGCATATTTACTGTTAAAACAGAGAACTCCTGGTCATATTTTCTAACAAACGCTGAAGAAACGGCCAAAGCAGATTCAGCTCCTTCACAGGAGGTACTTTGAACATATGAGAGAGTTAGAACTCAAATTATTGAGAAAGTTGCGAAGGCATGACTAATATTCCAGAGATTGGCATTGCTTCATATAATCTAGTGGCCGATGCCGTAACTAATACCCCCACTCAATCCGCATTTCTCCAACAAATAGTATAAAAGATAATAGTGGAAACTCGGGCAAATCAGCATGGGCGGCACAAGCGACAAGTGATTGTGCTGCCCCTAGCGGCCTGAGGTGTACACTAGCTACAGGCGTAGATGTGTACGACAGGCGTTAGACAGGCGTAAATGTTACCAATAGAATACAACCGTGTGTACCATTATCTATCATCAGTATCATTGGTTTTAATTTATACATTAAAGTACTTGCGGTAGAGCATCAAATGACAATATCTACACAGATATTCTTCTACCAAATTCTCTCAGAAAACTACGATCAAACTTGACTTCCACACCTTGTAAGTTGGCACACACGAATTCTTGCGCTGTAGTTTACACCTCGAACCGCAGGAGAGCGCTGCTTTACTGTCACCAAAATATTCGAGGAGTTTCCACTATTATACTATTTGTCTCCAATCACGGCCATCTTGATTATTCGAGACGGCCATGCTCCAATCCATCGGTCAAGGAAAGTTGCGCGAGTAATATCTAATGTCTTTGGATTAAACCATATTCTCCAATTGGGATGAAGCAGTGGGTTAGAAAATCTCTTAATAACATGGACCAAATACAAATAGTATCTGAATGTGTGATTAAAATAGAAGATGTAAGTTTTATTATTTTATCAAGAAAAAATAATTTCGAAAATTTATTTTATAAAGGAATAAAACAATGCTTTGGTTTTTAGGTTTTCAAATCTTTATATTAAAAATTATAAAAACTAACTTATAAACACGTTTTTATACAGTTATAGTTTATTTGACTGTTGGAATAAACATGATAAGTAAATGTACGACTGTTTAGAAGTTGTCCCCTTGTTGTTATCTTGCTCACACAATATGTAGGCCCTGCATTATAAGATATCGTCATCAAGAGAGTATCTGAAGTGATTTGGCATCAGTGAATGTTTACTAAACATTTTGTCTCTCATTTCAGATAAAACAGGAATATGATGATCCTGGTGGAGACGAAGTCTGCAATTTCACAGTGAGTACTATTTATTGCCTTTATTGTTAGAGAGTACAAGAAGTTGATTTTTCAGACCTTGGACAATATAGGGAAGTCATGATAATGAAGAAATGAGGATAGTGGCCTGTGTATTTGATAACTGGAAATACTTAATGTTCTTAACAAGGTTGTTTTTTAGAAATGTGGCGTAGGTAAACAGAATTTTTCCTCATTATTGGTAAATAAAATAATATTTGAGTACTTGTTGAATTTTTTGATTTTTTCATCTAGAAGGTAATAGTGGTTAAAACTCACGCAGTCAGTTTGTATTTTGGCCCAGTTTGTTATGTGATAGAAATGTAATTAGAGTAAGATCTCAAATGATTCAGGTTCGTTTGCTGAAGCACTTCCTTGAGCCTATTTTGTGAGAATAATACCAATGTGAAATTTTCTTCTTACGTGTTTAATTTCAGAGGTCGGTGAGAGGTTATGCTTTATTGTGCAGAAAAGCAAACTCTAGTTTTGAGGAAGTTCTTCCCCACTGATCTCTTTTATGTCTTTTGACATGTTCACTGGATTCTTCTTAAAAAACATTTTCTTGTCAAAAGTTGCATAATATTAAAATTTATTGAATCTTTTATTAAAAATGTGTACCGCGGTAGTTATTCCACCATCCTACCTTAAATAGGGCGACCAGGTTGTCATCGATAAAAAGGAGTCTTGTTGAAAAATGAGGAGAAATCAGTATTGAAACACAGTCTTTATTGTTTTTTGAGAGAGTAAATCTTTTTGAAGCTTTTGATAAAGTAAACGGACACAAACTGCAAAAGTTAATGAGTGATGTAGCGATTCTGAACACATCCAAAAATCAAATATTTAGACACACAGAAGTAATTAATATCGTTTGAAAAATGGCTGAAGAAATATTGATAAATAGATAGTGTTACCTTATACGAAAACAGAACATTTCTTATATAAAAAGATGACATTTCACATAAAATGTTCTAACATAGTCATCTTTTAAAGACAAAATTCTACCGACAAAATAAATATTTTAATCACTGTCGTCACTTTCACAATTACACAATAGGCCTATTCCATGATCATTACTGTCTTTTCCACTTTTATACCAGAAGAATTTGATGGATGATGAAATCTCTCTCAACAATTTTTTTTCCCAATACGTAGTAGTCGTAACCGGTTAAACAGGGCGACTTCCTTGAGTACATTTTTGAGGAAAATTAAATTTCTAAGTAAGTTATTCGCGAATTTCTGGAAATCGAACGATCTGTTAAAAATATGCTTATCACCAGTGTATTCGCTATTAAATTTCAGGCTAGCTGACAAAACTCGGGCTCGTTCGAAAATCGCAAATTCAACAGCTGGGGTGTCGTTGAATTTTTGCTATTTTAGTTACCAATAAGAATGGGACGAAAATGACAATATCTCCAAAACTGTGGAAAATATTTCGATACAGGAAACAAAATCCTGTTTCAAAATTTAATTTAGACTTAGGAAATGCTATTATTGGCCACATTCGGACGATAAATGTACTCTGAGAGGCGTTTTTCCAAAATCGTGCGTTTCAAAATATGGTCAAATTTGACGCGCTCTACCTCCTAAATTATTTGATCTACAGCTCTCAGATTTACACTGGAGATTGAATGTTCATTACTGTTTACAGGCATGACAGAAATTTTAATTTATCAGAACTTCTTAAACACGGCGAGTTGCTAGGGTATATTTTTAAAGAAAATTTCATTTTTTACCTAAGTTTTTTGTGGATTTATGAAAAACGAATCATCTGCTGGAAATACGGTTATCACCAGAGTCTTTGACATTAAATTTCAGGCTATGTCACTGGTTTTGAGAAAAATCGGCTTCATGTCGAAAATCGCCAAATTGAACAGGTGGGGAGTCATTGAATTTTTGTTATTTTAGTTACCCAAAAGAATGGGAATAAAATGACAATATCTCCAAAAATATGGAAAATATTTCGATATAGGAAGCAGAATCTCGAGTTTGAAAGTCGAATGTTGTCTCGAGTTTCTCGAAAACTCGAAATTTTCCTGTGAAAATGAGTTTAAAAATTTACGCATATTAAGAAGCGCACATCAAACGAATTTCAAAAATATTAGAGACATTTTTACGTACGTATGGGTCTTTCTCTGTAAACGCGAAGCGTTTTCAAATTGCCAACATGGAATTCGAAAATCGAAATCTACAGAAAAATCCAAATTTTCTTTTCTTGTAGATGTCGCTTCATCGATGGATCAAAACGAAGCACTTATTGGAATATTTTTAGATCATTCAAAAGCTTTTGACGTCATTAATCATAACATTTATTTTCTTAATTACTTTTGTAATTCCTTCATAAATTACCTTCGGAATCCATGATGTTGCTCTAGATTAGTTGTGTGAGAGCATAGACCCTGCATAAGGAGGTGGATGGGATTGGGTCTTTGGTTGTTTTTTGTAATGTATGAGTGTTGCTAGTGTTTTTTGTAATGTATGAGTGTTGTGAAATGTCGTTTTTAGACTGAATTTATTGAGTGTGGAGGCTATTTTAAGAGAAAGTAATCCTACATAAGGATAGAGAGGTATGTGGGTGTAGTGTTCTTGCCAATTGGAGTGAGAGTGGTGTGTTCGCGGATGTTGAGTGGGTTGGTTTTTTTGATTACTAATTTATCAATAAAATTACTGCCATATCCATTCGCCCTGGCTATATGTTTTATGGTGTTTAATTCTTTTCTTTGTGTTTTCTGGAGAGATGGGTATTGAAATTAACCGATGTACCAAGACATGGAAGGCTGCATGTTGGTGTGTGGGAGGGTATTGTGTCGTGTTGTTTATGACTGTTGTGTCTGTGTGGGTAGATTTTCTATATAAGTTGAATTCATAATGGTCCTCTATTGCGTGATGGTAAGATCAAGAAAATTTAAAGATTTGTGTTCATTTTCTATTTTAGCGGTGAATTTTATCTTGGGGTGTAATGAGTTGATGTGTTATGTAAAATTATCCAGTTGTCTGGTAGTGCCTGTCCATAGTGCCAACACATCATTTACTTATCTATACCAGTAAAGGATATTTTTTAGAAGTGGACCTCCAGAACCAAATAGTGTATTTTCCCATTTGTTCATAAATATTTCAGCTAATAAAGGCGAGAGGGGTGGGCCCATGGATAAGCCAGAATCTTGGGTATAAAATTTGGCATTGAACTTGAAATAGTTGGCATCTATGCAACAGGAAATTAGGTTGAACAGTTCTGTTTTGATGGGCACGGCACACTGTGATCTGTCAATTAGGTCTTGAACTATATTCTTGCACTCGTATGTTGGTACACTGGGAAATAAGTTTACCACATCAAAAGAAACAAGTTTAGCGTTGGAGGGGACTGGGAAATCTTTAATTTTGGTTGTGACCAGAGCTGTTGAGTATTGTGTGCTGAGGTGTGTAATTCACGTGTTGTTTGAAATCTTTGTTCAGTTTGTATGCAACCGTGCCTCGTTCATATCCCACGTACCTCTCTATCCCTAACGTACGATTGCTTTCTCTTAAAATAGCCTCCACACTCAATAAATTCGATCTAAAAACTACCTTCCACAACACTCATACGTACAGAAAACACTAGCCAACACCAAAGACCCAATCTCACCTACCGCCTTCTGCGGGGTCTATGCTCTCACTTGCAACAACTGCAATGCCGGACAATGCAAAAGGACAAACGGGCCGGAAATTCAGACAGAGGATAAACGAACACGAGCAAGCTTGGGAAAAACAACACTACCGCAATCTCACACTTCGCTGATCACTTAAATCTAAACAAACACACATTCGACCAACACACTAATTTCCATGTTTTAGAAATTGAAAATAGGTACTGGCCCAGAATAAAATTAGAATCCATTTATATACACAACCTAAAAAAACAGAACATGACTTGTCTCAACCAACAGATCCCTGAACTCTCGTCACCTCTACTGAAATTAGCTCAATCTGTACACCCCTAACTCTACCCCCTCCCCTTCGCCCGCCCGTCGGCTCCTGACGCCTCCGCCGGCCACCAACCTGCCGCGCCCCTCCGGCCGCGCCGCCCCCACCACGCCCTCCATGCTTTTGACCGGCCTTCTCTCTTAAGTGGGAGGCACGCAAAAATTATCCGCAGAACTTCGTTTTCCGCCCAGACGCTGCAAGGTAACGATCCAGTTTGCTTACGCATCTGGCACCAACAATTTTGTACTAAAACTATTTTGGTAAATAATTATTACAACCTTCTTTTCAAAATTTTGTATGTATTTTTCAGATAGCTCTGAGGATGATAGTCAAGCTACCGAAAAAAATCTTTAGCCTTAAAATAAATATTTTAATATCAGACAACATCCGTCTTTCATTCTTTATTTCTATCACGTAGTGTGGCAAAACATGTCTATCCGCCCGTCCTTTCGTGAGTGAACAATGCTAATGGCTTAACTAATTTGCCAATTGTCTCGGAAATTGATATTCCTCGATCGATCTGGCTTATATCGTGGCCCATGGAATCTGAAACCGATATTTTAATTTTGGGTGGTATTTTACATGAAGCTCCTGGAACATTTAAAAAAATACGTAATCGTTTTGTTTAAATTTTGTTGTTGGATAATGTGAAGGACGTTTAAGAGAATGTTTCAGGTCTCATTTTCGTTGAAAACCTTTATTTTTCGAAAATTGCGGCGGAAAGCGAATTTTTTTTTGCAAAATTACTTAAAATGTTTAAACATTTTAGGAGTCTTCCTACAATTAAAATATTAAAGATAGTGATTTTTCCCTTTAATAAAATCTGTTCCTTAAAGATTGATTTTTAAATAAGGTCGTGTACAAATTTTCGAAAATTCTAATATTTTTCGCGTAATTTTGCGTGAAAATACAAGGGAGAAAGGAAGTGCTGTTTTAGCACCAGTAGTTTCAACGTTTCAAGTTTTCAAGTTTTAGCACCAGACTTGTGGGCATTTGAAAATATTTAGATACTAACCACATTACATTACCCAAAGTGTTTTGAATCCCATCAAATTACCTTTTTGATAGTAACTTTATTTGTGATTTACCAGTTTTGTTGAAAATTAACCCGAGGCAATTAACTTCTGGCGTATTGATTCGCTTGACTAATTGCTTTTTTTTTTCTGTTGTAGAACTCTTTCGCGTTGAGCACTACAACTTTTTGCGGTAAAAACGAACAGTCTGTTGGTGAGTATTAAGAAACCACGGGTCTTTAATGCCAAGTATCATTATACGTAATATGTACTTTTTTTTCATTTCTTCTCAACAACTGTTTTCATTTACTCGTATCGTACTGTTAATGCAAAAACATATGTTTGCTCCCATAAAGTCTGATCAAATTCGACATTGTAGGAAGATGTGCACACGTAAATTTCGCCAAAAGTCTTTATTAACGGCAGGGACAGAGAGACATATAGCAGTTAATGAAGGCTGTTAAAATCCTCCTTCAGTTTATAGTTAGAACTGTCGTCTCTTAAAAAGAGATAACTGTTTCCAACATCCTGAAGCAAATGCAATCTTTTCTTCCCCACTTGTGCACCCCCCATCTCTGAGTTGTTCTGACAGTTTACTTCATTGAGTATTTCAAAGACAAAATTTGAACTTCTCTTCCCTTTTTTCTCAATGTCCGATTCTTGTCCTTCTCTTTCACCTTCTTTATGAAATTGGAAAAGCCTTCGCTAACGAGACAGGTCCTTCATTCTCACTACCACTACACATACTAAAGCTTGTGAAAATTTAGCCGTCCTTGAGAAGCTGTTAAAGGGTATTATGCTTTCTGGCGCTACCACATATTTTCCGATTTATTTCGTAAAAATGATACATTTTACTTAGATATTGAGTAACGACATACGAAAACTAGTGTAATTTTATGACAAGCAATATTCGAACTTTCATCTCAGAAAATACGTTCAGACTGCGAAAAGGCAAATATCTTTAATGGCTATGATTGTAAATCAACCTTTGCCGATTTGCTGTATTAGAGCAAGATTAACTCTCAGATTGAGGCCCCTGACACATTTCTCAGATCGCATTCCTCGTTCTGTAGAACCAATTGGAATTCCTGCTAACGAAGTATTATTTCTGCCCTCAGGTGGAGAATGCGACGCAGAGGACACCACCATCGACTCGAAGTTTTGCATTGGAAGCGCCGAGGAGAAGGAAACGAGCTAGCGCTTGGCAGCGTCAGGGTGAAGCCAAACGACAGAGCTGCGGGGAGCAAGAATGCTTCTCACTTCTCCGAACCAAACAGCGCGAGGAGTGAAGATGAACATTCACTCAGCGTTGAGACTCACAGCGATGAAGGTGCCCATAAATGTTCCGTGTGCCACAAAAGCTTTAAACGGAGAAATAATTTATCTTCCCACATGCGGATTCACAGTGGAGAATGTCCTCACAAGTGCTCCGTCTGCCACAAAAGCTTTGGAAGGAGAACTCATTTAGTTACACACCTGCAGATTCACGCCAAACAACGTCCTTACGAATGCTCCGTCTGCCAAAGAAGATTTACACGTAGATGTTCAGTAGCTACCCATATGCGGATTCACAGCGGAGAGCGTCCCTATAAATGCGCAATTTGCGAGAAATCCTTCGGGCAGAGAAGTTACTTAGTTGCGCACATGCGAATTCACATCGGGGAACGTCCCTATGAATGCTCCGTTTGCCAAAGAAGATGTAGGCAGAGATCTTCATTAGGTACGCACATGCGGATTCACACCGGAGAACGTCCTCATCAATGCTCCGTTTGCCAAAAGACCTTCGCTCATATAAGTAATTTACATACGCATATGCGGATTCACAGCGGAGAACGCCCTTATGAATGCTCCTTTTGCCGAAAGAGCTTCGCACATAAAAGTAATTTGGTTGGCCACTTGCGGATTCACAGCAAAGGAAGTCCTTACGAATCTCAACGTGCCAATTGACCGTCAAACAGAAGGACTATTTAGCAGAGGATGCCCACATGCGGGACCAAAAATGCTTCGCACGGCGAAGTAATTTACAATTGCTCGTTCTCATTCTCATTCGCACAGATGTACCTACTCATTAATGGTTCTTCTAACAACTTCGAAGATACGTAGGCACTTCATGATCCAATGCGTTGTGCTATACTTGGGTTTTTATTTCTTGGCGCGTGGTAGCTTGTCAGGATGGAATACCTCACGGTATTTCTCGTCGTTCTCAGTCGTGCCGCTTGGAGTCGCATGATCGCCAGCACTGCTCGATGCAGTCGCGAACATGCGACTCCTAGTGCCACGACCGAGAACAACGCGAAATATCGTGAAGATAAGCCCCTACGCGCCAAGAAATAAAAAACCCAAGTATAGTTACGGGAATAATTCAAAAGATCGTTAATACAGCAAGCATTTAGAGATAATGTTAGTACGCACCAAGTGTAGAACTAGACATTTTTTATTATAAAACAATGTTGAGCGATGAGACAGATTCCAGCCTAAAAGTGCGGAAGAGGCGTTGATTGTATACAGTATGAGATTTTAGAGCTATGTGTTCTGGATTGTGCCTAAGAGTATAGCTATAGATACAATGTATATCTCTCATATTCTTGTGTTGTAGATTGCATATCTTTGTTTCCTTTAATATGTTTCGAATAAAGTAGTTGGAAACCGAATACTGTTTATTCTACAACGTAATTTTCACCTGAATTCATTCTGCCTATTTAAGAAAGAGTATTCTTTTAAAGATTATTTTAGGCGCATAACTGGGCGATTATGGAGCCCAAAAATTCCGAGTCTCGTCTTCATATCCACAGTCACGGTGTAAGATGTGTGTGTTTACTCCCAGTCTAAAAGCGAAGCTCATGTGAGGCTAGTTCTCACAGTTCTCGCATTTAAGCGCTGCGATCTTTGGGTCTCATTTGGGTAAGGTCGGGAATGGTCGTGATCCATTCGACAGGTCTGTGGCCAGCTGATAAAAAAGCACCTAATTTCAACAATTCGACTCCTTTTTTATTTCTCGCTTAATTTTTCCTTGTGAACAAGTATATTCATGTATTTTGTAAATAACAAACAATTTATGTGTTTCTAGAGTGTTTCTATTTTCGAAATTTCGACGTTTCCTCCCCGGACACCTGTATATTATTCTGGCATTTTAAGAAAATTAGATTTCTTTTTTATCGAATGAATATTAATGATAATTTAGGAGCTTGGAGAAATTTAATCTTAATGATATACAATTTAAATTTATTTATTGTATTTATTATTTGTATACCACTTATGCTTTATTATTATTTATTATTCTCTTTTGTTGCCTTGACGAAAATTTTGGCTACTCTCACGCCCCAATACTGTTATTCGAATGTGCTAAAGAGAGACAGAGAAACGCTCGGCAATATGGCAGTGTATTCGCTCTAGCGTCACGTTTCCAAAGTATTGGGTGTTCTCTCCAGTTTACATATAGAGCTCACTGATATATCATTGGGAGTACTTGCTGTTAATTTTAGAACACGACATTTAAAATAAGCAATCTTTTGAAAGTACGGTGTCACTGCCAGCAAGACGTCATCCCTTAAGACGTAGGAAATAAGCGTTTCTGCGGTAATCTTTTTAAGAGCGGATGTTTAACAGGAACATTGAGAGTCAAAATGGGAAAGTGGGGAAAATATTTAAAATATTACAATAGAAAATGGGAACAAAAATAAAGGTAAGTCGATACTGATTGATTCTTTCGATTTATTTTATTCCTTAAAGCATTCCTTCCATCTGCTGTAGTTGTAGCTATTTTTTATATATTGAAGATATAACTTTTTATTCCTGAAACAATAAGCTTTTACTTAAATTATTAATTACAATGTTCACAAACAAAGAATAAAACCAAGCATTTCATAGTGTTACTATCTAAAAAAAACTTCAAATACGTATTATTCTATTGCAAATTCAAGTTTCCCGCTTGGAAAGTTCGATATTTCTTATTGGGCGATTTACAGCCATCTAACGAAGGATGTTTGTAAAAAGCATCTGGCAACCCTGGCTGTCATTGACGTTGTAGCATGCAGTTGCAGTTGTTGCCAGGTTGGGTATTTTATCATTATGGTCCGATTAAAATAAGTTGATGATTGACAGTTGTGTTTCTGAAGCTGTAGCTTCATAAAATATGAGTGTATTTGGTTACTTTAATAAGTATTTTATTTCAGGTGTTACTTTCGTGTCCCGGGAGCACGTGCCTCAGTGGTACGCAAACTGTCAACGTCGCTCCCTTCCATTCGCAACTGTCAATCACCAACTTATTTTAATCGAATCTTAGATTTGGTGTTTTTTTGCCGGTAGTGGAATTTTTGGGGAGGAAAGTTTTTAGGGATTTTTTTATTACACTTCTGGAAGAATTTTTTTTCAAAAACAAATGAAGGAACGTACATGAGATTCATTCAAATCAAAATCGGTATCTCTGTTTCAGTCATTAGAATGAGTAATACAAAGATACCTTTATCTCTTAGACTTCGTAACTCTTACACTGTAATTGTAAGCACCCCTGTAATTGTATACGTGCGTCGTTATGTATAAATACTCGTAATTCATATTTTTATATAATAAAAATATAGATGTTTGCTGTAAAATGTAAATATAATAGTATATAATTAAAAATATTTTTCGTATGTCTTTAATTTCCAAAACTCCCATATATATTTTAAATATGAAATAATCATTATTTGAATTTGGTGTTTTTTTTGTCGTTTTGGTGAATTTCACAGGGCAGTCTAGTGGGGAATGCTTATTAACAAGACCATCAAGCAACACTGGCCTTATCCGACACTCGTCTCGTGGTTTTACCAAGTAGAAGAAATACGATTAAACTTGTTCTCCAATTGTGTTGAAACAGTTGATTGCAAAATTTCTGAATAACATGGACGAAATACAGATAATGTCTGAGTGTGTGATTAAATTAGAAAATGTAAGTTTTATTATTTTATCAAGAATCATTGATTTCGAAACATACTTTATAAAGGAATGAAACACTAATTTTGTGTTTAGGTTTTAAAATTTCAAATCGTTTTGTTAAAAATTATAAAAAATTTAATAATAAACACGTTTTCTGTAAAACGTTTATTTGGCTGTTGGAATAAATGTTATTAGTCAATATATGACTGTTTTGAATTTGTAATTATCTTGCTCATACAATATGTAGGCCTGCTAATAGACCCTTAATTATAAGAATTTGTGATCAAGAGCATATCTAAAACTAGATGTGGGAACAGTGAATGTTTACTAAAAATGTTCGCCTCTCATTTCAGGTAAAACAGGAATACGATGATAATGCTGAAGACGAAGTTTACAATTTCAGAGTGAGTGATTTTTATTCTATTTATTGTTAGACAGTATAAGATGTTGATTTTTTCAGACATTGTGATATGTGGGAAAGACATTTATTTATTTACGTCAAAAAATGTTAAAAAACTGCATGTGACGAGCTAGGGGAAAAGTGAATTTTGTGCACGTTTTCATAATTCTGTGGTCTCTATCCTAAACCATATTCTAGTCGAATTTTGAATACAGAAAAGAGAGTTTTTTTTCGAGTTTTGTTGACAAAATATTCGCTCCTATAAAAAAATATATTTTCAAAGGTAAATTAGCTATAAATTCCTGCCCTGAACCCTCATGTTCTTCATGAAAGAATAATACTTTTTGCCGCGATAATTTGAATATTTCCCACTGAAATTCAGAAGACGTGCGCAAATAATGAAGTTACATTTATGTCCAGAAACAAAACAAGGGACCATCTCAGCATTTACTCAAGGATCAGGGAAACTGGACGAAAAACTGATCGAGATTATAATGAAGAAAGGAGAATAGTTGTTTGTATATTTAATAGCAGGAAGTATTTAAAGTAAATAAGCTTCTAAAAATATTTTAACAAGATTGTTTTTTTAGAAATGTGACATAGGTAAACAGAATTTGTCCTCATTATGGGTAAATAAATTAATATATTTGAGTAATCATTGGATTTTCTTGATCCTTTAATCCACGAGGTAACCGTGGTTCAACCATACAGAGTCAATTTGTATTTTGTCGCAGTTTGTTGGCTTAGTAATATAATTAGGATAAGGTCTCAAATAATTCAGATTAGCAAGCAGAAGCACTTTTTGAACTGATTTTGTGAGAATAATACCAATGTGAACTTTTCTTTCATGTCCGTTTAATTTCATAGGCCATTACAAGGTTGCTTATAAGCAAACTCGAGCTTTGAAAACGTACTTTCCCTGTGATGGCTTTTACGTCTTTTGACATGTTTGGTGGATTCTGCTTATAGGACATTTTCTAATTAAAAGATGCAGAATATTGAATCTTTTTTGTTAAAAATGGATACCACAATGGTTGTTGCTATAAAAAATTAGTAGGGTGACCTGAACCTTATCGATGAAAAAGGAGCCTTGTTGAAAAATTATGAGAAGTCTGTATTGAAATCCAAACAGTCTATTGATTTTTTGATATAGTAAATCGTTTTGAAGCTTTAGATGGGGAAAATTAACACTAACTGTGGAAATTAATGAGTGATGTGGCTATTCTGAATATCCCGTAAAAAGTAAATATTTAGACGCACAATAGTAATTAATACTGTTTCAAAGATGGCTGAAGAAATATCGGTTATTGCCGATAAAAACTAGAATTTTATGATTTGTTAATAATAATTGTAAACAGTATATTTCAAAATGCTCCCGGAATGAAATATTTTAATTTTGGTTTGCTGATAATTTTTATCGCAATTTTATACAGCACAATTTTTTGCAAACATAAGTTAGATTCTGTGTTTTGGACGTCAGATGTGAATCGTTTGTAAAAATTGATTTTATACAATTTCTTTAGTGTTGATTTCTGATCATCTTAAGATCAGATCTCTTAAGAGTTCAGTACAAATTGATTCAGTTTATTTCCATTTTTTTATTGTTTATTGTGGTAAGATATTGGTATGATATTAAACCAAATGTTTTGTTCAAAGTATACTAATGATAAACGCCCAAACAAAAGAATGAAAACAATTTATACACCAAGATGTTTCTTCTAGATCTACCTGCAAAGATGAATAAAACCTCAAATTTATGGGTAAAATCCCAAACGTGGCCACACTGAAGAAACGTTGCAATTAGGGATGGCAGAAACCTCAATGTTTTTGAAACAGTAATATTTTTCAAAAGAAACATCAGTGAACGAACATGGATGTTTTCTTTATATCGATTCTTTTTTCCAGAAACACTGATATAATCACGTAACAAATAGAATTGCCAGTATCAATTTTTTTGCAGATAGTCCAGAACAAACAGACATCAACATTGACACTGTTGACGATCTACAAAGGCACGAAACTGTTTACTATACTGCGATTTTTGTAAGAAAGCTCTCAAGATAACTAATATCGTTGCGATGGAATATGTCAGCAGCTCGGTCTTGAAGTAGAAGTCGCATGTTGCAAGCACTGCTTATACGTCGCGATTGTGAATCTGAACGACTGAGAAAGACGCGAAACGACATATTCCATCAAGATGTTAGTTATCTTGAGAGCTACTCGCGTATATACTTGGTGAGCTGCACTTGAAGTAATCAGCTGCTATGGACAATCGTAACAGGTGATGACCTGTCAGGGCAGCTGTAAATAAATCCAAATATATTCCATTGTTGCCAGATGAGAGGATTTAATTTTATGGTTTATTAAATATAAATTTGGAGCAAGAGATTTTTTTGTTTTTTAGGATTTGTACAGGAAGTTTCTCTTTTAATAACGTATTTGTTAGTATGATTCATATAAAAATTAAACTTTTGTCGGTTCAGAGTAAATAGGTTCAGTACCTGCTGAAGATTTACTTAAGATAAGAATTGTTTGAAATGAAATTTTAAAGACAAGAAATCGCACCTCCCTCTTTGGAAAACGAATCTTGCGGTTGCAAATCCAAAAGAACTTTTTTCATATATAAAATTACCATGGAGTTGCCAGTTATGAAATGTTTATTTCGTAGATTAATAGTTTATACTTCGGTTTTTCTCTAATGGAGCACGAAGGTGTGTCAAAAAATGGAATATCTCACGGTATTTCACGTCGTTCTCAGTTGTGCAGCTAGGAGTCGCATGATCGCAACTGTATCGAGCAGTGCTGGCGATCATGCGACTCCTGGCGGCACAACGGAGAACGACGCGAAATACCATGAATATTCCCTTTTATTGACACCCCCCGTACGCTAAGAAAGAAAAACCGAAGTATACGTGTCTACCACCCGAGAAAGTGGCAACATCGCTCTACCCACCCGCCGCTGTGAAGTAGACATAAATATGATTCGGACAATACAGAACGTTTTAGAGGAATTTGCTAAAATAGAAAAATTATTATTCTCTTTTTTACCGGCATGGGCCTACAGTACGAATATTTCTGTTGAAAAATTGCTTGTTTTTGCAGCTGTATTATAAAGTAACTTTCTCTACAGTACGTATGTAGTATGTGAGAAAGTAACTAGTGGTGCTACATAATACAGACTTTCTCGTACTAGTTAATTTGCTTATCTCTTTAGCCTGGTATAGCATTTCAGTTCTCCCACACATGTTTTCCAGATGCTACCTGTGGTTCCTAAAAGACATTTTTTACATTTCTTGATTCACTTATAGACTTGGCAAATTTTCATTGAAAAATTTGGAACCGTTTGGAAAACATGTTTAAGCCTTTCTCAAAATGCAGTTTCCAGATGAATTTCATAGAAACTTAATGAAGTGCTAAGTACATAAGAGATGTTTTGGAAAAAAGTTATATTTGTAATTAATTTTTGAAAAGAAAGACCTAAACACAGCTGAAAACTACATAAAAATGGAGTGTGCGATTTATTCAGTACATATAGCAACATCTGTATAAAAGGTTTAAAGAAAAAAATGGAGCCGTTTTTGAGAAAATCTAGCTTTTAATGATGTTATATTTCACTCAAAATTACGCAAAAACTACTAAATTTTCAAACCAATGTATTTCACATTAAATAAAGTAATTGTGGAGAACAAATTTATTGGAAGAAAAAATGTGTATCCAAGATTGTAGTTGTAGAAGTGGGTACAAAATTTCAAAATTTGAAATTATCAATACTGCATATTTTATGAAGCGTATTTTACTCTATTCCTACAAGAAATTTAAAGAAAAACTTGGATGTATTTTGTAGAAAATTTAAATATATCTGAGGTTTACATGCAACAATGCCTCAAATTTCAAAGAATTCTTTCCAAAACATCTGGGCTTCAAATCAGGCCACATCGATAGGAAAAAATTCATTTTGGCAGACATTCTTCGAATTATGAACGCCCTAGGGTTGTTCTCGGGCGAACGGACGTTTTAAAAACAAACAACTTTCTCGTTACTTGGGGACTCCAAATCGTGTATTTCTGTTAATGTCGATTTTCAGGAGCATGGCTTAACTTTATATGTAGTATTTTTATTATTCTTGTTTGTATACTAAAAAGTAAAAACGAAACTTTCTTAAACATTTCCAAATTTGCAACTACCGGCTACAATTTTTAATTTTTGGCTTTTTCTCGAATAGTTCGAACTACACCCATAACAAAGGTTCAGTTCCGTAAGTTGCCGAATGCTCAGAGGCAGTCCTGTGTCACTAGATAGGGCAAATCCGGTGCTTATTTGAATTTTGAGGAGAGAGAATTTGATTGGTCCGCCATCTTGACCCCACTTTTGGGCCAATAGAAGTCGATGTATGCGCGATGGTGCAGCGATCTACAGGCCCTCCCCCCCCTAATTATCCACGTACTGCCGTGTGGCAATTGTTCACGGCTGTATTTGTAAAGTGTTTGACAAGTTACCCGCCAGTTATAACGGTGTCCCGGTCGGTGTTTTTGTGTGTGTTGTCGTGTGTTTTGTGTTACAATTCAGTGTGTTTTGCGTGCAGAAGAGGGTGTTGTGTTTTCCGTATTTCTTGTCAGTAATGCCAAAATTTACGCCCAATTGCCGAAACAGCAAGACGAAAGACTGCACCGCCACACATGGTTATTTTCCCGAACGATCCTGAAAAGTAAGTGACATGAAATGCTTTTATGGTTCTATAACAATGATTTCATGTACTATTCAGTAACATAGTATATAATGTAATTATATGTGAGGATATCGTAAGCACATACAATTATTATTAACATCTAATGAATTCAAATTAATCATCTAATGAATTCAAGTTAATTAAACTACTGCCGTAAGATAATGGAATTACTCACTTTAATTGTAAGTTATTTGCCTCTGCAACATAATCTGCTAGATTATTAGTGTAATGCATTGTTAATGTTATTTTTAATTTGGTTACTTAATGTTACTTTCCGTTTATAATTCTGAAGAGGTAATATTATTAGGTACCTACATCATATGTTTTGCATAATTGATGTTTTGTTAAGATTGGTTTCTTATTGTTATGATAATGAGTGTTATTCCCTCTATTTTTAATATAGTCTTATTGTTTTTATTGCAACAACATTAAACTGAATATTTACTTAGTTCATAATTACTTCTTAATGTGCATAATATACATTTTATTACAGGTGCAGGAAATATCTGCTGGCAGCTCGGATCCAGTTAGGATCTGCCTTCTTCCTCATGGAAAACATTATCATTTGTGCGTTGAGCACTTCATGCCAGTAATGTTGACTGCAGGAAATAGCAGCGTGGAATGTGGTCCCATGTGAATTCATTTTATCTACTACCATTCATTTGGGCTTCCTCGCATGACCTGGAGAGTTAAGAAATCTTCACATATATTTTATAATGTCCTTATTTTATTGTTGGTAGTACAAGATAACCATTATTTCTTTATTTATTTGCTAAATATATGATGTTATATGTTAAATAAATAATGGTTATTTATAAACCAAAAATGTGCTACCAACAATAAAATAAGGACGTTTTAAAAATATATGTAATGTAAAATATAATGGTAGTAAATGAATTAAAAAATCTTTGTTGTATGATGATGAGAGACAACACTAAACATCTTTAATTCCAATGACACTATGGCTTTTTTATTTCAGATGCCTCCCATTTGTTGGAAAAGAGGGGAAAACAAGTTGGAAGTACTGTTTGTTCCAGATGATACGAACTCCAATATTGTCAATTTTGGTAATATCTTAATATTTTAGTGTAGTAATTTTGGATTTCAGGTGATGTCCAGGTGTGTTGCTCATTTTCTGTTCAGAGTCTTTATGGGCTGTTCAGGGTGGAGTGATTTTAGTGCCAGAGGTTAAAACTAGTTAAGTATCACTCTGTAATATTTTTTTCACCAGCCGTTTCAAGGAGAATGCCAGGTGTTTTTATCTCCTTCAGTGTGTGAAGTTTGATGGAGATAGTTTGCAAGTGTGATTTACATTGTTCCAATATCATCACTATAAAGAATATTATAAGAATTGATTCAATTCATGTCAAAAAAGAAGGTGGAAATAAGTATTTACCGGAATTAACGTACGGATGTAGAGCGCAGGCCACCAATTCTGTATTTCAAAGAGCCTGTATTGTTTACTTTCATGATGCTTTTAATTAAAGCTTGCTGTAGACTATATTTTTATCATAAAATTGTTATAAAAATATTACTGAAAAGGTAGTTTTAAAGTGTAATATTTCTGCATTCTGGCTATATAAATGCATTGATAAGCGAACATTCTCCAGTTGGTGGAATTACAAGAGTATAGGGAGTAAAATGGTCAAGCACAAGTTAGCCAATGTTTTGTGAAATTAATGAAAATAATTTAATCACAGATAATGACCCCAATTTAGTTTGGCATCAATGAGACAAAAATCATTCAAAAAACTGAACAGACAATATTTTCTTATTAGTTGAAAAACCAGTCAATACCTGCATCAAATGTTGAGTAATTCTGGGTTTCTGATCTGCCTTTGGATTTCATCCACCATCTACTGAGCAACTAGCTATGCTTTTGGACATAAATATATAGCCTGTAATAAGAGAATGTAAATGAAATCTACTAAGTCCAAGAACTCTGTCTTGAGATAAATAAGGTTGAAATAGAATCGGTTCATTACTTGTACTAGATACTAGTTTCTTTTAACACAGTTTAATATGTAATGTTGCTTTTATGAAGAAGAAAGAATAAAAGATTTTTGTGGACTGTTTGTGCAGATACAAGTTAGTTTATTTATAAAATAGATCAGTGATATTAATTTATATTAAATATCTTAATTACTATTTTGATAATACGCTGAAATTTCGCATTTGTTAATAACTGGCATGTCAATTAATATAATTGTTGGTGGTGTAGTCTTTTGAATAATGAATAAAAGACAGTTGTCTTGTATCAGATATGTATTATACTAAGGATCTTTTCGATAGCATAGCTACCATCCTCAGAGCTATCTGAAAAATACATAAAACAATGAAATGGAGATTGCATAAATTATTTACAAATTGTTTTTGTACAAATGTTAATGTGAGATGTGTAAGCAAACTGGATCATTACCTTGCAGTACGTGCAGTACAGAATTTATACAATCTACATTTCAAATTTGCTTTTATGTAATTTTGAGATAGATCTGAGGATAATAGCTGTGCTATCGAAAAGATCTTTAGTGTAATACATATTTGATATCAGACGACACTCGCCTTTGATTCAACTGCATGTCGTTTTGATAATGATATAATATTTAAGAGGTAATGGTCACTAGTTGTATTATGACAATTTTCTTAATTCATGATTTCAATATTCGGTCAAAAGAAATGTGAAATAATCTGTGTGTTATTTGCTTTTATTATTTTATGAAAATTGAATTAATATGTTTGTATTGTGTACAACTATGTATGTTTACATAATTTAGAAATAAATATTGTTCATTCAATAACTTTTTATTTTGCACACTCCCTGGACTACAATTCCCTTCACTTACTCAGAATTCCTAATCCTTATAATTATTAGATTCTAAATTGCCTAGCATATTTTTTACATTAAATAATATTCATATAATTATAATTTGCCGCCATTTTGAAAAAAATGCTTCGTAATATAATTTTAAATGTCCCGGTCGTCATTATGCGCTACCTCCATAGGCCGATCTTTCCTTCGACGCTATTGGCTCAAAAAGTGGGGTCAAGATGGATGCTACCCCCTCCGTGAAATTTGAGATTTGAATAAGAACGTTGGGAATACGTTAAGTGCCGCCTCTGATATTACTTTTTACTCTCTGCTCAGAGGTTTAGAACACTACGTGTTACAAATAGAGGGAGGAAAGTATATGTGTTGTATCAACACTAGTTTCAATGAAATAGGGAATTTTCCTTTTTGAACACCAAGTTTATGTGGGTATTTGAAAATTACGATTACTTAAAAACATGCATACTTTACCAGTATGTATTGAAATCCATCGATTATCTGTTGATAGCTGTATTAATTGTGATGTACCAATGTCTTGTTCAAAATTAAGATATGGCAGTTGACCTTTGACGTCTTAATGTATTTGACTAATTGTGTTTTTATCTGCTGCAGGACCCTTTGGCGATGGGCATTGAAAATTTCTGTGATAGAAACGACACAGTCTGTGGTGAGTATTAACATCTGTAATGCCCGGTGTCATTGTGATATGCATTTTTTAAACCTGTTTTCATTTAATCGTATCTTCTGTTAATGCAAAATAAATGCGTTTGGTCCCGTAAAGTCTGCTAAAGGACGGCATATAGGAAAATGTGTCATGTACATTTTG